>CM036769.1:28395394-29060394 GCA_020796225.1 Arion vulgaris
ATTCAGCACCATCAAACACGATATTAAACAATTCAGACAGCTTGCGTGTTTTTGATATAACATCTTGGTTATTTCTTTCCTTTTCATCTCTGCCACATAGGCGCGGAGCCCCCTAAAAGTGCGGGGCCCGTAGCATTTGCTACTTCTGCTACTAGGCTAATCCGGCGCTGCATACAGTAGAGATCGGGTAGTTAGTTAGTTAACATATGAAACTTTCAACAGATTCTGTTAAAGCAGACTATACCACAAATCTTATTCGAAAAAAACCGCGCGTAAAATATGGGCCTAGTGTGTACGTGTGTATACCAAAAGTTGTGAGCAGTTAAAGGGGGCAATGCCTGCCTGCCCAGCGTGTTCGTAGCACGTTGGACTACCGATGACAAGTCCTCTGTGTGTGCGGGTTCAATTCCGCTGACTGGCAGAAAAGCCACAGATTCCCCAGATTTACGGTGTTCGTGGCACCGAACCGAAGGGTTACGATGTCCATGGCACCGAGCCGAAGATCTTTCAGCTCAAGTGCTTCTGGATCGGAAAAAGGGGGCAATATGGCGTCTTTGTGGCGTAGAAGTTGGGTGCTCACCTCTTGTTCCAAAAGGTACTCGGTTCGCTTCCTCGTGAATCCATCAAGATATATTCCTAGGAATCCATGATCTCAATGTAGGTGAGATCGAGTTCCTAGTGCTATCGAAGATGGACGATAGAACGTAGGTCCCGTGTTCAAGTTGAGCTCGTGAACCCTTTGGTAGAACAAAATCGAGAAGTGCAGGCTGGAAAATCGAGAAGTGCAGGCTGGAAAATCGAGAAGTGCAGGCTGGAAAATCGAGAAGTGCAGGCTGGAAAATCGAGAAGTGCAGGCTGGAAAATCGAGAAGTGCAGGCTGGAAAATCGAGAAGTGCAGGCTGGAAAATCGAGAAGTGCAGGCTGGAAAGCCGCTGCCAGGACATAATACATTAAAAGATTTTGAAATAAAATTTCTTCAAAATATTTTCTCCATCTTATATTTTACATCGGTGACCCTCGCCGGTGCTACGGAGTTAGTGCACTACCGATGTGAACTTCTTGTTTAAGAAAGTGATCAAACCCCTTTAATTGTGAAGAAACTAAACAGATTTATACAAATAACAATGAGGCAGAGTGTACCGTCTAGCAACATAAGACTTGAAAACTGTAAAGCAACACTTGAACTCGGGGGCGTAACCATGGATGCTCAGTCCCTTTCTGTAGCTGAAGACGTCATCTTTGTATCCCTAATTTTGCATCTTCTACGACGACTCAGAGTTTATCTTCAATTATGAGTGCCCTTTCTTATCTGGGTAGAGTAAGGACTTCTCGGTATCAAAACAGAGCTTCAACATGAGTCTAACTGAACGCTTCACTCTAATATAAGAGTGATTGAAAACACGTTCCCTCTGACAGACAAATCCCGATTTCTTTTCTAATTTTGAGATTCTCTCTGCTGAATTCAGCCAACCAGCCGGCTCACAAACAAGACATTTAACTTATTGTCTGTAATCTTCCATTTGTTGTTCCTTATCCCGTAGTTTGATTTGAAAGTTGTTGATTTTATCTCAGCTTCATTCTTGTCCTTGTATCATTGAAGTAACTCCGCCCAGATGTGTTAAGTGTTTAGCGCCTGGCTCCTTTCCTACTAGCGGGTCTCCACGCATGGCCCCTCCCATACAGCCTGCGATGCGTATGCTGCTTGAACCCCAGTCAGCCCGCCCTGGCTCGCACTTCATCGCTCGTGAGCACCATAAGTTGATTCTAATGAAATTTACGTAGTGCAATGCAGCGAAGCTTTTCCTTTTTTTTATTCAAGAAAAATTGAGGGATGGGGTGGGGAAATCCTGTAAAGAATTTCTGCGCTTGTAATTTGTGTTAATCAAGAATGAGGACTTAAGATAAAGTGGTGGGGAGGGGGTGAGGGAGAGTGTGGGAGAAAGTGAGGTGTTTCGTTAGTAGACCTGTTACATATATCAAAACTTCCTGCGGCGAAGGATGAAGTTTCGTTAAGCGGTCAAAAATCTAACACATACTCACACGCACGCGCGCACGACGTACTCACGTCCCTCCTCCACCTCTCATTTCTCCACTATTTTGTTCTCCTTCTCTCATTTCCCACGCAACGTTGATGATTGCAAACAGCCATGCATCAAGTCGTGAGAAGGACTAAATGCAAATTATGACATGTCGTTTTTCGGAATAATTATACTTGCAAACATTCAAGCCAGCGCTCACTGCAAAATCTGTCAGTCGCTGGCTGGACCTCGTAGCGGACGGAGCGTTTCTCACCATACGAGAAGCTATCCCACAAAACGGTGGTCAGTCTGTCGTGTTGCAGTGGACTTAAGGTTTAGTTTTCCCTCGCAACCGAATCCTGTTTCCTTGGTCTGGACAAATTATCATGGAGTTTTGTATTTCCGTGGAAACTGATTTATTGCTATTTCAATATCGGATGTTTTTTTGTAAGTTCTTTGGAGTTGAGTTTTCACATTCATTTGTTTGATGATGTCCATTTATCAAGTAAGTTTAACAGCATATATTATTCTTCTTGTAACGTTATAGTAGTCTTGACAGTTCATATTTATCGTTTGTCTATGTATAATGTCGAGTATTTATGTTGTCTTAGGGTTGTAACTTCTCTTTATTTACTTACATTATTTATTATGAACTTAAATGACTAGAATCGAAGAGCTACAATTTGATTTCGACTTTATTAATAAAGTTTACAAGTTTGCGAGGAAAGACTTTACTGGGGCACAATTGTCGATGGGCGGAGCGAGTGGAGGGGTTTACATTTAATTAAGGTTTCAGAATACGTTATCACCCGTGTGATAATGGGGTTTGCAAGGGGAGCAAAGAATAGTAGAACTGTGAGCTACAAGGCATGTCGTAAGAGGTGAATTAGGTAGGGGTTAGGGGAAACTCTTTTGTAAATAAAAGGGGTCGCAGGAATAGGATGTTATACTTGTAGGTGTATAACTGGCACAACGTACAAGCGCTCGTAGGCTTAGATCACATACATATCGGTTGATAAGAAGAGTTCAAAGAAGTAGAAGAACATGTTATGCTTTACTATATCGTAACAGAAGAATGTTATGATGACATATTGTTCTGTATTACTTCTGAGATCCCAGTATTTGTTCGTGTGTACACTTATGGCACCATTTAGTGTTATGCTTTGTTTCTCAACTACCAAAGAGACATAACTCATCCACTCTCTGGTTACTCTATAATACTAAACATACAGTCAGCACAGTTGACCTTTCATTGGCACGAGCCAAGGATAAACACATTTATATTCGAAGGGCACTGCTTTAGGTATGCAGGTCAGGCATAAATCACAAATATAATATCTGGTATTCGCGTTGCTTCTAGGCTAGGTTCAGTATAGTTAGGCTCGGCTGTGTTAGGCTACTAACAGTTCTCATGTTATTTACTACTATTTCAACTAAATCTGTGCATGAACTATAACTCTCCTTCATTTCATTGTTCTTTTGATGATCATCTTCATCGCACACTGGACATGTCCAGAATTATTCCGATCTCACCCCCTCCCAACCCTCACCCCCCACCCCAATATCATTATGCTGTATTTCAGTGTGTTTAGACTACCAACTCTGGCTTTATTTTGGTTTGAAATATATTCATTTCAATATATCTGTACCTTCAACCTATCCTTTCCAAATAATAACAGTATTTTTACAAGTTTTTTTATATTGTTATGATTGGTATCAATTAATGTTTTGTTTAATTTCATCAAACTAGTTACATTGCATATTGATGTGTGTTATTGATATCATTTTATCATGATATATTTTCTCTCCTTCTTCATATTTCTAACCCATACATCGTAAACTACTGCTTTAACAACAGTGGAGATGAATATTTTAATTTTGGTACCAGATTTGATTTTGTTTCGACTTTTTATATGTTTTCCAGTGTAATGAAAGCTTCTCTGACTTTCTGTATTCTTATTTTGACATCTCTATCTGTTCCTTCCTATTTGTTTACATTGCTACTCAAGTATGTGTATGATTCTACCTCTTGAAGTTGGTTTTACCATGGGAGATTGGATGTCAGTTTCCTAGTTTCTTTGTTTATTTGTTATGTAGGGGATTAAAGTCTCTTTAAGCGGAGACACGTCACTTTCAACATGAAAACATACTTTTCTTCTTCTTTGCGTTTGTGCTTTACGACCAATTTTAATCACTCTGTGATATGTTTGATCTTTTGCCAAGAACGTGTATACGTTGCACATTGGTTTAGTAGGCCCCTAAACGCATAGACTTTTACACGTTTAGGACAAGTGCATCTGATTTCAGCCAAAGCATGCTTTTCATTGGTGATATCAGAGCGTATATGCCAACATGTTGGTTTGAATGGCTGCAGAGGCAGGACATCTGGCATATGAGAGGGAGAAATTCCGGAGGACTGTTAGGGTGGCAAAGTTCTGCTCAGGACAAGCTTTTTAATGATGATGATATACCAACAAACATGAAATATAGGAATTAACTCCTTTCTGAGAATCTAAGCATCGTTTTCTTAGCTAATTCTCAGTATCTTTGTAATAATAACATTATGAATGTATAAGTCTTATGTATCTTATGCATGTATATCCATAGTTGTAACATTTATAGATAGGTATATCCTCTAGAAATTTGACGATGATACTAATGACTATATTATCATACAGGTCGATAATATACAGAACACATTCTAACTGTGACCTTTAGTAAAAAATTTATAGTATTGTTCTTCCGACATTGTTGACCCTGGGTTCACGACACTGGATTTAGAAAGGGAGATAACTGTGTAGTAAAATGTATTTCATGGTTGCTCCAAATGAGATTAACAACGTGAAAAGCCCCTGTGTTCTGAAGTGGAGTGGCCAAGAAGAGGGAATAATTTGCATTTAAATGGGATCGACATCCCATGGGACAAGTCCATGAAAGCAAGAAATCTATTTATCAACAATCTAATTTTGATGCAACCTTCATCCTGGCGGAACAAATTAAGGTTGAAAGGCGAGTTGTTGTGGCCCCAGTGCCTGCATTGCTGCCTTGAGAATTAGGTATGAACGAACTGAAGGCGTTTCGGGAACAAGCTATTTACTGATGTGGTGATTTGATTATGTAAAAAATCTCAGCCTGTTCTGCCTTATAAGCGTGTGTTGGTGTGTCTGTGTGGGTGAGTGTGTGTGTGTGTGTTTTCCCTTACGAGCGCGCGCGTGTGAAATTGTGATGAATTATACACACGTTTGATAGAATAGGAGGATATTATATAACAATGCTTAAAGTAGTAATATGATAGTTTCCACGTGGGTGCACAGGCGCAAGCGGTGATTTGTATTTTTCGTCCCACGACTGAGTTGTGAGAACACGAGGAACTAAGTATTGAGTTGTGTATTGTGTGTATATGTATGTTGTGTATTGCGAGTATTTGTATGTTGTATAATGAGTGGCACGCGTGCTTATGCATGTTGTGTACTGAGTAGTATGCGTGTGTATGTATGTTGCGTACTGCGTGTGTATGTATGTTGTGTATTTCGAGTATATGTTTAAAAAAAAGGGTTTAGAAGCCGAAGGATTGGCTTCATTGCACCGGGTTTTACCCCATACGGCTCGGTCCCTCTCAGCAGAAATGGCATGCCACCTGCCGAGTTTTGCACAAAGCACGAACTCCGTAGCTCCAACAACAATCCTAGGGTCTCTGGAAAAAACTGCACTCGTGAAGAGAATGGCGCGGTTCGGACTCAACCCACAACCTTTGACTCACAAGGCAAAGGGTTTAACCACTTAGCCACAGAGATCCCCATTTCGAGTATATGTATGTTGTGTATTGCCTGTATATGTATGTTGTGTATTGCTTGTATATGTATGTTGTGTATTGCTTGTATATGTATGTTGTGTATTGCTTGTATATGTATGTTGTGTATTGCTTGTATATGTATGTTGTGTATTGCCTGTATATGTATGTTGTGTATTGCCTGTATATGTATGTTGTGTATTGCCTGTATATGTGTGTTGTGTATTGCCTGTATATGTATGTTGTGTATTGCCTGTATATGTATGTTGTGTATTGAGATGTATGCGTGTATATGTATGTTATGTATTGAGATGTATGCGTGTATACATATGTTGTGTATTGATATGTATGCGTGTATATGTATGTTGTGTCTGGAAGAGTCTAAAGCCGAAGATTTTACTCCATTTGGCTCGGTCCTTCTCCACAGAAATGGCACATCCCTGTCGAGAGTATTGCACAAAGCACGAACTCCGTAGCTCCAGAAACAATCATAGGGATCTCAGGAAAAAAAAATGCACGCGTGAACAGAACAGTTCGTCCGGATTCGAACTCCCCGACCTTCGGAACACAAGACAAAGGTTTCAACACTTAGCCACAGAGACCTTCAATCTGTTGTGTATTGATTAGTATACGCGTAAGTGTATGTTGTGCGTATATTAATAGATTATTTGAAAATATACGTATGTGTATACGTTTTGAACATATAAGTGTATGTTGTGCGTATATTAATAGATTATTTGAAAATATACGTATGTGTATACGTTTTGAACATATAAGTGTATGTTGTGCGTATATTAATAGATTATTTGAAAATATACGTATGTGTATACGTTTTGAACATATAAGTGTATGTTGTGCGTATATTAATAGATTATTTGAAAATATACGTATGTGTATACGTTTTGAACATATAAGTGTATGTTGTGCGTATATTAATAGATTATTTGAAAATATACGTATGTGTATACGTTTTGAACATATAAGTGTATGTTGTGCGTATATTAATAGATTATTTGAAAATATACGTATGTGTATACGTTTTGAACATATAAGTGTATGTTGTGCGTATATTAATAGATTATTTGAAAATATACGTATGTGTATACGTTTTGAACATATAAGTGTATGTTGTGCGTATATTAATAGATTATTTGAAAATATACGTATGTGTATACGTTTTGAACATATAAGTGTATGTTGTGCGTATATTAATAGATTATTTGAAAATATACGTATGTGTATACGTTTTGAACATATAAGTGTATGTTGTGCGTATATTAATAGATTATTTGAAAATATACGTATGTGTATACGTTTTGAACATATAAGTGTATGTTGTGCGTATATTAATAGATTATTTGAAAATATACGTATGTGTATACGTTTTGAACATATAAGTGTATGTTGTGCGTATATTAATAGATTATTTGAAAATATACGTATGTGTATACGTTTTGAACATATAAGTGTATGTTGTGCGTATATTAATAGATTATTTGAAAATATACGTATGTGTATACGTTTTGAACATATAAGTGTATGTTGTGCGTATATTAATAGATTATTTGAAAATATACGTATGTGTATACGTTTTGAACATATAAGTGTATGTTGTGCGTATATTAATAGATTATTTGAAAATATACGTATGTGTATACGTTTTGAACATATCAAAAGAATACGCCATTACTAAAACCCATAAATAAGTAAAATGGCTCTTGGCTTTTTCAGAGCTATGAAGTACCTGTCAATCAATCAATCAACTAATCAATCAATCAATCTATCAGCCATATGTAGGATGGTATGTGGAACGGTATGTGGAACGGTATGTGGGACGGTATGTGGGACGGTATGTGGGACGGTATGTGAGGCGGTATGTGGGTATGGATGGTATGTGAAAATACAAATCACCGCTTGCGCCTATACCTAATCCCCTTACAGAGTGAATTTCAGATGCGATGCAAAAGAGCAACGTCCTATAAAGGATACGCACCTTGATGATGATGATGAAGTAATACTTGCACTTCACATTTCTGTAACCTAGTGTACAGGTGGTAGGAGGGTCAATTCTTTTCCTCATGTCTGGAACATCCAGTGTGGGATTGAACAAACTCTCTTGATTCCGAGTAGATAGACGAACTCTTAGGTAATTATGCTACTCCGTCCCACATACCGTCCCACACACCGTCCCACACACCGTCCCACATACCGTCCCACATACCGTTCCACATACCGTCCCACACACCGTCCCACATACCGTCCCACATACCGTCCTACATACGGTCCCACATATGGTTAATTGACTGATTGATGGGACCATCATCATTACACTTCGGTGAGTAACCATGTGTGCTCCGATCTCTTTCTTACACAGGAAGATCTTAGCTGCAGTGTACGATTTCTCTAGAGCCGGCGAGGATCTCTTTCTTACACAGGAAGATCTTAGCTGCAGTGTACGATTTCTCTAGAGCCGGCGAGGGTCTCTTTCTTACACAGGAAGATCTTAGCTGCAGTGTACGATTTCTCTAGAGCCTGCGAGGATCTCTTTCTTACACAGGAAGATCTTAGCTGCAGTGTACGATTTCTCTAGAGCCGGCGAGGATCCTCGATGTAATTATGAAGATGATGAAGATAATTTGAAGGAATTTTATTTTAATCTTTTCACATGAATTTTGTCCGTACAGCGGCTTTCCAGCCTGCTCTTCTCGATTTTGAACTGCCAAGGGTTCTTTTACGTGCTCAACTTGAACACGAGACCTACGTTTTATCGTCCGTCTCCGATAGGACTAGGAACTCGATCTCATCTACATTGAGATTAGGGATATCTAGAAAAATATTCAAATAGCTCCACGAAGTTGCGAACTTGTTACCTTTGGCACGAGAGTGGAACACTTAACCTCTACGATACAGCAGAAAGCTGACAAGAGAAAGTCTAGGATTTAAGTGAGAGATAAACAGAAAGTTATTGACAAGGTAAGAACTCTCAGAACTGCAAGATAAAGAAAGTTTTGGAGATCAGTTCTGCCAGCTTGAGACGGGGAATTGTTGGTTATAAAGTCAGTATGTTCGTTGTTCTAAAAGGAAAAGGAACCCTTTCATACCTCGTGGTATATAGGTCAATATAGTGTTAGGCCTGTATTTTTCATTGACCATCGGCACACGATGGGTGATGTGGTCAGCATCACGCCGGCCGCCTTTACTTTCCCAGAGCATGTCTGGTACCCAGTTGAGGCTGGGTCGACCTGAGAGCCGTCTCGGTCGAGAAAAATTCCACGCGCATTGCGGAGCTGAACCCAGACCACCAGCCTTGAGAAGCGAGTTCACTAACAACTACGCTACCGTGGCTCTTGTTCGTTGTTCTGCACTCCATCATGTCCAGGTGTGTACAGGGTGTTGAGAAGTGACCGCTGAGTGCTGTCCACTCCTTCTTCGCGCAGACTCCCAGACTTAATCTTAGTGATTGATGTGGTCAACATCACGCCGTTTGATTTTACTTTCAATTGCATCTCTGGTACCCAGATGACGATGTGTGAACCTGAGAACCGCCCATGTGGTACAAGGGTCCGCAAGGAAGCAAAGAATAGTACCACTGCAACCTACAATGCATGTCGTAAACTGGCGACTGATGTAGGACCTAGGAAGCTACCCTAGTTAATAAAAGAATTGCAGAAATCGGATGTGCTGGCCTACTTGTAGGCGCATGACTGGCACAACGTTCAATCGCTCTTAGGCTCGGATCACATACAAATCACAAAGAGTGGTTGACAAGTGGTCAATATTGAGAGTTCGAAGATAAAAGTGAACTTGAGAACAGTTGTTGAGGTAAGAACAGTTCAACTCAAACTTGTGATCGAACCGAGATCACTAGTCTAGTAAGCAAGTACTCTAACGACTGTGCTATCTAGGCTCTCAATATTCCAGTGAATACGATACCCAATGTTTGAATCAACAAATGCTGTGATTCTATTGTTTGTATTCACTTACATTGAGTGAGTATTTTGTTTGATTGATAATACCATCAACTTTGTATAGCCATATGTGTATGGCAATCTCTTTCTCATACAAAAAGGTCCCATCAGTAGATCACGATTCGCTCAGCACCGATGAATACCCTTAATGCAGTTTTATCGCTGGTAATAAAGTTTTAGAAAATTGTGTTTCAATTTCCTAATGAATCTACCACGCCCAAGTGGTTACCGGCGCTCAAATCGGGGTGTAAAGAATAGAACCACTGTTAACTGCCACGCATGTCGTAAAATGCGAATAATGAGGTTGGTCGTAGGGCTAGCTACTCTACCCCGTAAAAAACACTAGATGGCTACAGAAACAACAACCAGGGAAAATTCCTAGCTCGTCACTCGAAGAAGAAGAAGAAGGAACCCACAAGGAGGAGAGAAGAAATGCAAGAAAATGGGGAGAGTGGAGAGATCTGGAATATTGGCCTTGGACAGGCGAGCTTGGAAGTTCTTGGTTACAGACTTATGCCTCGCTAGGCGAAGGGTGAAAATGAATCTACCAGAGCAGCGTTTTCCAATCTATTCTTCTCAATTTCTAACTATCAAAGATTTTTGTACGCGTTATGTTTGAACACAGGACCAACGTTTTATCGTCCATCTCCGATATGACTAGAAACTTACTCGCTATATCACCTATACCGAGATCTAGGTTCACTGAAAAATTTATCACGGGTAGCAAACCATGTACTTGAGAAGTGAGAACCCCCACATCACAGAACCTCCACCCCACAATACCTTCACTCCACAGAACCTTCGCCTCACAGAACATCCACCTTACAGAACCTCTACCCCACGGTATCTTCACCCACAGTACCTCCACCCTTCAGTACCGCCGCAACAGAACCTCCGCCCCACAGTACATCCGCCTCAAAGCACCTCCGCCTCATAGTACCTCCTCCGCCTCACAGTTACCCCTAAATGAGTATATACTGAATATGTACTGAATAATCAAGTGAAATAATGAATATATATTAAATATTAATACTTTAATAGCAAAACTTAGGAGTTTTTGTCTCCAAAAAATATGAAAAGCCAAAGTTAAACCTAACAACACAGAATACAAACTGGAATATGTTAAACTTGTGGTATATCTTATAAATCAAATAATGAATAGATAACGAGAGATGGGAAACATAAATGAGTAATAAACATACATATTTATATGTTTAATTTAGTATGTTAATTTATTGTATTTCATGGAGTGTTTGTGGTGTTAATACAGAGAGAATATACATTTAAGTTAAATGATATATATATATGATATATATAATATATATAGATGTTATATAGAGGATACATAGACGTTTAAAAATTGCATAGATGTTATATAGAAGATATATATATAGGATATATAAACAAGATATATAGAAGATATACAGAAGACATAAAGATGATATAAAGATGATTTATAAATGGTATATAGAAGATATATAGATGTTATATATAAGATATATAAATGATATATAGAAGATATGTAGGTGGTACATCGATGATATTTAAATGATTTATGGATGATTTATAGATTTAGAAAAGTGGTTTTAAAGCCGAATGATTTGACTCCATTGCACCGGGTTTTACCCCATATGGCTAGGTCAATCTCCACAAAAATGGCACGCCTCCTGTCGAGAGTATTGTCCAAAGCACAAACTGTAGCTCCCGCAATAATATTAGGAATCTCTGGAAAATATGCACCCGTGAACAGAATGGCGCTGTCGGAATTCGGACCAACGACCTTTGACTCGAAAGTAACCACTTAATCAAATAGATCTCCACGATGTATAGACGATATAGATAGACGATGCGTGGTCTGTATGTAAAGGATATGTTTTTCTTCTTCTTTTGTCGTCACACTGCTAAGGGGTTGTTGCCTAGTGTCATGGTCTTCTGTTGTTGTCTTGTGCTGTTCTGGTGGCTTGGGTGATTGTTATTTTTGCTCATGGACAGGATTCTGCTATGCCATCTAACCATCTTTTTCGTGGCCTTCCTCTCGCCTTCTTTATTGGTGTTCTGTTGTAGAAGACTATATATACTGTGGAGTTTGGACTCATTCTTATTCAGTGGCCAAACCATATGTACAAGATATATATAAACATATTTTAGACAGATAATTTGAAACCAAACTGAAAGGAAAACAAGTGGCGAAGTTGTAAGAAAAGGTTGTGTTATGTTATGTTATGCGATCGACCTCATGGTACATTGGCATTCCTATTTGTGTTGTGTCCTCCGCTGCAGCAATCATCCTAAAGTCCATTTGCTTACCGTACCCATTAGAAGTTGATTAGTATACCTTCTCTCTCTACCACGAAGACGATACTGTCTGGCATGTTCAAACTTAACTCCTAATTCTCGCACTCGTTCCAGTGTCTGAGACTCGCCCATATCACATAAATGAGAGCGTACCGCATTGATGACATAGCTGTCCATACTTCTGCCCGCGTGAATCGGGACATTGTTTGCAAGAATGTCAGCACGCTCGTTACCCTGCACTCCAGCATGTCCAGGTGTTTACAGTCAAGTCATTTTCTTGAGGTGTGAGAATGAATCTAATTTGATTGAGAAATAGTTAGCAACAAAAAATATTTTAACAAAATTGTTTCATTCACAACTTCGACGTTTAGACAACATTTGATACAATCAGGGACTCTCCTCCAGTAATAGTTACAGCTTTACTGTTCTTCTTCTGTCAATCGTGCTAGAAGGACTGTTAAATGAGTCTTTATAAACGTGTAATTTGAGTCTAAATTTATTGTTCTATGTTTTATAGAAATTATGCTACGAATTGTCAAAACAGCATCAACTTTTAAAAGTCTAAATAAAATATGGAATTGCAAGTTATATAGTATTAAAACTAAATTACGAATTTTCCATTCAAATGTTGTATCAATCCTAACATCGACATTTGAAAAATGACTAAAGATATAGAAAGCAAGTTGAATGAATTTCAAAATAGATGTCTGCGACAAATATGAAACATAAAATCGGACGAATTTAGCATAAGTGATGAAATCAAGAGAAATGTCTGGTCAACCACTAGTAACAACTGTTATAAGAGGGAGAATATGAAGATATATGGACATGACTTGGGAAGAAATGATCAAAAATATCACGACAAGGAGGGAGGAGGTGGGGGTCAAGGGTTCAAGAAGAGAGAACACCATATGGAAACCCGGAAGTGAACTTTGCTCAGAGAGTCATAAAATATATCGGTTTCAATTCAAAGGAAGAGACATACAGATACAAAGACAAGGCGAGTTACATAGGACAGAGCGGTATCGAGAAATTACTTGCAGGCCATTTGTAATGTATAACGGTACGAGAGAAATATATATATATATATATATATATACTGTATATATATATATATGTTTGAATATGTCTCGCGTATATAACCTAAATACACTTCGTTTGTGAATTATGTGGTATTAATGATGACGTAAGAATCTGTTCATTGGATTTCAAGATGGACATGCATTCTGAACTAACTAAACATATCCCCACTACCCCTGCCCCCCGATCCTACATCAAACGAAATAGAACAAAGAGTAGGAACAATTGTCAATGTTTCTCTCGTTTATATATGTTTATATATGTTTATATCTGTTTATATATGTTTATATATGTTTATATCTGTTTATATATGTTTATATATATATATATATATATATATATATATAAATATTGCCTTGTGAGTCGAAGGTCGTGGGTTTGAATCCGGACCGCGCCGTTCTGTTCACGAGTGCAGTTTTTCCAGAGACCCCTAGGATTGTTGCTGGAGCTACGGAGTGCGTGCTTTGTGCAGTACTCTCGGCAGGTGGCTTGCCATTTCTGCGGAGAGGGACCGAGCCATATGGGGTAAAACCCGGTGCAATGAAGTCAATCCTTCGGCTTTAAAACCCTTTTTTATATGGTTATATATGTTTATATCTTTTTATATATGTTTATATATGTTTATATCTTTTTATATATGTTTCATCTATCATTTAGATCCACGATTGAGTTCATTTAGGATTCATTATGTATGTTTGCATGTTCCCTGAAGAAGACTTATAGTCGATACGTTGGATTTTTTAGAGTTTTATTATTTTATTATTCAATTTTGCTTGCTTATGGGATACCATACATACGTGTCTCTGCTAGCTTATGTGATACCATACATACATGTCTCTACTAGCTTATGGGATACCATACATACGTGTCTCTGATAGCTTATGTGATACCATACATACGTGTCTCTGCTTGCTTATGTGATACCATATATACGTGTCTTTGTCCTGAAACACCAATTTATTACGTATCACCGCACCCTCCCCTCGGTTTTCTCCAGATCTGATCTGATCCGCTCTAACCAGATCAGATTTGTAGGTTTTCGCATATCGCATGGACTAAAGATGGACTTCAGAAGAACCATGATTTGATCTATTGGCTAAACTCAATAATAAGACACATTGACTAGTATAACATTTGCTGTCTTGCCTAAATTCTACAATGTTAATATTATTATAACATTTGCTATCTTGTCTAAATTCTACAATGTTAATATTATTATAACATTTGCTATCTTGCCTAAATTCTACAATGTTAATACTATTATAACATTTGCTATCTTGCCTAAATTCTACAATGTTAATATTATTATAACATTTGCTGTTTTGCCTAAATTCTACAATGTTAATATTATTATAACATTTGCTGTCTTGCCTAAATTCTACAATGTTAATATTATTATAACATTTTGCTATCTTGACTAAATTCTTCAATGTTAATATTATTATAACATTTTGCTGTCTTGAATAAATTCAACAATGTTAATACTATTATAACATTTGCTATCTTGCCTAAATTCTACAATGTTAATATTATTATAACATTTGCTATCTTGTCTAAATTCTACAATGTTAATATTATTATAACATTTTGCTATCTTGTCTAAATTCTACAATGTTAATATTATTATAACATTTTGCTGTCTTGCCTAAATTCTACAATGTTAATACTATTATAACATTTACTATCCTCCCTAAATTCTACAATGTTAATACTATTATAACATTTGCTATCTTGCCTAAATTCTACAATGTTAATACTATTATAACATTTGCTATCTTGCCTAAATTCTACAATGTTAATATTATTATAACATTTGCTATCTTGCCTAAATTCTACAATGTTAATTCTATTATAACATTTTGCTGTCTTTGCTTTTTTTTCCCGAACGCTCCATATGGATAACTTGTTAAACCACTCTTTGTGATTAATAGGTGATCTGAGTCTAAAAGCGATTGTACGTTGTGCCAGTTATGCGACTAAAAGTAGACCAGCACATCCGATATCTGAGACGCTTTTTATTTACTAGGATAGTTTCCCTAGGTGCATACCCAAGTCGCCTCTTACGACATGCTTTATAGATCACAGTGTTACTATTCTTTGCTCCCCTTTCAAGCCCCGGCACTGTCTTGGCTAAATTCTACAATGGTAATACTATTAGAACATTCTAATAGTCTTGGCTAAATTCTACAATGTTAATGCTATTAGAACATTCTAATAGTCTTGGCTAAATTCTACAATGGTAATACTATTAGAACATTCTTGGCTAAATTCGACTATATTTAAACTAAGAAAAAACATTTGCTGTCCTGAGCTCACTGCGTGGTGACGGCACCCGCAAGGGAAGCGAAGAATATTACCACTGCGACCTACAATCATGTCGTAAGAGGCGACTGATGAAGCTACCCTAGTAAATAAAAACCATTGCAGAAATCAGATGTGCAGGCCTACTTGTAGGCGTATAACTGGCACAACGTACAATCTCGAAGAAGAAGAAGCTGTCATAAGTAGAGAAATTCCTACAATGTTTAGAATCGACTAAAATTTGCTGTTTTTTTCACTAGTCCATTTTACGATGTTTTGACCAGGTAGACATTCGATGCTTTGAATAGAGTCAGTTCTACGATGTATAGAGTAAAGTAACATTTGCTGTCATAATAAGAGTCAGTCTAGCGATGTTTTGACTAGGACAACTTATGATGTCTTGACTAGAATCAGCTCATGCGTAAACCCTCGCTGGTGGTACGGAGTTTGTGCACGGTGCTAAGATTTTTCTGTGTAAGAAAGAGATCGGAGCACAAATATTTACTCACAGAAGTGAAATGATGAAGGTCCAATCAATCAATCAATCAAACAATCAATCAATCAATCAATCAGCTCTACGAGATCTTGTATAGAGTTTCTGCATAAGTAAGTGAAATAAAATAACCCAGTCTAACTACTAAGACCGTGTATATCTCCAGTCACAGCAGAGGTAAACATGGGTACACGGTGTGCTAAAAGTTTAATACAATCTGGATTGATTATTGGTTCTTGGTTACTAAACTCACGTCACAGTACTCCGGGAAGACCCGTAGGTGCTCAGTCTCCCCCAACAGATGTCGAAGGGTATACATACTGATGGTTCATGTGTCTCTCTGGTTAAACACACTTCTCTCTCTGCCCATCAAGCATCCATCTCTACTTGTAATATGGAACATTACATAAACGAATGCAAGATACTTTTAGCTACTAAGGATGTAAGCAGTAGGGGAGAAATCCTAGTTTATTCTCTACTATGTAGTCTCTTTCCCCGAACTAATGATACAATCGATATATATATATATATATATATATATATATATATATATATATATAGTTTGACATAGCGGTGTCAAATTACGGATTAAACAACTGTGCGTATCAAAGCCTGTGTTAGCCATTATTTTATCAACAGTGTCAACACATGTGCATGGCGCTATGTGTGTAGCGTAGGTATGAGAAAATCAATACTCAACAATCATTCTTTTTATACAGATGAAGAAGGATTTACGTTTGGCGTGAGCCTATATCATTCTGAAATTATAAACAGAATATCATGTTAAGCGTGACAACTATTTCTTTTGATATAATTGTTGGTGGTATGTTGCAGGTATTCATAGTTGAGATTCCAATTGTTGGCGGTATGTTGCAGGTATGCATAGTTGAGATTCCAATTGTTGGCGGTATGTTGCAGGTATTCATAGTTGATTCCAATTGTTGGTGGTATGTTCCAGGTATTCATAGTTGATTCCAATTGTTGGAGGTATGTTGCAGGTATTCATAGTTGAGATTCCAATTGTTTGTGGTATGTTGCAGGTATTCATAGTTGATTCCAATTGTTGGAGGTATGTTGCAGGTATTCATAGTTGATTCCAATTGTTGGCTGTATGTTGCAGGTATTCATAGTTGATTCCAATTGTTGGCAGTATGTTGTAGGTATTCATAGTTGATTCCAATTGTTGGCGGTATGTGACAGAAATTCAAAGGTGAGATTCCAATTGCTGGCGTTATGTGACAGAAATTCAAAGGTGAGATTCCAATTCTTGACGGTATGTGACTGACATTCAAAGTTGAGATCCCAAACGCAGGCTGTATGCTGCAAGTATTCACACCCGATTCTAACTGACGATTTTATGTTATCATTTGGCTGCCATGTCAAGACTAAATACTATTTGGAAAAGTAAGATAAGTTTGACGGTGATGATCAATCTATATAAATCGTTAGTACTATGATATAGAAGAAGAAGACTAGCCATGGCACTCCAGAGGGTAATCAGTATGAAGAAACTAGGACGTGACACAAGCAAAGAAAAAAAGTAAGGCTTCGGAGACCATTCATATTCCATATAGATGCGGATCGGGGAACATAACAAAAACATTAGCCCGTCTGCCCAGCGTGTTCGTAGCGCGTTGGACTACGGGTGACTATCCCTCTGTGTGTGCGTGTTTCAATTCCGCGGGATGGCAGAAAAAGCCACAGATTCCCCAGATTTACGGTGTTCGTGGCACCGAACCGAAGGGTTACGATGTCCATGGCACCGAGCCGAAGAGCTGAAAAGCTCAAGTGCTTCTGGATCGGAGAAAAAAAACAAAAAAAAACATTAAAGAACAAAATTGAAGCTTTTGAAACAAGGTGCTATCAAAAATGTTCTTAGAACTTCCTGGACAGAAATGAGAAAAACCAGACACTCTACAAGACCTGCATGTCAAGGAGCATTGGCTCATAAATAACATCATGTCTCGGAAGATGAAATATTTTGGTCACGTTAAACGTCATAGTGGGTTTTAGAGAACGGTAATGGAAGGCTTGGTTACTGGAGTAAGAGGCAGTTGACGACCAAGACGAAGGTGGCATCAGGACATCAAAGAAACATTGAAAATGACGCTGGAGGAGGCTGGAGAACTTGCTAGAGACAAAGATTTTCAGGCGGGCTGTGATGAAAGTGACGTTATGCAAGAGATTTGCTATTACTTGAATTACTATTTATTTTTTGATATGGATGTGAGAGCTATACCTTCTTCTTCTTTGAACGATCTATAAAGAACACGTATTAAACCACTCCTTGTAATTTGTATGTGATCTGAGCCTAAGAACGACAGTACGTTGTGCCAGTTCAGTTATACAAGTAGGCTAGCACATTTGATTTCTGCAAAGCTTTTCATTTACTAAGGTAGCTTTCCTAGACCCATACCTCAGTCGCCTCTAACGACATGCATTGTAGTTCGCCGTGTTTTTATTCTTTGCTCCCCTTTCGAGCTCCGACAACACATAGACGGAACAATAAATAAAGATATGGAGAGAAGTATACAGACTTTTCAATATAAATGTTACAGAAAAATGTTGCAGAAAAATGTTAGAGAAAAATGTTGCAGAAAAATGTTACAGAAAAATGTTACAGAAAAATGTTGCAGAAAAATGTTGCAGAAAAATGTTACAGAAAAATGTTACAGAAAAGTGTTGCAGAAATATGTTACAGAAAAATGTTGCAGAAAAATGTTAGAGAAAAATGTTGCAGAAAAATGTTACAGAAAAATGTTGCAGAAAAATGTTACAGAAAAATGTTACAGAAAAATGTTACAGAAAAATGTTACAGAAAAATGTTACGGAAAAATATTACAGAAGAATGTTACAGATGACACAAAAAAAGTCAAACGACCAAAAATTGTCCTCATTGCATCGTGTTTCCCCATATCACTCCATCCCTGTTGACAGAAATATCACGTCATATAACTAGAGTTTTGCACAAAGCACAAACACCGTAGCTCCAGAAATATCCTAGGGATCTCATGAAAAATTGCTTACGTGACTAGGTCTGGGTTCGAACTGACTACCTTCAAAACGATGCAGATCTGTTACAAAGATCACAGAACAAACGAGTTTGTTAAAAATTAAATAGTTGTACTGATTGTTCAGCATGAAGCACTTTTAGCAGTGATGAGACTTCATAACCTGGCATGGTTCTGACGCTTTTTCTTTCTAAACATGTCTTGGCTAACTTCTACAATGTCTCTCTCTCTCTCTCTCTTTGGTATTCTCTGTGGCGTAGAGGTTAGGTACTCATCTTTCGTGGCTAAGGTACCAGGTTCGCTCCCTCGTGGAGCCATCTGGATATTTTTACAGAGATCTCTGGTCTCACTGCAGGTGAGATAGACTTCCTAGTCTTATCGGAGACGGACGATAAAACGAAGGTCTCGTGTTTAATTTGAACACGTAAAAGAAACCTTGACAGTTCCAAATCGAGAAGAGTAGGCTGGAAAGCCTCTGCCCGGGCAAAATTCATTTGAAACGATTAAAAATAAAATTCCTACACAAATATCTTCACCACATTCAAAATTACATATGGGACCCTCGCCGGTGCTACGGGGTTCGTGCACTGCAGTTGATATCTTCCTGTGTAAGAAAGAGATCTTAGCACACATGGTTACTCACCGAAGGGCAATGATGATGGTCATGTCAATCAATCAATCAATCAATCAATCAATCAATCAATCAATCAATCAATCAATCAACATGTCCCCATGTGTACAACTATTCTCTATGTAGTAGTCGAATGTTCTAGAAGGAGTCATGCAAAGAAAAACATATTCTTAATTCTAATCTTGTTTTGCCCCATAGCGTCAAGATAAGAAGAGATTTATAGAACGGGCTTTTATGTGCGATTCGTAAATAGTGACATTCACTGCCTTTGTTATTTCTGAGGTCCACCTTTTGCGTGTACGGCAGTTTGCTTTGTATCCACTGTACCGGATTTTTGCTTTGTATCCACTGTACCGGATTTTTGCTTTGTATCCACTGTACCGGATTTTTGCTTTGTATTCACTGTACCGGATTTTTGCTTTGTATCCACTGTACCGGAGTAACATAAACCTTTGAGTCTGTTGGTAATTTGTTTATGTGACCGAACCAATTAATGTATTTTTTCTTGATGAAGTTCAGTACTGATGTTGTACCCATTATTATCCCTGATGTCTTCATTTCTAAACTAGTCTCTTCTTGATAGTCCCAGAATTCTGCATAGACACTTCATCTCTGTCGTTACTTGTTTTCTTCTGTCGTTTGATGTCAGCGTCTAGGATAGACACTTCATCTCTGTCGTTACTTGTTTTCTTCTGTCGTTTGATGTCAGCGTCTAGGTTTGCCACTGATAGCATAATATTGGTATAACGATTATGTTGAATAGAAAAGAAAATCATTGTCTGATAAAATCAAGAATTGCTCAGGAAGAACTTTTCCACACTTCACCGTCTCGTTGAGTACACATATATTTGGAAGGACTTGTGTGGTGGTAGAATACTAAGACCATGCATATTCCCAGTGGCAATATATGGGTGTGAAGCATGGACATTTAATAAAGCAGTGGAAAAAAACATATATGTGCTTTTGAATATAGCAATGATTCCGGTCGGTCTTCTCAGTGTGTGTCCTATCCATTGCCAGCGTCTCTTCCTGGTATCTGCTTTGTTCTTTCTCTTAGTTTCTTGTTTGTAATCTTATCATACCATCTCAGTCCCTCTATTCTACGTAAGCTTTCATTTATGAAAGTCTGTAGTTTTTTTGCTGGTTTCTTTTATTGTCCTCCATGTTTATCTTTTGGTTCATGTGATAATTTACAGAAAACTAAATAATGACTGAATGGCTTCTCACGTGGTTTGTTGTATTGTAAGTGTTAATAAATAATAAATAAATAGTTAATAAATAAATATCAAAGTTTAACCGATGTAAACCACAACACAACGTACTTTCTCTCTTTCAACTTACAGACACATCACGAAGATTGGTTTACAAGTGGTTGTTTTAACACGATCTCAGAACAAGAAGGAAGACTTTCAAATAGAAACTTAGATTTAGCCATTTGAAGTCATATTTGACATTTGTCGCCATGTAACAATAAAGATACAAATTAATGTGTATGAAATTATAGAAAATCTCTTGTTATTTGTTACTTTTTGAAATTAAAAAACTTTCTATTGATAAATAAGAAGGGGTGTGTCCCTGATGGAAAGTCAATTTCATCACAGCCCGCCGGAAAATTCTCTCATTCTCTAGTAGGTTCTTCCATCTCCTTCATCGTCATGTTCAAGGTTTCTTTATGTTCCGCTGCCACCTTCGTCTTGGTCGTCCCCTGCCTCGTACCACAGGAAACATACCTTTCATTACCGTTATTTCCCAAACTACTGTTGTGATAAACGGTTGAATTGTATAGTCATTATTATCTGCTGTAAGCAATTCGGCGTATGTAGCTTAATCGGTAGTGTGCTCGAGCGTACAACCCACAACCCAAGCCTACCTGGTTCAAACTGCACGGCGTGCGAGTTTGGAAGCAAATTAGTTTCCTTGGATTTTTACGAACGATAAAAATAGACCTCACTGTTCAGAAAGCAATGGTAAACTACTGAACGGGTTGTGCTGCCTAGAAAATCGACGACTCATTTATTGTGGTTGACGGTACAGTCCTGTAAAGGATATGCCACGATTAAAATTTGTTCAAGGAATTCGGACAATTTCTGTCATGGATTTTCTTAAAGTCTCTGTCTTAAGCTTTGACGATCAACTTCGTTGTTAACTTTCTGTCCTGCCATGATGTTAACTTCTTCAGTGTCTTCTTTCTGCCTTCCTCTATATCTCTCCCCCGCCTCTCCTCCGTAACCTGTTATGTTGTTACATTACCTTCTCTCCCATGACTTCGTAACATACGCCTAACAAATGTGTTATATACATACACATATATAGTAATCTATTTATTTGCTATTTAGCATTTTAGATGAATCGCCGCCTATGATTGCATGGTTCCCCTTAAGTGCCCAGCACCCTTTAGATATATGAAAGGGCCATCGAAAAAGTAGATATACAATAGTTACTTGGAGGATTCTAAATTTGTTTTTCCAACTTCTGGTACCTATCATCAAATGGTTCACTGAAGAATAGAGTATACTGGCAATGTACACTGTCCTTTGTTGCTCAATAACTGATTACTCCTATGTGGAGACAATAAATTTACTATTGTCTTGTAATATGCACATTAATTACATCAAAATAGTGGGATTTATGTGGTTAAGGGATTAAGCTGTTGCATTGCGTTCCGTAGGTCTTTAGTTTGAATACGAACGCCGCCCGAGTGGTTACCGGGACCCATATTGGGGTGTAAAGAATAGAACCACTGTTACCTGCCACGCCTCCCGAGTGGTTACCGGGACCCATATTGGGGTGTAAAGAATAGAACCACTGTTACCTGCCACGCCTCCCGAGTGGTTACCGGGACCCATATTGGGGTGTAAAGAATAGAACTACTGTTACCTGCCACGACTCCCGAGTGGTTACCGGGTCCCATATTGGGGTGTAAAGAATAGAACCACTGTTACCTGCCACGACTCCCGAGTGGTTACCGGGTCCCATATTGGGGTGTAAAGAATAGAACCACTGTTACCTGCCACGACTCCCGAGTGGTTACCGGGTCCCATATTGGGGTGTAAAGAATAGAACCACTGTTACCTGCCACGACTCCCGAGTGGTTACCGGGTCCCATATTGGGGTGTAAAGAATAGAACCACTGTTACCTGCCACGCCTCCCGAGTGGTTACCGGGACCCATACTGGGGTGTAAAGAATAGAACCACTGTTACCTGCCACGCCTCCCGAGTGGTTACCGGGTCCCATATTGGGGTGTAAAGAATAGAACTACTGTTACCTGCCACGCCTCCCGAGTGGTTACCGGGACCCAAATTGGGGTGTAAAGAATAGAACCACTGTTACCTGCCACGCATGTCGTAAGAGTCGACTAAGAAGGTTGGATGTGGTGCTAGCTACCCCACACCATAAAAACACTAGATGGCTACAGAACGGAGAGCGAACCAAGTAAACGCTGGCTGAAACCGGACATATCGCCGAAGGATAAGCACCCGAGCTCCAAATGGTGCCGAAGATGTGACGTAAAACACACCAATGCTACAGCTGCATGAATCAAATTTCCACATTAATAGAATTTATGGGGAAATCTGGTAGATCGGTCTGGGCGGTGATCACGAGAGAGAGAGAGAGAGAGAGAGAGAGAGAGAGAGAGAGAATACGGACACAAAATTCAGAAGAAATTTATTTTCAGGAGAACAGTAGAATTGTTGTCGGTGCTACAGAGTATGTGTTTGAGAATATCTCTCGACGTTCCATTTCTGAGTAGAGGGATCGAACCATATGGGAAAAAACATTTGCAATGAACTCAATTTTCGACCTTTAAATCCTTTTAAATATTAAATACAACTCGTACACTGACATTGTAATTTTTGCTACTACTGCATTTTTGCACTATATCGATAATACTACGTAGACAGCATTTTCTGAATGCTTCTTCTTGTAATCATTTGGCATGACGATTGATTCACTATCAGATATACAAGTCCTGAAGGCTAAATTCGCTGACAGAACAGTACAAAACCTAAAAAGAGAACTTGCTCAGCTTTCAGAAAAGGTAGAAATTAACTTGCAGTGGATTCCATCTCACTGTGACATTTCAGGTAACGGTAGTGCTGATTTTTTAGCTAAGGAGGGCAGTGTCAAAGAGCAAATTTTCCAACCCTTGTCTTTTCAGGAGGTCAAAATCTTCATACAGAGAAAATCTGCAATAGGTCGGAAGACAAACACTGGATATAATTATGGAAAAGACTTACTGAAAGACCTAAGCAGAACAGACGAGGTCATTATATTTCGCCTACGTACCGGACACTGCAGACTCAACAAACACTTATATAGACTAGGAATAAGTCAAACAACTCTCTGTCAGTGTCAGCAGGAGGAACAGACACCGGAGCATATCCTGCAAGACTGTCCTCTCCTGGGTGAGCTGAGAAACAAAGTTGGCATAAAAACTAAGCTTTGTGAAAACCTGACACACCTGAAGCTGACTGTCCAGTTTGTGGCCCACAGTACACTAAGCGCATGACCAGACATTTCTGAAGAAGAAGAAGTAAACATTTTAAATATTTGCACAGTTAGTAAGCTCACATGATGTTCATAATTCAGTAACATTCTTGTCCGCTCTGTGCTGACTCTAACATAATAATAATAATAATTCCTCTAGTACCGTTATACGTTACATAGGGCCTGTCTCCATACCGCTCTATCCTGGACAACTCGCTCAATCTCCTCCATGTAACTGAGACCGATATTTCCTACCTCTCTCAGCAAAGTTCGTTTCAGGGTCTCCTTAGGTTTTCCTCTCTTTCTTGAACCCTGTGCGTCCAACTTCAATGCCTGCTTTGATATTCGTTGATCATTTCTTCTCAGAGCTGTGTTAGAGCCATATATATAGAAAGTGAAAGTGCCATACGAACAAGCATCGGACTCACAAATTGGTTTCCAGTAACATCAGGAGTACGGCAAGGATGTTTTTTATCACTTC
This sequence comes from Arion vulgaris, assembly GCA_020796225.1. Classification (NCBI taxonomy): domain Eukaryota; kingdom Metazoa; phylum Mollusca; class Gastropoda; order Stylommatophora; family Arionidae; genus Arion; species Arion vulgaris. The sequence goes on from CM036769.1 coordinate 28,419,953, forward strand.
TTCTCTTTATTATATAAATGGATAGTATCACCAAAATAGATGAAATATCACGAGACGTAGACCAACAAAATGAACTGCTCTTTGCTGACGACCAGTGTTTATTCCATAGTAATATTGAACAGCTTCAAGAACACATAAATTTACTCAACAATAGCTGCCTCAAATACAACATGAAGATCAACATTCAAAAGACAGAAGTCATGACTATAAGCAGAGAACATAAAGATATCAACATACAAATAAATGACCAAACGCTAAAGCAGGTGAGAGAATTCAAATACTTTGGAAGTATCTTCACATCTGATAGTAGACTGGACAGAGAGATCGAAACTAGAATCCAGCAAGCCAACAACATTACATACCAGCTTACCCCAATCTTGAAACACCCAGCAATTTCAGTAAAGACTAAAAGACAGATTATAAATGCAATCTTCATACCAACACTGTGCTACAAGTGCCAAACATGGGCACTGACAAAAGAACAAGAAGGAAAATTACCACATGCGAAATGAGATGCTTGAGGAAAGCAGTAAATAAAACAAGAAGAGACCATATAAGAAATGAGGAAATTAGAAGAACAGTCGGAACAACACCAGCTATTAGATTTATTTAAAAACAGAGACTCAAATGGTTAGGCCACTTGGTCAGAATTAACCAGAATACACCAGTTGCAAGAGCGTACAACCTGAAAATGGAATCATAAAGAGGAAGGGGCAGACCAAGAAAAGATGGGTTGATGGAGTTACAGACATCTTAAAACTCCACAATACCACAACATATCAAGCGACCGAGCGTGCATTATCTCGGAAACCGATCATCAGTTAAACCTGCTACGCCTAGCGGCAAAGAAGCAGAGAAGGACAAAAAAAAGAAAGATTTCTTCTCAAGGTGTGTCCAGTATATCTCTATATTCTCCCTCTTACAGCAGATGTTACTAGTAGTTGACCAGACATACATTTCTATGTCTTCATCACTTCTCCTGAATTCGTCCCATTTTCTGTTCATTATTTTTCAGACATTTATTTTCAAATGGACTCAATTTTCTTTCTATATCTTTAGTCATTTTACAACTCTCTCGGACATATCTTAATCTCTTACATAGCCATTTGTAAACCTCACGTTGTACTTTCTCTGTGATTTTTAGCCATGTGAGCCTAAATACATTCTGTTATGTTTGCAGAAAAAACATCAAATTCTGCGCTTTTTTGGTCCATCATATTTGATTTCTTCTTGTATTTTTTTCGGATTCGCTCTTGTAGCTGCTTTTTAAATGTAGATTTAGTATTATTTAATTTTAGCTTTTGTTATCTGAATATTTGCATGGGCAATAGTATACCGACTACTCTTTTTTCTTTTGTCCTCTGCTTTTTTTGCAGTTGGGTGTAGCATGTTTATCTAATGATCAGTTTCCGAGACAGTGCTTGATATGCTGTGATGTTGTGTAGTTTTAAGATATCTGCAACTTTATCAATCCATCTTTTTTTTGGTCTGTCCCTTCCTCTTGGTGATTTCATTTTCAGGTCGTACACTCTTGCAACTGTTGTATTCGGGTTCATTATCACCAAGTGGTCAAAGCATTTTCACCAAGTGGTCAAAGCAATCTCACCAAGTGGTCAAAGCATTCTCACCAAGTGGTCAAAGCAATCTCACCAAGTGGTCAAAGCAATCTCACCAAGTGGTCAAAGCATTCTCACTAAGTGGTCAAAGCAATCTCACCAAGTGGTCAAAGCATTCTCACCAAGTGGTCAAAGCATTCTCACCAAGTGGTCAAAGCATTCTCACCAAGTGGTCAAAGCATTTGTGTCTCTGCTTTTCAATATTTCAAATGAATATTTGACGTGTGTAATTTGTACATGAGATCTGCGTGTTCTTCTTGGGTTAATTTCCATAGAAATAGATGTTTGATTTCATTTACGGTGAACACTGCCAACATTTGTCCTAATAGATATGAAAACTAATTAAAAACCGTTGGTGCTGAAGTACGTCGTATAATCTCCAGGTTAGTACGGGGTCCAATGTTTATTCGAAAAAAGGTCATATATATATGTATTAGCAGATGCACTCGTTCTTCGCACAGAAGTGTATAATTCAAACCAGTGGCGGCTCAGCATTAAGGGCCAGTAGGACACTGGGCCCCACCGAAAATAATGTGTAACATGTATTTATTATTTTATAAATTAAAATATAGCAATCTAAAATAAAGTATAACGTGTATTTATTATTTTATAAATTAAAATATAGCAATCTAAAATAAAGTATAACGTGTATTTATTATTTTATAAATTAAAATATCACAACCCAAAACGATGATGTTTCCGAAAATTTGTGTCTGGTTCCACCAACAAAAATGATCGCGAGCCGCCACTGGTTCAAACCTAGTTGATGAACGTAGTAATTAATGAATATAGATCACAATATGGCTTCCCATAAAATCAAAATGTCCATCATCCAGATAAGTGTGGTTGAAACAAGAGTTCCCAACACTTTAGTTTTTTTTTAACTATTCGTGGCATGTTTGTAATTAAGTTAGTTCTGAAGATGTAAAGAAATAGCAATAGTTCAGTTTGATAATTTTTACATTGTTCGCACTACGTCAGGTACTCACTTGCCAAATTTCACGATCGTAGAATGTCGATAATTAGGTTAAATAATTGGAGCATACACATACAACTGCGCATAATTTGACATTTTATATACATATAGCAAATCTCATAAGAACGATTTTCTGGTCAACATTATGTTACCAGTGTCAAACATGGCCAATAACAGCAGATAATGAGCGGAAAATCATAACGACAGGTTAAGGTGTCTTAGAAGAGCTGCAGGTGTGACAATAAGAAACAAAATTAGAAATGAAGAAATCAGAAGGAGACTGGATGTGAAACCAGTTGTGCAATTCATAAAAGAACAACATATTAAATGGTTTGGACACCTGACCAGAATGCACTGGTATCACCTACCACAGAGAGCCACACATAAAAAGTATAATGACTACAAAGCAAGAGGAAGGCCACGAAAAAGATGGAGCGACGGCATCAAGAACAGCCTAGCGAAAATGAATATCAGCTTACAAAGTGCCTTAAAACAAGCACACACAAGATCACTACGTTTCACCCCCTCCCCACCTTCCCCCACACATTTCTATAAAGAAGTAAATGGTGGAAGAGAAGAAGAAGAAGATATACATTTATATATGTATGTTTGACTTTTAAAGTCATTACAGATGGTCATTTGTCAAGTGTGCTACTGTGACGTCTTCTGAGTTTACGCTTGTTTCTGTTGTCCTTCAGCTACCTAAGTATTTCTACTAAATATTTGGTCACTTTGTGTAATGAAGTTTTCCATATAGCTTAGTCATCAGTTAGTTTTCCCCATTTTGTTTCTTGCCTAGCCTGGTCATCTAATATGTGGAACGTGTCTTCTGTCAATCAATCAAGTGTCATGCCTGCCGTCGTAGGCGATCATGTCTCTCGACAACTCTCTCTGCTTGGTGCATGTAATTAGTTCTGACGTCGATCTTTTGTCGAACTATGATGTCAGGCCATCCAAATCTTCTCCCTCTGTCTTCCACGATCTCTTCTTCCCTGAATTGTACACGCAGTCACCAAATGTTCTAATCCTTCTCTTCGCATTACATGCTCGAAAAACCGTGATTGTATGATTCTCATTCTTTTAATAACGTTTCTCTGTGTGCAGGCCTGATTTAAAACCTCATTTGTTTTCTTCGCTGTCCATGGAATTTTTAGCACTCTTCTGTAAAACCACATGTCTGTTGCTTGCAATGATCTTATTGATTGTTTGTTCATTGTCCATGATTCGCGGCCATATATAAGTATAAGTATCAGTATAGCACTAGTATAGCATAGTGTCTTGTCTATAGGATAATATAGAATAATATAGTAATGTATGTCCAGATTAAGCATCTAATAAAGTTACAAAATGAATTAAATCAGTATTTTTTTCTATTTTCAGATGACAACCAAACCAAGCAGATGTGAGCCATATCAGCACAAGTGTTTGTTTTAATCAGATGACAAAGCTGCAAAGCTGAACTGCAATTTATACGTATAACTTCAATAAACATAACAAGGAAAGCTAAACAGTATTTCAGTACACGGTTATCGCCCCATGTTCTAGTGAAGTTCAGAGTTATCGGAACATGAAGTCAAGTAGACGTAAACAGACAAATCCAAACCGTGTTTCGGCGGGAACTCGTAACCTTGACACTGTTGTGCTCCCAGGTCTTACAGACATATCCTCTAATCAAGAAGAGGCATCTAATGAAGCAATAGACACGATGGATTTGAGCGGTTCCTCTCAGTCTTCTCTGACTAATGGCCAGAATTCTGATTTTGAATTGCCGTTAGACTTGCATGTATCAATTACTGCATGCTCTCATTGTTCTCAGACATTTCCGAACTCAGAAGAACTGCAAACTCACAAGGATGAAATGCATAAAGCTGGGGTTAAAAAGCCACGATTGGAGGTTATGGGGGAGAACTTTCCTACAGCTTATCACAGACTTGGCAGAGAACTACAAGACACTACTGATTTACCTGTAACAAATGGTCATCCACCAGAAAATGAAACATCACTTGTAGATTCTTGTAGATCACTTGTAGTTTCTCTTGCAGATTCCACACCGTTAGTAAGGGATACAACTGATTCTGTTCCAACAAATATGTCAATATCTGAGAAGCATGTTGATGAAATGACATATTCCGATGTTACTCAGTTACCACCTCCTGTTGCCGCTCCGAGATTAAGTAAAGAAAGCAATGGAGAAAATGGAATAATCGGGAAAACTGATCGAATTTTTCACATTGACGCTTACTGTGAATTATGTGATAGAGAATTCTGCAATAAATATTTCTTGAAAACTCACAAAGCTAACAAACACGGTATTTATGAAGACAGCTCTCCTCCCGCTACCAGTGTTCCTGTTCCTTTTCCAGGACTGATGATGTCTCAAGAACCTCTGACGTCATTCAACTTCAAAATGGATTCCATGAAACCTTCGCTGTCTGAACCACTTCTGCCATGGTCATTTAGATTGGACTCACCCTCCCAGCAAACAAAGAAGCCAGAGAGTTTATCCAACAGTAAGCCTGTTGAAGCTTCATTGCATCTTTTTCCAATGACGATGCCACATCTGGAGAGCATAGCACCTTCCATAAACAAAATGAGTTGCAACAACAGCAGCAATGAGTGTATAATTTCCCGGTCTTTAAGCAGTTTATCAAACACATACACCAATACAACATCTATACTCACCAACATCACAAATAGTATCAAAAATGGACCATCTTCCAACAGTGGACAGTCAAATAATGACTCTAGCATGGAAGATTACTGTCACATTTGTCAGAAACACTTTTGCAACAAATATTACCTTAGGAAACACAAACAGGATGTTCATGGAATTGTTCCAGAGAATCCTCCCAGCAATATTAACAAAAGAGCGAGATCAGGACTTCTAGACTTGCCAATGACTTCTTCTAACCCAATGATGCTACCACAGTCTTTAGCTAGTTTTGCAGGAATACATAATCTTCATAACATGCCTGGCCTGTCAAATATGCAAACTATGTCTAGCATGCCACCTGGTCTGATGGTGATCAATCCATACAGCTTACCACCCGTTGCTATCATTCCAGCTGGCTCAATGATGAATGGACAGCAGATCCCTCATCCTCCTCCCCCCCACCCTATCATCTCACAATCACTAGGCATACCCCCATTAGCAGAACCCAATCTTCACCATTCTGTCCCCCGACTTCAGTGTCCTCATCTAGTGCTAATTCAATTGGCCAATCTCCTGTTAAATCAAGTCCAAATGGTCATGAGATCGCAGTACATTGCAGCATTTGCTCCAAGGAATTTTGTAACGAGTTTTACCTGCAGATACACAAGGAAAGCAAACATGGAATCAGAAGAAGTGACGAGGAAGGATTGAAGCTTTCAATAAAGGACAAAGGTACAGATAGAACAAGTCCTTCGCCTGTGCCAAACATAACAAAACACGACATGTTTCCTGCAATGTCAAGATCTCCTCTAGAAAGAGCACCAAGCGGAGAAGGCAATGTCCTCATTTGTAATTTCTGCAATAAAGACTTTCCGAATAAATATTTGTATAGAATACATCGGGTTCATGATCATGGGCTGAACGAGTTTGTAAATCCTATTCATAATGAAAGTAATTCTGAACTTCCACACAGAGAGCATGTCATGAATAGCATGAACGAATCCCTTATGAAAATGGCTGCAGATGCTTGTGCTGTCAGTTATGCTTCCAGTTATCGAACATCTCCTTCTAACATACAACAAGAAAGTGTCATATGTAACATTTGTAATAAACAAATTGCAAATCAACATTTCTTGCGTCTTCACAAATTTAATTGTCATGGAAAGGACTCAGACATCAATGAGAGATATGACAGAAGGTCAGACAGTTCTCCTGTCATTCCTGCTTCAAAACCAAAGACACCCCCATCCTCAGGCAGCATGATATCTTCTCAAAATCAACAACCCCTAAATCTGACCCCACTTCCAGGGAAACATGCTATGTCTCCATTTCTTCCACCTAAAATGGATTTCAAGGAAATGTCGCCATTTGCAGATTTCAACAGAGATTTCAAATGCTATCGGGATATGCCAACATTTCTGACTGACACGATTAATAATGAGCTATTTGCCAGATCTCAAAATCAAGCAATGCACATGGATCTGAACTTCTTTGGTCTTCCTTCTCTAGGAAAGTTACCAATTGATGATAATGTGAAGCTAAACTTCGATCCGGAAGCATATTGTGAGATTTGCAAAAAGGAGTTTTGCAGCAAATATTTTCTCAGAACACATAAGCAAAATATTCATGGAATTAAAAGTGATACAACATCATCATCTAGTTCCAAGAGTTCAGACAGTGAGAAAGTTTATACAATGTCATCTAATAAACCAAATCTGAATAATATCAATGGCAAGACAAATGATTGCATTGATAAGAATTCATGGAGATGGAAGGAACCTATCAACTCTTCCCGAGTTATATGCGATATATGTAATAAGGAGGTTTGTAACAAATACTTTCTTCGAACTCACAAACAGAAGAAGCATGGCAAACATCCAACATCACAGTCTCCTAATATCAGCATGAGCGGATCCCCTGTAGCATCCGACTGTGACACAGCATCAAATGCTTCCAGCCAGCCTGAAGATAAACCTTACAAGTTGGACCCAGTTAACCTTTCTCAGATGAGCCCATTTCCTCATACGGAAAGGGTGTCTGCTAACCTTGACATTAACACTTTGAACTTTGATAAAGAGGATAAAGATGTACCGTTCAACAATAACATAGATCAAAGTGAGACATGTAATATTTGCAATAGAATATTCCGAAATATGAAATGGCTGAAAGATCACATTATGAAAGATCACACCAACAATGAAGCCTTGGACATGAGTTCTAAGACTACCACCTACACCTGCCAAGTGTGCGGTATCAACTTCAAGACTGAACTATCAGTTCAGCTACATCTTATTCAAGAACATAATGCTAGAGTTACACTTAACACAGAAGAGTCTCAGATCCCAACAGAGGAGGCTAGTTTACCTAACAGTGAAAATAACAATACCAGAGTAGCTGAGCTATGTGGTCGATGGACATTAAGGAAAAAAGTCTCAAATCATCAGAGATTGAAGAAATATGTCTGTAATCGATGTGGATTTGATAGCCCCTGGTTGTCTTCTTTGCTTGATCATGAAAGAAATGAACATGGTTTTATATCTGACGAGGCACCAACATTCTCTTGCAAGAGTTGTAAACACTTACTGTCATCTCAAAACTCACTATCAGCCCATATTGTCACTGTACATGGACTCACTATTGAAGATGCACTACACGAAGCAAAGATTGCTGAAGCAACATTTCCAAACAGTTTCAAATGTGCACATTGTCCAGCTGTCTTCCCCACTCGTTCTTGGGCAATGGCGCATGTCCGACATGTTCATATTCGTAGTCGGCGTGATTTAGCAATACGAAATTCCTTCGCCAAGAACTTGTTACAATGTTCTTCCTGCTCTTTTAGAACCCACTTTTCATTTCGTCTTCAACGGCATATGAAAATACGTCATGTAAACAGTCTTCGATCATATCACCGTTCGTCTCACTCATTACATTCATCATCATCATCTGTTATCACATCCAATTCAAATTACCTGGATACATATGATGTTCAAACTCTAAATAATACTCCTAAACATGATATCAGCATACCAAGTACCTGCGCTATGTACAAAAGCATTGCAGCTTCGCTTCTTTCGGCCCCAGAATCTGACAGACCTAAGACCTCTACAAAATCAGCTGACACAGAAACACTGCTGCAAAGCTACACACTACCTTTATGTGCAAGCCCTGTTGACTCCCCGTCATTTAAAATGGCTATTCAGACATCAGCTTCTGCTGTTGTTGGTTTGTGAGGTTTGCTAACAAAAATAATGTGTTCCCTAATTTTCATTCCGTATTATGTGATTTCATGTCCAGTAAATAAACTTGTGTTAGAATCCTTTAGTCTGCATTCCTTTATCCTATCATTGTCTGCTATTCTGTAAGCGCTTGAGAAATAGCATTATAGCAGTGTTGAATTCAACAGATATTAGTTAGGATATAACATACATTAGGTAGAATACATTAGCTAAGATAGAACAGACATTAGTTAGAATACAATAGACATTAGCTAGGATAGAACAGACATTAGGTAGGATACACCAGGCACCAGCTAGAATACAAAAAACACCAACAAGGTTACACCATGCATCAGCTATAATACAACAAACACCAGCAAGGATACACCAGGTACCAGCTAGAACACAACAGAGACCAACTAAAACACAACATACTTCATCTAGAACACAATATACACCAACTAGAACACAACAGGCACCAACTAGAACACACCAGACACTATATAGAACACAACATACACCAACTAGAACACAACATACACCAACTAGAACACAACAGACACCAACTACAACACAACAGACACCAACTAGAACACAACAGACACCAACTAGAACACAACAGAAACCAACTAGAACACAACAGACACCAACAAGAACACAACAGAAACCAACTAGAACACAACAGACACCAACTAGAACACAACAGACACCAACTAGAACACAACAGACACCAACTAGAACACAACAGACACCAACTAGAACACAACAGAAACCAACTAGAACACAACAGACACCAACTAGAACACAACAGACATCAACTAGAACACAGCAGACACCAACTAGAACACAACAGAAACCAACTAGAACACAACAGACACGATATAGAACACAACATACACCAACTAGAACACAACAGACACCAACTAGAACACAACAGACACAATCTACAACACAACAGACACTATATAAAACACAACAGACACTAACTAGAACACAACAGACACCAGCTAGAACACAACAGACACCAACTAGAACACAACAGACACTATATAGAACACAACATACACCAACTAGAACACAACAGACACCAACTAGAACACAACATACACCAACTAGAACACAACAGACACCAACTACAACACAACAGACACCAACTAGAACACAACAGACACCAACTAGAACACAACAGACACCAACTAGAACACAACAGAAACCAATTAGAACACAACAGAAACCAACTAGAACACAACAGAAAACAACTAGAACACAACATACACCAACTAGAACACAACAGACACCAACTAGAACACAACAGACATAATCTAGAACACAACATACACTATATAAAATACAACAGACAGTAACTAGAACACAACAGACACTATATAGAACACAACATACACCAACTAGAACACAACAGACACCAACTAGAACACAACAGACACCAACTAGAACACAACAGACACCAACTAGAACACAACAGACACCAACTAGAACACAACAGACACCAACTAAAAACACAACAGAAACCAAGTAGAACACAACAGAAACCAACTAGAACATAACAGAAACCAACTAAAACACAACAGAAACCAATTAGAACACAACAGACACCAACTAGAACACAACAGACACCAAGTAGAACACAACAGACACCAACTAGAACACAACAGACACCAACTAGAACACAACAGACACCAGCTAGAACACAACAGACACCAACTAGAACACAACAGACACCAACTAGAACACAACAGACACCAACTAGAACACAACAGAAACCAACTAGAACACAACAGACACCAACTAGAACACAACAGACATCAACTAGAACACAACAGACACCAACTAGAACAAAACAGACACCAACTAGAACACAACAGAAACCAGCTAGAACACAACAGACAACAACTAGAACACAACATACACTAACTAGAACACAACAGACACCAACTAGAACACAACAGACACAATCTAGAACACAACAGACACTATATAAAACACTACAGACACTAACTAGAACACAACAGACACCAGCTAGAACACAACAGACACCAACTAGAACACACCAGACACTATATAGAACACAACATACACCAACTAGAACACAACATACACCAACTAGAACACAACATACACCAACTAGAAAACAACAGACACCAACTAGAACACAACAGACACCAACTAGAACACAACAGACACCAACTAGAACAAAACAGACACCAACTAGAACACAACAGACACTAACTAGAACACAACAGACACCAAGTAGAACACAACAGACACCAACTAGAACACAACAGACACCAACTAGAACACAACAGACACCAGCTAGAACACAACAGACACCAACTAGAACACAACAGACACCAACTAGAACACAACAGAAACCAACTAGAACACAACAGACACCAACTAGAACACAACAGACATCAACTAGAACACAACAGACACCAACTAGAACAAAACAGACACCAACTAGAACACAACAGAAACCAGCTAGAACACAACAGACACCAACTAGAACACAACATACACTAACTAGAACACAACAGACACCAACTAGAACACAACAGACACAATCTAGAACACTACAGACACTATATAAAACACTACAGACACTAACTAGAACACAACAGACACCAGCTAGAACACAACAGACACCAACTAGAACACACCAGACACTATATAGAACACAACATACACCAACTAGAACACAACATACACCAACTAGAACACAACATACACCAACTAGAACACAACAGACACCAACTAGAACACAACAGACACCAACTAGAACACAACAGACACCAACTAGAACACAACAGACACCAACTAGAACACAACAGACACCAACTAGAACACAACAGAAACGATATAGAACACAACAGACACCAACTAGAACACAACAGACACCCACTAGAACACAACAGACACCAACTAGAACACAAGAGACACCAACTAGAACACAGCAGACACCAGCTAGAACACAACAGACACCAACTAGAACACAACAGACACCAACTGGAACACAACAGACACCAACTAGAACACAACAGACACCAACTAGAACACAACAGACACCAACTGGAACACAACAGACACCAACTAGAACACAACAGACACCAACTAGAACACAACAGACACCAACTAGAACACAACAGACACCAACTAGAACACAACAGACACCAACTAGAACACAACAGACACCAACTAAAACACAACAGAAACCAATTAGAACACAACAGAAATCAACTAGAACACAACAGAAACCAACTAGAACACAACATACACCAACTAGAAATCAACATACACCAACTAGAACACAACAGACACCAGCTAGAACACAACAGACACCAACTAGAACACAACAGACAACAAGTAGAACACAACAGACACCAACTAGAACACAACAGACACCAACTAGAACACAACAGACACCAACTAGAACACAACAGACACCAACTAGAACACAACAGACACTAACTAGAACACAACAGACACCAACTAGAACACAACAGAAACCAACTAGAACACAACAGACACCAACTAGAACACAACAGACATCAACTAGAACACAACAGACACCAACTAGAACACAACAGACACCAACTAGAACACAACAGACACCAACTAGAACACAACATACACCAACTAGAACACAACAGACACCAACTAGAACACAACAGACACAATCTAGAACACAACAGACACTATATAAAACACTACAGACACTAACTAGAACACAACAGACACCAGCTAGAACACAACAGACACCAACTAGAACACACCAGACACTATATAGAACACAACATACACCAACTAGAACACAACATACACCAACTAGAACACAACATACACCAACTAGAACACAACAGACACCAACTAGAACACAACAGACACCAACTAGAACACAACAGACACCAACTAGAACACAACAGACACTAACTAGAACATAACAGACACTAACTAGAACACAACAGAAACCAATTAGAACACAACAGAAACCAACTAGAACACAACAGACACGATATAGAACACAACAGACACCAACTGGAACACAACAGACACCAACTAGAACACAACAGACACCAACTAGAACACAACAGACACGATATAGAACACAACAGACACCAACTAGAACACAACAGACACAACTAGAACACAACAGACACCAACTAGAACACAACAGACACGATATAGAACACAACAGACACCAACTAGAACACAACAGACACCAACTAGAACACAACAGACACCAACTAGAACACAACAGACACCAACTAGAACACAAGTGACACCAACTAGAACACAGCAGACACCAGCTAGAACACAACAGACACCAACTAGAACACAACAGACACCAACTGGAACACAACAGACACTAACTAGAACACAACAGACACCAACTAGAACACAAGAGACACCAACTAGAACACAACATACACCAACTAGAACACAACAGACACCAACTGGAACACAACAGACACCAACTAGAACACAACAGACACCAACTAGAACACAACAGACACGATATAGACCACAACAGACACCAACTAGAACACAACAGACACCAACTAGAACACAGCAGACACCAGCTAGAACACAACAGACACCAACTAGAACACAACAGACACCAACTGGAACACAACAGACACCAACTAGAACACAACAGACACCAACTAGAACACAAGAGACACCAACTAGAACACAACAGACACCAACTAGAACACAACAGACACCAACTGGAACACAACAGACACCAACTAGAACACAACAGACACCAACTAGAAAACAACAGACACCAACTAGAACACAACAGACACCAACTAGAACACAACAGACACCAACTGGAACACAACAGACACCAACTAGAACACAACAGACACCAACTAGAACACAACAGACACCAACTAGAACACAACAGACACAATCTAGAACACAACAGACACCAACTGGAACACAACAGACACCAACTAGAACACAACAGACACCAACTAGAACACAACAGACACCAACTAGAGGATGAAATTGAGTATAATAGACCAAGCATCAACATCACATTTCCGAATTTTATTGGGTATTTTTTTTTGCACAATGTAAAATCTTTTTCTTTTATCAACTTAAACAAAACAAGTTGTTCATTTTTTCCGACATGCTAAAATAGTTCAAATATATCAGGTAAAATTTCTCTTTCCCATTTCAAACAATTGCATTACACGATTGTGTATACTTGTTGGGTTTAGTGAAGTAACAAAAAATACATTAAATTGTGATGCTTTAAATATCATTCTCCGCTTAGTTTAGTAATCTAAGGCTTTCTCTCCAGTTAGTTTCGTAATCTAATGCTTTCTCTCCAGTTAGTTTAGTAAATCTAAGGCTTTCCAGTTAGTTTAGTAATCTAAGGCTTTCTCTCCAGCTAGTTTAGTAATCTAAGGCTTTCCAGTTAGTTTCGTAATCTAAGGCTTTCTCTCCAGTTAGTTTAGTAATCTAAGGCTTTCTCTCCAGTTAGTTTAGTAATCTAAGGCTTTCCAGTTAGTTTAGTAATCTAAGGCTTTCTCTCCAGTTAGTTTAGTAATCTAAGGCTTTCCAGTTAGTTTAGTAATCTAAGGCTTTCTCTCCAGCTAGTTTAGTAATCTAAGGCTTTCCAGTTAGTTTAGTAATCAAGGCTTTCCTCCAGTTAGTTTAGTAATCTAAGGCTTTTTCTACAGTTAGTTTAGTAATCTAATGCTTTCTTTTCAGTTTAGTAATCTAAGGCTTTCTCGTCAGTTAGTTTAGTAAGACAAGGCTCTCTGTCTCCAGTTAGTTTAGTAATACAAGGCTCTCTCTCTCTACAGTTAGTTTATTAATACAAGGCTCTCTCTCTCTCTCTACAGTTAGTTTATTAATACAAGGCTCTCTCTCTCTCTCCAGTTAGTTTAGTAATACAAGGCTCTCTCTCTCTACAGTTAGTTTAGTAATACAAAGTACTGTATCCAGTTTATCATCATCATCATCAAACAGCTTATTCTAGCAGCTTTGCCCCCTTAACAGTCCTTCGAAAGTTCTTACTCTCGTAGGCCAGATGTGCCGCCTCTGCTATGTGGTGCACAAATCCTCAGTTACATCCTAAATTCCTAAATCCATCTTCTTCGTGGTCCATCCTCTTCTTATTTTTGCATTCATGTCTTCTTTCTTAAAAGTCTTCTTCAACCCTCAATGTCTCTTTATATTTCCAAGATACTTTAATTTTCCTAGTCTTCTTTGCAGCATGGGCCAGTTTTCTGTTTTGAATTCTTTCTTGATACATCTATTTTTTTCTTTTCTCTGTCCCTATTTATATTTTCAATTCAGAAACACTTAAGCTTTCAGCTCTTCGGCTCGGTGCCATGGACATCGTAACCCTTCGGTTCGGTGCCACGAACACCGTAAATCTGGAGAACCTGTAGCTTTTCTGCCAGCCTGCGGAATTGAACCGCGCTCACAGGGGAATTTGTCACCCGTCGTCCAACGCGCTACGAACACGCTGGGCAGGCGGGCCTGTTCATGATATATGGAGGACTCTTCTGTAACATTTATAGTCAAACGCACATTCATGTTTTCCACTGCTTGTTAAATGTCCATGCTTCACACCTATATGTATCCAGTTAGCTTGGTATTATACACATATTTCCACAATGAGACATACTCGTATAATACATTTGTTTACATAAACACACTTGTGAAAGATAACACACATCTTATAAAGCTTTGAACGTTTTCAGACACTTACTGGAATCACACTGTGATTGACAGCTTTATTTTGACCACATTTATAACAATAACTGCTTAATAGAAGTCTCCACATTACAACCGAGGAACTTAAAGAACAAAGTGATACCAGTGAAGAAAGAACTCAGGAAGAGACGCTGGCGTTGGGTAGGACATACATTGAGAAGACTGACCTGAAGCATTGCAAGACAGGCACTGTTTTGGAACCCGCAGAGAAAGAGGAGTAGTGGAAGGCCTAGACAAACCTGGAGAAGAGAGCTGGAGGTTGATATTAAAAGGATAGGTAAAACGTGGAAAGAATTGGAAGGGATGGCAAGAGAGAGGAAGAGCTGGAAGAAGTTTGTTGAAGACCTGTGCTCCGTTGGGAGTTGAAAGGTGAAGAGGAAGTCTCCACAGTGTCTTCTGCTGAAATCACACAACATTAGTGTAATCTCTTTCTGTTTAAATGTGTGATTGTGTTTGCAATTGATCCATCTGTTCTATTTAAAATTATGTTCCTTATGGCTATGACCTCAGGTATATTTCGTCATTCTTAAGACAGTTTGATTGTTCCTGGTCGTTAACCATGCGTACATGAGAGAAATCATGATGTATCTTTATAATACATATAAATATGTACATTTATTTTAACCTTGCATAATTTGTACTAATTTATAATGTCCATTATTTATTTACGAATTAATGAAAGTCTTTGATGTTAAAAAAATGATGATATCTTGAAATACTATGTACATATTTACTGTGCAATTAATGACAGATGGTAGTCTGTTGAATAGTACATGAACAGATGTATACATTGACACACACATTTCACAAGTATAAATTGTACACAAACGCTTTAGAAAAATTAATTGTACACCAAATATCAGAAGTATAAATTGTACACACAAATTTCAAAATATAAATTTCACACAAAAATATCACAGGTATAAATTGTACACAAAAGTTTTAGAAGTATAAATTATACACATTCATTTCAGAAATATAAATTGTACACAAAAATGTCAGACATGTAAGCTGTACACAAAAATGTCAGAAGTAAAAATTGTACACAAAAATGTCAGTAATTTAAGCTGTACACAAAATATTTAGAAATATAAATTGTACTCGCATATTTCGTTTGGAAAGATATAATATTTTGTGAAGATAAAAAAAAAAATTCTTCATTTATAAGCATACTTTGAAGTAAGGGAGTTTACATGTAAAAGTTCAAAGTTGAAATATCATGACCAGCTTGTCTATGCTGTGTTGCAGATACAATGTATAGGCCTGCCGCCCCCTTCCCCCTCCTTAATGGACAGAATGGATGTTCTTTAATTGTTGAAATAATTGTGTCTCAGAGATAGAGTGTTTGATGCTAGGCCAGAAAATCCAAATGTTCAGCAAAAATTACGTTCTCTATTGCGTAGAGGTAATGTGTTCCCCTCTTCCTTCAGAAGTACTCGATTAGTTCCGAGCCTGGAGCAGATATCTCTGATATCAGTGTAGGTAAGATCAATTTCCTAATCCTATCGGAAACAGATGAAAAATCGTAGGTCTAGTGTTCAAGTGGTACACGTAAACGAATCATTAACATTTGACAATAGATAAGAATAGACTGTAACATTGCTGCACCCCAAAATTCATTCTTATCTTATCTTATCTTAACCACATTTGCGTGAAGCGTCGTGGGGAGAGTTAGTTCCCAAAATTCATTACAATCTTTAAATTAAAATTTCTAAAATATATGGTTGAAAATCGTAGCATATCCTTTACAGGACGTAGCCATCAACCATAGTAAACGAGTCATTGATTTTCTAGTCACCACTTATACGTTCAGTAGTTTGCCATTGCTTTCTGAACGTTGAGGTATATTTTTCCCTTTTTTTAAAAATAAAAATCCCACGGAAACGAATTTGCTTCCAAACTTGCCTACCATGGGATTTGAACCAAGTATGCTTGGGTTTGTGATCGAGCTCACTATCGCTTGAGCTACAAGACGCTCACCAAAAATAAATGGTTGAATTTTCAAAATTATATGGACCATAACCGGTGCTACGGAGTTCTTGCACTTCCGTAGCGTTCTATCTGTGTAAGACAGTAATCGGAATACATATGGTTATTCCCCTGATGTTCCTATTAGTCAATCAATCAATCAATCAATCAATCAATTAACTAAAGATAAGAATTCGATATACTCGAGATTTGTCGATTGTTCATCACGAGTGATGAAGTTGCTCATCCATAGATAGAAACAGTTAGTTGGATCGAGTCAGTCGATGATTGCGTTCATTATTGATGAATTCAATGCGGTCAAGTTCTGATGACTTTCGGAAAGTGTGGGCAGAAAATGTTTGCAAATGATGGATGTTGTATTGTTTTCCTGGCTTGTTTCCTCTGTTCTGTTACTGCAATCCTGATCATCACAAACCACTGTGCAATTGTGTGCAATTTTGGATCTTCATAAACCACTGTGCAATTGTGTGCAATTTTAGATCTTCATAAACCACTGTGCAATTGTGTGCAATTTTAGATCTTCATAAACCACTGTGCAATTGTGTGCAATTTTAGATCTTCATAAACCACTGTGCAATTGTGTGCAATTTTAGATCTTCATAAACCACTGTGCAATTGTGTGCAATTTTGGATCTTCATAAACCACTGTGCAATTGTGTGCAATTTTAGATCTTCATAAACCACTGTGCAATTGTGTGCAATTTTAGATCTTCATAAACTACTGTGCAATTGTGTGCAATTTTAGATCTTCATAAACCACTGTGCAATTGTGTGCAATTTTAGATCTTCATAAACCACTGTGCAATTGTGTGCAATTTTAGATCTTCATAAACCACTGTGCAATTGTGTGCAATTTTAGATCTTCATAAACCACTGAATCGTGTGCCATTCTGAATCTGAATGAGGTAGGGGCCTAGGGAAGGTACTCTAGTAAATAAAAAGCATCGCAGAAATCGGTTGTACTGGCCTACTTCTAGGCGGATAACTGACACAAGGTACAATCGCTTTTAGGCTCGGATTACATACAAATCACAAAGAGTGGTTAACAAGTGTTCGATAAGGAACGTTCAGAAGAAAAACTATTCTTTGGGTTTTATAAAAACCCATACAAAATAAGAGGGTTTTATGCCAGATGGGGAAAACATGCCAGAAACCCCAGAAGATACATCAACCAGTACAAAGCGGTAGTTGTTAGTCTAAACCGTAGCCTCCGATAGAATACGACTGGCGGGCTTAGGTAAAAGTTCTCGAAAATAAGACAACAATCGTTGCATGATCTCGCATTCCAGTATTATTAGATAAAGCTCATTCATTTTACAAACAACACATGCTAAATCAAGGTTATATTACGTTACAAAAATGAGAACAAGGAGTTTTTTTGCAAGAACTCCAGAGGAAGCAACGGAAGGAAAGAATATGATCAACAAATAAACAGTGTACAAGTGTTTAGTAAAAGGTAAAAGGTAAAGGAACCCTTTCATACCTCGTGGTATATAGGGCAATACAGTGTTGGGCCTGTATTTTTCATTGACCGTCGGCAAACGATGGGTGATGTGGTCAGCATCACGCCGGCCGCCTTTACTTTCCCAGAGCATGTCTGGTATCCAGTTGAGGCTGGGTCGACCTGAGAGCCGTTGCTGTTGGGAAAATTCCCGCACACTGCGGGAGTTGAACCCAGACCACCAGCCTTGAGAAGCGAGTTCACTAACAACTACGCTACCGCGGCTCTTGCAAGTGTTTAGTGCTTCCGAAAAAACAAATAGACAAGCACAGGATTCGAACCATGCCCTACGAGGGTCCTTATTATGTTACAAACTAAGTTTAACACTAAGAAATATCAGTATTATTCACACATTTCATCAATAAATAATCACGGACTCGTAGAATTGTGTCAAATTGCAGAAAACCTAACAATGTTCTATCAAAAACCAGCTTCCATTAAACAGGAATTTTGTGTTCCTGTCTGAGCTAGTCGGTCTTATGTTGCCCGGGGGCAACGGTCTAAACACACCGAAAGACGTGCTTAGGAGGGAAGGTCGGAGAAATGATGGACAAGTCCAATGTGCGATTAAGATGATTCTGGAATAAACAATGAACGTTAAGATACTAATAAGAATGGAATCACATGACTTTAACTAGATCAAAATGTTTGAGATTTTAGTAATATTGGAAACTACATAATTTTGACATGGGTGTCCACAGAGATTTTAAAGGTGGAAGGGGGGGTGGTGGTGGGGGTTATGAATAACAAATATTTTACTTAGTACGAGGCTCGGCTGAGATTTCAATTGCGGACTCCACGTATAGAAATATAGAAATAGCAACAGTTAATCACAATGTTTTATTTTTTTTAAAAGGCATTGTCCAGGAAGGGAAGAGGAGGTACACCTCCCTCCGTCGTTTTAATGAATGGACGCCCATGAACTTTGAAGATATTTGAGTTATTAATAAAATAGGAAGCTACATAATTTTGACTACATCACAATCTACGAGGCATATAACCTTGCTTGAATTACATTGCGAAATAAAGAATGAAGTGGTTTGGGCACTTAATAAGAATGCATCCAAACTCCACAGTATACAGAGTCTTCTACAATAGAACCTCACGAAGGAAGGCGAGAGGAAGACCACGAAAAAGATGGTTAGATGGCATAGCAGAATCTTGTCAAATAACAAAAATAACAATCACACAAGCCACCAGAACAGCGCAAGAGTAAAATAGAAAACCACGACACTGGAGAACAACCCGGTAGCAGTGTGACGACAAAAGAACAAGAAGAAGAAGAAGACAATCTATGAGATACTAATAAGAATAGAAACCATATTGTAAGGAGAGTTATATCACGAGTGCTGTACGGAGGGACGGAGTCCCTAAATTCTACAGCATAATTTATGAGAAAATCTGGTACATCAGTCTAAGCCGGGATCGCAAGAGAGAGAGAGAGGGAAAGTAATATCACGAGTAGAAATTTAACATAACTTGTACACTTTAGTATTTGAACTAATGCAGAAACTCCTGATATCTCTTATTCCTGAAGAAGTCTTGAAAGTACTTTCTTCTTTACTTTTTTTTATGAAGATTGTATGCAGTTGTAGACAGATTAGTAACTTGAATTTTGTTTTGAAATCTTAATTATGAGATTTAAGAATATGAATTAAACAGCATATTAGTTAGTTTTATTTTCCAAGTACATTTACTTATTTGAAGTCCTATTATGTTATTTGAAGATTATTATAAATGAGAAAAATAAATTTTGAGATACCTAATTTTCATCGTTATTTTTGTTATCTATAAGAAAAGATCACAAAGAGCAATAATTGATTGTTTTATTTGCTTCTTTGTTGTATTAATAAAAAGCTGTCTTTAATGCCTGTGTTCGCCCGTCTGCCCAGCGTGTTCGTAGCGCGTTGACTACGGGTGAATATCCTCTGTGTGTGCGGGTTCAACTCCGCGGGATGGCAGAAAAGCCACAGATTCCCCAGATTTACGGTGTTCGTGGCACCGAACCGAAGGGTTACGATGTCCATGGCACCGAATCGAAGAGCTGAAAAGCTCAAGTGCTTCTGGATCGAAAAAAAAAATGTCTGTGTTACCGCTTCTTTAAGGCGGTGTTTGACAGGGTGGACATGGGTCTGACGAATTTAATGTTCCCATGACTAGTGGAGTCGTCGAGAGATTTAATGTTCCCATGGCTAGTGGAGTCGTTGAGAAATTTAATGTTCCCATGGCTAGTGGAGTCGTTGAGAAATTTAATGTTCCCATGGCTAGTGGAGTCGTCGAGAAATTTAATGTTCCCATGGCTAGTGGAGTCGTCGAGAAATTTAATGTTCCCATGGCTAGTAGAGTCACCGAGAAATTGTTCAGGTTAGGATTTTTCTTTATGCACCAGACAAAAAAACAACTCATTGACCTTACCGGGGATTGTATCCGGGTGTCCCAAATGGGAGCTCGCGCTCTAATCCGTTCGTTCAGACGCCCGTCTCTTTAACGTTATTCTTCTATCAACATGTCATGTAACATTTTCAGACCTTAGGTCATGGCTATTTCTTTCCAAATTGTGCTGGATGTTGTAGGGTCAGTTCCTTTCCTCACGTGTGAAACATCGAGTGTGTGACTGAACACAAAATCTTCTTGTATCCAATTCGATAAGTGAACGCTCTATGAAAAATCGACAATCGTGGCATATCCTTTACGTGACTTAGCCATCAACCACAGTCAATGAGTCGTCGATTTTTTTTAGACACCACTTATACGTTCAGTAGTTTACCATTGCTTTCTGAACGGTGAGGTCTATTTTTGTTGTTCGTAAAAAATGCAAGGGAAATAATTTGCTTACAAACTTGCCCGTCGCGGAGTTTGAACCAGGGTTGAGATCGAGTTCACTACACTCACGCTCTACACACTACGCTAATACGTCGCATCGTCGTTCTATCAATAGTACAATCACATAGTTTGTAGAACCTTCAGTCAAATAAATGATCTGTGATTTCATTCAGTTTGTGAAGTCATTGTGGCTGAGTGGTTAAGCTCTTGCCCTGCAAGTCGAAAATCGGAGGGTTCGAATCCGGACCGCGTCGTTCTGTTAACTAGTGCATTTGTTTCCAGAGACTTCTAGGATTGTTGCCGGAGCTACGGAGTTCGTGCTTTGTTCAATACTCTCAACAGGTGGCGTACCTTTTCTGCAATGGGAAACTGAGCCATACGATGTAAACCTTGGCCAATCCTTCGGCATTTAAACCATTAAAAAATGTATAGAACCATTCTGATTTCACAGCAATACTTTGTTGGTTCTTAGTTTCTCCTCAATTTCCTGTAAAGTCCAGACTCCTTTACGGTTATTTTTCGCTTTTTGTCTAGATTCAGTATACATCATCAGTCTCACCGACTTTCAGTTGTCTGTACATTGAGCCTTCCATGCTGTTAACAGTATGATATTTGTTTCACAGTAGTAGACAGCAGTCTCTGACATCCGCAAGAGGAAACAGCTATTCGCTCTGATATAACCAATAAAAGGTTCGTCTTAGGTTGAAAGGATGTGCCTCGGCTTAAAGAGGTTTTAATCCCCTACATAAGAAACAAAACAACAATGAACAGTTTAACATTCTTTTATAAACTGATTGATTGATTGATTGATTGATTGATAGGACCATCATCATTGCACTTCGGTAAGTAACCTTGTGTGCTCTGGTCTTTTTCTTACATAGGACGATCTCAGCGGCTGTGCACGAACTCCGTACCACCGGCTTGGGTCCCTGATATAATTTTGAACATGGTGAAGATTGTTTTGTAGGAATTTTTATTTTACATTTTTTCTAATGAATTTTGTTTCAGGCAGCGGCTTTCCAGCCTTCTCTTTTCGATTTTAAACTGCCAATGGTTCTTTTACGTGCTCAAATTGAACACGGGACCTCCAATTTATCGTCCGTCTCCCATAGGACTTGGAACTCGATCTCACCTACACTGAGATCAAGAATATCTGGAAAAATATGCAGATGGCTCTGCGAGGGAGAGAACCTGGTACCTTTAGCACGAAAGACAAGCATCTAGCCTCTACACCACAAAGACACCTGACTCTTTTATAACTTTTAGATCTTTCGAATTGAATTCATTTTTTACTCTTTGTTAGACTACACGCTCTGATATAACTAACAAAAATACTCGTTCTTAGATGGAATGGGCGTGCCGGCCTAAAGAGTCTTTAATCCTCTATAGAAAAATAAACAAAGTATTACTCGTCCATAGATTGAATGGGCGTGTCACGACTTTAATCTCCGACAGAACAAGCAAAAATTCAAGCATTACACATAATTACATTATCATACTTGGATTCCCAGCAAGGAGTTCATTCTTTTTTTGTTCACGTTTGTTGGCCCACACCCTCTAATATAACTAAAAACAATGATCGTTCTTAAGTTGAAAATGATTTAATCCCCTACAGAAACAATCTAACAGACAAGCAAAAACAGCGGAGCCTCAACGTTTGACTCCCATGGATATTTTTTCGTTTGCGGAGGGAGAAGGAGAACAGGGGGATATCGTTTTTGTGCAGATTAGTTTTAGATCCCATTAAACATTTGTCGCTTGAATTTCTCGTTGCAGAGAAGGACATTGTTTTGAGCAGTCACAAGCGTCTATCCTACGCTTATGGAATTCTTGCAGCTGACATGATCACAGTAAGTTGCTGGGTTCAGAGAATACAAGAATCAGGAAGTGTAGATACGTAGCTGCATGATCTGTCACGCTTTGAAGGTCCTGCCACAGCCACCAGGTCATAAATGGGGAAGGAACAGATGGCAACACACACTCACACAAGTCTGGCAACACACACTCACACAAGTCTGGCAACACGTACCCTCACACAGGTCTGGCAACACGCACCCTCACACAAGTCTGGTAACACGCACCCACACAAGTCTGGTAACACGCACCCTCACACAAGTCTGGCAAAACGCACCCTCACACAAGTCTGGCAACACGCTCCCTCACACAAGTCTGGTAACACGCACTCTCACACAAATCTTACAACACGCACCCTCACACAAGTCTGGCAAAACGCACCCTCACACAAGTCTGGTAACACGCACCCACACACAAGTCTGGTAACACACACCCTCACACAAGTCTTACAACACGCATCCTCACACAAGTCTGGTAACACGCACCCTCACACAAGTCTTACAACACGCACCCTCACACAAGTCTTACAACACGCACCCTCACACAAGTCTGGCAACACGCGCCCTCACACAAGTCTGGTAACACACACTCACACAAGTCTGGCAACACGTACCCTCACACAAGTCTGGTAACGCGCACCCTCACACAAGTCTGGTAACACACACCCTCACACAAGTATGGTAACACACACCCTCACACAAGTCTTACAACACGCACCCTCACACAAGTATGGTAACACGCACCCTCACACAAGTATGTCAACACGCACCCTCACACAAGTATGGTAACACACACCTCACACAAGTATGTCAACACGCACCCTCACACAAGTATGTCAACACGCACCCTCACACAAGTCTTACAACACGCACCCTCACACAAGTATGTCAAGACGCACCCTCACACAAGTATGGTAACACGCACCCTCACACAAGTATGTCAACACCCCTCACAGTATGTCAACACGCACCCTCACACAAGTATGTCAACACGCACCCTCACACAAGTATGTCAACACGCACCCTCACACAAGTATGTCAACACGCACCCTCACACAAGTATGTCAACATGCACCCTCACACAAGTATGTCAACACGCACCCTCACACAAGTATGTCAACACGCACCCTCACACAAGTATGTCAACATGCACCCTCACACAAGTATGTCAACATGCACCCTCACACAAGTATGTCAACACGCACCCTCACACAAGTATGTCAACATGCACCCTCACACAAGTATGTCAACACGCACCCTCACACAAGTCTTACAACACGCACCCTCACACAAGTCTGGTAACACGCACACTCACACAAGTCTGGTAAACGCACCCTCACACAAGTCTTACAACACGCACCCTCACACAAGTCTTACAACACGCACCCTCACACAAGTCTGGTAACACGCACACTCACACAAGTCTGGTAACACGCACCCTCACACAAGTCTTACAACACGCACCCTCACACAAGTCTGGTAACACGCACCCTCACACAAGTCTTACAACACGCACCCTCACACAAGTCTTACAACACGCACCCTCACACAAGTCTGGTAACATGCCCCCTCACACAAGTATGTCAACACGCACCCTCACACAAGTCTGGTAACATGCACCCTCACACAAGTATGTCAACACGCACCCTCACACAAGTCTGGTAACATGCACCCTCACACAAGTATGTCAACACGCACCCTCACACAAGTCTGGCAACACGGGAAGCAATCGTCAAAAATAGATTGGTTTGTACTACTTTATTCAATATACGGTTCTGATAGCACCCTCTGATTTTCATCTGTTTGGCCACAGCCAACTGTAAATAACTAGGCCTAACAACTGACGGGAAAACACATGACCTAGATCAGATCGGGGGGCTGGAATTAATAGATGTTTGATAGAACACTGCAATTATTTTTGCAATTTTACTCAATTCTGTGAGTCTGTGGTTATTTATTGCTGAAAAATATTCATAATATTGATATTCCTTATTGTTAAACTTAACTTGTTGCATAATATAACTTCGATTTAGCATTTTGTGCTGATTTAAAAATAAATTTGTCTATATTCAACAATACTGGAATGCAAGGTCATGGGGTGTAGTTAAGGTCTGATTTCCCATAATTCTTACTTGAGTTCGCAGGCTCATAAGTTTATAGTTGGCTCTGGTTTGGCCCTCCTGTATATTGCTCGGAAAGGGAGCAACGAACAGTAAGGCTGCGACATACAAGGCTTGTCGTAAGAGGCGACTGAGGTATAGGCCTAGGGGAGATACTCTAGTAAATAAAAAGTGTCGCAGAAATCAGATTTACTAACCTACTTCTAGGGGCATAATCACAATCTCTCGCTCTTAGGCTTGGATCACATACAAATCACAAAGAGGGGTTAACAAGTGATCAATATAGAACGCTCGTAGAAGAAACAGTAATGTTTGGTCTACTTATCTATCATCATGTTCAATGTTCTTTCGCGGAATGCCCATCTTATAGTAGTCTTCCTTCACACATTCTCGACCTCTTTGCCAAGTTTCTCATTAAACGCTATGTTCAAAACTTCTTTAGCATTCATTTGTCACGGTCTCTTGGTCGTTCCTGCCTCATCCTCCAGGAACCATGTCATAAATTACACATCTCTTCAAACATATGTAATGTTTATTCTGAAAAAAAATATTTTACTTTCCGGCACATGATGTTTGGTTATGAGCAAATGTTCTTCGATTTTCAGGTTTTGTAAAATCTCTACATTTGTTTTTTTTAAAATCTGTTCAGGGTGTTCTAAGAATTGTTATTTTACACTTTGTTTCATCTTCTTCTTCTTCGTCCTTCGTCCCTAGGGAAGCATAGGTCTGCAACCAAGGCCTTCCAAGCCCGCTTATCCAAGGCCATCCTTTTCAGATCTCTTCACCCTCCCCCATTTTCTTGCATTCAGTCTCCAACTTCAATTTCCAGGTGTTCCTGTGACTTCTCCGTTCAAAGTTATGAAACTTTGTTTCATTAGATATTTTCTTTTTTTGTGGAGGTTTCTATGGCGAACTGGTTAAGACACTTGTCTGTCGTTCTGAAGGTTGTAGGGTCGAATACGGACCAAGTCACATGTGCAATATTTTCATGAGATCACTAGGATTGTTGCTGGAGCTACGGAGTTGTGTTTTCTGCAAAATTCTCGGTAGATAGCTTTCCATTTCTGCTGAAAGGGACGGAGCACTATAAGATAGAACCCGGTGCAATGAAGTCAATCCTTCGACTTTTGACCCTTTCGAAAAAAAAATATTTTCTTTTTTGATGTTTGTGTTCAGTTCTAAGATTCAACTCCATGTACTGTTACATTAAATAAAAATATTGTCTTCTTTGATGTTTGTGTTCTGGTCTAAGATTCAACTCCATGTACTGTCACATGAACAAAAAAAACTGAATGTTACTAAAAGTGTTGCTTTTCTTTCTTTGCTAATGTTATACCATAGTTTCCTGACATGAAACAGTTTCTGATATACCGGGACTAGTCTTCTTCTTATTCCTTTACATATGTGTAATGATATCGGGTGGAATGGGTAAACAGAGTTCTGGGGTGATATATCAAGACCCTAACTTTGCAATACACATAGAACACATGCGAAAGCAGGTGCGTGCTGTATATTTTCTCAATATGATGCAAGTTTTCGAAATGCCGCCCTTAAATATTTTTTTACTTAAAATAACCTTCAATTGTAATTTTGATATTGCTACTTATGCCGCCCCTTATGGACCGCCTGATGCGGCCGTCTCTATGTATCATAGCACGGCGCGGCCCTGTGCGGGAGCACGGGTCAACGAACGTGCTGTATATCATGCAAATTTCACAGGTGTCTTCCCCGGATTTCTGTCACTTAATAAATTTAATGAAAATAATAAGAATTAAAAAAATTGATACAGCCTTTAGATTCCTTATTCTGATTGTTATCTTAACTTTTGTTTGCAGTCAGTATTAAATATTTTGTTATTGATGTTATGAGATGTTACTAGTAGTCTTATTAATTAAATACCAACATAATCAAGTATTATTATGCGGGAATGAAATGTGGAGTCAATTAAATAACATCTGTGCTTTTGTGTTCACACCGTTTTGTGTGCACTTTTAACATGTTTGCTGTTTTAGTGCCCAACTTTTATGTGTTTACATCGTCTTTCTCTTCATCGAAAGCTCCATATCGACCACTTATTAAACCACTCTTTCTGATTTGTATGTAATCTGAGACTAAGAGCGATTGTTCATTATGAAAGTTATGCGTGTACAAGAAGGTCAGCACAACTGATTTCTGTGACTATCTTCTCTAGCGGAGACCCGTGTTTAATTCACGGTAAGGCCAAGGGTTTTTTTCTGTTGTGGGCATAAATGAAAAATTCTAACCTGAACAGCTTCGTGGCGACAGTACTAGCCATGCTGGCATTACGTTCCTCATGTTCTCGTCCCACCTGTTCTACACCGTCCTAAAAAGTGGTACTACAGACAGTAACGACAGTTTTTTAAAAATCTTCCCTAGGCCCCCACCTCAATCGACTCTTACGACACGCAATGTATGTCGTAATGTTACGGTTCCTTGCTCCCCTTGCAAGCCCTGGCGAAACACAGGCAGAATGAGTACACATCTAGAAATAATAATGGCAAGATAACAACAGTTATATTAGTAAACTCATCAATCAAAGTCGAACTGGTACGGTCAGTAGCTGGACGCTGTTGGAGATATTGTGAAGAAGATCGAAGCAGCTATGAACATGTCCGGAGTGCAATGAAGATATTCCAAACTGAAAATGAATTGCAAAAATTCTGGTGAAGTTTCGAGGTTTGTGAAAACATATTTTAAACATGGAAACAAAATCTAGATGTGTACATCATCATCATGAACATTGTCATGTGGCGTTGACGATCATGAATCTCCACAAACGTCTGTCCTGAGTCCAAAGGTCCAAAAACGTGAAAGATTGACTTCATTGCATCGGGTTTCCCCATATAGCTCCGTCCCTGTCGGCAGAGATGACATGTCATCTGCCGAGAGCATTGACAGAGATGACATGTCATCTGCCGAGAGCATTGCACAAAGCACGAACAACCTCATTGTTTCTCCGGCAACAATCCTAGGGATCTCAAGAAAAGATTGCACATGTGTCTCAATCCGGATTCGATCCAACAACCTTCAGTACCACAGGCAAACGACGTAACAACCACTTCACCATTGAGATCCCTTGTATTGTCTATCCTAAGTATTGACTATCAGTTCAAATGTTCAAATTTATCCCTGTCATGAAGTTCATCTGTACAGAATATTATTTCTCTGTCGTACTCTGCCTGGTTTCCCTCCCACATACCTCTCATTGATTTGATTTTGCCGGTTGCCCCCCATGTGTTCTAATTATCTTTTACTCATGGCATGCTAGAAAAATAATGATTCTCTCTTTACCATATTGATAATGAGCATCACCTCTCTGTGCTACTCTCTTTCATTACATCAAGATTAACGAGTTAATAATATAATATGGGGTGAAATCTATATATGTTTGACAGAACACTGCAAGTGTTTTTGCAATTTTACTCAATTCTGTGAAGTCTATGGTTATTTATTGGTGAAAAATATTCATAATATTGATATTCCTTATTGCTAAACTTAGCTTGTTGTATAATATAACTTTTATTCAGCATTTTGTGCCGATTTGTTTGCAGCACTGCCGATCTATCTCAGACTCTGTGTAACATTGCCAATCTATCTCAGACTCTGTGTAACACTGCAGGTCTATCTCAGACTGTGTGTAACATTGCCAATCTATCTCAGACTGTGTAATACTGCCGGATTATCTCAGACTGTGTGTAGAGCTATGAGGTCGATTCATTAACCAATAACCCATACTATCCTGGGCTTGCGGGTGTTTGCGGCAAGAGAGAGCAGACAGGCTTGCATCAACAGCATTGATCGTTAGGAAGTTGATGATGGATATGAGAGAACGTCTCCTGTCTCTTGACGACGGTATGTTGAATGAAGACACACACAAAAAGTTGAATCTATCCAGCTAGTTACGGAGTTTGGAAATACTCGCTGCACAGGTAGAACTGGATGCTTGATGGGCAGAGTAGTGAGGAATGGGTTTAACCACAGAGCTATAGGAACCTCAGTCTGCATACATTTTGGCATCTGTGTAGGAAGTCTGAGTCCATATGCACAACCGACGCTATTATAGTGTCGGCCGTGCCATATTAGTCTGCACAGAGTACGATGACTTCGGTTCAGTAACCTATATATATATATATATATATATATATATATATATATATATATATATATATATATATATATATATATATATATACCATCATTAAATAGCTTGTCCTGAGTAGAAGTTTGCCACCCCAAAAGTCCTACCTAATTTCTCTTTCTCACAGGCCAGATGTCCCGCCTCTGCAGCCGTCATGTTAAAACCATCAGTTAATCCTGAATCCATCTCCGTGGTCTTTCTCTTCTTATCTTTGCCTGTATGCCTTGTATGATATATATTCATAACATGATCATCAAGCAGCTGTCCCTTCCGGAACTTGGCACCCATGACATCAGTTCTGAAAAACTCTCTGTTCTATGGAAGTTGACCCGCGTTAGCAGCAGTCATTCTCAGAAATATATATTTCTCTAGTACCGTTATACGTTACGAAGGACATGCAAGTAATTTCGTCACACTGTCCTGGGAAACTCGCTGAATCTCTTCCATGGAATTGAGTCCGATATTTATTGCCTCTCTCAGCAAAGCTCGAGAGCCGCGGCAGCGTAGTTGTTAGTGAACTCGCTTCTCCAGGCTGGTGTTCCGGGTTCAACTCCCGCAGTGTGCGTGGAATTTTTCCGGACCGCGACGGCTCTCAGGTCGACCCAGCCTCAACTGGGTACCAGACATGCTCTGGGAAAGTAAAGGCGGCCGGCGTGATGCTGACCATATCACCCATCGTGTAACGACGGTCAATGAAAAATACAGGCCTAACACTGTATTGCCTATATACCACAAGGTATGAAAGGGTTCCTTTACTTTTTTTTTTTTTCAGCAAAGTTCGTTTCAGGATTTCGTCTCTTTCTTAAACTCTTTGTCTCTCACTTCAATGTCAGTTTTTGATATTATTTGATTATTTCTTCTCAAGGTATATTCCATCTTCTCCTTCTTATAACAGATATTACTACAGGGTGTTCAACTTAAAAGCAGCCTGTGAATGGAGCTAATCTGGCATATATGTATGGAAATGTGAAGGTTCAGTTATGACGTAGTATAGGTCAGGGTTGTGTGATGTGTAATTGTAGTGCGGGAAGGGGCGATGAACAAATGTGACGTAGGACAAGTTAGTCAGAACCAGTTTAAATAGTAAATAGACGAGATGCAATGCGTACCCGGCAAATTTCTATTTATCACTGGGGCTGCTTTTAAGTTGAACACCCTGTAGTTGTCAGTAACTTATACCTAATAATTTATCTATCTAACTGACTATCTCTCTCGATGTATGTATGTGTCACTCTCTCTCGTTCTCTCTTTGTTTGTTTGCGTGTGTACACAATCACACACACACACACACACACACACACACACACACACACACACACACACACACACATATATATATATATCATCATCATAAAGTAGCTTGTCCTGAGGCGAACTTTGCCACCCCACCAGTCCTTCGGAATTTTCTCTCTCTCTCTCTCTCTCTCTCTCATAGGCCAGATGCCCCTACATCCATCATGTTCAAACCAACATCTGTTCATCTTCTCCGTGGTCTTCCTCTTCTGTTTGCCAGGATATCTCCTTCCATGATGGTCTTCTAAAGCCCTTCAAGTCTCTTTATATATATATATATATATATATATATATATATATATACATCAATATTTATAAGTCCTTATGTGGTCACCAGTTGGGAAAAGAAAACGTGGAAGACCAAAGACCACTCTTCGAAGAACCATCCAACAAGAAAGTAAACTATTGGGATGTAAAACCATACAAGATCTCCAACTGCTAGCAACGAACCGGATCACATGGAGATCTAAAACCTCTGCCCTATGTGCCACCTTTGGCACGAAAGGAACAAACTAACTATATATATATACTGCACAGACGCAGAAGTTGTCATAGAAACACTTTCCAGTTGATGGCCTCTAAATACAAACGAAAGGGTTACGATGTCCATGGCACCGAGCTGAAGAGCTGAAAGCTTAAATGCTTCTGGATCGAAAAAGAAAGACCAAAAGACTATATCTATATGTATATATGGTATGTATGTATGTATGTATGTATGTATGTATGTATGTATGTATGTATGTATGTATGTATGTATGTATGTATGTATGTATGTATGTATGTATGTATGTATGTATGTATGTATGTATGTATGTATGTATGTATGTATGTATGTATGTATGTATGTATGTATGTATGTATGTATGTATGTATGTATGTATGTATGTATGTATGTATGTATGTATGTATGTATGTATGTATGTATGTATGTATGTATGTATGTATGTATGTATGTATGTATGTATGTATGTATGTATGTATGTATGTATGTATGTATGTATGTATGTATGTATGTATGTATGTATGTATGTATGTATGTATGTATGTATGTATGTATGTATGTATGTATGTATGTATGTATGTATGTATGTATGTATGTATGTATGTATGTATGTATGTATGTATGTATGTATGTATGTATGTATGTGTGTATGTATGTATGTGTGTATCTTACATTTGTGTTGGCAGCTCATATACAGTACATACTGTAGTCCTGATTAAGTTACGCTTTTTCTGCATATCTTGTTTATAAATAATTTCTGCATTAGGCTTGTTGCTACAACAAGCAGGCTACCAACGACTTTATAATGTCAATTGCATTTTATCAAACATAGCAATCTCTTTTTTTCAAACAGTTTCTGTTTAACAGTAGTTGAATTGCTGTTTTCACAACTCGATGGGTTATACTGGTAGCAGATGTTACCCACACTTTTAATTGTATTGTCTAATTCAGAGGTTATCAACTTGTGGTGGTTGTTGCACCAACAACACACCTGTTAGGGGATTTCCGTGTGTTCAGCCCACTGATGTACTATTATATCTCAATAATTGTTGTATTAATAATAATAATTCCTCTCGTACCGTTATACGTTACATAGGGTCTGCAAGCAATTTCTTCATATCGCTCTATCTTGAGAAACTCCTTGGAAATGAGGCTGACATTTCTTGTCTCTCTTAGCAAAGTTCATATTAGGGTCTCCTTAGGTCGTTCTCTTTTCTTGAACCCTTTGCATCCCACTTCAATGCCTGCTTTGATATTCTTTGATCATTCCTTCTCAAGGCGTGTCCAAGATGTCTCCATCTTCTCTTTCTTATAATAGTTGTTACCAGTGATTGACCAGATATTTCTCTGATTTCATCACTTCTGAATTCGTTCCATTTTATGTTCATTATTTTTCACCGGTAGGACGTCTTTTCTTGCAAGTTTCTGAAACTCTTTGAAATTTCTTGTGGTGACGTTGCTGGCCTCATGCACAAGTAATCCTTCGTTTTCATCCGGGTTTGGAACATACATTGACGAAATTTATCATTTTGTAATAACTTATTTGTTGTATTACTTGTACCCCATATCTGATGCATAAGGTCTCACGAGTGGTCGAAGATCTTTGAGACTTGAAGGAAGATGTTTTCCTCGTTCCATAGGTACTCGGTTCGTTCTCGGGTTTAGTCGATCAAGATATTTTTTCCAGAGATCCCTGATCTCAGAGTAGGATAGATCAAGTTACTATTTATATCGGAGACGGACGATACAACGTAGGTGCAGTGTTCAATTTGAATACGTAAAAGAACCAAAAAGAGCGAAACATCTATTAGAATAAAACGCGAAACAGTTGCCAGAACAACATTCCTTCATTTAAAAGATTTAAATAGATTTCCTTAAAGGATATCTTCATCACCTTCAAAGTTGCATCGGTAACCCCCGCCAGTGCTACAGAGTTTGTGCAATGTTCAAAGTTGCATCGGTACCCCCGCCAGTGCTACAGAGTTTGTGCAATGCTGTTGAGAACTTTATGTGTAAGAAAGAAATCGGAGCACACATGATTATCCACTAAAGTGCAATGACGTTGTCTCTATAAATGTTTTGGTACATGAGATGTCTTGGTAGTAAATTGGTGCTGCTAGTGCGGTTTATCAGATGGCTTATAAGAATTCAGAGTTTTTAATGGCTAAACCTATTGTCTATTCCCAGGTGGAAGATGTAGTTTTCTGTCCACTCTTGCCGTTAAGCGTAGGGGTGGGAGCTTTAATTTGCGTTCTAAGGCTAGATGAGTCGCCCTTGTTGTGTTGTATCCGTGTTTATGTAGTGTGGTCTTGATATTGTCTATCCATCTTTTTCTTGGTCTTCCTTAGCTCTAGTACCCGATCTCCTTTTATTGTATACTGTTATTGGTGGTTGGTTGTATTTCATTCTCATTAAATGTCCAAACCACTGGCTAAAGCTAATGACCCTAAAAGCGAACGATTGATATCACTGCACCTGGTTTCCCTATATGCCTTCGTCACTGTCGGCTGAGATGGCATGTCATCTACCGAGAACATTGCACAAAGTTCGAACTCCGTAGCTCCGGCAATAAACCTAGGATCTCATTAAAAATTTCACATGTGTATCAGTCCGGATTCGAACCTACAACTTTCAGTACGACAGGCAAACAACCTCACCACTTCACCATTGAGATCCCCATGCTATAGCGGCCGGAGGCAGTCTAGAAACATGTACACGTGTTTTCCATCTACTTTCTCTGATCGTGAAAATGATACGCAATTTGATTATCTGTTGTTTACCTGTCAATGAGATGCTTTCGGTGTCTTAACAAAGAAGGTAGCTGGTAGATTCGATTACCTGTTGTTTACCTGTCTATGAGATGCTTTAGGTGCCGTAACAAAGAAGGTAGCTGGTAGATTCGATTACCTGTTGTTTACCTGTCAATGAGATGCTTTAGGTGCCGTAACAAAGAAGGTAGCTGGTAGATTCGATTACCTGTTGTTTACCTGTCAATGTGATGCTTTAGGTGCCGTAACAAAGAAGGTAGCTGGTAGATTCGATTACCTGTTGTTTACCTGTCAATGAGATGCTTTAGGTGCTGTAACAAAAAAGGTAGCTGGTAGATTCGATTACCTGTTGTTTACCTGTCAATGAGATGCTTTAGGTGTCGTAACAAAGAAGGTAGCTGGTAGATTCGATTACCTGTTGTTTACCTGTCAATGAGATGCTTTAGGTGCTGTAACAAAAAGGTAGCTGGTAGATCTGATTACCTGTTGTTTACCTGTCAATGAGATGCTTTAGGTGTCGTAACAAAGAAGGTAGCTGGTAGATTCGATTACCTGTTGTTTACCTGTCAATGAGATGCTTTAGGTGCTGTAACAAAAAA
The DNA here is from genome assembly GCA_020796225.1 of Arion vulgaris. Taxonomy (NCBI): domain Eukaryota; kingdom Metazoa; phylum Mollusca; class Gastropoda; order Stylommatophora; family Arionidae; genus Arion; species Arion vulgaris. Next base: position 28,454,776 of record CM036769.1, read on the forward strand.
GGTAGCTGGTAGATTCGATTACCTGTTGTTTACCTGTCAATGAGATGCTTTAGGTGTCGTAACAAAGAAGGTAGCTGGTAGATTCGATTACCTGTTGTTTACCTGTCAATGAGATGCTTTAGGTGTCGTAACAAAGAAGGTAGCTGGTAGATTCGATTACCTGTTGTTTACCTGTCAATGAGATGGTTTAGGTGCCGTAACAAAGAAGGTAGCTGGTAGATTCGATTACCTGTTGTTTACCTGTGAACGAGATGCTTTGGGTGCCGTAACAAAGAAGGTAGCTGGTAGATTCGATTACCTGTTGTTTACCTGTCAATGAGATGGTTTAGGTGCCGTAACAAAGAAGGTAGCTGGTAGATTCTATTACCTGTTGTCTACCTGTGAACGAGATGCTTTGGGTGCCGTAACAAAGAAAATAGCTGGTAGATCACAATATTTGCTTTTGGAACTGTAGCCTCTATCTTTTCCTCTCTCTCGCTATCTAGTATTTCATCTTCTGTGAATATGCTTCCCAAGTATATGAATTCTTGCACTTGGTTGATTGTACTACCAGTGATATTGTTTAGTTTATAATGTTTTCTTCCTATCTTCATTATTTTGGTTTTAGTGTTATTGATTTTTATGTCATGATTGATACAATTTTCCATATTTAATTTCGAGATTTAAAAGCTGATGTTGATTTGACAATTTGCAGCAGAATTTACTGATTTCTCGTGCAATTCAATTGCTACCCACACGCCGGTGGGCCTCACAAGGAGCAATGAATAGTACCACTGCGATCTACAAGACATGTTGAAAGAGGCGACTGTGGTAGGGGCCTAGTGAAGCTATCCTAGTAAGTAAAAAGCTTCGCAGAAATCGGATGTGCTAGCCTACTTCTAGGTGCATAACTGGCACAACGCACAATAACTCTTAGGCTCAGATCACATAGAAATCACAAAGAATGGTTTAACAAGTGGTCGATATGAAGCTATATACGAATGATAATAATAATGATAATAATAAGCTACCCACAAAGGTGAGCTATTCTGTTACCTTTATGATTTTAAATTTCAGCGTGATATATGCTTTACTTGTCATAGGTGTTTTCATTATCTTTTCTTTACATATCTTATCTTTAGATCAACTAATGATGCGATGGATGACAAGCTGTCTGTTCCCTGTCTCTTCTTTTGGCGGTTATGTAAATCATATTTGATAAATCATCATCATCATATAGCTTATCTTGAGCAGAACTTTGTCACCTTAACATCTTTGGATTTTCTCTCTCTCGTAGACCAGATGTCACGCCTCTGCAGCCGTCATCCTCAAACCATCAGTTACATCATAAATCCATCTTCTCCGTGGTCACCCTCTTCTCCTGTATGTTGATACGCCTCTTTCCATGATGGCCTTCTCTTTTTGTCTCTCTATATGTCCAAAATACTTCAAGTTTCTCTTTCTTATTTGTAGCATCAACCAGTTGTCTTTGATTTTGAGTTCTTTCTGGATAGATCTATTTGTTATCTTCTCTGTCCAAGATATACAGAGGACTTTTCTGTAACACTTATATTCAAAAGCACACATGTCTTTTTCTACCGTCTTGCTAAATGTCCATGTTTCACACCCATACGTTATCTGATACTTTATAATATTTCAGTATTGTGTTGATTTGCTTGCACAATTTGAGAACCGTAGTCATAGCCTTACTACGTCTTACAATCTCTAACCTTCTCTCTTTCTTGTCTCATCTATAGCTATATTCTCCCGTTCTCTGTCTCTACCGATCAGTCACTCTCTTTCTAATTATCTCATTCTCTGTCTATCTCTCTCTCTCTCTCTTTCTCTCATAATAACTCTCATATTTCTTTCTCTAGTTATATCCCATTGACTCCACTTCTCTTTCTGCACCATTTGTTATTGCTATTTGTCCCAGCCTTCTTTATCTCTCTGTAGCCGTCTAGTTTTCTATGTCTTTACATTCACCACACTTTCTCTCTTTTCCTACACACTTACTTTTTATCTCTGTCCCTACACACAATCCGTTTTATCTTTGTCAATACACACCGCTCTTTCCGTGTCTTCTGTAAGTGAATTGATAAAATATAACATTCTACCGCATATATTTCTAATATATGAAATATTGCTTCGGTTTTTAACATATAAAAATGGTTTCTTCTTCTTTGCGTTCGTTCTTTACGACCAATTTTAATCACTCTTTATGATATGTTTGATCTTTGCCAAGAACGTGTATATGTTGCACATTGGTTTGGTAGGCCCCTAAATGCATAGACTTCTACACGTTTATGACACATGCATCCGATTTCAGGTAAACCTTCTTAGTCGCCTCTTACGACATGCGTGGCAGGTAACGGTGATTCTATTCTTTACACCCCAAATTTGGGCTCCGGTAACCACTTAGGCGAAATCTTCATTAATAATTGACTCTTTCAAAATAGCTCGTCAAAATGTGGCTTTCTTATCCGTATACTATAAGTTAAAGAATGAAAAACAGTTCATATTTACACAGAAGGTCAGTATTATTTGATGAATATTAAACAAAATAAAGCAATCAAGGTTGCAGTGCGTTCTGTTAAACGACTTATTTACTTCAGTTATGTAGCAATCACATAAGCACAGGCTTATTCTCTTGTAACAGTAGGAACATCTGTTCCGTGATTTCTACACGAGCACACTTCTGTACTAAATTGTTGCATATTTTTAACAATTTTATTTTTTAATAAGGGTTGTAGATATGCAAACTAAAAATAAGGTTAGAATAAAAGTGTGTATAATTAACAAGTTTTAAAAAATGTGTTGTATTTTTTAGTTAGTTGATAGCTGCACCGACAGAGCACTTACGCATGATAAGTTCTTCGTTTTAGTAACACCCCTTATGTCTTGAAGCGTAGAAGTTGTCCAGTTCTACTCAGTCAATTCACTTTTGTTCTAGAGGTTATTCAGAGGGTTGTTCAGTTCTTCTCAGTCACTTCACTTTTGTTCTAGAGGTTATTCAGAGGGTTGTCCAGTTATACTCAGTCACTTCACTTTTATTCTAGAGGTTATTCAGAGGGTTGTCCAGTTCTTCTCAGTCACTTCACTTTTGTTCTAGAGGTTATTCAGAGGGTTATTCAGTTCTTCTCAGTCCCTTCACTTTTGTTCTAGAGGTTATTCAGAGGGTTGTCCAGTTATACTCAGTCACTTCACTTTTGTTCTAGAGGTTATTCAGAGGGTTGTCCAGTTCTTCTCAGTCACTTCACTTTTGTTCTAGAGGTTATTCAGAGAGTTGTCCAGTTATACTCAGTCACTTCACTTTTATTCTAGAGGTTATTCAGAGGGTTGTCCAGTTCTTCTCAGTCACTTCACTTTTGTTCTAGATGTTATTCAGAGGGTTGTCAAGTTATACTCAGTCACTTCACTTTTGTTCTAGAGGTTATTCAAAGAGTTGTCCAGTTCTTCTCAGTCACTTCACTTTTGTTCTAGAGGTTATTCAGAGAGTTGTCCAGTTATACTCAGTCACTTCACTTTTATTCTAGAGGTTATTCAGAGGGTTGTCCAGTTCTTCTCAGTCACTTCACTTTTGTTCTAGAGGTTATTCAGAGGGTTATTCAGTTCTTCTCAGTCACTTCACTTTTGTTCTAGAGGTTATTCAGAGGGTTGTCCAGTTCTTCTCAGTCACTTTACTTTTGTTCTAGAGGTTATTCAGAGAGTTGTCCAGTTATACTCAGTCACTTCACTTTTATTCTAGAGGTTATTCAGAGGGTTGTCCAGTTCTTCTCAGTCACTTCACTTTTGTTCTAGAGGTTATTCAGAGGGTTGTCCAGTTATACTCAGTCACTTCACTTTTGTTCTAGAGGTTATTCATAGGGTTGTCCAGTTATACTCAGTCACTTCACTTTTATTCTAGAGGTTATTCAGAGGGTTGTCCAGTTCTTCTCAGTCACTTCACTTTTGTTCTAGAGGTTATTCAGAGGGTTGTCCAGTTCTTCTCAGTCACTTCACTTTTGTTCTAGAGGTTATTCAGAGAGTTGTCCAGTTATACTCAGTCACTTCACTTTTATTCTAGAGGTTATTCAGAGGGTTGTCCAGTACTTCTCAGTCACTTCACTTTTATTCTAGATGTTATTCAGAGGGTTGTCCAGTTATACTCAGTCACTTCACTTTTGTTCTAGAGGTTATTCAAAGAGTTGTCCAGTTCTTCTCAGTCACTTCACTTTTGTTCTAGAGGTTATTCAGAGAGTTGTCCAGTTATACTCAGTCACTTCCCTTTTATTCTAGAGGTTATTCAGAGGGTTATTCAGTTCTTCTCAGTCACTTCACTTTTGTTCTAGAGGTTATTCAGAGGGTTGTCCAGTTCTTCTCAGTCACTTCACTTTTGTTCTAGAGGTTATTCAGAGAGTTGTCCAGTTATACTCAGTCACTTCACTTTTATTCTAGAGGTTATTCAGAGGGTTGTCCAGTTCTTCTCAGTCACTTCACTTTTGTTCTAGAGGTTATTCAGAGGGTTGTCCAGTTATACTCAGTCACTTCACTTTTGTTCTAGAGGTTATTCAGAGAGTTGTCCAGTTCTTCTCAGTCACTTCACTTTTGTTCTAGAGGTTATTCATAGGGTTGTCCAGTTATACTCAGTCACTTCACTTTTATTCTAGAGGTTATTCAGAGGGTTGTCCAGTTCTTCTCAGTCACTTCACTTTTGTTCTAGAGGTTATTCAGAGGGTTGTCCAGTTTTACTCAGTCACTTTACTTGAATTCTTCAGGTCATTCAGACAGTTGTCCAGTTCTATTCAGTCACTTCACTTCTGTTCATAAAGGTCATTCAGACAGTTGTCTACTCAGTCACTTCACTTCTGTTCATAAAGGTCATTCAGACAGTTGTCTACTCAGTCACTTCACTTCTGTTCCTAAAGGTCATTCAGACAGTTGTCTACTCAGTCACTTCACTTCTGTTCATAAAGGTCATTCAGACAGTTGTCTACCCAGTCACTTCACGTCTGTTCTATAGGTCGTCCAAAGTTCTCAGGACAGTAGAACCACGTACATCTCATGTGGTTGGAAATGTTGGAGATGACATATAGTAATACAGCAACTTTGCGAAAATCTGAGGGAATATAACAAGTAGAGTCCTTTCCTGGAAACTGCAGGGACAACGAAAGAAGGGTAATGTCGAGAAATTCACCGAGACGGAATTTGGAGGCAGAGATCAACAATATAAAGAAGAACTGGAGGGAAGTGCAAGAGATAGCTAGAGATAGTAAGACTTGTCATGAGTTAGTTTAGGACCTATGCCCCAATCCGGGTTAAAATGACAGAGAGAGAGAGAGAGAGAGAGAGAGAGAAAGAGATACAGCAACCTGTCACATTGTGACTCTAAAACCCATCGACTGAGAGTTAGACATAACAACAGCTCTAGTAAACGGAGTCAAAGAGAGACATATTAGAGCAACAGAAGCGGCGTCGATCTCTATCCTCATTGTGAAAGTAGTTGCCTTGTAGGCTCCGATTTATTCTACAAATGGCCCGCCTGTCCAGCGTGTTCGAGGCGCGATGGACGACTGGTGACAAGCCCCCTGGCAGTGCAGTTCAATTCCCCAATTAAAACAAATTGTTAATTTTGAACTTTACGCCATACTAGCGGAGATAGTATTTTTTTTAAAAGTACGAAATTGATCAAATGATCCAGAGGTAAGATTAAGTACAAGATTTGAATACAATTACGATATGGATATCAGGTTGAAAACGTTCCAAAACAAATGTTTAAGAAGAATCCTGCAAATGTATTGGCAAAATACAATAGCAAATAAAGTGCTTATAAAAAAAAAAAAAAGGAAATGAACCCTTTCATACCTTGTGGTATATAGGGCAACACAGTGTTAGACCTGTATTTTTCATTGACCGTCGGCACACGATGAGTGATGTGGTCAGCATCACGCCGGCCGCCTTTACTTTCCCAGAGCATATCTGGTACCAAGTTGCGGCTGGGTCGACCTGAGAGCCGTCGCGGTCGGGAAAATTCCACGCACACTGCGGGAGTTGAACCCGGACCACCAGCCTTGAGAAGCGAGTTCACTAAAGGGCTTATATAAAGAACACATTAATTATCATTTGAGACTAACGTTATCAAAACAAATTTGGGGTTAGATTTAGTCTGTATGTTATATACCAGTTGAAACATTGACTAGGATAACTATCTTAAGTTCAGCGGATTTTTGAAAGAAGGTCTGGACATAAAAAAACATGTTGAAGAAATGTGGAAAAGAGAGTTTACATATTATCGCCTGACTTGGGAAATAATTAGTAGAAAGTTGACAGAACGGTAACAATGGAAATCTCTTGTGGAAGACGTATGTGTCAAACAGGACATCAAGAGGATATATATGTATATATATATGGCCTTTTTCATCTTTACAGACGGTCAATTGGCAAGTGCTTTACTGTGATAACTTCTGAGTTTTCGCTTTTTTCTCTTGTCGTTCAGCTCGTATATAAGTCTCTTCTCAAAAGACTATGCACCCTTTCGTAATTGTGCTTTCCACACAACTCTGTCATCAGCTAGTTTCTCCCATGTGCTGGGACCTATAGAAAAGTTTTTCATTGAGGCCTTGCATACATCTTTATATCTGAGCAGTGGTCTGCCCTGGTGCCTCTTCCTCCGAAAGTTCACAGAACAACATTTGTTTTGGTATGCGGCAAGTTTCCATTCTTCTCACATGTCCCAACCATCTTAGTCGTCTACTGCTGATCATGCCCATGATGGAAGGCAGTTTTGCACGTTGCAGTACTTGAGAGTTGGTTATCTTGTACCACCTGATGTTCATAATCTTGCGGAGACATCGAAGGTGAAATATGTTAAGTCTCCTCTCGTGTCTTGAGTAGGCTGTCCATGTTTCTGAGCCATATAGTAAAGAACTAATTACACAGGCTCGATATATTTGAGTCTTCGTCTGCAATGTCAATTTTATATATATATATATATATATATATATATAAGAGAAATAATACTCCGTGGCTAATTGGTATCTTTGCGTTTTGAAGGTCATGGAAAGAATCCGACCACGTCGCCATGATCACGAGTATTATCAATATAAAGGGAGCCTGCAGTAAAACTATGTAGCAATGGCAAAACACGCAAAAAACGTACTATAGTTTTACAAAATACAAAAACAATAACTATTACACAGCAACGTTTTGACCAGAAGGCCATTATCAAGCAAAAGGAAACAACAGAAGTGAAAAAATTCACTTCTTACACGACACATTACAGGGTGTTCAAGATTAAAGCAGCCCCATTGACAAATCGAAAGTTGCCAGATAATCTATCGCGTTATGTTTATGTACTATTTAAACCGGTTCTGACTAGCTCGTTTTACGTCACATTTGTTCATCGCCCCTTCCCGCACTACAATTACCTACCGTCACATAACCTTGACCTATACTACGTCATAACTGAACCTTCTCATTTTCATACATATATGCCAGATTGACTCCATTCACAGGCTGCTATTATCTTGAACACCCTGTAGAATCAGATAACAAATTCATACCGGTCCTAAAATGAAAATCTGTGACTAAAAAGAAATCTTTTCCACTTCTAATTATTTTGCATTTTTTTAAATGTGTATCTTTCACACAGATTTTTATTTTAGAGCCGTTAGGAATTTATGATCTCATTCTATATGTTGTGTACCTTGTAAGAAATGAATGTCTTTACTTCTGTTCTATCCTTTGCTTGATAAAGGCCTTTTGGTCGAAACGTTGAGGTGTATTGTTATTGTTTTTCTATTTTGTAAAACTACAGTACTTTTTTTTACTTGTTTTGTCATATGACCACGAGTGTATTTTTTTCAGAAGCTTTCAATAGTTTCTAAAGATACGGAGCACGTACTCTGTGCAATATTATCGACAAGTGACGTGTGATTAATTTCTTCCGAGAGATATCAAATACTATCAGGAAACCTGGTGCACTGAAGTCAAGCCTTCACCTGTATGCTGGAGATAAAATTTCCATAAAAACGCTGTCCACATGGGTAACGAACACGATGATATATTGGATGGCATGGCTACAATATCAGAGGAAGCTGCAATGGACCGAAAGGACATTCTTAACGCATTGAGAGAGTTTTTTTTTTCAAAACAGGAGTTTCAGGGCTGTGACTCTCAGTCGCTGACCAGATTGAACGAAATGGATGTCGATATTGGTGCATCCCGAAAAGAACGACATACCAAATATGCAAAAAACATTGATTAATCAGCATCAAACTGGCGTGTTGGGTCACCGGACGCTGCCGGATTTGTTGAGACCGAGATCGGAGCACCTATGGACATGTCCTGAGTGCTATTATGATAGTCCTCATATAACTGCGTGGCGTCTGTGGCTTAAGGGATAGTGACTCGGTATATTAACCCCGACGTTCTGAGTTCGAATCACGCTGCGGACAGTTTGGTTGCAAATTGTTTCGCGTGTATTTTTACAAAAGGACGATGGCACTAGCCGTTCAGAAAGCAATGGCAAACTACTGAACGTAATAATGCCTAGAAAATCACAAACAGCGTTAGAAAGCTGGGGTTGATTCGCAAAGTCCTGTAAAGGATATGCAATTAATTGTTTTGTCATATAACTGATAACTGATAACTAATAACTCTGATAACTGATAACTGATAACTAATAACTGATAACTAATAACTGATCTGTTCATAAAAAAAAATGTTTTCCATCATCAATTAAAGATGGTAAAAAAGTTCACCCTACTTTTCTTGTCAATGTTGTCGATGATCATCTTCTGATGATGTCAGTGATCATCTTCTGATGATGGTGATCAGTTTGTCAAGTGTCTGAAGAAATTGTAACCATTAGTCTCCAGATTTTCTCGTGACTAAATACCAAATACAGAATTTCCTCACGACACAACAATTTGACATTTATTGCGATTAGCTGTTAGCATCCTTATTTATATTCCAGAAATTATTTCTTGGCGAGTGCTGGCCACGTATCACGTAACAGCCGACTTTAACTAACCACATATCTTGACATCTGTATAAATCAATGTTTGTATCAACAGTAAAACTTACCATTACCAAAGCATTTAACAAGAACACAAATTCAATACCACAAGTGTGTAGTACAAGGCACATATAAATGTCGAATATCACGTGCAGTCAAGATTTCTTCCAGGTGTGTGTTCGTGAAATTCTTGAAGACTTGGAAAGTTCAGATACCACCATCTCGTTAAATATCAAAGATGCATCTATTTTGAATATCGCAAAATGAAGTACGTTTGTCTTGGTTTGGAATATTATCAAATAATTTCAGACATGCACAAATAATATAACAATGTTAATCTCTATTTGTCATGCTTATTATAATTTGTCATGATTAGTAAATAACAAACTTGGATAAGATCAAGTACCAAGTTTATGTTCAAGATAAGATTGTCTGTACTTGTTTGTCTAACATTTAATATTTTTTGTTATTGTTGTGTACTCAGAGAGACTATCGCTTAACTGAACTTTTCAACAGTTAATTGATTGATAAGGCAATCAACATTGCACTTCGGTGAGTTACCATTTGTTCTCCGATCTCTTTCTTACAACAGAAGATCTCAACGGCAGTGCACTAACTTCGTAGAACCGGCAAGGGTCCAGATGTACTTTGGAAGATGATGAAGATATTTTTGTAGGAATTTTAAATCTTTTCTAAGGAATTTTCCTGCCTGCTCTTCTGGATTTTGAACTGCCAAGGGTTCTTTTACGTGCTCAAATTGAACACAGGATCTACGTTAAGTCTCTGATAGGACTACTAACTCGATCTAATCTACAATGAGATCAGGGATTTCTGGGGGAAAATCTCGATGGCTACACGGGGGAGTGAACCAAGTACCTTTGAAATGAGATGCGAGCACCTAACATCTGCGGAACAGAGACCTCCAATGTTATAACATACTTCAGCTGTTACTGGCTTGTGTTAGTTCATCAACTTCATCATCATCGTTCCTTTTATCCTCATCATCATCACCATCATCATCATTATCATCACTTTCCTCATCATCATCACTTTCATCGTCATCACTATCATAATCATCACTATCATCATCATCACTTTCACAATCATCATCTTCATCATCACTTTCCTTATCATCATCACTATCATCATCACTATCATCACTATCATCATCACTATCATCATCATCACTATCATCATCACTATCATCATCATCATCATCACTATCATCATCATCACTATCATCATCACTATCATCATCATCACTATCATCATCACTATCATCATCATCACTATCATCATCACTATCCTCATCATCATCATCACTATCATCATCATCACTATCGTCATCACTATCATCATCATCGTCATCACTTTCCTCCTCCTCGTCATCATCACTATCATCATCATCACTTTCCTCATCACCATCTTCAATATCATCATCATTATCATCATCATCGTCCTCATTATCATCCTCATCATCTTCACTTTCATCATCAACATCATCATCATCAACATCATTATTGCATCTACTTTATCTAGAATTTCATAAAGATTATCAGAAGTTGTTCTTGCTGTCGTTTCTGTTCAGCTCAATTGTTGATGCTCTCCCACACCACATTTCCACAGTAAGCACATATAGAGATGTTATAGCTTGTTCCAAAGTAAGCACATATAGGGATGTTGTAGCTTGTGTTTTATCCCCAAGGAGTGAGTAAATGTTTGCATACACATTTTCTGCGATAGCCCGTATAGCTTCTGCTTCACGTTATGGTTGCTTGTTCTCCTGATTACTTCTTCTAGTGGGATATGTTTTCAGAGTTTACTTTCAAATTCCAGAGTAACGCTTGACCTGGTCGGTGAAATGTAACGAGATGGACAGCCTTCTTTTTCATATGTAATTTTTGTCGTGACTAAACTGAAAATGAAATGAAAATCGCGGCATATCCATTATAGGACGTTGCTATTAACCACATTAAACGAGTCGTCGATGTTCTAGGCAACACGTATACGTTCAGTAGTTTGCCATTGATTTCTGAAAAGTCAGGTCTATTGTTAGTGTTCGTTACCATGGTGACGAATTTGCTATCTTCTTCTTCTTCGATCGTTCTAGGCTTGTTTTTATCATTCTCTTTGTGATACATAAACAGCCAAACATCAGAACGTATTGTACCTGCACCAACCTTCAGCACCTATTTGAGCAAAGTTGCTTATCCTTCGGTGGGGTGTTCGATTTCAGCCAGCTATTGTGTGCGGATTCGCTTCTTCCGCTAGTCTTTGACTGTCCCCAGCCAAAACCCACAAGGCAGTACGTTGCTATTTTCTTTCAGGGCAGCGACCCTTAGACGGCCTGCCCTACCGGGCTTTTGAGCACCATCTACCCAACAAATCAGGTCGTTTTAATGAACACCTTGGTTTGTCGCCCGTTCAGGTTTGTGTACTTTTAGCTCCGCTAGCTTTTTATTGTCCCCAATCAACTACAAGGCAGCAGTATTTGCTTTCAAACTGCTTGCCGCGGTGTTTGAACCAGGTACACTTGGGTTGTGGTCAAGCTCACTACCGCTTAAGCTACAGGCTTCCACTACAGACGCCCAGTTGACTCTACTACAACCACTTAGTCATGAATCTAATAAAGTGTCTGAAGGTGAAGGATTTCTTTATTGCAACGGGTTTTGCTATATGGCTCGACTCCTCTCTGCAGAAATGGCACACCACCTGCAGAAATGGCACACCACCTGCAGAAAGTATTGCACAAATCACGAACTCCGTAGCTTCAGCAGCTTCTTAGGGATCTCTGAAAAAAATGCACTCGTGGACAGAACTGAGCGCTCCGGTTTCAAACCTATGACCTTCGGAAAGCAAGGCAACACCCTAACCACTACGCCACAAAGAACCACATAACCACTAAGCCACAAAGAACCACATAACCACTAAGCCACAAAGAACCACCTAACCACTACGCCACAAAGAACCACATAACCACTAAGCCACAAAGAACCACATAACCACTAAGCCACAAAGAACCACATAACCACTACGCCACAAAGAACGACATAACCACTAAGTCACAAAGAACCACATAACCACTAAGCCACAAAGAACCACATAACCACTAAGCCACAAAGAACCACATAACCACTAAGCCACAAAGAACCACATAACCACTAAGCCACAAAGAACCACATAACCACTAAGCCAAAAGAACCACATAACCACTAAGTCACAAAGAACCACTAACCACTACGCCACAAAGAACCACATAACCACTAAGCCACAAAGAACCACATAACCACTAAGTCACAAAGAACCACCTAACCACTAAGCCACAAAGAACCACATAACCACTAAGTCACAAAGAACCACATAACCACTAAGCCACAAAGAACCACATAACCACTAAGCCAAAAAGAACCACATAACCACTACGCCACAAAGAACCACTAACCACTAAGCCACAAAGAACCACATAACCACTACGCCACAAAGAACGACATAACCACTAAGCCACAAAGAACCACATAACCACTAAGCCACAAAGAACCACATAACCACTAAGCCACAAAGAACCACATAACCACTAAGCCACAAAGAACCACATAACCACTAAGCCACAAAGAACCACATAACCACTAAGCCACAAAGAACGACATAACCACTAAGCCACAAAGAACCACATAACCACTAAGCCACAAAGAACCACATAACCACTAAGCCACAAAGAACCACATAACCACTAAGCCACAAAGAACCACATAACCACTAAGCCACAAAGAACCACATAACCACTAAGCCACAAAGAACCCATAACCACAAGCCACAAAGAACCCATAACCACTAAGCCACAAAGAACCACATAACCACTAAGCCACAAAGAACCCCATAACCACTAAGCCACAAAGAACCCCATAACCACTAAGCCACAAAGAACCACATAACCACTAAGCCACAAAGAACCACTAAGCCACAAAGAACCACATAACCACTAAGCCACAAAGAAACCCATAACCACTAAGCCACAAAGAACCACATAACCACTAAGCCACAAAGAAACCCATAACCACTAAGCCACAAAGAACCACATAACCACTAAGCCACAAAGAACCACCTAACCACTAGCCACAAAGAACCCCATAACCACTAAGCCACAAAGAACCACCTAACCACTACGCCACAAAGAACCACATAACCACTAAGCCACAAAGAACCACATAACCACTAAGCCACAAAGAACCACATAACCACTAAGCCACAAAGAACCACCTAACCACTAAGCCACAAAGAACCACCTAACCACTAAGCCACAAAGAACCACATAACCACTAAGCCACAAAGAACCACATAACCACTAAGCCACAAAGAACCACATAACCACTAAGCCACAAAGAACCACATAACCACTAAGCCACAAAGAACCACCTAACCACTAAGCCACAAAGAACCACATAACCACTAAGCCACAAAGAACCACCTAACCACTAAGCCACAAAGAACCACAAAACCACTGAGCCACAAAGAACCACCTAACCACTAAGCCACAAAGAACCACATAACCACTAAGCCACAAAGAACCACCTAACCACTAAGCCACAAAGAACCACATAACCACTAAGCCACAAAGAACCACCTAACCACTACGCCACAAAGAACCACATAACCACTACGCCACAAAGAACCACATAACCACTAAGCCACAAAGAACCACATAACCACTAAGCCACAAAGAACCACCTAACCACTAAGCCACAAAGAACCACATAACCACTAAGCCACAAAGAACCACCTAACCACTAAGCCACAAAGAACCACCTAACCACTAAGCCACAAAGAACCACATAACCACTAAGCCACAAAGAACCCCTAACCACTAAGCCACAAAGAACCACATAACCACTACGCCACAAAGAACCACTTAACCACTAAGCCACAAAGAACCACATAACCACTAAGCCACAAAGAACCACCTAACCACTAAGCCACAAAGAACCACATAACCACTAAGCCACAAAGAACCACATAACCACTAAGCCACAAAGAACCACATAACCACTAAGCCACAAAGAACCACATAACCACTAAGCCACAAAGAACCACATAACCACTAAGCCACAAAGAACCACATAACCACTAAGCCACAAAGAACCACCTAACCACTAAGCCACAAAGAACCACCTAACCACTAAGCCACAAAGAACCACATAACCACTAAGCCACAAAGAACCACCTAACCACTAAGCCACAAAGAACCACATAACCACTAAGCCACAAAGAACCACATAACCACTAAGCCACAAAGAACCACATAACCACTAAGCCACAAAGAACCACCTAACCACTAAGCCACAAAGAACCACATAACCACTAAGCCACAAAGAACCACATAACCACTAAGCCACAAAGAACCCCTAACCACTAAGCCACAAAGAACCACCTAACCACTAAGCCACAAAGAACCACCTAACCACTAAGCCACAAAGAACCACCTAACCACTAAGCCACAAAGAACCACCTAACCACTAAGCCACAAAGAACCACATAACCACTAAGCCACAAAGAACCACATAACCACTAAGCCACAAAGAACCACCTAACCACTAAGCCACAAAGAACCACATAACCACTAAGCCACAAAGAACCACATAACCACTAAGCCACAAAGAACCACCTAACCACTAAGCCACAAAGAACCACCTAACCACTAAGCCACAAAGAACCACATAACCACTAAGCCACAAAGAACCACATAACCACTAAGCCACAAAGAACCCCTAACCACTAAGCCACAAAGAACCACCTAACCACTAAGCCACAAAGAACCACATAACCACTAAGCCACAAAGAACCACATAACCACTAAGCCACAAAGAACCCCTAACCACTAAGCCACAAAGAACCACCTAACCACTAAGCCACAAAGAACCACATAACCACTAAGCCACAAAGAACCACCTAACCACTAAGCCACAAAGAACCACCTAACCACTAAGCCACAAAGAACCACATAACCACTAAGCCACAAAGAACCACATAACCACTAAGCCACAAAGAACCCCTAACCACTAAGCCACAAAGAACCACCTAACCACTAAGCCACAAAGAACCACATAACCACTAAGCCACAAAGAACCACATTTTTAACAAAGTGTGCGATGTAGTAATAATTTCATGAGAAGAAATACATGTTTTTGTAATTTAGTATGTCTGCTAATACTGTGTTTGACAAAAGAATAAGGAAGGAAAATTACCACATGAGAAATGAGATGCCTGAGACATGAGAAATGAGATGCCCGAGACATGTGAAATGAGATGCCTGAGACATGTGAAATGAGATGCCTGAGACATGAGAAATGAGATGCTTGAGGAAAGCAGTAAATAAAACAAGAAGAGATCATATAAGAAATGAGGAAATTAGAAGAACAGTCGGAACAACACCTGCTATTAGATTTATTGAAAAACAGAGACTCAAATGGTTTGGCCACTTGGTCAGAATGAACCCGAATACACCAGTTGCAAGAGCGTACAACCTGAAAATGGAATCATCAAGAGGAAAGGGCAGACCAAAAAAAAGATGGGTTGATGGAGTTACAGACATCTTAAAACTCCACAATACCACACCATATCAAGCGACCGAGCGTGCATTATCTCGGAAACCGATCATCAGTTAAACCTGCTACGCCTAGCGGCAAAAAGCAGAGAAGGACAAAAGAAAGAAAGAAAGAAAGAGCTAATACTGTGTTTATCATAAGCTTTGAGACATGACAGTGGTATTTTTGTGTTGGTAACCTATTGTTTGTACGCCTATTCTTGATTAATGCAATGACTGCATTGTGAATGTTTGTGATGTTAGACTAGGATTCCAGACCTGTTGTATGATGATTTTAAGACAATTTATCGCCCGCCTGTCCAGCGTGTTCGTAGCGCGTTGAACGATGGGTGACAAACTCCCTGTGAGTGTGGTTCATTTCCGCGGGCTGGCAGAAAAGCCACAGGTTCTCCAAATTTACGGTGTTCCTGTTACCGAACCGAAGGCTTATGATGTCTATTGAACCGAGCCGAAGAGCTGAAAGATTAAGTGCTTCTGGATCAGAGAAAAAAAAGACAATTTATTGATAATAATAGTATTTTCACATTTGTTGTGTGATACGTATCGTCACAATATATGATGTTACAAGTATATTTGCATTATATGATATTACAAGTAATTTGCAATATATAATGTGGCTATTACTCTCACGGCATGGGGCGTAGTAAATATCTTTAGTGACATCGTGACATGACATTGATATTACAGAATATTTTGTGACACTATTTTAACAATGTGTAGCGTATCATTTTTCCATCAGTAATTCTCCATTCTAGTCCAGTACATTTTCTTGACCAGTACACATTTTCAATTAGGATTTCAAAGAATTATTTTGTACCTGAATTTCCAATGGATATTATTATGCATTTTTATCAAACTTTCATTCCCCCAAATGTATTTCTTAAAATGTGAAAATAAAATAAGTGCAAGAGGAAGACCACGGAAAAGATGGTTAGATGGCGTAGCAGAATCATGTGAAAGAGCAAAGATAACAATCACACAAGCCACCAGAACAGCGCAAGACAAAAACAGAAAACCACGACACTGGGCAACAACCCGGTAGCAGTGTGACGACACTGGGCAACAACCCGGTAGCAGTGTGACAACACTGGGCAACAACCCGGTAGCAGTGTGACGACACTGGGCAACAACCCGGTAGCAGTGTGACGACACTGGGCAACAACCCGGTAGCAGTGTGACGACACTGGGCAACAACCCGGTAGCAGTGTGACGACACTGGGCAACAACCCGGTAGCAGTGTGACGACACTGGGCAACAACCCGGTAGCAGTGTGACGACAAAAGAAGAAGAAGAATAAAATAAGTTTTAAAAAAAACACCACACAATCAAATGTTTAATTTCTTTTGTGGCTTTGTTGGGCTCAGTTTATGTTGTGTTCTATAATATGTGTTCGCCCGTATGGTACAAGGAAGCAAATAATAGTACCACTGCAACCTACAAGGCATGTCGTAAGAGGCGACTGATGTAGAAGCTACCCAAGTCAATAAAAAGTGTCGCAGAAACTGGATGTCCTGACCTACTTGCAGGCGCATAACTGGCACAATGCACACTCGCTCTTAGGCTCATATCACATACAAGTTACACAGAGTGGTTAACAAGTGGTCAATGTGGAGCGTACGAAGAAATGTGTAATGTAAGAGGTGATTTTCTTCCCTTCTGTTGTATCCTTTGCTTGATAAAGATCTTTTGGTCGAAACGTTGCTGTGTATTGTTATTGTTATTGTATGTGTAAAACTACAGCACTTTGCTTTACGTGTTTCGCCAACATTCGAAGAAGAAGAAGCGGAAGGATGTCATATAAGTGGCACAAGTAAAAACAAAAAGAAATCCTGCTTATACAACGACGTATATAGGGTAATATGGTGTTAGGACCGTATATTTCAGTGAACGTTGGCACACGATGGGTGATGTGGTCAACATCACGCTCGCCGACTTTACTTCCCAGTGCTTTACCTGGTATCAAATTGAGGTTGGGTCGATCGACCTGTGAGCCGTTACGGTCGGGAAAAAATATAAGAAACATATGTTAGTGTAATAGCACAACAAGATAGCCAGAATAACATAGTTGTTAGTGAACTTGCTTCTTAGACTAGTGGTTCGGGTTCAATTCCACAATGGGCGTGGAATATTGTTCCATTTGATAGTATGTCAAGAAGAAAATACAATATTTATATATTTATAATTCCAAAAGAAAACAAAAATCTGAAGCTAAACTGAATGTCAAGGGGAACACATTTTTAAATCTTCTTCCTTCTTCTTTGCTTTCGTTCTTTACGACCAATTTTAATCACTCTTTGTGATATGTTTGATCTTTGCCAAGAACGTGTATACGTTGCACATTGCTTTGGTAGACCCCTAAATGCATAGACTTCTACACGTTTAGGACACGTTTGCGTCTGATTTTAACCAAACATTTTTAATAAGTATGTACCCGTTTTATATTGTTATACAAATTGTGAGACACACTATTTCTTAATTGGGAGAGATAGCAATAGAGAGGAACAGCTGGAAGAAGATTGTTGAAGACCTGTGCTCCGTTGGGAGTTGAAAGGTGAAGAAGAAGATAACATTGATAAGGTATAAAGAAATGTTAGAATTCCCTTTTCCTGAAACCATCATGGAAAACGAAACAGAAGGAGGAGTAGAAAAACTTGGAGAAGAGATTTGGCAAAGATATTAACAATGAATAGAAGAGGTTAAGGAAGCTGCTGGAGATAGCTAAAGATAGGGAAACTTGGTATGAGTTGATTGAGGGCCTATGCCCCAATTGGGGTTAAAGGCACGAGAGAGAGAAACCAATATTGTCGTTGTTATTGTTTCGTACATACTCCGATCTTAAAAAAAATCTGATTTTGAAAGCTATGACTTAAAAAAAACCCGACCTTACAAGTCTCACTTTACACACTTTTGCCGTACAAACATTTACCTTAAAGACTTTTTATTACAAACTTTCACCGTACAAATGCACACCTTACAAACTTTTACATTACAAATGCACACTTTACAAACTTTCACCCTACAAATGCACACCTTACAAACTTTCACCCTACAAATGCACTACTTACAAACTTTCACCGTACAAATGCACACCGTACAAACCTTTACCTTACAAATGCACATCTTACAAATTTCCACATTACAAATGCACACCTTACATAATTCTAACTTACAAATGCACACCTTACACAATTTTAACTTACAAATGCACACCTTACAAACTTTTACCTTACAAGTGCACACCTTACACAATTTTACCTTACAAATGAACACCTTACACAATTTTACCGCACAAGTGCACACCGTACGAAATTTTTACCTCACATATGTACACCTTGCAAAGTTTTACCGAACAAATGCACACCTTACGAAATGTTGCCTTACAAGTGCACACATTACACAGTTTTACCTGACAAATACACACCGCACGAAATTTTACCTGACAAATGCACACCTCACAAAATATTTACCTGGCAAATGCACACATGACAAATGTTCAGATTACAGGAATACACTTGACAAACTATGATATATAAGAATGTCTACAATCTCTTTAACTATTTCCTACTAGTCTTCCTTCCGCCACTGACATATCTACTTGTTGATACATCCAATACTGTCTGATGAACCCCAGGTCGTACTAGCATGCGCATACTTCACACACGAGTACCAATGTGTGTTGTCTTCCTTCAGCCACTGACATATCTACTTGTTGCTACATCCAATACTGTCTGATGAACCCCAGGTCGTACAAGCATGCGCATACTTCACACACGAGTACTAATGTGTGTTGTCTTCCTTCAGCCACTGACATATCTACTTGTTGATACATCCAATACTGTCTGATGAACCCCAGGTCGTACAAGCATGCGCATACTTCACACACGAGTACTAATGTGTGTTGTCTTCCTTCAGCCACTGACATATCTACTTGTTGATACATCCAATACTGTCTGATGAACCCCAGGTCGTACAAGCATGCGCATACTTCACACACGAGTACTAATGTGTGTTGTCTTCCTTCAGCCACTGATATATCTACTTGTTGATACATCCAATACTGTCTGATGAACCCCAGGTCGTACAAGCACGCGCATACTTCACACACGAGTACTAATGTGTGTTGTCTTCCTTCAGTCACTGACACATCTACTTGTTGATACATCCAATACTGTCTGATGAACCCCAGGTTGTACAAGCATGCGCATACTTCACACACGAGTACTAATGTGTGTTGTCTTCCTTCAGTCACTGACACATCTACTTGTTGATACATCCAATACTGTCTGATGAACCCCAGGTTGTACAAGCATGCGCATACTTCACACACGAGTACTAATGTGTGTTGTCTTCCTTCAGTCACTGACACATCTACTTGTTGATACATCCAATACTGTCTGATGAACCCCAGGTCGTACTAGCACGCGCATACTTCACACACGAGTACTAAAGTGTGTTGTCTTCCTTCAGCCACTGACATATCTACTTGTTGCTACATCCAATACTGTCTGATGAACCCCAGGTCGTACAAGCACGCGCATACTTCACACACGAGTACTATTGTGTGTAGTCTTCCTTCAGCCACTGACATATCTACTTGTTGCTACATCCAATACTGTCTGATGAACCCCAGGTCGTACAAGCACGCGCATACTTCACACACGAGTACTAATGTGTGTTGTCTTCCTTCAGTCACTGACACATCTACTTGTTGATACATCCAATACTGTCTGATGAACCCCAGGTCGTACTAGCACGCGCATACTTCACACACGAGTACCAATGTGTGTTAAATCTATACTGTACTTCGCCTGTGTCATTACCTACTATCTGTCCATTATTTCTGCATGAAATTTCAATATAGAATACTTGACCTTACTTCGCTGTAATATTTTTCCATTTCAGAAAAAAAAATCGGTTTTAAAACGTCTTTCAAATTATATGATATCGCTTTGAAATATAAGTATGGGAATTATTCTCAAGTGCGCACGTGCGTTTTAATTAGATAGTGAAGAACAAATGAATACATGAACATTTGTGACGGTTGAATGATTTATGAACACCCATTTTTATTTCTTTTTCTTCATATTATTTATTTTCATTTCGATTTCCGATGAAGCGTAGAGATACAGTAGAGAGTTAGAAAGTAAGGTAAATGCATTTGAAAATTGATATCTGTGAAAGATAGTGAGTATAAAATGGGATGAGTTCAGGAGATGTGATAGAATCAGAGAACAGTCTGAACAACCCCTAGTAGCAACTGTTATAAGAAAGAGAAGATGGAGATATGTTGTGCATACCTTGAGAATAAGTGATCAAAGAATAACAAAGAAGGTATTAAAGTTGGAGGCAAAAGTTAAAGAAAGAAGGACACAACAAGGAATCACTGGAACCAACTTTACGACTAGATGGACTAGTCAGACTCAGTTTCAGTTTCAATTTCAGTTTCAGTTTCAGTTTGGAATATCTTCATTGCACTCTGGACATGTCCATAGGTGCTCCGATCTCCTTCGCAATATCTCCAACAGTGTCCAGCGACTGACCGTACCAGTTCAATTTTGATTGATCAGCCTTTTCATGTACCTGTTATGCTGTTCTTTTCTTGCTACTCCAATCTTCAAACCCAGACTCAATCCGGTTCATACCTTAGTCACTTCTTACAGTTGAAAGGCAGCCTGAGAAGAAACCTCAACTGTCGAAGTCGGAAGATGTATACCCAAGCGGTACGGGAAAAGACAACTGACATCTATAACCTACAAAGTGAGGATATGGAATACACAATACTCTGGTATGGAATCATTCTTACAGGGCGAAGCCAGGTCAACCTTCAGCCCAACAGGAAAAGAGGTCTCTCAAGTAAGACATACATACTCTCCCTCTGTCTCTCTCCCTCTCTCTCTTTCTCGCGATCACCACACAGACCGATGTACCAGATCTCCCCATAAATGTTATTCATGTGGAAATCTGATTCGTGCAGCCTTGCTAAGACCATACATACGAGTCACACTGTTACCGTGTTGTTGTTGCCAGGTAAGACCATACATACGAGTCACACTGTTACCGTGTTGTTGTTGCCAGGTGTTGTTGTTTTCTGTTTTTATCTTGCGCTGCTGCTCTAGTGACTTGACTGACATTTTTTTTGTTTGCCTTTTGAAAGATTCTGCTATGCCATCTATCCACCTTTTTCGTGATCTGCCTCTCGCCTTCTCTACTAATGTTCTGTTTACAAGTCTATCTTCAGTGGAGCTTGATACTTACATCTTTATATTTGAGCAGTGCTCTGCAGTGAAGAGAATATATATATATATATATATATATATATATATATATATATATATATATATATATATATATATATATATATATATATATATATGAGAGCCGCTAGTAGCGTAGTTGTTAGTGAACTCGCTTCTCAAGGCTGGTGGTCTGGGTTCAGCTCCGCAATGCGCGTGGAATTTTTCCCGCGACGGCTCTCAGGTCGACCCAGCCTCAACTGGATACCAGACATGCTCTGGGAAAGTAAAGGCGGCCGGCGTGATGCTGACCACATCACCCATCGTGTGCCGATGGTCAATGAAAATACAGGCCTAACACTGTATTGACCTATATACCACGAGGTATGAAAGGGTTCCTTTACTTTACTATATATATATATATATATATATATATATATATATATATATATATGCAGTGGCGGCTCGTCATTAAGGGAGATTGGGGCCAGGTCCCACTAAAAGGTAAACTGTAACGTGTACTTATTACTTTATAAATTAAAATATAACCTAACCCAAAACCATGATTTTTCCGAAAATTTTTATCTGGCCCCCACCAACAAAAATGAGCACGTGCCGCCACTGTATATATGATTAATATGTGTATGACATGTACATTTAGTATATTTGATTTCAATTGATCTTTATGTGTCTGGTAACATTAACGGTAACATTAATATTTCATAGATTTCTCCATTGTCCTTTCATTTTTCGGTTATTATTGATATTTTTAAATTGAGAAGAGTAAAACGGTTTCGTGCAGTGTACAGGACTTTCACATTTCGAATCAGAAACAAAATGATAGTTGGGGTTCATTTCCAACGGCTATGCGGCTGTTGAATTCTAAAGACACACTTATCCTAGATATATCAACAGAACACATCCTTCAGAACTGCCCCCAGTATGCAGACCTGAGAAGAAAGAGGTGGCCCACTTACACCAGCGTCCAAGACAAACTGTATGGCGTGGCTGATAATCTGAGGCAGACGGCTGTCTTTACTAGAGAATCCGAAATCCTAATCTAGTGAGAACGCAGAAGAAGAAGAAGAATATTCCTCCTGTCCTACACTGCCTAAAAAAGGCTGTATTACAGACAGTAACGACAGTTCATTATTTGTGCTGTTAAACTGTGTACATCTGTCTAGTAACTAACTTAAGGGTGGATTCTGGCCGGGAAATTTGTAGAAATTTGTTACTAAAATGACTAACATTCAAATCGCTAAGTCTCAACTCTGAGAATAGATAGGATGCACAAATTTTGCATGCTGATTCTGTGTATATATATCTAAATAATTACATAGGTTTCTTTAGAAATAATGTATAATTTACGTTTTAGAGCAGTTTAAAACTTTTTATGCCCTATTTTTGGGGGGGGTTGGGTTTACCCTAAAATTAACTTAAAATATAATATTTAATATATCCAAAAAAGCCTGTGTAATATTTTACATATTACAAATGCTCACCTTAGAGTAAAAACAGATTTAATTAATATTCATTACATTCAGAGCCTTAGGGATTTGAAATTTTGTGATTGGCGGCCATTTTGTAATGTTTCCATGGCAATGCGTTGACATGTTTTTGTAAATAAAACTTTTTTTTTTCTACTCTTTTAAGTCATAATCTCTTAAAATTGTTATACAAATTCTACATTAATATGAAAGCAACGAAAATAATTTTCCGACTAGAGTCTCCCCGACAAGTCGATATATATAATTCGGTGGAACGGGTCGGCCGTGTGTTGAAGGGGCCCACAAGGTGAGCAAGGAATAGTACCACTGCGACCTACAAGGCATATCGTAAAAGACGACTGAGGTAGGTGCCTAGGGAAGCTACCTTTCTAAATGAGTCCTTAAAAAAGCTACCTTAAATGCTACCTTAAAAAAGCGTCGCAGAAACCGAATGTGCTGGCCTACTTGTATGCTCCTTACTGTCACAATGTACAGTCGCTCTTAGGCTCAGATTACATACAATTGTGGTTCGATGTGGAGCGTTCGAAGAAGAAGAAGATGGGACGGATTAGCGTAATGCATAAGCGGGTTGTGGATTCAATTTCACAATCGACGTTCCACACGTGAGGAAAGAAATCGACTACCTACCTCCTGCACACTAGGGTCTAACAATGTGAAGTGACTTTTTACCCTAAGGTTTGATAAGGCCAGTTAAATATTCTTCTTCTTATCCTTCTTCACCTTTCAATTCCCAGCGGAGCACAGGTCTTCAACAAACTTCTTCCAGTTCTTCCTCTCTCCTGCCATCCCTTCCAATTATCTCCATGTTTTACATATCCTTTTAATATCCTCGCGTTCCAGCAACGAATTCTGGCAGTTTCCCAATAGGAGAGAAGGTTTGTCGGCATCACCGGAAACTTTCGGCTTTCTCGGATATTCGTCATTTGCCCCACTGTTTGGGGACCTTCCCCTGGTTCGGATTATTGAGTTAGGTTATTTTTGATTGTTTTTCTTTTCATGTCTGTAACATATTTGTTGTACGGGGTGAGGTAGCCAGCCCCAAACCACCATCCTTAATCGCCTCTTTGCCCCCTGCCCAGCGTGTTCCTAGCAAGTTGTACGACGGGTGACAAGCCCCTGTGACTGAGTGCAGTTCATTTCCGCGGGCTGGCAGAAAAGTCACAGCTTCTTCACACCGAACTGAAGGGTTACAACGTCCATGACCCCGAGCCGAAGAGCTGAAAAACTCAAGTGCTTCTGGATCGAAAGAAATCGCCTCTTACGACATGCCTGACAGGTACACATTGCTGCATATTCGTATCGCCTCTTTGCGCCCGGCCAGCACATGGGCGACGGGAAATTATAATATTTATTTCGGCAAACTGGTCGTCATTAAACTACGAATTGTTAAAACGTTGCAGAATCTGACTTTATTCTCATGACATGAGTCATCTCTGACAGTCTTCCTTTGAGTAATCGGATTATCAGATTTCATACCATGCTACAGTATAACTTGCAGATGTGGTACTTTCAAGTAGAGATTTTGTGTTTGTAAAACCTTTTAGTTACCGATCTGTACAAATGTGTGTCTTGTTGTATAATATGCAGACACTTTGTTTGTGCCTTTTCTATATACTGTGCCAGCCTGCCCAGCGTGTTCGTAGCGCGTTGGACAACGGGTGGAAGCCCCCTGTTAGTGCGATTAAATTCCGCGAGCTGGCAGAAAAGTCACAGGTTCTCCTGATTTACGGTGTTCGTGGCACCGAACCGAAGGGTTACGATGTCCATGGTACCGAGCCGAAGAGCTGAAAGCTCAAGTGCTTCTGGATCGAAAGAAATAATAATCTATATACCGTAAAAACGTAATGGTGGCGCAATGTTCTCATGTTTTGAGCGCAAACACACAAATCACTAAAAGGAATTAAATTAGTATATAAAACGAACGCACAGTTATTCTTCTTATTCAGCGATCTCTGGTCATGCGTTTAGTGTACAGTAGACCACAAACTGGGCAGTCAGCTTCAGGTCTGTCATGATTCCCCAAAGCATAGTTGTTAGGTAAATTGGATGTGACCATATGTTGCTTCCAAGGGACAGCAACTGTCAAGAGAACAAACTAAAAAACAAAAGATGTCATCAGAAACGGAATGTTTCAGCCATTATTGACGAGGAGAAATCGACACATACAAATGACACAATGGCCGTACGCGATCGCAAACAAATAAATAAACAAACATCTTGTTTCTAAATCCCAACTTTGTTGTACAACCATCGAGCTACAGGAACTGTAAGCGTAGACACCATTCTCTATTTGTTAAACGCCTTCTCTTCGAAAGCCCCATGTTGTAAACTTGTTAATAACTCTGTGTGATTTGTATATTATCTGAGCCTAAGAACGATTGTACATTGTGCCAGGTATGCGCCTACAAGTAGGCCAGCACATCCGATTTATGCGATGCTTTTTATTTACTACGGTAGCTTCCTAGGTCCTACCTCAGTCGCCTCTTACGACATGCCTTGTAGGTCGCAGTGGTACTATTCTTTGCTTCCCTTGAGGGCCTCAGCACCATAGGGACGTATTTGTTAAACGAGACCTACTAAAAGCAACAGTAAAATTCATGATAAATTTTGGTTCATCAGTCTAGGCGGGGATCGAGAGAGAGAGAGAGAGAGAGAGACGAGACATGACCGCTATAATTCTCTGACCATCAGAGTGCAGTAATGTTAGTTTTTATAACCAGTGACTAATGCGTACTTTTATGGCATCAGCACATTATCCAGAAATAGATGTAGCGAATTAGAAATTACATGTTTGACGACGTAAACAAATGGATCACCAGGGACTTCTGATATGCTTAATAAGTATAATCTTCTTTTATGAAAGCTGGACTTAACAACTAGATAGTAAATTTATATTTTCAATTGGTATGCTCTTAGTACTATTTATGCATAACTATGTTTGCGAAATGTTTAATGTGATAGATATTTGACAGCTACAATCTGATTTGTGTTCAAAAATAAACTACTTTTGTTTTGTTTGCTTTATAGAGGATTAATGTTTCTTTAAGTGATTAGTGAGGATCTTGAGCAAGTCCATACGTGATACAACCACTTCCAATATATTTATTTGTCTTATTTTGTCGTCACACTGATACCGGGTTGTTGCCCAGTGTCGTGTTTTCCTTTTTTTCTTCTTTTTTTGCTCTGTTCTGGTGGGCTGGGTGATTGCTATTTTTGCTCTTCGACAGAATTCTACTATGTCATTCATCTAACCATCTTTTTCGTAGTCTTCCTCTCTCCTTATTTTCCTGGTGTTATATTGTAGAAGACTCTGTATACTGGGGAGTTTGGATGCATTCTTATTAAGTAACCAAACCACTTCATTCTTTGTTTCTCAATGTAATTCAAGGTTCTGTGCCAACTTTCTTTCTTATGCTGATGTTGGTGACTATGTTTTTTCTGGTGTTGTTGGTAACTTTTCACAGGCAACGCATTTCACATGTAGTTATTTTTTTGTGACTGCTCTTTGCTCATTGTCCATGTTTGGCTCTGGTAACACAAAGTAGGTATGAAAAGGTTGTTGCTCATCTATTGTTTTTACCAGCGTATAACTACTAATATCCCCAGATCGTGTTGATTATTAATCAAATCTCTCATGCCTTTTTACTTTTCCAAAGATACATATCTCATACTACAGGGTGTTCAAGATAATTGCAGCCCCATTGACAATTCGAAAGTTGACAGGTATACATTGAGTTGTGTTTATTTACTATTTAAACCGGTTCTGACTAGCTCGTCCTACGTCACATTTGTTCATCGCCCCTTCCCGCACTACAATTACATACCGTCACACAACCTTGACCTATACTACGTCATAACTGAACCTTCTCATTTCCATACATATATGCCAGATTATCTCCATTCACAGGCTGCTTTTAAGTTGAACACCCTATATATCACCATACGCTGAGGTACGAATCATTCAACCTAAGGACGAAACTTTTATTAGTTATATCAGAGCGTGTAGGATAACAAACATTAAATAGTCGTGATGCAGTTAGTTTATATTGAGAGTCGCACTCACGTAGATGTAAAGTGCTCGCCTTTTGTTCCAAAGGTACTGCGTTCGTTCTTCAGATGAAACGATCGGTATATTTGTTCAGATATACTCGATTTCAGTGTAGGTGAGATCGTATTGCTAGTCCTGTCGGAGATGGACGATAAATCGTATTTTTAGTGTTAAAGTTAATCGTGTAAAAGAAGACTTGATAGTTAAAAATCGATAAAAATAAGCTGAAAAGTCGCTGCCTGGACAAAGTACATTTAAATAATGTGTATAGAAAACGTTCACTGTCTATGACATTACGCCGGAAACTTTTGCGTGTGCTACGGAGTTCATGCACTGTCGCTGATATCTTTCTGTGTAACAGAGAGATCGGAGCGATAATTGTTATTTATTGAAGTGGAATAAACCTGTTTGTTTGTTTGTTTGTGTTCGTTCATTTCAACCAAGTTAACCACTCTTGTGATCTGTGTGGTTTGCGCCGAAAACGTGAGTATATTGCACCCCCGTTAGGTCCCTATGGCATGCAGGACAAGCATATTCAAATTTTGGCCGAAGTGTATGTTTATTATCCAACAGTACAGGCAGGTAACTGTCAGATGTAATAAAGAAATCCCCACTTTAAATTACCGCATCTGAAGTTATACTGTAGCATGGTATCAGATCTGTTTGGTTATTGGGAGGCTGGGAGAGCTTAATCAAACCACGACCTGGTCATTAGAGATAAACTTAACATTTCAAGCACAAATAGCTATCCGATTTGTCTTCTAACAATGATATTACCATTTTACAAGTACATGAAGGAACAATGCTTTTAAATAGCAAATATATGGACAACCCTAATGAGACATATTAGAGAAGTGAAATTTTAATTATCAAATATATGGCAACCTTAATGGGACATATATTAGAAAAGTGAAATTTTAATTATCAAATATATTGCAACCCTAATGGGACGACTATTGGACAAGTGATATTTTAAATGATGCTCGCTCGTCCATCACGGGGTGATGATGACCACACAAATTTCATCCAAGGGAATGTAGTTGAGCTGTTTGTCTGTGTGTGCGTAGATGACTAGTGAGCCTGATACGGGCTTGAAATGTTCTTGTACAGTGTGGGCAAGGCATACTTGCACTTGTGGGAAGTTTTACTGCCTTTTTGTTTTGACGTTTTTGCTCCATCCGTGCTGTTCTACCTGCCTCGCAGGCCGAAGAACCGTGTCGAAGAAGTGTGCGCCAGGCTGATCTGTTTTGAGCAGCATTCTCCCAGTTGTTGACATCTATGCCAAAAGATTTCATCGAGTTCTTGAGTGTATCTTTGAATCGCTTTTTCTGCCCCCTCAGCCCTCACCCCCACCCCCTGTTAGCGTTTACCGCTATGCAGCTCACCATAAAAGAGTCGTTTTGGTATTCTGCAATCTGGCATTCGAGCCACATGTCCTGCCCATCTTGTCTGGGACTGCATCAAGATTGTGTAGATGCTGGGGAGAGCAGCTCTTTTCAGTACCTCTGTATCTGGGATCATATCCTGCCATTTGATGTTCATTATTTTTCTAAGGCAGACTGTGTGAAAGTGGTTTAGCTTCCTTGCGTGTCTCTGATATACTGTCCAAGTTTCGCATGCGTGAAGGACTGGGAGCAAGACAGCTCGATATACCTTCAGTTTTGTGGCTTGGCCAATACCACATCTGTGCCAGACATTTCTATGTAGTCTGCCAAAGGTGCTGCTAGCTTTAGAGATTCTGGTATTTATTTCATCATCTATGGTGACATTTTGGGACAGTGTTCTTCCAAGATAAGTAAATCTGTCCACTACTTTCAGTTTCTTGCCGCTTGTTGTAATATTTGGTTTGGCATATACTTTTCCAGGAGCTGGTTGGTACATGACTTCAGATTTCTCGGTATTGATGGTAAGACCAAAGTTGGAGCAGGCTTGTGAGAATCTGTCCATGCTAGTCTGGAGATATGCCTCAGTGTTGGCAGTGAGGGCGCAGTCGACAGCAAATAAGAGATCTCTGATGGTATCAGACTTTACTTTTGTTTTTGCTTGAAGTCTCCTTGGATTGAAGAGTTTTCCATCTGTACGATACTTGATGTCGACACCTATGTTACCATCTCTGAATGCATCTGTCAGAATGGCAAAAAACATAATGCTAAACAGAGTTGGTGCAATCACACAGCCTTGTTTGACTCCATTCAGGACGGGAAAAGGCTCTGATAGCTCGCCTTGGTTCTGCACTGTGGCGTGCATCCTCCATGCAGTTGCTGCACAATCTTTATGAATTTTTCAGTACAGCCATGATCTTCCAGAGACCTTCTCTACTGATCGTATCAAACGCCTTGGTCAAGTAAATGAACGCTGTGTATAGGTCACGATGTTGTTCTTGGCATTTTCTTGCAGTTGCCTTGCCGCAAATACCATGTCTGTGGTCCCACGATCTTTACGGAATCTACACTGACTTTGAAGCAAGAGTCCTCTGTTAAGATGAGCCCTGATACGAATCAAAAGGATTCTGGCAAATATCTTTCCTGCAATAGATAGTAGGGAGATGCCTCGATGATTGTTTCATTCATGTCTGTTTCTTTTCGTTTATATAGGTGGATAATGGATGCATCTTTCATTTCTTGTGATATGATTTCACTCTGCCATATTTGTTGGAAGATAATATGGAGCTTCTCAATGAGAATTGTACCGCCCTCTTTGTAGATCTCGGCGGAATTGAATCAGCACCAGGAGCCTTGCCGCTAGAAATCTGAGAAATAGCTCTTCTTGTCTCATCTAAAGTTGGAGTTTCATTTAATGCGTTATTTATGGGGATTTGAGGTAGACGGTTTATGGCTATGTCATTTATAGATGATGGTTGATTTAATATGCTGCTGAAATGCTCACTCCAGCGAAGAAAAATTGTTTCCCTGTCAGCAGTGTGGTTCCATCTGAGCTAAGGAGAGTGGATGATGATGGTGATGTTGGACCATAGACCGCTTTAAGTGCATGATAAAAGTTCTTTAGGTCATGTCTATCTGCAAAGTTCTGAATTTCTTCTGCTTTTCTACTCAGCCATGAGTCACGTATCTGGCGTAGTTTACATTGGATGGATCTGCGCAAGTTGTTAAATGTGGTTTTCTTTTATGACGATTTAGGATCATTTTGAAGAGCATTAAAAAGGTTGAATTTCTCAGCCATCATTTGTTTTATTTCCATAGAGTTTTCGTTGAACGAATCATTATGTTTCTTGGTTTCAGGGCCCAGGACTCTGTAGCAGTGTCGTATATAGATTCTCTTAGAGTTGTCCAGTTTGTATCAACATTTTGATTATCTAGCGAAATTGACTGGAGACAGTCTTCTAGTTTGTTCACCAGCTTTTGCCGGATGTTAGCATTCTTGAGTTTGATGACATCTAATATTTTGTGAGTTGTCTTCCCTGGGGACGCCTGGCGGGTTTGATATGCATATTTAGCTTAGACACAATAAGACGATGGTCGGTCCAGCATTCAGCACCACACATAAACTTTGTGACACGCATATCATGTCTATCTCTTTTTCTAACAATTACATAGTCAATAAGGTGCCAGTGCCTAGAGCGGGGTGCATCCAGGATGTCCGATTGCGGGTAGGTAAACGAAAAATTGTACTCGTATTTGTGACAAGTAGCTCGTGATCTGTGCAGGTCTGAAGCAGGAGGAGCCCATTACTGTTGCTGCGACCAACACCATACTTTCCAATCGTACCATTCCAGGAGATGCTGTCTGAGCCTACCCTTGCGTTAAAGTCACCAAGAATAATAAGCTTATCTGCTTTTGGTACTGATGCAATAACTGCGTGCAGTTCTTCGTATAGCTTATCTTTGACATCTTCTGGGTTGGTCATAGTAGGTGCATATGCACTAATGATCGTAGCATGCCTCTTGCCATACTGCAATGGAATCTTTACAGTCTTTAGGCGGTCATTTAGTCCCTTGGGAGACCCGGCCAGCTTACCAACAAGTTCTGTATTTATAGCGAAGCCCACCCTTGCTTCCCGTCTCTCTTCAGGACGTCTACCACTCCAGTAGAATGTATAGCCTGCACCAACCTCACACAATTGGCCCTCACCAGCTAGTCGAGTCTCGCTCAATGCAGCTATGTCAATGTTGCATCTGGCTAATTCTCTTCCAATCAGGGCAGTACGCCTTTCTGTTTTGTCTCTGTCAAGCAGAGTGCGCACGTTCCATGTGCCTAAAATGAGTGGATAGGATCTTGCCTTTCTTTTTGTCTTTCCTTTGTTTCGACCGCAGGAGTAGAGTACCCACCAGCCGCGGTAAGCTGGCTAGGTAGTGTTGGAACAGGCAATGTTTAGTAGGGTACCCACCAGCCGCGGTAAGCTGGCTAGGTAGTGATGGAACAGGCAATGTTTAGTAGGGTACCCACCAGCCACGGTAAGCTGGCTAGGTAGTGTTGGAACAGGCAATGTTTAGGGCACCTTTTCTAGCGCCTTCCTCATGCCATGGAGGTGAGCAGAGCTTTCCTAGAGAGGGCTGGTCAGCCGCTCAGGGGGCTGCCGAATCCCACTGCTGCTCTGATCAGTAGAAGACGACCATATGACCTGAGCCGCCTGTGTGCAGGTCTGCGACTACGGCTGCCAGCCTACCCACACCTGCCGCTCGCCCATCGCCACATGACTTGATGTGTGATGTATGTTTGATGGATGGATGAAATGGTGACTTGTTTGATGATTTGGTTAAAAGTGAGAAAGAGTTGCGCAGTTCGTCGATCTCACTCTCTCGCCCAATTCCTTCTGTGTCCAGTGGCAGGACAAAGTCGAGACGACTGGAGAAGGATCTGGGTGCAGCGGATGACCAGGGCGTTCTACGTGCCTGGCCGTGCTCACTACGCTCCGCAGCGCGTTGCTGGCAGACGCCTTCTTGTCCGTTGAACCAGAGTATAGTTTCTTCCGCACATTCTGCCGAGTCCAGTCTTCGCATGCAGGGTTGGCATACCCGGATTCACCGATTGGTTTAATACCGAATTGGTTACCCGCGCCTGGTTTAGCCGGCCTGACACAGCCGTTTGCCCAGGGAAGGGGCCGCTGTCGGATGCTGACAGCGACTAGGAGCCACAAGCGTGAGCTGGAAGTCAGGTTTGGACCAAAGGGGAATGGGCCCTGAAAAGGGCGTGACAGCCATCCTTACCAGAGGTACTACCAATCCCTGACTCCCAAACCCCCGATATTTTAAATATCAAATATATGGCAACCATAATGGGACATATATTACAAAAGTTAGATTTTCAATAGCAAATATATGGCAACCCTAATGGGACATATATTATAAAAGTTAGTTTTTCAATAGCAAATTTATGGCAATCATAATGGGACATATATTAGAAAATGAGATTTTAAAACAGGAAGTAAGTTTACGGAGCACGAAAACAGTCTAGAATTCTCTATCAGCGGGTATTTGATCTCACAAACACCATCTCTCATACATTCCCCTTCCTTGAAAACACTTCACAGCCGCCACCCCTTATCCTGCTACCCCTGCATTATAAAACCTCATAATCACTACCCCACATTCCGCTCCCTCTTCATCACAAAACCTAACCATCACATCATATCATACTTCTGCGCCTCCTTGACAGAACATCACAATTTCCACATCTCATACCTTTCCCATACCTCTTCATTTCAGCTCCAACTTTATCCCCAAACATCAGAATCACCACCTCTCACAACTACCTCATACCTAACAACAAACAACACTTACACCGCACCTACTTCAATAACCTTTCATCCCACCCCACATATTTCATAACCTTTACCCTCATCACCTTTTCGAGCCAATCATAAATTATACATTTCACCTCAATGAAAGAGACCTTTTTCCCGATCCAGAAGCACTTGAGCTTTCAGCTCTTCGGCTCGGTGCCATGGAGATTAAACCCTTCGGTTCGGTGCCACGAACACCGTGAATCTGGGGAGTCTGTGGCTTTTCTTCCAGCCCGCGGAATTGAACCCGCACACACAGAAGGCTAGTCACCCGCAGTCCAAGGCGCTACGAACACGCTGGGCAGGCGGGCAAAGAGACCATACGCTATTACCTTTTATCTATTTTGTTTATAACATTGTTGTTAGTTATATTTCTCTTTAAAGTCGAGTTTCTATTTAAAGTTGCTATTCAAACATCGCAACAAATGGGAGCTATTCAGTGATTATTATATCAGTCTAAGTATTGATGATAATGCCATCATATGACTTAAGTACAACTGACATTTTAGGCAGACATAGGCATACATTTCCAGAGGCGTAGTATCCAAACATGAATTTAGTTATTGGTTATTCGTTACTAAACTGACGTCATTGCAGTCCGGGCAGACCTATAAGTGCTCAGTCTGCCCCAACAGATATCGAAGAGTATGTATACTAATAGTTCCTGTGGCTCGCTGATTAAATACACCTCTCACTCTGCACCTTAGGTATCCAGTTTTACTTGTACAACGGGTAACTCCAAACTGCCTAAATCGCTGGATCGATTCAACATGGATTTTAGTGTCCTCATCCAACAGACAGTCGCGAAAAGACATAAGAACATCCCTCTTATCCATCTTCAACTCCCCAACAAACGATGTTGTTGATGCAAGCCTGTCTGCTCTCTCATTACCGTAAACACCCGCATGCCCAGGACAGTATATCCACGTAAACCTCTATAGGTTAGAAACTTCTTTAGACGACATCCACTCATACTGAAACTTGCCCTTCTGGATCTTGTGAAGCATCCACTGAGAGTCAGCAGCAGTCATTCTCAGATCGTCAATGACATCTTGCACCCCTCGTCTTCTAGGTCTTCATCTCATTCTTCTTCCAGGTATCATCCCCTTGAAAATTATCTTCTCTAGGCACCTATGCCGTTTGATATGTTTTCTAAATAGGAAATTTACAATATACAGTAATGGTCTCATATATATGTACGAGTATATAGATAGATACGTTGTATATGGGACGGATTAACGTAACGCGTAAGCGTTCCCCGATCGATACGAATACACGAGGGTTGTGGATTCAATCCCATACTTAACTTTCCACATGGAGGAAAGGAATTTGCCCTCATATCTCCTGCACACTAGAGTCTAGAAATATGAATGAGCAGGCATTAAAAAAACACATTAAGGTCTGATAATGCTAGGGGAAATTTATGATATATATATATATATAATCAATGCATACATTCATGGTTACTCTACATATATAAATCAAAATAAGTAAATAGTCCGGTATCTTAATAAAAAAATAAAAAGCATGATAAATAAAACCGACAAACTAAATTTGCTTCGTGTGTCTTTACCATATCGCTTCGTAATTTTTTTTTTATATTTCCGGATGCAATTATTTTTCATTGTATACTGAATTATTCAGAATACTAGCTTTGCTTCATCTTACAAAATACAACAAGCCAGTACATAAACTCATAAGGGCGAAAGAGTTAATAAGCAAAGAGGTGCTGATCCGAATTTTAAATTGATATTCTTTCTTTCTTTCTTTCTTTTCTTTCTTTCTTTCTTGAATCCTGTATGCCTCACAGCGTCAGGTCAGGAAGAGATTTCTAAAACGGGCCCTAGTATGAGCTTCGTAGATAGTCTCTTTCGTCGCCTCTGTTATCTCTGAGGTCCATCTTTGCGTGGCCGGCCTTTTGCTTTGTACCCATTGTATCGGAGCAGCATTGCTCTTTGGGGTGCACTGTCTGATGGTAATCTGCTTACGTGACCGAACCATTTAATTTGTTGTTTCTTGATGAAGTCTAGTACTGATGTTGTACCCACTTTTTTCCTGATGTCTTCATTTCTCAACCGGTCTCTTCTTGTTACACCCAGTATTCTGTATAGACGCTTCATTTCTGTCGTGACTAGTTTTCTTCTATCGTTTGATGTCAGTGTCCAGGTTTGGCACTGGTAGTATAATGTGGGGAGAAAGATTGTGTTGAACATTGCTCTTTTTGTGTTTATGTCAACATGTTTGTATTTCAAAATTGGCGCCATTTGTCCTATCATTACATTTGCTTTGTTGAATCCTTGTTAGATTTTAGTATCTGGTCTTTGAGAGTGAGAACTATCTGGTTGTTGAGATTGAGAACTATCTAGTCGTTGAGAGTGAGAACTATCTGGTCGTTGAGAGTGAGAACTATCGGGTCTTTGTGAGTGAGAACTTGGGTAGGACTGTTCGGTTGGTAAAGTTCTGATCACGACAAACTATTTAATGATATATAAATATGTATCTATACATTCGCATTTATAAACCGTTTATTTATTTATCTGTTAATCTAAATTCTGTATTTTTGTTCTGGTCACTTCAGTTCAATGATATACTTTCATGTTTTGTTGTCTATAATTAAATGTCAATTCGTTTGTAAATATAATTATTACTTTTTTTATTCATGTATCTACTTGTCGAAATGTATTTTTTATATTTGTATTTGGTCATTTACTAACTTATGTATATCGATCTATTTATGTATGTCTGTCTTTTTGTCTGTTATTCTGTATGTCTATCTGTTCATCTGTTTACCTGTCTATCTGTCGTTTATCTGTCTGTTTATCTGTCTGTCTATCTGTCTGTTTATCTGTCTGCATATCTGTCTATCTGTCTGTTTATCTGTCTGCCTATCTGTCTATCTATCTATTTGTTTATCTGTCTGTCTATTTGTATGTTTATATGTCTGCCTATCTGTCTGTTTATCTGTTTGTCTACCTGCCAATCTGTCTATCTATCATCTATCTATATATTTGTCTATCTATGATATTTATAGTTATTGACATGTAAAGACAATCGATTTTACGAATAGTTAATAACTTTTATACAATATTTTAAACAAGGAAATTGCCCGTCTGCCCAGCGTGTTCCTAGCGCGTTGGACTACGGGTGACTATTCCTCTGTGTGTGTGGGTTCAATTCCGCGGGATGGCAGAAAAAGCCACAGATTCCCCAGATTTACGGTGTTCGTGGCACCGAACCGAAGGGTTACGATGTCCATGGCACCGAGCCGAAGAGCTGAAAAATCTTCTGGATCGGAAAAAAAAAACAAACAAAAAAAACAAGGAAATTATTTTACCAAGAAAATAATTTAGCATTTATAATGGAAATTGTTTTTTATCTCCACTATTATTTAGAGTTGTCATTGACTGGGTGATGAGAAAATGTTGCAGGGTCAAAACTGGCATTGAATAGGCAGAAAAAAGCCAACTAGATGATTTGGATTTTGAAGATGATATTGCATTGTTAAGTAAATACAATCAAGATATGCACAGAAAAACAGATAACGTGTTATCTATAGCATCAAAATTTGGACAGCAGATAAGCTATGAAAAGACAGAAATAGTGAAGACACCAATGGTAAGGGGAAAATTACTTGCGGCTTCTATGTAATGTATAGCGGTATGAGAAGAAATATTATTGTACTATATAATGGAAACAAGTATTTATAAATATATTGCTGATATGTCTGCTAAGATGAGAAGAGGAAGACCGCGGAGAAGATGTATTCAGGATGTAACTGAAGGTTTGAACATGTCGGCTGCAGAGGCAGGACATCTGGCCTATGAGAGAGAGATATTCCTGAGGACTGTTGGGGTGGCATAGTTCTGCTCAGGATAAGCTATTTGATGATGATGATGATGTATCCAAAATAGATATTACTTCTGGACAGTTTCTGGTGTGGATAAGAATTTTGTAGGAGTCATGAGTTGAGAATACAAGTTGCTTCATATTTCTATATGAACAGATTTATTAGTTTTCTGTAATCCTGTATTCACCTCCAGCTTCAGGATAAGAAGATATTTATAGAACGGGCGTTTGTAACGCTCCATCATAATTGTCCACTGTCTCTGTTAGTTCTGTGGTATACCTTTCGATTTCTATCGGAGTAGCATTGCTCTTTGAGGATGTTGGTAATCTACTTATGTTGTCTAACCATTTAATTTGTTGTTTCTTGATGAAGTTCAGTACTGATCTTGTCCCCACTTTTTCCTGATATCTTTGTTTCTAAACCGGCCTCTTCGTGATAACTCCAGCATTCTGCGTAGACATTTCATCTCTGTCGTAACTAGTTTTATTCTTTCATTTAATGTCAGTGTCCATGTTTGGCACCGATAGCAGCATACTGGGAAAACTGTCTCTTTTACAATGCTCCTTTAGTGTTCATAGTGACATGATTGCATTTCAGAATTCATGCCATTTGTTCTATAATTTAATTTGTCTTATTGCTTATATACTGGTTTGTGCTAGTTATTCTTCCATTTGCTGAAACAATACTGCACAGATACGTCAAGTCTTTAACTTGTACACATTGATGTTTGTCGATATAGATACTGGTATTGTTTTCATCTCAATGTAGATAATGGTAGTACATTCATACTAATGTAGATATTAGTAGTAGTTTTATACTTTATACTAATGTAGATATTTTTAGAACTTTCATTTTGATGTAGATATTGATAGTGCTTTCATCTCATTGTAGATATTGGTAGTACTTTCATCTCATTGTAGATATTGGTAGTGCTTTCATCTCATTGTAGATATTGATATAAATTTCATCTCATAGTAGATATTTGTAGTGCTTTCATCTCATTGTAGATATTGATAGTACTTTCATATCATTGTAGATATTGGTAATGCTTTCATCTCATTGTAGATATTGATAGTACTATCATCTCATTGTAGATATTGGTAATGCTTTCATCTCATTGTAGATATTGATAGAAATTTCATCTCATAGTAGATATTTGTAGTGCTTTCATCTCATTGTAGATATTGATAGTACTTTCATCTCATTGTAGATATTGATAGTACTTTCATCTCATTGTAGATATTGGTAATGCTTTCATCTCATTGTAGATATTGATAGTACTTTCATATCATTTAGATATTAGTAATGCTTTCATTTCATTGTAGATATTGATAGAAATGTCATCTCATAGTAGATATTGATAGTACTTTCATCTCATTGTAGATATTGGTAGTGCTTTCATCTCATTGTAGATATTGATAGTACTTTCATCTCATTGTAGATATTTATAGTACTTTCCTCTCATTGTAGATATTGATAGTACTATCATCTCATTGTAGATATTGATAGTACTTTCATCTCATTGTAGATATTGATAGTACTTTCATCTCATTGTAGACATTGATAGTACTTTCATCTCATTGTAGATGTTGATAGTACTTTCATCTCATTGTAGATATTGATAGTACTTTCATCTCATTGTAGATATTGATAGTACTTTCATCTCATTGTAGATATTGATAGTACTTTCATATCATTGTAGATATTGATAGTACTTTCATTTCATTGTAGATATTGATAGAAATTTCATCTCATAGTAGATATTGATAGTACTTTCATCTCATTGTAGATATTGGTAGTGCTTTCATCTCATTGTAGATATTGATAGTACTTTCATCTCATTGTAGATATTTATAGTACTTTCCTCTCATTGTAGATATTGATAGTACTATCATCTCATTGTAGATATTGGTAGTGCTTTCATATCATTGTAGATATTGGTAGTGCTTTCATATCATTGTAGATATTGGTAGTGCTTTCATATCATTGTAGATATTGGTAATGATTTCATCTCATTGTAGATATTGAAAGTACTTTCATCTCATTGTAGATATTGATAGTACTTTCATCTCATTGTAGATATTGGTAGTATTTTCATCTCATTGTAGATATTGATAGTACTTTCATCTCATTGTAGATATTTGTAGTGCTTTCATCTCATTGTAGACATTGATAGTACTTTCATCTCATTGTAGATATTAGTAATTCTTTCATCTCATTGTAGATATTGATAGTACTTTCATCTCATTGTAGATATTGATAGTACTTTCATCTCATTGTAGACATTGATAGTACTTTCATCTCATTGTAGATGTTGATAGTACTTTCATCTCATTGTAGATATTGATAGTACTTTCATCTCATTGTAGATATTGATAGTACTTTCATCTCATTGTAGATATTGATAGTACTTTCATATCATTGTAGATATTGATAGTACTTTCATCTCATTGTAGATATTGAAAGTACTTTCATCTCATTGTAGATATTGGTAGTACTTTCATCTCATTGTAGATATTGGTAGTGCTTTCATCTCATTGTAGATATTGATAGAAATTTCATCTCATAGTAGATATTTGTAGTGCTTTCATCTCATTGTAGATATTGATAGTACTTTCATCTCATTGTAGATATTAGTAATTCTTTCATCTCATTGTAGTTATTGATAGTACTTTCATCTCATTGTAGATATTGATAGTACTTTCATCTCATTGTAGATATTGATAGTACTTTCATCTCATTGTAGATATTTATAGTACTTTCCTATCATTGTAGATATTGATAGTACTATCATCTCATTGTAGATATTGGTAGTGCTTTCATATCATTGTAGATATTGGTAGTGCTTTCATATCATTGTAGATATTGGTAGTGCTTTCATATCATTGTAGATATTGGTAATGATTTCATCTCATTGTAGATATTGAAAGTACTTTCATCTCATTGTAGATATTGATAGTACTTTCATCTCATTGTAGATATTGGTAGTATGTTCATCTCATTGTAGATATTGATAGTACTTTCATCTCATTGTAGATATTTGTAGTGCTTTCATCTCATTGTAGACATTGATAGTACTTTCATCTCATTGTATATATTCGTAATTCTTTCATCTCATTGTAGATATTGATAGTACTTTCATCTCATTGTAGATATTGATAGTACTTTCATCTCATTGTAGACATTGATAGTACTTTCATCTCATTGCAGATGTTGATAGTACTTTCATCTCATTGTAGATATTGATAGTACTTTCATCTCATTGTAGATATTGATAGTACTTTCATCTCATTGTAGATATTGATAGTACTTTCATATCATTGTAGATATTGATAGTACTTTCATCTCATTGTAGATATTGAAAGTACTTTCATCTCATTGTAGATATTGGTAGTACTTTCATCTCATTGTAGATATTGGTAGTGCTTTCATCTCATTGTAGATATTGATAGAAATTTCATCTCATAGTAGATATTTGTAGTGCTTTCATCTCATTGTAGATATTGATAGTACTTTCATCTCATTGTAGATATTAGTAATTCTTTCATCTCATTGTAGATATTGATAGTACTTTCATCTCATTGTAGATATTGATAGTACTTTCATCTCATTGTAGACATTGATAGTACTTTCATTTCATTGTAGATATTGATAGAAATTTCATCTCATAGTAGATATTGATAGTACTTTCATCTCATTGTAGATATTGGTAATGCTTTCATCTCATTGTAGATATTGATAGTACTTTCATCTCATTGTAGATATTTATAGTACTTTCCTCTCATTGTAGATATTGATAGTACTATCATCTCATTGTAGATATTGGTAGTGCTTTCATCTCATTGTAGATATTGGTAGTGCTTTCATATCATTGTAGATATTGGTAGTGCTTTCATATCATTGTAGATATTGGTAATGATTTCATCTCATTGTAGATATTGATAGTACTTTCATCTCATTGTAGATATTGATAGTACTTTCATCTCATTGTAGACATTGATAGTACTTTCATTTCATTGTAGATATTGATAGAAATTTCATCTCATAGTAGATATTGATAGTACTTTCATCTCATTGTAGATATTGGTAATGCTTTCATCTCATTGTAGATATTGATAGTACTTTCATCTCATTGTAGATATTTATAGTACTTTCCTCTCATTGTAGATATTGATAGTACTATCATCTCATTGTAGATATTGGTAGTGCTTTCATCTCATTGTAGATATTGGTAGTGCTTTCATATCATTGTAGATATTGGTAGTGCTTTCATATCATTGTAGATATTGGTAATGATTTCATCTCATTGTAGATATTGATAGTACTTTCATCTCATTGTAGATATTGGTAGTATTTTCATCTCATTGTAGATATTGATAGTACTTTCATCTCATTGTAGATATTTGTAGTGCTTTCATCTCATTGTAGACATTGATAGTACTTTCATCTCATTGTAGATATTAGTAATTCTTTCATCTCATTGTAGATATTGATAGTACTTCCATCTCATTGTAGATATTGATAGTACTTTCATCTCATTGTAGACATTGATTTTACTTTCATCTCATTGTAGATGTTGATAGTACTTTCATTTCATTGTAGATATTGATAGTACTTTCATCTCATTGTAGATATTGATAGTACTTTCCTCTAATTGTAGATATTGATAGTACTATCATCTCATTGTAGATATTGGTAGTGCTTTCATATCATTGTAGATATTGGTAGTGCTTTCATATCATTGTATATATTTGTAGTGCTTTCATCTCATTGTAGACATTGATAGTACTTTCATCTCATTGTAGATATTGATAGTACTTTCATCTCATTGTAGACATTGATAGTACTTTCATCTCATTGTAGATGTTGATAGTACTTTCATCTCATTGTAGATATTGATAGTACTTTCATATCATTGTAGATATTGATAGTACTTTCATCACATTGTAGATATTGGTAGTAGTTTCATCTCATTGTAGATATTGATAGTACTTTCATCTCATTGTAGATATTGATAGTACTTTCATATCATTGTAGATATTGATAGTACTTTCATCTCATTGTAGATATTGGTAGTAGTTTCATCTCATTGTAGATATTGATAGTACTTTCATTTCATTGTAGATATTGATAGTACTTTCATCTCATTGTAGATATTGATAGTACTTTCATCTCATTGTAGATATTGATAGTGCTTTCATCTCATTGTAGACATTGATAGTACTTTCATCTCATTGTAGATATTAGTAATTCTTTCATCTCATTGTAGATATTGATAGTACTTCCATCTCATTGTAGATATTGATAGTACTTTCATCTCATTGTAGACATTGATTGTACTTTCATCTCATTGTAGATGTTGATAGTACTTTCATTTCATTGTAGATATTGATAGTACTTTCATCTCATTGTAGATATTGATAGTACTTTCCTCTCATTGTAGATATTGATAGTACTATCATCTCATTGTAGATATTGGTAGTACTTTCATATCATTGTAGATATTGATAGTACTTTCATCTCATTGTAGATATTGGTAGTAGTTTCATCTCATTGTAGATATTGATAGTACTTTCATCTCATTGTAGATATTGATAGTACTTTCATATCATTGTAGATATTGATAGTACTTTCATCTCATTGTAGATATTGGTAGTAGTTTCATCTCATTGTAGATATTGATAGTACTTTCATTTCATTGTAGATATTGATAGTACTTTCATCTCATTGTAGATATTGATAGTACTTTCATCTCATTGTAGATATTGATAGTACTTTCATATCTAATAGATGATATCCAATGAACTGGCGTGTTGGACAGTTGGACGCAGCTCTATTTGTTGAGGCAGAGATAGGAGCAACTATGGAAGTATCTGGAGTGCTATGATGATAGTCCTCACATAACAGATAACTCATCCACACTCAAACGCGATCTAAAAAGCCATTAATTCATCAAATTTATCCAAACTTTTCTTTTATATCACTCCCTATCAATCATTAAATATAATCAAGATTATTAAAGTTAATTATATCCAGATATAAAATGATTGCTATCCATTTATCATAACCAATTCACGTTTCCTTTCAAAACTCGAATCCTAGTTTCAATCCAATAGTTATCAACAGTCCTGATTGATTCAATATGTCTCCATCATATACACACCTACCTCAGCACGTTTTTCATTAAAATTGATACATGCTATTAAAGCCTACAATGCTTTTCTAACCATGCAGATGTTGACTTTCGACGATAAATATTGAAATCGGTTGCTTGACATGGTTGGGTTCATAAATTGGAAAATGCACTTTGAATGACACTTAATAGGTTGTATTGATGTTTTTTTTTCATTTTGTACAGCAGAAAAAAAGTACGGAGGAGG
Organism: Arion vulgaris; assembly: GCA_020796225.1. NCBI lineage: Eukaryota > Metazoa > Mollusca > Gastropoda > Stylommatophora > Arionidae > Arion > Arion vulgaris. The sequence continues at coordinate 28,498,106 of CM036769.1, forward strand.
GTTTTATAAAATTAATATTTTGTTATTGTACAATACAGTTTGTTGTTTAGGTTTGAGATGATTGTTTCTGTTAGTTAGTTTATATGCAAGCTTTGTGTTGTTCTTATTTTTTATGTTGATTTGGTTCGCTTGTCGAACTCACATAAATTGGTTAATTATAGAGTCGATTGATTTATTAAGAGTAATGTTTGTAAGTTTTATTATTGCGAAGTTTGTTTGTTTGTTTTCGTTCTTATTAACGAAATATCTATCTTATCTGTTGAACTTATTAACGAAATATTTATCTTATCTATCGAACTTATTAACTAACTAACTAACTAACTATTCAACTAACTAGTATATTAACTAACTAGCTAACTAACTAACTATTCAACAAATTAGTATATTAAATAACTAGATAACTAACTGACTAACTTTTCAACTAACAAGTATATTAACTAACTAGCTAACTAACTATTCAACTAACTAGTATATTAACTAACTAACTAACTAACTATTCAACTAACTAGTATATTAACTAACTAGCTAACTAACTAACTATTCAACAAATTAGTATATTAAATAACTAGATAACTAACTGACTAACTTTTCAACTAACAAGTATATTGACTAACTAGCTAACTAACTATTCAACTAACTTGTATATTGACTAACTAACTAAATACCTATTCAGCTAATTTCTATATTAACTAACTAGTTAACTGACTACCTATTCAATTAACTAGTATATTAACTAACTAACTAACTAGCGAATTAACTTACCAAATACCAACTTGCGTTACACACGTCATTAGGTCATTGTTATAGTAAATGCATGATCAAAGGTCTGCGCTAAATCACTGGAAAGATCCCGTAATAAAACATAGATACAGCAAGAGACAATAATTTTGGTTTACACAAGTTGCTAACATTATTGAGTGTGTCTTGTCCGTTGATGTACTTTGATGCTAACATTATTGAGTGTGTCTTGTCCGTTGATGTACTTTGATACTAACATTATTGAGTGTGTCTTGTCCGTTGATGTACTTTGATGCTAACATTATTGAGTGTGTCTTGTCCGTTGATGTACTTTGATGCTAACATTATTGAGTGTGTCTTGTCCGTTGATGTACTTTGATGCTAACATTATTGAGTGTGTCTTGTCCGTTGATGTACTTTGATGCTAACATTACTGAGTGTGTCTTGTCCATTGATGTACTTTGATACTAACTATTGCTGAGTGTGTCTTGTCCATTGCTTTACATTGGTTTACTCCACATCGAAGGTTGGCTGCAATGAATCTCCAGCATCCTGTGTGCCTTGGCGTTGCACACTGCCAGACTGTAACCTGTCCATTTCTTAAAGTTTTCCTACCACTTATCTCTCGGTCTTCCTCTTGCTCTTCCCCCTCAACTTTCCCTCTAGTAAATGTTTTATCATGGTGTCATGCCTTTTTATGTGCCCAAAATACTTTACTTGTCTGAATTTTATTTCTCTTAATAATGGTTTCTTCATGCCTAATTTTCATAAAACTTGTTTATTTGTCTGTTTTTCTGTCCATGAAACTCTGCCTATTCTTCTATATATCCACATCTCAAATGCATCAATTCTGTCTTCTAACTGCTTGTTCATTGTCCATGTTTCCGAGCCATACATTAATATAGGATATATATAGCATTTGATCATTCTCAATTTTAGTCTGTTTGTGATTTGTTTGGATGTCAGTAACTTTCTCATACTATTGAAATTATCCTTGCCCATTCCTATTCTCTTTTTAATTTCTGTTATACATCTGCCATCATCTGTTATCATCTGACCGAGATATAAGAAGCTTTTTACTTGATGTAGTAATTCTCCATGTATTTTTATATTCATTTTAGGTTTTTCCATTTCCTTGTTGATTACCATAGTTTTTGTTTTCTGTATGTTAATGTCTAATCCATATTCCTTGCTAGTTCTGTCCAATTGGTCCACTAGTTCTTGTAGATCTTGTTCATTTTCTGCTACCAATACTGTGTCATCTGCATATCTTAAGTTGTTTATTATTTTTCCATTGATCTTGAGTCCTGGCATTCCCTCTAGTTGTTTGAAGATTTTCTCTGTGTAGATGTTAAGTAGGATTGGTGACAGAATGCATCCTTGTCATACACAGTAAGATATCAGCGACAATGCAGGAACTCCGTATCCCCGGGAGAGTCCCCTATGTAATTTTGAAGATGGTGAAGATAGTTTCTAGGCATTTTTATTGTTAATCTTTTCTAATACATGTTTGTCCTGCTTCTGTAGCTTCAGCGGTAATCAACTCGATAACAACCAAGCGTGCCTAGTTCAAACTCCGCGGCAGACAGTTTGGAAGCAAATTCGTTTCCGTGGGACTTTTACGAAAAGTAAAAATAGACTTCGCCATTCAGAAGGGAAATGTAAACTACTGAACACATAAGTGATGCCTAGAAAATCGGCGACTCGTTTCCCGTGGTTGATAGCTAAGTCATGTAAAGAATATGCTATGATTTTCATTTTTCCTTTAATAAATTGTTGCCCTGGCAGCAGCTTCCAGGCTGCCATTCTACATTTTCATCTGCCAAAGGTTCTTCAACGTGCTCAATCGCCTGCCTGCCCAGCGTGTTCGTAGCGCATTGGACTACAGGTGGCAAGCTCCCTGTGAGTGCAGGTTCAATTCCGTGGGCTGGCAGAAAAGCCACAGGTTCACCAGATTCACGGTGTTCGTGACACCGAACCGAAGGGTTACGATGTCCATGGCACCGAGCCGAAGAGCTGAAAGTTCAAGTGCTTCTGGATCGGTTTTTAAAAAAAGTGCTCAAACTGAACACGGGACCTACGTTTTAACGTCCGTCTCCGATAGGACTAGGAACTCGATATCACCTATACTGAGATCAGGGATCTTGGGCTAAATTTCCTGATAGCTTCACGAGAGAGCAGGCCGAGTATATTTAAAACGAGAGACGAGCACCCAACCTCTGTGTCTCAGAGAGCCCTCAAAGAGACTACAGAAAGGTCAAGAAAGACAGTGATACTGTGTGCTGGTGTACATAGTTAGTTAGTTAGTTTGTTCCTTTCGTGCTAAAGGCGGCATATAGGGCAGAGGTTTTAGATCTCCATGTGATGCGGTTCGTTGCTAGCAGTTGGAGATCTAGGTGTACATACTGAAGATGGAATTGAAGCACTTATGACTTCTTCCATGTAGAATGATAATAACATAATGACTAACTAGTCAACTAACCAACTTTAATATGTTTCCTGTTGTTCAAGTCTCACTTTCAATATAATAGTAAATGAATCTATTTGATAAATTGAAATAACAGTCGAATCATATCCTTTACAGCACTTAGCCATCAACCACAATAAACAAGTCGTGGATGTTCTAGGCACTACTTATACATTCAGTAGTTTGTAATTGCTTACTGAACGGTAGGGTCTATTTTTACCGTTTGTAAAAATCCACGGACAAGAATTTGCTTTCAAATTGTCTGCTTCAGGGTTTGAACCAGGTAGGCTTAGGTTGTGATATATCCTTTTACCCTTAAGCTACAGATGCCCAACACTTTTTTATACCACGAGGTATAAAGGGCAATACACGATGAGTTATGTAATCAACATGACGCAGACCGTCTTTACTTCCCTGTGCTTTTCCTGGTACACAATTGAGGATGGGTCGATATGAGAGCCGTTACGTTCATAAATATTTTCCACTGTGGGATTGAACCTGGACCACTAGCCTTAGAAGCGAGCTCACCAACAACTACGCTACTGCCGATTGATGTAATAGTGGTCTTGTCATTCGGCATTCAATTTCATGAATTCTTTCTCATACACTTCGTAGTATGAAAACAACATTATGATTAAAGTAGATATTTAAACCTTACTTTGACGACAATTTGAATAGAAACTTTTGTTAAACCGAGCTGAAGCAACAAACGATAAACATTAATACAGTTTTTCCAATATCTTCTTCTTCTTCGTACGCTCCATATCGATCACTTGTTAAACCATTCTTTGTGATTTGTATATAATCTAAGCCTAAGAGCGATTTTAAGTTGTGCCAATTATGCACCTACAAGTAGGCCAGTACATTCGATTTCTGCGACGCTTTTTACTTACTAGGGTAGCTTCCTTATGCCCCTACCTCAGTCGCCTCTTTCGATATGCTTTGTAGGTTACTATTCTTTACTACCCTTGCCAGCCCCGGCAACCCACGGACGGTTTTTCCAATGTAGAAAAATATATTTGCAATTACTATCAAGCTTTAATAAAGTTGTTGTTATTCATTACAAATACTAGAATTCTGTTTTATTTACATATATTTCTTTGAATGTTAATCTATAATTAACGAAACATTCATTTTTATTTTAATGATTGAGACACAGCCTTAATTCATATCTAGAATGGAAATGATGAGTAAATTCTTAATTAGAATTTCATTTTGTAGGTGATGGTGATATGATTGTTGGCAACGAGAAACGATATCTGATATACATTTACAGCGTGAGATGATAAATTTTATATTATAGATAACTTGTGTATTCTAAGTAGAAGCCATTTTGTTTTAATTTAGTTTCATAATAGCTTTTTGTAAAAAATGTATACTAGACAGTTTTGTAAGGATATTACAGTTTCCTCGTAGAGTCAATATGAAATTATCATATCAGTTATGGGTTTTTTATCAGTTCAAAGTAAGCGGTAATGAGAAACTGTTATCTGTATATGTTTACTTGCAAATAATTTACTTTAAGAATAATGATCGAGAGAATAATAATGAACAAAGAATAAGTATGAAAAATAATGAATATAAAATGGGAGGATTTTAGGAGAAGTGTCTGGTGAAAGTATTCTTCAAACGCTTGTTCGATCCATATCGATCACTTGTTAACTACTCTGTGTGATTTGTATGTGATCTGAGCCTAAGAGTGATCGTGTGTTGTAACAGTTATGCACCTATAAGTATGCCAGCCAATCCCATTCTGCGACGCTTTTTATTTGCTAGAGTAGTTTCCCTAGACCCCTACCCAGGTCGCCTCTTACGACATGCCTTGTAGGTCGACGTGGTACTATCCTTTGCTTCCGCTGCGGGCCCCGACACAGAGAAACAGAAAGCTGATCATCAATATAAGAAAGAGGCAGTCATTATTTTTCGGACATGTAAGGAGGAAGAAGGTTTAGAACACATTGTAACAACCAGTACAAACGAGGGGAGACGAGACAGAGGATAACAGAGAGAGACAATTGTGGATAACCTGACTTCATAGCAGAGAAATGCGTCAACAACTGAGATAATAGCAAACACCAGAGATTTGTGGAGATTCATGATCGTCTACACCAGCCGGCACGGCCCCTGATGATGATGATGATGATTGCAAAATTGGCTATGTGACTAGGCACTTGTGACAATTTTATTTAGGTACAGTAAGATGATACAATGTCGGTATTGTTCTGTCACTATTCTATTCTACCAATACCTATATCCTTATTGTGTCCTGTTTGACACATAAGTCTTCCACAAGCGATTTCCATTGTTGATGATCTGTTGTCTTTCTAAAAATCGTTTACCATGTCAATTCACGATCTTTTAATTCGCATTCCACCGTTCTTGTCAATGATTCAGTTAGACGTCCATGTCTTCTACTTCCATCTACTGTCCTTCTGACAGCTGTCCTAGTGTGAAAACAACAAATCTGAAGTGGTCAGATAAGATCAAATCTGGAGACAACCGTGGGTAGTCTGCAGATATACTAAGTAGTCAATTCAAGATCTTTCAATTAGCATTCCACCGTTCTTCTTAATGATTCAGTTAGACGTCCAGGTCTTCTATTTCTATCCACTGTCTTTCTGAGAGTTGTCCTTGTGTGACAACGTCAAAGCTGTACTAATGTTGTGGTGCTAACGGAGCAATACAGCCCTGAAGTGGGAGAAGGCACACCTCATGACGGGGAACAATTAAAGAAAAACATGTCTTCACGCAAAAATCAGTCTGAAGCTACACCCCCTACTCCCTCCAGGAGCCCTGACTGCACCTGAATTCATAGCGACCAGACGCACAAAGAAGAAAAAATATTGCAATAAAATGTGTGCATTGACTGTTGTTTGGGAGATGCAGAGATGATCATGTCTAAAAAGGTTTGTCCACATTAAGTACATATGTCACTATTTGAAAACGTTGTGCTTCTTTTTCATAACTTCTTCTTCTTCTGCACCCTCTGGTCATGTGCTTAGTTTACTGTGAACCATAAACTTTGCAGTCATCTTCAGGTCAGTCAGGTTTCCCCAAAACTTTGTTTTTAGGTCAGTTGAGTGTGGTCACATTTTGCTTCTCAGCTCACCCAAGAGTGGACAGACGTGAAGGATATGCTCCGTTCTCTGTTCCGTCTGCTGATACTGGCTGTTTGACTTATTCCTTGTCTATATAAGTGTCCGTTGAGTCTGCAGTGTCCGGTATGTAGTCGAAATATAATGACCTGGTCTGTTCTGATTAGGTCTTTGATTAAGTCTTTTCCATAATTATATCCAGTGTTTTTTTCCCAGTCTACTGCATATTTTCTCTGTATGAGGGTTTTGCTTTCCTGAAAAGAAAGAGGTTGGGGAATTTGCTCTTCAGCACTGTCCTTCTTTGCCAAAGACATCTGCACTCTCATTTCCTGCAATGCCAAAGCGAGATGGAATCCATTGCGCACGTGAATGTATACATTTTATGATAGCTGAACAAGTTATCTTTTTAAATTCTGCACTGTGCATGTCAGCGGTTTTAGCCACCAAAAACAAAAATCATAAATACTAAGACCATGCATATTCTCTGTGGCAAACTTGTGGGTGTGAAGCTTGGACAAGGTAGAAAAAAAATATAGGCTTTCGAATATATCTTTTACAGAAGTGATCTCCGTATATCGTGGACAGAGAAGAGAACATATAGATCTATCCAGTAGAAACTAAAAATCAAAGATAGCTGGCTGATGCTACAAATAACAATGAGAAAATGGAATAATTTTGGACATAAAGAAGACACGAAGGGTTTGAAAAGACCGTTATGGAAAGAGACATCTGAATAAATAGCAGAATAGGAAGACCACGGAGAAGATGGATTCAGGATATGACTGATGATTTGAGAATGACGGCTCTGAAGCCTATGGGAGACACAAGTTCCGAAGGATTCTGAAGGTGGCAAAGTTCTTCACGGGACAACTACTAAACGAGGATTATTTAATATTGTCTATCCACATATCTCTTGGTCTTCCTCTTGCTCTATAGCTTTTCATCTTGAATATTTTGTTGATTATTTAAGCTAATTTGAGATTTTGTTTTACTTTTTCACAAGAAAACTATGACCTCAATGCTTGTATTTTTTAGCTCGATTGTAAATGAATAAACATACCTCAATATCAGCAATCTAAGTAGAAGTATAGGGAATGGAGATTGGGGAAGGGGAGGGTGAAGAAGGGATAGAAGAGAGGAAGGACCCCCCAACCAGTCTTGGCTTCAATCAAAGCCCCCGGATGTAAAGGTCACTTCTGCCTGCGGAAATCTCTTTCTTGAAAGTCTAGATTCGTGAGGGCCGGACAAAAATTTTAATGACGACTCCCTTCTGGGTATCAAGGGCAGTAAATCCCAGCAGAGAGATAAGGGCTGATGCCGTTTTGAACAATTCCCCTTTAATATATTAACTTGGCATTTTTAAGGTTATCTGGCCATTTTTGCAGGTCATGTGTTTATGACAGAAACCATAAAATTCTCTCAGTGAAATTTGTCCCTGGGAAAAGAGATACGGATTTGTTCTTTTTTTTTTGCTCATTCTGTTTTTTTTTAGAAATGGGTAAATGTCTTGTCGACTTAAATAAAGATATCACAATGTTGTCATTCGTCTAATTAGGAGCAGCGTCATTACAGACAACATTTTGTCACTCGTCTTATTATGAGCAGTGTCATTACAGACATCACAATGTTGTCATTCGTCTAATTAGGAGCAGTGTCAGTACAGATATCACAATGTTGTCACTCGTCTAATTAGGAGCAGTGTCAGTACAGACATCATGTTGTCACTCGTCTAATTAGGAGCAGTGTCAGTACAGACATCATGTTGTCACTCGTCTAATTAGGAGCAGTGTCAGTACAGACATCAAAATGTTGTTATTCTTCTAATTATGAGCAGCGTCATTATAGACAGTATTTTGTCCCTCGTCTTATTATGAGCAGCGTCATTACAGACATCATTTTGTCCCTCGTCTTATTATGAGCAACGTCAGTACAGACATCATTTTGTCCCTCGTCTTATTATGAGCAGCGTCATTACAGACATCATTTTGTCCCTCGCCTTATTATGAGCAGCGTCATTATAGACATCATTTTGTCCCTCGTCTTATTATGAGCAGCGTCATTACAGACATCATTTTGTCCCTCGTCTTATTATGAGCAGCGTCATTACAGACATCATTTTGTCCCTCGCCTTATTATGAGCAGCGTCATTACAGACATCATTTTGTCCCTCGCCTTATTATGAGCAGCGTCATTGCAAACATCATTTTGTCCCTCGCCTTATTATGAGCAGCGTCATTACAGACAGCATTTTGTCCCTCGTCTTATTATGAGCAGCGTCATTACAGACATCATTTTGTTCCTCGCCTTATTATGAGCAGCGTCATTACAGACATCATTTTGTCATTCGTCTTATTGATGGATTGATAGAATCAACATCATTACACTTCGGTGAGTGTGCTCCGATCTCTTTCTTACATAGAAAGATCTCAGCGTCAGTGCTCGAATTTCGTAACATCGACAAGCGTACCAGATGTCATTTAGAAGATTGTGAGAATGATTTTGTAGGAATTGTTGTTCTGTTTTCAATTTATATAATGAATGTTTCCCGGAAAGTTGCTTTTCTGTCAGCTATTCTCGATTTTGATCTGCAAAAGGGTTCTTTTCGTGCTCAACTTGGACACGTGACCTAAGTTGTATCGTCTGTCTCAGACATGACTAGGAAATCAATCTCACCTACACTGAGGTCAAGGATTTCTGGACAAATCTCCCCATGACTCCACGAGGGAACGAACATAGTACTTTTGTAGCGACAGACGAGAATCTAACTTCTACACCACAGAGGTCTATATCACTCCCATCACTCATTTTATTGCGAGAAGCATCACTGCAGACAGCATGTTGTCACTCGTATTCTTATGGACAGCTCTATTGCAGACATCATTTTAGTCATTTGTTTTCTTATGAGCAGCGTCATTGGAGATAGCGTCAACTTGTTGCTCTAATTGTAATGATAAGAATGGTACCACTCTGCTATTTGTTTAAGTACATTTTTTCATGTCTTTTTCTTCTTTACCTGTTCTCTGTTTGCTGTCATATGGTTTAAATTTATTGTCTCTTTATAGCGCACAATTGATGTGAACATTGTGGCTTTCTTTGTTGCGTGTCAAGGAACATGCATAACGTCACTTTCATAACACTCCGCCTGAATAACTCTCTGTCTCTAACAAGTTCTTCTCCCTCCTCTAGAGTCTTGTTCAAGATTTCTTTAATGTTCTGCTGCTACCATCGTCTTGGTCGTCACCTTCTTTGTACTACAGCAACCATGCCTGGCATTACCGTTAAATCCAAACCACTGTGACGTTTAATATGGCCAAAATATTTCATCTTTCGGAACAAGATGTTATTTATGAGCCAATATTTCCTTGTTAACGCACATATATCTTTTCAAATTTAGCTTTTTTCTTCTGGGAATTCCCAATGGGCCATGTCGACGATCGCATAACATAACAGAACATAATGTCCACTTGTCCTATGTTTGCGCACATTTGTCTTTTCAATATATCTCTTTTTTATGTTTTCGCACATTTGTCTTTTCAATTTTTGACTTGTCTATGTCTGCGCACATTTGTCTTTTGTCAATTAACCTTTTTCCTATGTTTACGCACATTTGTTGTTGTCTTTTTAATTTTATCTTTTCTTCTATTAGTACACATATAGTGATGCATCCCAATAAAGAGGATAAGAGGAAGACCACGGAAAAGATGGATACAGGATGTAACTGATGGTTTGAGCATGACCGTATAGAGGCGGGACATCTGGCCTATGAGAGAGAGAAATTCCGAAGGACTGTTGGGGTGGCAAAGTTCTGCTCTGGACGAGCTATTTAATGATGAGGATGACACTTGGGTTGTGGCCGAGCTCACTGCCGTTAAGCTACGGACGCCCACTATTACCAAATAGTTGTTGTATTTGTTTTGCTATTGTATGGCCACTAATACTGTTTATAATTGTCTGTACGTTCGATAGTCGTGTAGAACATGCACTTTTATGTGTTCACTCGTACAATAAGATTACTGTTCAGAAGCAGATAGATTTAGTCTGTTCTTATTTTTTTCTTAGTGTGTTTTACATTGTCAAATGATGATAATAAATGAGAAAACTTACGCTTTACACAAATCTAAAATACTTAAATGGATTTGGGTGGCGTCTGTAGCTTAGGGGATAGTGACTCGGTCTATTAACCCAGACGTTTTGAGTTCGAATCACGCTGCGAAACAATTTGATTGCAAATTGTTTCGCATGGATTTATAAAGGATGATGGCGCCACCCGTTCAGAAAGCAATGACACACTACTGAACGTAATAATGCGAAGAAAAAAATCACAAACAGCGTTAAAATTCTGGGATTGATTCGCAAAGTCCTGTAAATGATATGCAATTAATTTTTTTTAACATGCATTTGTCTTCGGCGGATTCTTAGACTGAGATAGTATGATAGAACACAGACCAGTGGATAAGTACTGGAAAGGAACCCATGATGACCCAGGTTAAGAGGAAAATAAGGACGATGGGTTGGGCATACCATACGGAAGATACAGTAGAGTATCACTAGGCAAGAACTTAAGTGGAACCCGCAAGGAATACGGGAAAGAGAACGTCCTAAACAGACCTGAAGACGAAGTCTTGAGGAACTGATGGGCGCTCGACTATTCTGGGAGACGATAAAGAAAATACCCAGTGTCAGGAAAATGTGGCGAACAACCGTTGAATCCCTATGCTCCACAAGGAGCGGTTATTAATACATCAAGTACGTAAAGTAAGTCATATATCTATTTTACATAAACGTAAAAAAAGATTTGTGTTATACAAACGTAAAATCCTAACATATTTACCTTTTAGTAAAATGTAAAATACTAACATATTTATGCTTTATTCAAACTTAAAAAGCTAACATATTTATTCTTTACTCAAGCGTAAAACAACGTACATATATCTGTTTTACAGAAACGTAAAATGCTAAAACATTTATGTTTTACTCAAACGTCAAACACTGACATATTTTTCTTGTTTCTTCTCGTCCAACATTCAATTCTTTATGGATGTCTGGAGGCGAGGGGAATGTAGTAATCTTGTGTGTGCATGTTCTAATGCACTTTGTAAGCTGTTTTTATTTTCTTAATGATGTTCCTGATACCATCGCTCCATCTTTTGCGTGGTCTTTCTCTTGCTCTTTACTCGTTATACTTTTTCAGTGTTGCTGTCTATGGTAGACGATACCAGGGCATTCTTGTTAGGTGCGCAAACCATTTAATCTGTTGTTCTTTTATGGATTGCATGATTGGTTTCACAATCAAGTCTCCTTCTGATTTCTTCATTTCTAATTTTGTCTCTTATTGTCACACATTATGGAGGTGTTGAATGAGGTCAAGACACAGAGAAAGCTTATCATCAATATAAGAAAGAGTCAGTCATCATTTTTCGGGCATGTGATGAGGAAGGGAGGTTTAGAACATACTGTAACAACTTATAAAATTGAGAGGAAACGAGACAGAAGCAGACATAGAGAGAAAATTGTGGATAGCCTGACTTTGTAGCACGGAAGAGGATCAACATCTGAGATGATAGCAAACACCAGAGACAGAGATTTGTGGAGATCCACGATCGCTTATTCCAGCCGGCACGGCACCTGATGATGATGATTGTCACACCTATTTGTGTTTTATAACATATTTATATTTTATTCAAACATAATTTATTTTTTTTTTTTAAACTTTTACATTTTACTTAAAGTAGAAAGCTAATTTGAGCGTCTTTAGTGAGCTCGATCACGAACCCAAGAGTACCTGGTTCAAACTCCACGGTGGGCAAGTTTTGAAGCATATTCGTTTCCGTGGGATTTTTACAAAAAGTTAAAAATAGACCTCACCGTTCAGAAAGCAATGGCAAACTACTAAACGTATACGAGGTGTCTAGAAAATCAACGACTCGTTTACTTTGGTTTATGGCTACGTCATGTAAAGGATATGCTACGATTTTCATTTCAAAAAGCTAATACGCATAAAGAACTAAATGTTAAAGAGAATTGGCTGATAAACAACATACTATACAGAAAAATTACATACTTTGGTCACATCAAGCGTCACGATGGCCTGGAAAGAACAATACTAGAGGGCAGGGTCCCAGGACGCAGAGACAGAGGCAGACCAAGAAGAAGATGGCTACAAGATATTAAAGAAACCATGAACATGACCATCGACGAAGTGGGTGAACTGGCAAGAGACAGAGTGAATTTCAGATGTGCTGCAAAGAGAGCAACGTCCTATAAAGGATACGAACCTTGATGATGAATCCACATAAGCCATGCTTCAAGCAAACCTACAAAACTACTAACAACTTTCATGTTATATCTAACGACAATTTACTAACAAACAGTGGCGGCTCGTCCTTAAGGGACCGTGGGGTCAGGCCCCACCAAAATAATGTATAACGTATATTTATCAATTTATAAATTAAAATATAGCAACCAAAGCCATGATTTATCCCGAAAAAATGTCTGGCCCCACCAATAAAATTGAGCACGAGCCGCCACTGCTAACATACATATGTGAAACTACTAACATAGTCCAGGAACGAGGCGTACTGATAAACATGTGGAGCCTAGGTTTCATATAGCCGGCGTCTTATCTCTGTTCTCACTGTTTCATCTCTCTGCTACGGATCAAAGGTCACCACGACTAATTAAACCAGGCACTTTGAACATCACACAAGAATAGATGAGAGTTGGTTATTAATGATTTCATGTGACCTTACAAAAGGTCAATATGACAGAAAGAGCGATACATGTAAACACATGAATAAATAGAGACCAACAAAAATAGGTGTGAGGATGTGAGGGAAGGGAAAAAGAGAAAAGGTTGTAGTTATGAATATTTTTGTATAAATAGTTGCAATTCTAACATATTCCAAGATAGTTTGCAACTAGTTAGATTCTAACACCTCCTGTCTGTTATTATGGCAGCGCATGCCCGCCTTCCCAGCGTGTTCGTAGCGCGTAGGACGACGGGCGACAAGCTCCCTGTGAGTGCAGGTTCAATTCCACGGGCTGGCAGAAGAGCCACAGAGTTACGGTGTTCGTGGCACCGAACCGAGGGTTACGATGTCCATGGCAACGAGTCGAAGAGCTGAAAGCTCAAAAGCTTCTGGATTAGGGTAAAAAAATGGCAGTGCATTTGATAAAATTAACGATTTATCCTTCTGTTTATGTGCCATGTCAATCATATTTCTCTCTTTCGACAGCACGTTTATCTTCAACGTTCTCTCTAGTATATGCTATTTGTGGGCTGGAAGTAGCGTGATAGCCTCTCGCTTCAAAGATACTCGGTTCGTTTCTTGCCTCATGCGATCAGGGTATTTTTTTTTAATCACTGACCTTTGGCGAAGTGGTTAAAACGTTTGCCTATCTTTCTGACAGTTGTGAGTTCAAATTCGGACCGAGTCATAAGTGCAGAAGTGCAGTTATTGTCATGCGATCCATGGATTGTTGCCAGATGAAATATTAGTAAACCAAGAGCGTTGCATTGACAAGAGGAAATAAACAACAAAAACACATTAGTGATAACAGCAAGGAAACAAGCAATAACAATAAAGCACAACAACAAACACAAGAAGGACATTCCAAAAACAGAGCAGGAAGCTAAACAACGAACACAGATGACACTAAACAACACAACATGAAAACTAAACAACAAACACAAGATGACAACTAAACAACAAACACAACATGAAAACTAAACAACAAACACAACAAGATAACTAAACAACAAACACAACAAGATAACTAAACAACAAACACAACATGAAAACTAAACAACAAACACAACAAGAAAACTAAAAAACAAACACAACAAGAAAACTAAACAACAAACACAACAAGATAACTAAACAACAAACACAACAATAAAACTAAACAACAAACACAACAAGATAACTAAACAACAACACACAAAAGACTAACAACAAATACAACAGAAACTAAACAACAAAACAACAGAGAAAACTAAAAAACAAACACAAAAGATAACTAAACAACAAACAAGAGAAACTAAACACAAATCAACAAGAAAACTAAACAACAAACACAACAAGATAACTAAACAACAAACACAACAAGATAACTACAACAAACACAACAAGATAACTAGAGCAACAAACACAGACAAGAAACTAAGCAACAAACACAACAAAGACTAAACACAAACACAGCAAGAAAACTAACAACAAACACAACAGAAACTAAACAACACACAGCAAAGAAACTAAACGACAAACACAGACAAGATAACTGAACAACACCACAAAGAAGAAACTACAACACAGCATGAAACTGGCAAACCTGACAGAACTAGCAACAGCCAAACCTACAGAACCAAGCAAAACAAGCTAAACTCAGAGCACAGCAGAAGAACTAAGCAACAAACCTGACAGAAGAGCTAGGCAACAGGCACGCAGAAAGCTAGAGCAACAAATGCACCAAGATACTAAACAGCACACAGCAAGATGACTAACAGAGCACAGCATGAAGGCAAACTAGCACAGCAGAAGAAGCTAGGCAACAGAGCACGGCAGAGAGCTGAGCAACTAGGCAGAAACGAACAGCACAAACAACAATACAGCAGATACTAGAGCAACAACACAGAGGATAGCTAAGCAAACACGCAAGGTAGAACAAACACAACAGGATTGACTAGAGCAAAGCACAGCAGAAGCTAAGCAACAGACACGCAGAAATCTAGGCAATAGGCACGGCATGAAGACAGGCACAAAGCAACAGCAAGACTGGCAACAAACACACATGAAACTAGACAGAGCACACACAGAACTAGCAACAAGGCCAGCATGAAGAGCTAGGCAACAGCACAGCATGAAGCTAAAACAAACACACAGAACTAGAGCAACAAACACCAAGAAGCTAGCAGCAAGCACACAAGAAGACTAAAACAACCAACAGATACTACAACAGACACACTGAAAACTAAAAGCAATACAACATGAGAAACTACAACAAACACAACATGAAAACTAAACAAAAAACCCCACAACATGAAACTAAACAACAAACACAGCAAAAACTAAACACAAACAATGAAACTAACAACACAATAAAAACAAAACAACAAACAAAACATGAAACTAAACCCTTTTTGACAAAAAAAAAAACAACAGGCAAAGGCTGGCACAAACACACGGGGGGCGGCACGGCAAGAGGTGGCACAGAGACCAGGAAAGCTAGCAAAAAAGGCACGAAGAAAACAGGCAACAGAGCACGCAAAGCTAGGCACAAACACAACAAGAAAAATGGCAACAGGAAAACAAAAAAATAAAACAAAACAAAGAAAACAAAACAACAAACACAAAAAAAAAACTAAACAACAAAACACAAGATAACTAAACAACAAACACAACTAAAAAAACTGGGCAACAAAAAACAAAAACTAAAAAACAAACAAATAAAAACTAAAAAACAAATCAAGTGAAAAAAAACACAAATACAAGGAAACTAAACAAAAACCAGAGACACTAAAAACAAGCACAAAGAATTCTCCCTCTGCCCGGGGTTAAAGGGGCTGTTTTCGTATTGATAAAATTGAAAAGAAGCAACCAAATATCAAAACGATGATTAATTCGAACCTTTTTGGGCCCTTGGAAGATACGGGTGTTGAGGGAAAAGGGTCGGGCACCGTGGATATGTTAGTGCTGATAATAATCTTCATATCTGATGGGACAAAAAAACCAACAAGAAAAACTTAAATAAAAAAAAATAAAAAACAACAGGAAAACCATCCCAAACACAACATGAATAATATCCAAAAAAACAGGGAAAACCATCCAAAACCAAGAATAATATCAACAAACAACAAGGCACCATCACAAACACAACCGATATAACACAAAAAAAACACAAACAAATCAAACAAAAAAAACACGGAATTCGAAAAAAGGGTTGAAGAACACCACCAATAATAATCAAAAAAAGACATAAATAAAAAAAAGTTTTTAACTGTTCAGTGAGGAGAAAATATTCTGGGAAAAATTTTTCCCTTTACCAACTCAAAAAATAAAAAGACCAGGCAGGTTGGAGCAGAAGGCCAATTAGACATCTGCAGAGTACAAGTTCAAAAACTATCAAAATTAGGAAAGCATTGTTCATTCAGTCATGACAATTCCCACCCTCAACCCCACCCTCCACCCCTCCCATCCCCCACACACTTCCCTGAAACACTATAATTGAGACTATTTTATCCTGGGATTTATTTTCATTGTGTGTCCTTTCAGAACTCGTGTTCTTAAGATACATGTCATCCTTGATGGTGTCAGTTCATCACTAGCTTCCATACAGTGTCCAGATCTATGTTCCATATTTTCTTGATAATTTGATGTCACTGCACCACTTCTTTCGTCTTCTTCTTCTTGTTCTTCAAACGCTCCATATTGACCACTTGTTAACCACTCTGTGTGATGTGCATGTGATCTGAGCCTAAGAGTGATTGCACGTTGTGCTAGTTATGCGCTACAAGTAGGCTAGGAGATCCGCTTTCTGCGACGCTTTTATTTACTAAGGTAGCTTCATTAGGTCCTACATTTTTTTTCCGATCCAGAAGCACTTGAGCTGAAAGCTTTTTAGCTCGGTGTCATGGACATCGTAACCCTTCGGCTCGGTGCCACGAACACAGTCAATCTGGGGAACCTGTAGGTTTTCTGCCAGTCCGCGGAGTTGAACCCGCACTTACAGAGGACTAGTCACCCGTAGTCCAACGCGCTACAAACACGCTGGGCACGCGGGCAGTTTCTACATCAGTCTCCTCTTACGACATGCAATGTAGGACGCAGTGGTACTATTCTTTGCTTCCTTCACGGACCCCGGCACCACACGGGCGAGTGCATCAATAGCCCACATACTGGGTCCAGATCTAAGTTCTATTTGCTTTGATAATTTCATGTCAGTACATCACACGCCTCCATATTGGATCCACATCTAGGTTAATAAAAAATTGTGTGGTGCCAGTACACCACTACCCCAATACCCGCGCCGCCTATAGTATGTAAGTTGTATTTCTTCATTTGTGGCAACATTACACTTCTACCAAGTGCTGTTCAACGTTTCTTGTATATTGAGGCGCATGTGATTGACGGCTCTGCAGGTACGGACGTCATGGGGCGATTGCAATAACAGTAATACTAATATTGAAATGAAATTCGTGGTTTAACCTTTACAAGACGTAGCACATCAACCACAGTAAATGAGTCGTTGATTTTTCTAGGCACCACTTATACGCTCAGTAGTTTTCCATTGCATTCTGAACGGTTATCAACAAATAGACAGTGTACAAGTATTAAGAGCTTCCGAAAGAACAAATTGACTAACACAGGATTCGAACCACTTAACCTTATTTCTTACGACACACATTGCCTAGCCTAGCACTACCTGCGTCCTGAGCGTTTCTGAAAGGGGAGGTCTATTTTTAATGTTGGTTACGCCAGAGTGGTTACCGGGGCCCAAATTTGGGGCGTAAAGAATAGAAACACTGTTACGTGTCACGCATGTCGTAAGAGGCGACTGAGGAGGTTTGGCTGAAATCGGATGCATGTGTCCTAAACGTGTAGAAGTCTATGCGTTTAAGGGCCTGCCAAACCAATGTGCAACGTATACACGTTCTTGGCAAAGATCAAACATGTCACAAGGAGTGATTAAAATTGGTCGTAAAGAACGTACGTAAAGAAGAAGAAGAATTTTGGGTTTAAAAAATCCACGGGAAGAAATTGCTTCCAAACTCCACAACGCGGTGTTTGAACCAGGTACACTTGGTTTGTGATCGAGTTCACTACCGATAAGCAACCGACGTCCACTAATAATACAAATAATATTAATAATAAAGTAATATTAATTGTAATACTATATAGCAGATGAACACTTAATCCTGACTGAGCGTTAAATTAACACAAAATAGTGTACATTCGAAAAAGACATAAAACATATGCTATTCAAACAATCTCTTGTTTTAAAACTTCTTCTTCTTCTTCTTTGTCTTCACCTTTCAACTCCCAACGGAGCACAGGTCTTCACAAAACGTCGTCCAACTCTTCCTCTCTCTTGAAATCCCTTACAATTGTTTCAATGTCTTACCAATCCTTTTAATATCAGTCCCCAGCTCTCTTCTACAGGTATTTCTAGGCCTTGTCCTACTCCTCTTTCCTTGTGGGTTCCGAAACAGTGCCTGTCTTGCAACGGTTTACTCAATGTGTGTCCTATCCATCTCCAGAATGTCTTTAACTTCTGGTTAGCGTTAAAGACGGCATATTAAATTAAGGTGCTAAGGATGTACAACATGGGCGCCATCGAACGCTGCGTTGAACAGAGCTGACTTTACTCCTATACCAAGTCCATCTTCCATATTTATCTTTTAATTCGAGGAAACAGACGTGGTTCCCAATAAACCCTAGACGATCATGTTATAATCATAAAGAAAACTAAAGAGAACTTAACATTAACGAGTTTTCATAGCACCGGGTTTTACCCCGTATGACTTGGTCCCTCTCCGCATAAATTGCACGACACCTGCCGAGGGTAATGCACAACCGCTGTAGCTCTAGTGATCTCTAAAAAAAACTACACTCGAGACGAGAACGATTTCAGATTCGAACCAATGACTTTCGACTCGCAAGTCGATTAACCACTTAACCCACAGAGACCCTCACTGAGAGAAAAAGAACTTAAGTATATTAAGATAAAATAATCAAAATTAAAAAGCATTAATTGTACATTTTTGTTTCATTAGAAACGTTTGTATTTGGTCGTCCATTTGTTTGTTTTTTAAAATGTGTCACTCCTGTTGTTCGTTTGCTTGATAAAGGCCTTGTTGGTCGAAACGTTGCTGTATTTTGTCATTGTTTTTGTAATTTGTAAAACTACAGTACTGTGTGATTACGTGTTATGCCAATCAAATAGTTTTACTGCAGTCTCATCTATTTTGTGTACATTTTTGTTGTATGATTATCCCCAAAGAACAAAGAAAACAGTTAACGTTAAATTTGATTTGATTTGTTTCAATTTTCTCCTCAAGAAGTTTCTCCACCCCTTTATTCTTCCGTTTCTTTCATAACTTTTCCAAATTCAGAAATGTGTCATATTACTTGTTTTAAGAAAGAAAAAAGATATGACCTTTGGTCAGGAAGCAGGGGGGGTCAAGACACATCCGGATTTAAATAAGAACAGAGAAGTGAGACAGCTCTGATGTCGCTTCTTGGCTTTGTACAAATATCGTTTGTCAAATCAATTCTTTTTTTTTTTTTTTTTCTGTTCTTGAAACGTTGTTAGACACATCAAAACTGTGTGACCAGTTTAAACGTTTTCTAGAAATTAAATATTTCATCTCGACTCCTGCCTGGTCTGCTTGACATTTTTGGTAGTAACCAACAGAAGCATGACTTGAAATGAAAGTTGTGGCATATCCTTTACAGGAAACGTGTATTCCGGTGCTATATTTAACCATTACTTATTTGCAGCAGCGAATCATGGACAATGAGCAAACAATCAATAAGATAATTAATTGGAACCCACAGAGATGTGGTTTTAAAGAAGGGTGTTGCCCGTCTGCTCAGCGTGTTTGTAGCGCGTTGGACTACGGGTGACTATCCCTCTGTGTGTGCGGGTTCAATTCCGCGGGATGGCAGAAAAGCCACAGATTCTCCCAGATTTACGGTGTTCGTGGCACCGAACCGAAGGGTTACGATGTCCATGGCACCGAGCCGAAGAGCTAAAAGCTCAAGAGCTTCTGGATCGAAAAAAACCAAAAACAAACAAGCCTGCACACAAAGATCAAAAGAATAAGAATCTGACAATCAAGGCTCTTCAGGCATATAATGCGAAGAGAAGGTTTAGAAGATTTGGTGAAAACAGGTAAAATTTAGGTTAGGAGAGATCGTGGACGAGTAAGGAAGAAGATGTTTAAGGGTCTGACATCGTGGTTCAACAAGAGATCGATGTCAGAACTGATTACCTGCACCAAGGAGGGAGTTGTGGAGAGACAATATCGCCTACCTTGGCAGGCATGGCACTTGATTGATTAATCCTTAACAGAAATTCACCATCAACCACAGTAAACGTGTCGTCATTTTTTTTAGGCACCACTTATGCTTTCAGTAGTTTGTCATTGCTTTCTGAATGGTGGGATATATTTGTACCGTTCGTGAAAATCCCCGCGGACAAATTAGTTTCCACACTGCCACGAAGTTTGAACCAGGGACGCGTGGGTTGTGATATAACTCACTACCGCTTCAGCTATAGACGCTCACAACAGAAGCAGAAGAAGATTAAATTCATGTAGCCGCTTCTTGGGAAAATGAATCGCTTTGATCATTGTTGTCTAATATTGCAACTCTGAACCATAAGCAACTTGTAAGATACAGTCCTTGGTATAAGACAGCTCTAACGTCCTCCCTCTTATCAATCATATCTAATACCATGCTACAGTATAACTCAATGAAATGAACATCCTGGTATATCCTTTACAGGACGGCCACATTAACCACACAGCAAACGAGTGATCGATTTTCTAGGCACCACTTATACGTTCAGTAGTTTGCCGTTGCTTTCTGAACGGTGAAGTCTATTTTTAATGTTCATAAAAATTCATGAGAAATAATTTGCTTTCAAACGTGTCCGCCGGGGAGTTTGAACCAAGAACGCTTTGATTGTGATCGAGCAAACTACCGCTTAAGCTACAGACGCTCACTAATTTACTATAATTTACTTAAAATACTAGATAACACCAGCTTAGATTTACTTATAATATTAAAAACCAAAGACTGAGATGTATGCACAAAACTAGAAACATAGAATGAGATGTACTTAAAATACTAGAAAACATCAGCTTAGATTTATATAAAATACTAGAAAACATCAGCTTAGATTTATATAAAATGCTAGAAAACGTCAGCTTAGATTTATATAAAATACTAGAAAACATCAGCTTAGATTTATATAAAATACTAGAAAACATCAGCTTAGATTTATATGAAATACTAGAAAACATCAGCTTAGATTTATATAAAATACTAGAAAACATCAGCTTAGATTTATATAAAATACTAGAAAACATCAGCTTAGATTTATATGAAATACTAGAAAACATCAGCTTAGATTTATATAAAATACTAGAAAACATCAGCTTAGATTTATATAAAATACTAGAAAACATCAGCTAAGATTTATATTAAATACTAGAAAACATCAGCTTAGATTTATATAAAATACTAGAAAACATCGACCTAGTAATGATACGATCACTTATGTTCATTACGATAACAAATTACCATGAAGATAAACTATTAACCATAAGTGAAATGTGTCAACAAAACATTAAACAGCTTGCGATATCAGGTAATCGGATACGTGACTCCAACTTTCTTTGAGAACCTAAACAATTACATTTTTTTTTTTAAAACAGAGTGTTTAGATAAACTTTGACTAGTTTTGAGTTTCGTCTTCAGTTGTGTTATCGTGGTTGTGTCCTGTTCGTTGTTTCTTCTAATCGTGTCTTTCCATCCATTTTTCATTGCTTTTTTTTTTGGTTAGTTTGGAGTTGTGCTGTTTAATGTTTTTATATATCGAGGCTCATCTGACTGATGGTTGTGGGGGCGCAGGCGCCATGCAACGATTGTAATACTACTGCTATTAATAATAACAATAGTAATACTCATCTAGTTTGGATGCCGATTTTTTCAACAGTGTAAAAGCAACTGGTGACGGAGAGATATTAGGGGGGCAAAAGAACGCCCCGGACTCGCCACACCAGTAAAATCCTGTACTAGATAATGTGAAAACGTTTTAAAACTATCAAGCCCCGTCAATCCTTTCGATCGAGGGCGCCCGGAGTTTTGTACGGTGTAGTGTTTTGTCATTTGGCGTTTAATGAAGTCTCCCAGTCTTTGGCATCAATCAAGTGGGCACTAGTTCCGTAACATATGCTAATATCTTGATGACCCATTTTTTTACGATCCAGAAGCACTTGAGCTTTCTACTCTTCGGCTCGGTGCCATGGACTTCGTAACCATTCGGTTCGCTGCCACGAACACTGTAAATCTATAGAACTTGTGCCTTTTATGCCAGACCGTAGAATTAAACAGCACTCACGTGGGGCTTGTCACCGGTCGTCCACCGCACTACGAACACGCTGGGCAGACGGGCGATGACCAATTAGGCTACGTATAAGATATTAAGCAATACAGATACACTTTGATCTTATCCAAAATTCCGAGAAACGATCAATTAACAATTTGGTGGTTTTTGTTGTTTTTTTGGGGGCCTTACCCTTTAGTGCCAGACAGGGTGGCACTCGGTCACATTTTAAACGTGTAAAAATCCCAAGCGTCATCATCATTTCGAACGAGACCTTCTCGCAACTTTTTAGGTTCAGTTGCCTATTGGCTCTATGAATGCCCCCACCCGTTGGCCGCGATCAAGTGAGCACTAACACTTTGATCTTATCCAAAATGCGGAGAAACGACCAATTAACTCATTTAGGTGAATCCAAGTATTTGTAATTATGTGTAAAGTTTTTTTAAAAAATTAATACCTACACTTATGGTTGCCAGACAATTTCCCTTTCATTCTTGTAATCTTCTTGTATACTAAATTTGTTGCTACTCCTGCAGACATGATGCTTCTGTTATCTGAAGTCTTCATATAGAAACTAACATTAGCTATTTCTAAAAATATTTAATCAGTCATAGAAACAGATCCCTTGATCACGATTACAACAAAGTAAGTTAAGGCGATTTTATTCCAGAGTTAGCGTTCTTTAAAATTCATTTTCATGAAAAGGGGAACAATTAAGGTAAAATAAAATTTCAAGGGAAGAAAACACCGGTTGATAAATTTAAATACAGTGAGCGTTGAAATGGGCTGATAATATTGCTCTTATTCAAGTCATCAAATTCCTTAATGATATTTTCAGAAGGCTTGACGATAGAAATATTTTTCGTGACAATTGAGAATTTTATGTGTTATTTGACTTTGAAATGATTGATGTTGTTTTAGTTGATGTAAAATTGATTTTTTGTTCTGTGAAACATTGAATTCTAATCTCGGGTGAAGTTGAGTTCACAATATTCTGACGATACAAAAAAAAAAGAATTTTCCGAAAGAATAAATTAGCAGCGTGGATTTAAATAAGAGGGATAAATGAGAATTTCAGTTAATATGTGTTTCTTCTTCTTCACGTTTTAATTCCCAACGGAGCACAGGTCTTCAACAAATTTCTTTCAGTCCTTCCTGTCTCTTGCCATCTCTTCCAATTCTTTACACGTTTATCTATCCTTTTAATATCAGTATCCATCTGTTCATCATTTTTTTCGGGCATGTGATGAAAAAGGGGAGGTTTAAAACAACCACACGCTGTAACAACTGGTAAAATCAAGGGGAGACGAGACAGGAGAAGACAGAGAGAGACAATTTTGGATAGTCTGACTTCATGCCACGGAAGAGCGTCAATATCTGAGATGATAGCAAACACCAGAGACAGAGATTTATGGAGATCCATGATCGTCTACTCAAGCCGGCACGGTACCTGATGATGATGATGTCCAGCTCTCTTCTCCAGGTATTTCTAGGCCTTTCCCTACTCGCCTTTCCCTGCGGGTTCTAAACATTGTCTGTCTTTTAATACTACTAGGCTGTCTTGTCGATGTGTGTCCTATCCAATGACAGCGTCTTTTCTTAGTTCTTTGTTACCTGGTATCTGCTTAGTTCTTTGTTCCCTGGTATCTGCTTAGTTCTTTGTTACCTGGTATCTGCTTAGTTCTTTGTTCCCTGGTATCTGCTTAGTTCTTTGTTACCTGGTATCTGCTTAGTTCTTTGTTCCCTGGTATCTGCTTAGTTCTTTGTTCCCTGGTATCTTCTTAGTTCTTTGTTCCCTGGTATCTGCTTAGTTCTTTGTTACCTGGTATCTGCTTAGTTCTTTGTTCCCTGGTATCTGCTTAGTTCTTTGTTCCCTGGTATCTGCTTAGTTCTTTGTTACCTGGTATCTGCTTAGTTCTTTGTTCCCTGGTATCTGCTTAGTTCTTTGTTACCTGGTATCTGCTTAGTTCTTTGTTCCCTGGTATCTGCTTAGTTCTTTGTTCCCTGGTATCTGCTTAGTTCTTTGTTCCCTGGTATCTGCTTAGTTCTTTGTTCCCTGGTATCTGCTTAGTTCTTTGTTACCTGGTATCTGCTTAGTTCTTTGTTCCCTGGTATCTGCTTAGTTCTTTGTTACCTGGTATCTGCTTAGTTCTTTGTTCCCTGGTATCTGCTTAGTTCTTTGTTACCTGGTATCTGCTTAGTTCTTTGTTCCCTGGTATCTGCTTAGTTCTTTGTTCCATGATATCTGCTTAGTTCTTTGTTCCCTGGTATCTGCTTAGTTCTTTGTTCCCTGGTATCTGCTTAGTTCTTTGTTCCCTGGTATCTGCTTAGTTCTTTGTTCCATGATATCTGCTTAGTTCTTTGTTCCCTGGTATCTGCTTAGTTCTTTGTTCCCTGGTATCTTCTTAGTTCTTTTTTCCCTGGTATCTGCTTAGTTCTTTATTCCCTGATATATGCTTAGTTCTTTGTTCCCTGATATCTGCTTAGTTCTTTGTTCCCTGGTATCTGCTTAGTTCTTTGTTCCCTGGTATCTGCTTAGTTCTTTGTTACCTGGTATCTGCTTAGTTCTTTGTTCCCTGGTATCTGCTTAGTTCTTTGTTACCTGGTATCTGCTTAGTTCTTTGTTCCCTGGTATCTGCTTAGTTCTTTGTTCCCTTATATCTGCTTAGTTCTTTGTTCCCTGATATTTGCTTAGTTCTTTCTATGAGTTCCTTGTTTGTAATCTTATCATACCAGCTCAGTCCCTCTATTCTACGTAAACATCCATTTATGAAGGTCTATAGTTTTCTGTTGGTGTTTTATTGTTGTCCTCCATGTTTCCGAGCCATACAACATCTTTTATTTGTATTACGTTTATTGTATTGTTCTAATCGATCCAGTCTTTAAAGAACAATTTTTTAATAGAAAAAGATATTTATTTTCATTTGTTTTGTCTCTCAGATATCTGTGTCTTTATGGCACGGTAGAGCGTCAATATCTGAGAAGATAGCAAATACCAACGACAGAGATTTGTGGAGATCCATGATCGCCTAGGCCAGCCAGCACCGTATCTGATGATGATGAAGAAATGATCTCATCGGTCATTAAACAATGGCAAACTACTGAACGTATAAGTGGTGCCTATGAAATCGAGGTATCGTTTATCTTGGTTGGTAGCGACGTCCTGTAAAGGATATGCAACGATTTTCATTAACCCATACACAATATGGGCATCTAATGAGACCTTGAACGAGCTTTACTGAGAGAGGCAAACGATATCGGTCTCAGTTTCATGGAGGAGATTGAGCAAGTTGCCTAGGATCGAGCGGTATGGAGAAATTGCTTGCAGGCCCTATGTAACGTATAACGGTGTGAGAGGAATTATTATAATTATTATTATACACTATATATACTATGCACCTACGAGATACATCATGGCTTTATATCAAGATAACAAGAGTACAGTAAGAACTACATAAGGAATGACCGACTGGTTCTCCATTACATCAGGTGTTAGACAAGGTTGTGTCCTCTCACCACTACTCTTTATTGCATATATGGATAAAGTAACTCAAGAGTCAAATTCAGATAATGATGAAATAAATGAACTGCTGTTTGCAGATGATCAGTGCCTGATACACCAAAGTCAACAAGATCTACAACAACACATTGACGCCCTGAACCAAAATTATATAAACCATAACATGAAAATCAACAACACTAAAACAGAAATAATGAATATGGGAAGAAAACATAATAATCTAGACATCCATGTCAATGGCAGAGCCGCTGTAGCGTAGTTGTTAGTGAACTCGCTTCGCAAGGCTGGTGGTCTGGGTTCAGCTCCCGCAATGCGCGTGGAATTTTTCCCGACCACGACGGCTCTCAGGTCGACCCAGCCTCAACTGGGTACCAGACATGCTCTGGGAAAGTAAAGGCGGCCGGCGTGATGTTGACCACATCACCCATCGTGTGCCGACGGTCAATGAAAAATGCAGGCCTACCACTGTATTGTCCTATATACCACGAGGTATGAAAGGGTTCCTTTACTTTTTACTTTTATGTCAATGGCACTAAAATAAACCAAGTGAAAGAATTCAAATACTTAAGAAGCATATTCACAGAAGACGGAAGACTAGATAGAGAGATAGAGGCTAGAGTGCAAAAGCAAATGCTGTAACCTACCAGCTAGCCCCATTGTTAAGGCACCCAAAAATGTCACTGACAGCTAAACAATAGATGATCAACAACATTTTAATACCTACTTTGTGTTACCAGAGCCAAACATGGACACCAAACGCAGTCACAAAAATAACTACACGTGAAATGCGCTGCCTGCGAAAAGTTACCAACAACACAAGAAAAGACAGAATCACCAACATCAGCATAAGAAAGAAAGTTGGCACAGAACCTTGCTTGAATTACATTGAGAAACAAAGAATGAAGTGGTTTGGCCACTTAATAAGAATGCATCCAAACTCCACAGTATACAAAGTCTTCCACAACAGAACATCTGGAAAGAAGGCAAGAGGAAGACCACGGAAAAGATGGTTAGATGGCGTAGCAGAATCCTGTTAAAGAGCAAAAATAACAATCACCAAAGCCACAAGAACAGCGAAAGACAAAAACAGAAAACCACGACACTGGGCAACAACCCGGTAGCAGTGTGACGACACAAAAGAAGATGAAGAAGATGTACATGAAGGGAGTCTTTGTGGCGATAGGTCAAACCGTTTGCTTTGTGTTCCGGAGATCGTGGGTTCGAATCCGGACCACCTCCTTTATTTCACGAAAGCATTTGTTTTATTAGATTCCTATGTTCTTGTTATTGTACATTAACCCTTTCGCATTTTGGAGCTGATTTATCGTCTAACGGTATTTTTTAATTTGACGCAACGCCACTTTACTTGGCTAATTTATTATTGTAAAAAAAAGTTGCATGCATCAAGAGGTAAAATAAATTACAGATCGAAAGGTTTACTCTTTCAGCAGGTGGTGCTCATTTCTGCAGAGAGGGACATACTCATGTGTAAATCCGGTCCAATGATGTCAACCTACGCCTCTGAGCCAGGTTTCTATATATATCTGAAAGACACGCACACGGACTGAAAGGCAGACAGAAATACAGAAAAGACACGTATAACAACTGATAGAAAGACAGGTAAACGGACATAAAAGCAAATTCACAGACATGAATACATATGGACATATAGATACAAACATAAATAAAATATAATACACATGCATACACCCATATACATATAGAGACATAGATATAGACACTCATAAACAATGATATTTGCACAAACATAGTCCCTTACATAGACATGGACAAATACGCACTAATGAAGTGTTGAAACACACTTGAATATACACACACATTCAAACACACACTTTAACTCCTAGTCGACCAGGGCAAAAGCCATGTTTTTACAAGAACGTTTGAATGTCTCCGTATCTAGTCGTCCATATGTAATTTTTTTTTAAATTCGTCACTACTGTTGTTCGTTTGCTTGATAAAGTCCTTGTTGGTCGAAACGTTGCTGTATATTGTCATTGTTTTTGTAATTTATAAAACTACAGTACTTTGTTATTACGTGTTTTTACAAGCCATTATTGCCCGCCTGCCCAGCTTGTTCGTAGCGCGTTGGACGACCTGGCAGGACCCCTGTAAGTGCGGTTTAATTCCGCGGGCTTCCAGAAGAGCCACCGGTTCTCCAGATTTACGGTCTTCGTGGCACCGAACCGAAGGGAAACGATGTCCATGGCACCGAGCCGAAGAGCTAAAAACTCAGTGCTTCAGGATCGAAAAAAGCCTTATTTTAGTACAAAAACGCACTTTAGTGTGGTTCCTGGTAAAAAGGTGTCTAACCCAAAACCATGTAGTGTGGTGTTTAGTTCACAAGGTGTTAAGTACACGTCCACAAGGTGTTAAGTACACGTCCACACGGTGTTAAGTACACGTCCACAAGGTGTTAAGTACACGTCCACAAGGTGAGTACACGTACTTGGACACACATTACACAAGAAGGCACTGCCCCTTTTAAAACAGCCTCTGAGTTTTTACAACAACCTGTACATATATATATATATATATGAGGAGCGTCTGGCAGATTTAATTAGAACGCGGCTCCTGTGCGGGAGATTTGTGTTCAATCCACGATACGGTCAAGGATTTTTTCGTGTCTGGGGCATAAAAGAAAAAATCTTAACCTGAACAGTTTCGCGACGACTACATTAGCAATGCAGTTTATTAAATTCCCCAGGCTTTAGATGCTCCGTCCAACACCGCTCTAAATAGCGGTACTACAGGCAGTAACGATAGTATATATAATTATGGCATGGAGGTTCCTACTGTATAATCGTTCGCTTACCGACTATATGTATGTATGTACGTGTGTACGTGTGTGTAAGTACGCATGTATGTATGTGTGTATGTATGTATCGCCAGAGTGGTTACCGGGCCCCAAATTGGGGTGTAAAGAATAGAACCACTGTTACCTGCCACGCATGTCGTAAGAGGCGCCTAAGGAGGTTGGTGCGGGGCTAGCTACCCCACACTGTAAAAAACACTAGATGGCTACAGAAAGGAGAGCAAACCGACTAAACGCTGGCTGAAAATGCATCGCCGAAGGAAGAGCACCAGAGCTCCAAATGGTGCTGAAGATGTGGCGTAAAATACACCAATGGTGAGGCTGTATGAATCAGATTTCCACATGAATAGAATTTATGGGAGATCTGGTACATCGGTCTGGACGGTGATCGAGAGAGAGAGAGAGTATATGTATGTATGTATGTATGTATGTATGTATGTATGTATGTATGTATGTATCTATGTATGTATGTATGTATGTATGCATGTTTGTATGTATGCATGCATGCATGTATGTATGTATTTATGTATAATATGAACCACGTGCCTGTTGTTTATCTGAAAATATGTTTCTAGAATTCCCTTCTTGACATTTCTTCGAAGAAAATTCATACATTTATAAGTACAACTTCTTTTCTTTATTTGCCCTTGACAAGAGTCTCGTGCAGTTTGAGTGGTTCACGAGCATAGACAGAACATGATCAGTTAGTTATACAGGGCTATAAAAAAAAAAGTTTAAGAGTTGAGCTATTTAACAGCGTGTGACCAGAATCACCAGATCTAACGTCTGTACATTCTCAGCGCGTGATGTGCTTTTTTTGACTTTGTGGTTATGTATGACCAACATGACATACCTAGAATTTGGACGAGTCCATATCTGCACTATTATCAAACGTATTATAATATCATTATTTTTTTGGAGGAGGGGTGGGAGTGTTTAAACACACACAATTTGTATTTTTGTTATTGGTTGTTGGTTCCTGAATAATATCAGTACACTTCGGGCAGACCTATAGGTGCTCAGTCTCCTCTAGCAGAAGTCGACGGGTATGCATGCTGATTGTTCCTTTGGTTCTCTGGTTAAACACACTCCGCACTATGCTCCTCGGGCATCCAGTACTACTTGTACAAGGGTTAACTTCAAACACTTTAAATCACTGAAACGATTCAACATTTATTTTAGCGTCTTCATCCAACATACAGTAGGTAAGAGACACAAAAATAGCCCCCTTATCCATCTTTAACTCCCTAACATTGCCGGCCTGCCCAGCGTATTCGTAGCGCGTTGGACGACGGGTGACAAGCCCCCTGTGAGTACGGTTCAATTCCGCGGGCTGGCAGAAAAGCCACAGGTTCTCCAGATTTACGGTGTTCGTGGCACCGAACCGAAGGTTACGAAGTCCATGGCACCGAGCAGAAGAGCAGAAAGCTCAAGTGCTTCTAGATCGAAAAAAAAATCAAAAGAAATCCATAACAATTAATTCTCCAGATGCAAGCCTGCCCGCTCTCTCATTCCCGCAAACACCCACATGCTGAGGTCCGTAGAGTCACGTAAGTCTCTGGAGGATAAAACAATGAATAGTATTTTGCATATATTTCAAATACTAAAAACTAGATAGCTCATCAATATGGAGGCAATATTTCCACTTTTCTATCAATTTTATTTGAGAAAGCGATGATATGAAACGCGTTACTCCTTTCCTGCTTTATACAAATATCAATTGTTTCGTTATCTTAACACAAACGGTATCACTTTAGTAACATACCATGGAGTTGAATAACTAAACATCATCCAGGTGCGTGTCCTTTATAAGACGTTACTCTCTTTCCAGCACATCTAATATTCACTCTGTCTCTAGCCAGTTCACCCACTTCGTCAATAGTCATATTCATGGTTTCTTTAATGTCTTGTAGCCATTTTCTTTTTGGTCTGCCTCTGCGTCCTGGAACCCTGCCCTCTAGTATTGGTCTCTCCAGTCCATCGTGACCTTTTGATATGATCAAACTATCTAATTTTTCTGTATAGTATGTTGTTTATTAGCCACATGTCTTTAACATTCAGTTCTTTCAGGACCTCAGTGAATAACTAATATTTATAAATAATCAAATTATAAAAGGTGGACCTTAGAGGTAACAGGGGCGACGACAGACACTAGTTACGAGCCGCACACAAGGACTCGTTCTAGAAATCTCTTCTAATCCTGACGATGTGAGGCAAAACATGATTGGAGGAAAAAAAGATAAATGATATGACTGGGAATATAGTTAGTGAGCCACGTGAAATGACGTAAAATTTCTTGGAAATTGACAAATCTACTACAAATCAAATACTAAGTCATCGACTATGATCCAAATAATGCATCGTTTCCATGGGCGACCATACGTAGGGTTTTTTTTTGGTGGGTTTTTTTCCCCGATTCAGAAGCACTTGAGCTTTTAGATCTTTGGCTCGGTACCATGGACATCGTTACTTTTGGTTCGGGACCAGGAACACCGTAAATCTGGAGAATCTGTGACTTTCCTGCCAGCCCGCGGAATTGAACCACGCTCACAGTTGGCTTGTCACCTGTCGTCCAACGCCGTACTAACACGCTGGGCAGACGGGCTAGCTAGTAGGTTACAGCATCTTTGAGTACTCGAACCTCTACCTCTCGCTTCATAATATAACTTACAAAACGCAAACACAAAATTCAAACAATGTTAAAACTTAATCATAAATTCATGAGTTTTGGATTACAATTTCTTAATAAAATATTCTCACGATTTTGCTATTTTGAAGTATTTTATGAACCTTAATACTAACCACTTTGAGATTCTGACTTTCAGACCATTCAATTTCAATTTTTATTAGATTATTCAATCTTATATTACTTTATCTTCTCTTGATTCTCTATTATTTCTCCATTATCTAGTTTCTCCGCAGATTCATTGAATTCTTGAATTAACATTTGCAATCAACATATTCTCATTTGAAAGAGTAATAACAGAGCTTTGGAGGCAGGTACAATCGCACTCAGAAAATAGACACTTTGATTTGACACTTTGTCAATAAATTTCCATATTTAATTTACATTTTCACTTCTCTATCTGTGCCTTCATTGATTGATCGAATATTCTTGTTTTCATTGCTTCTTATTAATAGGCCAGGTGTTGCTAGTGGTCTTTGTTGTTAATGGGAATTGTAAAATGATATCAATTTAAATTTATTATTTTGTTTTCTGGTTACTGATCGCTATTTGATTTCTCAATAAACAAATGTAGAGGATATGAACAAGGTGGGAATGTGGAAGAAATGATTGAGAAAAGATAAAACTGAGAAAAAGGAAGTAGCTTAAAGACATAAGGGGAAAAGATATTATGTTAAAAGTTATACTAGATGAGAACTTGAACGTGTAGTGCTGGAGAGTCTGTCCCAAACGATACAGTGGACACAGATGATGGGAACTTAACACGAGTTCAGCCTTCATGTTGCCCCAATCTTTAACCATTAGCATCTAAAACGTTACCATTAGCATCTTTGAAGAGTAATGGTAACGTTTTAGTAGTTGACCATGATATCACCTGTTGGAATCCATTCATCCTGTTTTGTAGGGTCGCAATTGTAGTCACTTGGCTAATTGTTCTGTCATGGCCATTACATCACCTGTTGGGATCCATTCATCCTGTTTTGTAGGGTTACAAATGTGATCACCTGACTAATTGTTCTCTCATAGCCATCCACGACATGCCACGTTTGATTCTAGTGTCATCAGGTCATTAGTAAATTTTGAGTTAATAGAGAATACGTAGTTGATTGGTTGATAGAGAATAGTTAGTTGATTGGTTGATAAAGAATAGTTAGTTGGTTGGTTGGTATAGAATAGATAGTTGATTGGTTGATAGAGAATAGTTAGCTGATTAGTGGATATAAGTGATTGAAATCAATACAAAAGATAACAAAGACATAACAAAATTATACTATGTTTGTTAAAGAACTTGATTATAGTTGTGACTGACACTGTAATTATCATATCCCTACTTTGTCCTGAGCAGAAATTTAACACTTGAACAGTCCTTCAGAATTTATTTCTCTCATAGGCCAGATGTTTCATGATCACATTCTGAAATTATCTTCACCGTCGTCTTTCTCCTCACCACTTTCTCCTGGATGTCTTCTTCCATATTGGGCTTCTCCATTACGTCGTGTCTTTTAATATGACCCTAAATATGAACAAAATACTTCAATTTTCTCACTCTGTTTTCTACCATTAGACAGTTTTCTTTGAATTTGAGTTACTTCTGGACAGATGTAGTTCTTTTCTGTCCATAATTTTCTGTCCATATACAGAACATCGGGAAAGAAGGCAAGAGGAAGACCACGGAAAAGATGGTTAGATGGCGTAGCAGAATCATGTGAAAGAGCAAAAATAACAATCACACAAGCCACCAGAACAGCACAAGACAAAAACAGATAAATACGACACTGGGCAACAACCCAGTAGCAGTGTGACGACACTGGGCAACAACCCGGTAGCAGTGTGACGACACTGGGCAACAACCGGTAGCACGAAAGAAAGAAGAAGAAAGAAGAATATGTAAGAGTACTATTCTGTAACACTTACATTCTTTCTCTCTCTCTCTCTCTCGCGATCGTTATTTATGGCCATTTTGATCATTCTTATTGCGATATATAAACAGCCTTTGCTAAGAATGTTTTTTTTTACCTTTCAATCTTCAGTACCATTTGGAGCTCTAGTGCTTGTCCTTCGGCGATGTGTCCGATTTCAACCAGCGTTTACTGGGTTCGCTCTCCGTTAGCCTTTGGCTGTCTCCACCGACCTGCAAGGCAGCAGGTTACACTTTATTTAAAAGCACATAACATTCTTTTATACTGCCTTGTTAAATATCCATTTTTCCACCCATACCTTGCCACCGGAAATATGCATGCTCTTAGTATTCTAATCTTTATTTTCATATCAGTTTCAGTCTATAGTTCAGTCTATATTTCAGTCTATAGTTCAGTCTATAGTTCAGTCTATAGTTCAGTCTATATTTTAGTTGTATTAGATTTTTAAGGCTATAAAGAAAAGGCTTTAAAAGGCTTTTTGTTCTTTTTATTTTTTCGATCTCATTCCCATCTATAGTTTGTAGTGTAACGAAATATTCAAAACTGTTCACATTTTCTAGTTTTTTTTTCTAAATTAAAAAAAAATATCTTTTACTATCTGACAAAATCACTATTATTAATATTGCAATTTTCATTTTTATTTTACCAAGAAAAGACAAAAATTTAAACGTGTTAGTAATACGTAAACTAAACGGTCTTCCATACATTTGAAACAAACCCAAGGTACATAACAGGCCTCGTGAGTTCATATAATTTTTTAATGAATATTTTAAACTTATTATGCACCTGCTGTTATTATTATTTTAGCGGTTGAAATTTTATGTCAATTCTTGATTAGTCAGACAGACAAGTCAATCACTGGAAAACCCCAAGGAAATGAAAAACAAGGTATGTAACAGTGTGTTTTCTGTTAGTAAAAACTAGACAAAATTGTAAATTATCAAATGTGTAAACAAGCATAATAAAGTTAGAGAAGAAAAAACAGCCCGATGATTAAAGAAAATATCATGAGTGTCTAAGCAGAATGATGGGAGTATCAAGAAGAGACCAGATTAGAAATGAAGACATCAGGAAAATAATGTGTACAGCATCAGTACTGAGCTTCATCAAGAAACTACAAATTAAATGATTCGGCCACATAAGCAGATTACCAACAGACAGTGCGCGTCAAAGAGTAATGTTACTCCGATACAGTGCATACAAAGCAAAAGGCCGTCCACGCAGAAGGGGGACCTCAGAGATAACAGAGGAACGAAATATATCATTTATGAAGCGCACACAAAAGCTCGTTCTTGAAATCTCTTCTTATCCTGACGCTGTAAGACAAAACAAGATTAGAGAAAAGTAAGAGTGTAATCAACATGGAACAAAACCAATACAGTCAAATAAACAAGAAAACTAAAGTTTATAAACTTATGTTAAAGATTCAAACAATAACTATGTAAAATATGATGTAGTGAAGTCTGATGAAGACATTTGTCTGTCTTCTTCTTCTTTTTCTTCTTCTGCGAACGCCCTATATCGACCACTTATTAAACCATTCTTTGTGGTTTGTATGTGATCTGAGCGTAAGAGCGATTGCACGTTGTGCCAGTCATGCGCCTAGGGTGCCTAGGCCATCACATTCTATTTCTGCGCGCTTTTTATTTACTAGGGTAGCTCCCTAGATCCTTTTCTTCGTGTTTTCATCGCTTCAAAACGATCATTTTTCGCCGTATATTTGGGCTTTATGAACTTCGCCTAAGAGTATGTCTACACTATGCGCCCTTTCTGACTATGTGAAGTCGTTCCGGATTTGTCTGTCTGATGATAGGGAATTAATCTGTCATTTTTAGAAGGCCTTCAGCGTTGTAAGGAAGTCATCACAAAGTTACTTCTAAGGAAGACGATTGTCCAGGCTGTGACATATGTACCTTTCGCCATATTGAGTTCCACATCATTCTGAGATTTGGCTGATTGTGTCAGTGGAAGTCTGGAAGACGTGGCAAAGGACGACCAAGACGACGTGTCAACGTGATATTAAATACGCTTTGAACATAATGATGGCTGAGACGGAAGAGTTAGTTTAAGATCAAGTGTCTTTCAGGCAAGCTGTGTTACGAGTTGAGTGTGACTAGACAAGGACATGAGTGGAACCAGCAATGAGACGGAATGAGTGGCTTCCTAAACAGACTTGAAGAAGTTTTGGAAGGAAGCATAACGGCAAAGAGGAAACATCACAGCAAAGAGGAAACATCACTGCAAAGAGGAAGCATTACTGCAAAGAGGAAACATCACTGCAAAGAGGAAGCATCACGGCAAAGAGGAAGCATTACTGCAAAGAGGAAGCATTACGGCAAAGAGGAAGCATCACTGCAAAGAGGAAGCATTACTGCAAAGAGGAAGCATTACGGCAAAGAGGAAGCATTACGGCAAAGAGGAAGCATCACTGCAAAGAGGAAGCATCACTGCAAAGAGGAAGCATTACTGCAAAGAGGAAGCATTACGGCAAAGAGGAAGCATTACGGCAAAGAGAAAGCATTACGGCAAAGAGGAAGCATTACGGCAAAGAGGAAGCATTACGGCAAAGAGGAAGCATTACGGCAAAGAGGAAGCATTACGGCAAAGAGGAAGCATCACTGCAAAGAGGAAGCATTACTGCAAAGAGGAAGCATTACGGCAAAGAGGAAGCATTACTGCAAAGAGGAAGCATTACGGCAAAGAGGAAGCATTACTGCAAAGAGGAAGCATTACGGCAAAGAGGAAGCATCACTGCAAAGAGGAAGCATTACGGCAAAGAGGAAGCATCACGGCAAAGAGTAAGGCTACGGAGATGACAGATTCCTATTGTATTTAATAATTTTTAACGGTTCATAAAGGTTGCAGAGGCGGAACATCTGACACATGAAAGAGAAAGAAATTCCTAAGGATTGTTAGGATGGCAAAGTTCTGCTCAGGACAAAATATGTGATGATGAAGATAATGAAGATGATGATGATGATATATATATTTATATATATATATTGCAAGAGTTTACTAAAATTTCAAACTGATCTTTGATCTTCAGAATCTCGAATTATTTCGCTAACGGTGCTAGCAAACTTTGAACTTTAGAAAAGATTCGTGATATTTGAGAAGTACTCAAACGTACCCCACACACCCAGTTCTTATCACAATAGTTCAGCCAGCCTGTTGCTATGGTGATACACGTGCGTAGATTTCTTTATTTATTATATATTCATTACAAATAAAAAAAAAAGGTGAAAACTTTCAGATCAACCACAGATGTGATTATTATAGAAATCTCCCTTCCTTTTGTCCCATCTTTACACGATTGTAAAACATAGGATAAGAGAGTGATAGGATAAGAGAGTGATGGGATAAGTAAAGAGAGATCTTTATACAAAAGGAATACGTACATATGGGGGGTCCTAGGAAACTTATATTTAGAATAAGTTGTTTACATGTTTCTTGTCGGTCTGCAACAGAGAACTAGTTATACACTCACATTCTGATGCCGGTAAAATAAATTTGTTCTTTGTCGCCATGTTGATGTTTCTGCTGCTGTACCACTCTTCCTGTCGGCATTCACTTCTTACACATATTTCCTTCATTGTGTAACCCCACTTTCTTCACTTCCTACCCACATTTTCCCCCTGAGTAGCCTTAACTTTCTCACTGTCTATCCACTTTTCCTCCACTAGGAGGCCACACTTTCCTCCCTCTACTCACATTTTCCTCCAAAAGGCGGCAACACTTTAATCACTGCCTACCCACCTTCTTCACTGCCTACACATATTTCCTTCCCTGAGCAGCCACACATTCCTCTCTGCCTACCAATATTTTCTCTACCGGGCAACCACACTTTGCTCACTGCCTACCAACATTTCCTCCCTTGAGCAGACACACTTTCTTCACTGTTTACCCACATTTCTATCACTGGGCAACTACACTTTCCTCACTACTTACCCACTTTTCTAACTGCCTACTTACATTTCTTCTTCCCCTGAACAACCACACTTCCTTCACTGTCTACCCACCTTTCTTCCCATGGGCAACAACCATTTCCTCACCATCAACAAACATTTCCTTCCCTGAGCAGCCACACTTTCCTCACTGCCTACTAACATTTTTTCCACTGAGCCACCACACTTTTCTTACTGTCTACCCTCATTTTCTCTACTGGACAATCCCTTTTGCCTCTCTACATAACCGCAGTTCTCCTACTGCTCAACAACACTTTCCTCACTACCTGCCCACATTTCCCCTTTCGGGACAACCATACTTTCCACACTACCTACCCACATTTACTCCCTCTGGACAACCCCACTTTTCTCACTGTCTACCCACATTTCCCCCTTCTGGAAACCATATTTCCCTCGCTGTCTACCAATATTTTCTCTCTTCTGGACAACCATACTTTCCTCACTACCTACCCACATTCCCCTCAGGACAACCCCACTTTTCTCACTGTCCACCAATATTTCCCCCTTCTGGACAACTACACTTTCCATACTACCTACCCACATTTCCCCCTTCTGGACAACCACACTTTCCATACTACCTACCCACATTTCCCCCTCTGGACAACCACACTTTTCTCACTACCTACCCACATTTCCCCCTTCTGGACAACCACACTTTCCATACTACCTACCCACATTTCCCCTTTTGGACAACCACACTTTTCTCACTACCTACCCACATTTCCCCCTTCTGGACAACCACACTTTCCATACTACCTACCCACATTTCCCCCTCTGGACAACCACATTTTCCCCCACTGCAAAGTTCCACTTTCCACAGTTCCTAACCACAGTCCACAATCTATACGTTAACATTCTTCAGGCAACTATACCTTCTTCTAAAGTTATCTTTCACGAACTCGTACATACAAATATATTCCTTATGTTCTTCGTAATTTCATGTGGAACAACCTCAAGCTTGCCTTATGTCTGACTTTCTCCTTTTCGCTTGTCATTAACAGCTAAATGCTAAAGCAAATCTTATAAGAACGAATTTTTGAACAACACTATGTTACCAGTGTCAGACATGTCCAATAACAGCAGATAATGAGCGGAAAATCATAACGACGGAGATAAGGTGCATTAAAAGAGCTGCAGGTGTGACAATAAGAAACAAAATTAGAAATGAAGAAATCAGAAGAAGACTGGATGTGAAACCTGTCATAAAACTGCAATCCATAAAAGAACAACAAATTAAATGGTCTGAACACCTGACAAGAATGACCTGGTATCGTCTACCACAGAGAGCCACACAAGTATAACGAGTACACAGCAAGAGGAATACCACGCAAAAAGATGTAACAACAGTATCAAGAACAGCCTTAAGAAAATGAATAACAACTTACAAATTGCATTAGAACAAGCACACACAACAAGATCACTACATTTCCACTCCAATACATCTAGAAGTATTCTATAGAATTCTATAAAGAAGTAAATCAGGAAGGAAGAAGAAGATTATTCTCCTGCTGCGTTCCAAAAAAATATTCTGTTAAACTTAACTGTCTTTCTTACCTGTAAAGTTAAGTTTATTTTTCAACCTTAGTTTGAAAAAATAAAAATGAAACAATGCACTGTCTTAATTCTTCTGAAACAATTTCAACCTACCTGGAAAAGTACCTGAAAAGAAGGAAGGTAATTTACGACTATTTTTTGTGAGGGTATATATTCCTCTAACTTCCAATTTTAAACTTAATGTATGTTTATTTTGCTTGGATGAGAGACTCAAACACGGTTTTGAAGCAACGATCTTTATCTTGCTCAGCTTTTTTTGTGCTACGCTCTCATGGGTTTCAGTGTGATGTTTTTCTTGATTGTTCTTCGATTCAAGAGAAATAGAGAAGCGTTGTTGTAAGAAAGTCTGTGGTGGGTAGTGAAATATAGAAGCTAATTTGTATATGAGTAAAAGCTGAAGCTTGTCTGTTGTGTAAGAGTTTGTGAATAGATCTGATGTGGAAATAGATATGTTAGAAAAGAGATGTTATTCAGTAAATAGTGTTTAAATATCTATTTTGTTGAGTTCCGGGAACACCGGATCAGTCTCCTTAGCAACGTGTATGTTGATTGTTCCGGTCGCACGCTGGTTACATGTGAGGTTCAACTATTTTGTTTCGTCTCAATTCCTGCTCGATCCAATCTTGATTCCAAACTCATTTGTTCTCATTATTATCGTTGATTCATCTTCTTCTTTTTTGAGTTCGTTCTTATCAGCCAAGCTTGGCACTCTTTGTGATTTGTGTGGTTTGCAGCGCAGAACTGGAATACACTGCCCCACGGTTCATACGCTCCTATCCATGCAGGACAAGCGCATACGAAAATGTCGGTCTATGCTCATTCATCTGTGCAGTGTCCTTTACTAGCAGACGATAGTTTATTGACCTCATTATATCTATCTTCCATATTCAATGTATGACTTCCCTTGTCATACTCAATGTGTGTTTTTGCTAGCCATACACAATGTATGTTTTCCCTTGTCATACACAATGTGTGTTTTTGCTTGTCATACACAATGTGTGTTTTTGCTTGTCATAAACAATGTGTGTTTTTGCTAGCCATACGCAATGTGTGTTTTTGCTTGTCATAAACAATGTGTGTTTTTCCTTGCCATACGCAATGTGTGTTTTCCCTTGCTATACACAAAGTATGAACCAAGATATTCAAAACTGTTCACACTGTCTACTTTCTCTCCGTTGATAAAAATATCTTTTGTCATGCTCGTTTTATCGGTTGTCATTATTTTTGTATTTGCCACAACACATAGGAAGGTATACGTAGATGAGGTAATGCTATTTGTTGTGATTGTTTAACCTGGTATCGTGAAGCTGGATGGGAACGATAATAATCACAGGAAACATGAGATTATAGAGATTAAGATATGTAATCTTAACAGTAAGAGGAAATTAGTTGAAAGATATGTTTATCATCATTGCACATGGATTGCCCGTGTAGTGATGGGGCCACAAGTGAAGCAAAGAATAGTACCACTGCGACCTACAAGGCATGTCGTAAGAGGCGATTGATGAAGGACCTAGGGAAGTTACCATAGTAAATAATAAGCGTCGCAGAAATCGGATGTGCTGGGCTACTTGTAGGCGCATAACTAGCACAACGTACAATGAATCTTAGGCTCAGATCACATACAAATCACAAAAAGTGGTTAACAATGGGTCGATATGGTGCTTTCGAAGAAAAAGTATGAATTGCAAAGTTATTGAGTCCGGAGGTAACAATAACTAGGGAGTGAGAGGGTTAGGGAGTGAGAGGGTTAGGGAGTGAGAGGGTTAGGGAGTGAGAGGGTTATGGGTGGAACAAAGTACATTTTAAAATATTAAATTTGAGAGCGAGGAATAAATATTGCCCCATTCTTCCACAGGGAGTTGGTAGTATTAATAAATATTGCCCCTATGTTCCACAGGGAGTTTGTAGTATTAATAAATATTGCCCCTATGTTCCACAGGGAGTTTGTAGTATTAATAAATATTGCCCCTATCTTCCACAGGGAGTTTGTAGTATTAATAAATATTGCCCCTATCTTCCACAGGGAGTTTGTAGTATTAATAAATATTGCCTCTATCTTCCACGGGGAATTTGTAGTATTAATAAATATTGCCTCTATCTTCCACAGGGAGTTGGTAGTATTAATAAATATTGCCCCTATCTTCCACAGGGAGTTTGTAGTATTAATAAATATTGCCTCTATCTTCCACGGGGAATTTGTAGTATTAATAAATATTGCCTCTATCTTCCACAGGGAGTTTGTAGTATTAATAAATATTGCCCCTATGTTCCACAGGGAGTTGGTAGTATTAATAAATATTGCCCCTATCTTCCACGGGGAGTTGGTAGTATTAATAAATATGTCACGCTCTAGTAATCAATATGAATATCGACTTAGCAAGCAATAAATATGATTAGTAGAAGTTGAAATCAGTTTCTTTGCCCAACCGAGCAGTATCGAATTCAGATCTCCTGATTAACTGTGTTGTTTCTCTTCTGTCATGTCAGTCTATTTTTCCAGAGATGCCTGATCTCAGTGTAATTGAGATCAAGATCCGTCCTTTCGGAGACGGACGATAAAACGTAGGTTACATGTTCAATTTGAGCACGTAAAAGAATCATTGACAGTTCAAAATTGAGAAGAGTAGGCTGGAAAGTCGCTGTCCGGATAAAATTCATTTGAAAAAATTAAAAATTAAATGCCTACACAAATATCTACACCATATTCAAAATGACATCTGGGACCCTCGCCGGTGCTAAAGAATTCGACCACCACAGCTGAGATTTTCCTGTGTAAGAAAGAGATCGGAGTACACATGATTGCTCATCGAAGTGCAATGATGACGGTCCTATCAATCAATCAATCAATTAATACATGATACGTGTAAGAGATGAGAATCCTGGGGCTGTCATCTCCTTAATGTACACAGCTAGAAATTATTGCCTAACTTGTTGATTTATGTCAGAATTTCTAAGCGTTGCTGGAGAATCTGGAAAAACTTTATGTCCATACTTAACCAAACAAGACTTCAGTCTTAGGTTGAAAAGGCGTGTCTTGGCTCAGGAAAGCTTCAACTTAAGACTTTAAAGTCTCTACCTCCGACGAGAAACTCCTTTTCCTTCAAGTATCCAAATATATCAAATGTGGCGTAGCCTTCTCAGGCCTATATATAAAGTATCTGGACAATATATAAAGGATATAAAGTATCTGTCAATTAACATTTATAGATTCCAGTATGCAGATGGGAGGAGGACCAATTCCTTTTCTCGTGTGTCAAACGCCGAGTACTGGATTGAACCCGCAACCTTTCTTGTGTCAGAGTCGATTGTCGAACGCTTAAACATTACGCCAATCCGTGCTACAGCTCTAAGTATACAAACACCAATACCTCATTTTTAAGCAAGCTCTGTTTTTCGTGTTTTTGTTTTGTTTTGTGGATGGAGTACAAGCAAATCTTATTATAACTTTCTTACTTTAAGTAGGAGAACTTTATTTCATACATCTTTCTTTCTTTCTTTCTCGAATCATGTATGCCTCACAGCGTCAGGTCAGGAAGAGATTTCTAAAACGGGCCGTAGTATGCGCTTCGTAGATAGTCTCTTTCGTTGCCTCTGTTATCTCTGAGGTCCATCTTTTGCGTGGCCGGCCTTTTGCTTTGTACCCATTGTATCGGAGCAGCATTGCTCTTTGGGGTGCACTGTCTGATGGTAATCTGCTTACGTGGCCGAACCATTTAATTTGTTGTTTCTTGATGAAGTCTAGTACTGATGTTGTACCCACTTTTTCCTGATGTCTTCATTTCTCAACCGGTCTTTTCTTGTTACACCAGCATTCTGCGTAGACACTTCATCTCTGTTGTGACTAGCTTTCATACATCATCATGTGCTAGCTTGAAATCTACATTTTACAAATCAACTTGAAGTATTCTACAAAGATTTTACACCAATAACATCTCCTGAATATTGTTAATAAGATTTTTAAATAATTTTTGAAAGGTTGAACAGTGTAGACATGCTCTTTGACGTAGATCATACTGCCCAAACATACGGCGAAAGATAATCGTAAAAGAGCAATCCTAGTGAAAGCTACCCTAGTAAATAAAATGCTGGCACTACATCGGATGTGCTGGCCTACTCATCATACATGCATAACTTGGCACAACGTATAATCGCTCGTAGGCTCAGATCACATACAGACCACAAAGAGGGGTTTAATAAGTGATCGATATGGAGCGTTCGCGAGAAGAAGGGAAGAAGAAGAAATAACATTTTGGTACTTAAGGAAGCTCACCTGAAAACTGCCAATATCCGAACGATTTATCATCCGGTTTATCGTATTGTAGAAGTTAATTCCCCTATTTAACAAACAGTAGGATATTTTTATTATTTCAAATATTCAGTATTCCCTGTGTATCTTGTCAATATGTTTTATTGTCTATTGACAAGGGAGATGATAGCCAAAAACTTGAGGTTCCTATCTAACTTGAAGATCATACACATCAGTTTAACATTCGCCTGAGTGGTTACCGGGGTCCAAATTTGGGGTGTAAAGAATAGAACCACTGTTACCTGCCACGGATGTCGTAAAAGGCGACTAAGGTGGTTTGGCTGAAATCGAATGCATGTGTCCTAAACGAGTAGAAGTCTATGCGTTTAGTGGCCTACCAAACCAATGTGCAACATATGCACGTTCTTGGCAAAGATCAAACATATCACAAAGAGTGATTAAAATTGGTCGTAAAGAACGAACGCAAAGAAGAAGAAGAAGTTAAACATTAATTTCATATTGTCTATTGACAAGGTAGATGATAGCCAAAAACTTGAGGTTCCTATCTAATTTCAAGATCATACACATCAGTTAAACATTAATTTAAATCACATCCTATCTAACTTGAAGATCATACACATCAGTTAAACATTTATTTCAAACACATTCAGAAAATTCAGAGTAGCTGCTAGTCGATTATGCTAGAGCGCAGGATTCCCTTTCGTGAGACCCGGTTTCGATTCCCGGTAAGGTCATTGATTTTTTTTCTGTCAGGGGAACAAAGAAAATAATCATAACCTGAACAGTATCGTGGTGACTGCACTAGCTATGTGACGATTAAATTCCTCAAGTTCACGCATGTCCTACATCACTCTGAAAAATCGTGCTGAAATGAAAATCGGGGCATATCCTTTACAGGACATAGCCATCATCGGGGCATATCCTTTACAGGACATAGCCATCAGCGGGGTATATCCTTTACAGGACATAGCCATCATCGGGGCATATCCTTTACAGGACATAGCCATCAGCGGGGTATATCCTTTACAGGACATAGCCATCAGCGGGGTATATCCTTTACAAGACATAGCCATCAGCGGGGTATATCCTTTACAGGACATAGCCATCATCGGGGTATATCCTTTACAGGACA
This sequence comes from Arion vulgaris, assembly GCA_020796225.1. NCBI lineage: Eukaryota > Metazoa > Mollusca > Gastropoda > Stylommatophora > Arionidae > Arion > Arion vulgaris. The sequence continues at coordinate 28,542,398 of CM036769.1, forward strand.
TAGCCATCAGCGGGGTATATCCTTTACAGGACATAGCCATCAGCGGGGTATATCCTTTACAGGACATAGCCATCAGCGGGGTATATCCTTTACAGGACATAGCCATCATCGGGGTATATCCTTTACAGGACATAGCCATCAGCGGGGTATATCCTTTACAGGACATAGCCATCAGCGGGGTATATCCTTTACAGGACATAGCCATCAACAATAGTAAACGAGTCGTTGATTTTCTAGGCACCACTTATACGTTCAGTATTTTGCCATTGGTTTCTGAACGGTGAGGTATACTTTTACCGTTTATAAAAATCCAAGGGAACTAATTTGCTTCCAAACTTGCCTGCCGCGGTGTTTGAACCACTTACGCTTGGGTTGTGATCGAGCTCACTACCGCTTAAGCTACAGACGCTCAGAAAAGTAGTATTACAGTTATTCCGAAAATTATATTTTAAATGTGACATGTGATGACGTCTACAACAGGTGTTGTGTTTGACTTGACTGTATATATGTTTGTTTGTTTGTTTGTTTGTTATACCTCAAGCTGTGTTTGTTATAAATAGGTATAATTCAAAGTTCGTCTCTGATAACCCTGTATGTTAGAGTCACACAGCTGAGAATTACAAGTTTTGTTATGAGAGCAGCAACATCTGTACGCAATAACTGCTTCTAATTTAAATGCTACAAAAATAAAATTTTGTTTCATTTCGCCAGTTAATTAAAATCAATATGAGCATTTGTATTGCGCGGGGAAATATATTTAGCATTTTATGGTGCAAAGCGTTCGTAAATCAATTACTTTATTAAGCTTTTTTTCAGATTAAATAAGAACTCTTTATTCTCGGTGAAAAATACAACAGTAACATATTTTTAATATTTGCATATTTAGAACGTTACTGTCGAATCGATACCATGCACTTGAATTGTTTGTTATCGGCTGCTTAGCTGGAGTGTGATACATAGTTTATAATCTTATTCAAACATTTCTTGTAATGATGAGGCTTAAAGATTGGTAATTGAGCATTTCAGGCAGTGAGGAGGTCTGCAGATTAGCAAGTTAATATTTCAGGCAGTGAGGAGGTGTGCAGATTAGCAAGTGAACATACCAGGCAGTGAGGACGTCTACAAATTAGCAAGTGAACACACCTGACAGTGGTGCGGTCTACAGATTAGCAAGTGAACATACCTGGCGATGAGGAGGCCTAAAGATTAGCAAGTGAACATTCCAGGCAGTGAGGACGTCTACAGATTAGCATGTGAACACATCTGACAGTGAGGAGGTCTACAAATTAGCAAGTGAACATACCTGGCGATGAGGAGGCCTAAAGATTAGCAACTCGAACATACCTGGCATTGATGATGCCTACAGATTAGCAACAATCGAAAATACCTGACAGTGAGGAGAGCAGCAGATTAACATTCTAACATAACTGGCAATGAGGAGACCTACATATTAGCACCTCGAACATATATTTAGTTAAGCAATAGCCAGTTTGGGTTTAGGAGGGTAAGAGCTGCACAGACGCAATATTTACACTAAGACAGATCTGCGAACAAACAATTGAATACAATCAAAGTAAACAACTTATATTTATAGACCAAGAAAAGGCATTTGATAGAGTAAACAGGTGCAAACTATGGAAGATCCTTGAAGAATATGGCATCCAGGGACAACTATTAGGTAATATCATGGCCTTATATCAAGATAGCCAGAGTACAGTAAGAACAACAGAAGGAATGACCGACTGGTTCTCCATTACAAGAGGTGTTAGATAAGGTTGTGTCCTCTCACCACTACTTTTTATTACATATATGGATAAAATAACTCAAGAGTCAAATTCAGATAATGATGAAATAAATTAACTGCTTTTTGCAGATGATCAGTGCCTGATACATCAAAATGAACAAGATCTACAACATCATATTGACACCTTGAACAAAAATTGTGTAAAACATGACATGAAAATCAACAACACTAAAACAGAAATAATGAATATGGGAAGAAAACATAATAATCTAGACATCCATGTCAATGGCAATAAAATAAACCAAGTGAAAGAATTCAAATACTTAGGAAGCATATTCACAGATGACGGAAGACTAGATAGAGAGATAGAGGCTAGAGTGCAAAAGCAAATGCTGTAACCTACCAACTAGCCCCATTGTTAAGGCACCAAAAAATTTCACAGGCAGATAAGCAACAAAAGATCAACAGCTTTTTTATATCTACTTTGTGTTACCAGAGCCAAACATGGACATTGAGCAAAACGCAGTCACAAAAAATAACTACATGTGAAATGCGTTGCCTGCGAAAAGTTACCAACAACACAAGAAAGGACAGAATCACTAACATCAGCATAAGAAAGAAAGTTGGCACAAAACCGTTCTTGAATTACATAGAGAAACAAAGAATGAAGTGGTTTGGCCACTTAATAAGAATGCACCCAAACTTCACAGTATACAGAGTCTTCTACAACAGAACATCGGGAAAGAAGGCAAGAGGAAGACCACGGAAAAGATGGTTAGATGGCATAGCAGAATCCTGTCAAAGAACAAAAGTAACAATCACCCAAGCTACCAGAACAGCGCAAGACAAAAACAGAAAACCACGACACTGGGCAACAACCCGGTAGCAGTGTGACGACAAAAGAAGAAGAAGAAGTAGAAGAACATATATTGCAATGATGGAGCCAACAGATTAGCAATCGAACATACCTGATAGTGAGGAGGCCTACAGATTAGCAACCGAGCATACCTGACAGTGAGGAAGCCTACAGATTAACACAGGAAGAGTAAAAACTACAGTAATCTCATAACGAATCAACAAATGGGAAACACGAACTGATATCCGAGCTATGTAGAAAACTACATTACGCAACGATGAGAAACTTAGAGATGAACTTGAAGACAAGAGAAACTTAGAGATGAACTTGAAGACAAGAGAAACTTAGAGATAAACTTGAAGACAAGAGAAACTTAAAGATGAACTTGAAGACAAGAGAAACTTAGAGATGAACTTGAAGACAAGAGAAACTTAGAGATAAACTTGAAGACAAGAGAAACTTAGAGATGAACTTGAAGACAAGAGAAACTTAGAGATAAACTTGAAGACAAGAGAAACTTAGAGATAAACTTGAAGACAAGAGAAACTTAGAGATAAACTTAAAGACAAGAGAAACTTAGAGATGAACTTGAAGACAAGAGAAACTTAGAGATAAACTTGAAGACAAGAGAAACTTAGAGATGAACTTGAAGACAAGAGAAACTTAGAGATAAACTTGAAGACAAGAGAAACAAGTGTAAGCTCAGAAGTCACAGTAACACACACGCCAAATGACTGTCTGTAAAGAAAAAAAAAACCATTTATATAACTAAAGATGAGTCATCAACGGATATACACACACACACACATACACACACACACACACTTATAATATACATCTCCAAAAGTGTCTGAAGGCTATTGTCTATTGTCTATTCCCAGGTGGAAGATTTAGTTGGTTGTCCACTCCTGCCGTTAAGCGTTGGGATGGGAACTTTAATTTGCGTTCTAGTGCCAGATGAGTCACCCTTGTTGTGTTATATCCACTTTCAGTTTCAGTTTCAGTTTGGAATATCTTCATTGCACTCCGGACATGTCAGTAGGTGCTTCGATCTCCTTCGCAATATCTCCAACAGCGTCCATCGACTGACCGTACCAGTTCGATTTTGATTGATGAGCCTACTCACGTACCTGTTATGCTGTTCTTTTCTTGCTACTCCAATCTTCAAACCCAGCTCCTGCAATCTAGTAGTTGACGTGGATAGGTTTAAATGAAAATCTTCTTTGCGGCCACACTCTATGATGGCTTTCAAAATAGCAGCTCTATCCATTGGCAGGCCCTCTGATATGGTAGCAGAGCCAGCCAGCCTGTCTGCTCTCTCATTGCCAACGACACCCATGTGCCCCGGAACGAAGATAAGTGTGATTCTGCAAATTGTTGACGCTTGTAGTGTTTCAGTCCGTTGCCTGCGCACCGAACCAGCCTCTACCTTGCGGATCATACTCAATGAATCACTCAGACTGCACGCATGAGTGTAGTTTTGTGACTTCAGCCAATGTAAAGCATTAGTCACCGCCAGTACCTCTATTGTCATACTGCTTGTTGTCATACGAAATGCACCGCTGGCCTCATAGACCATTCTGTCAAATGAGCTTTCAGAGAAGGCCCATGCGAACTTTTCGTGACGAACTACCGATCCATCCGTGTAAATCACAACGGCACCTTCATTGCAGTTTTCATGAATGATAGCCTTAACGCCTGCATCCAGCGCCACGGTATTCCTCTCTTTGCAACTTTTGTCACATTTAATGATGGTGGAAAAAGTGTTCCCATATATTGAAGGCATCGGTATCCATTTTTCCCCATAACCGATATTTGTGAGCCCACATACTAGCTAAACAGTGTCTGCAGCATGGCCAACCTACGACTTGCCCCGCTTTAATCAATTTCCTCCACTGGTGCTGAGCAGCTCGTGCAATGGGTGATTCTTTTTAGCACTTATTTTGAGGTACGCACGTGCTCTAGCTATCTTGAGTCTATACTCCATGGTCGGAAACCCAGGAGAAACCTCATCGCCACGCAGTTTGTATCCCGTGTGCAACCGAGAATGATACGCATAGCCTCATTCTATATTCTTTCCAGTTTTTCAATTTGTGTTTTACTAACAGTGAGGATGTCCATTGCATATTCAATGGTGGAGAGAACCAGCGTCTGATACAGGAAGACAAGCAGCTCTTAGCAGATTTCGCCTAGTCTCTTATTATGTGTTATGTTATATCCGTGTTTATGTAGTGTCCTCTTGGTATTGTCTATCCATCTTTTCTTGGTCTTCCCTTAGCTCTAGTACCCGATCTCTTTTTACTGTACGCTGTTATTGGTGGTTGGTTGTAGTCCATCTTGATCTTTGGGTGTTGTAGTAATGGTGCCAGCTGGTAGGTCACTACATTTGCTTTTTGACACCTTGTCTCTATTTCCTTATCGAGTTGCAAGGGATTGAATATGATTCAGAACATACGTACTGGTTACAAACTTGAGGAACATTTATTTTTGTTAGAGTTAAAATTAATATTTATGATACACTTATCTGAGAATGTGTTATTTTGTGCGGAAAATAGCCAATTTATATGAATTATTGTTCCAAGATATCTCACTAATTAATACAAATTATTTAATTAAGTTTGGAAAATAAATAAGAAATTTTGTTAAACATATTTTGAAGCAGAAAGTTTTGGATTAGTGATATGGTTGAGAAGTTATGCTTATTTTTGTGAAACATAACATACATTGTTTACTTTTAATCAGGGGTAGAGTTTCACAAAAATATCCAAAATAAATAAAATATTAAAGTTGTTGCAACTATTTTCTTAAATTAAGTTTTACGATTGTTATCTACGCGTGTGTCCATTTTGAACAGAGTATGTTAATAATATTGTTGCAATATTATGCAAAGCGCAACTAAAAATATTTTTTTAAATTACATTTGGGAAACTTGCAAAAACGTAAGTTACCTTGCAACTTACAATTGTGATAGTGCCAGGTACTCTTCTTCTTCTAACGTTCCATATCGACCAATTGTTAGTCACTCGTTGTGATTTGTACGTAATCCAAGCCTAAGAGCGATTGTACGTTGTGCCAGTTATGCGCCTACACATCCTATTAATGCGACGCTTTTTATTTACTAGGGTAGCTTCCTATGCCCTACCTCAGCCGCCTCGTACAACATGCGTTGTAGGTCGCAGTGTTACTATTCTTTGCTCCCTATCGATCATCGGCTACACACTGGCGATCTTGCAACTTATAACTGTGACAGTAACATGTACCGAAAGCATGGAAGACCCAAGACGACCTCGAGGAGAACGATAGAGCAAGAACTGAAGGAAATGAATCATAGCTGGAACACAATACAGAGGAAGGCCATGAACAGGGAAGAATGGTGTACGTTTGTTGCTACCCTAAACGCCAAGAGCGTAACAGGCTAAAGAGAGAGAGAGAGAGTAACATATAGCCAGGTACACTTCATGTTCTTCAAACGCTCCATATCGACCACATGTTAACCACTCTGTGATCTGTATGTGATCCGAGAATAAGAGCGATTGTACGATGTGCCGGTTATGCGTCTACAAGTAGGCCAGCACATACAGTGTCTGTATTGCTTTTTATTTACTAGGGTAGCTTCCTAGGCCCTACCTCAGTCGCCTCTTACGACATGCACTATAGGTCTCACTGGTACTATTCATGCTCCACTTAATGGCCCCGGCAGAACACTAGCGACCAGGTACACTTTCCTAGATATAACGATTCAGTAACTGGAATGTTTCTGTAACCAGCCATAAAACATTTGGAAGCTGGAGGCTCTACGCCTCAAATCACAGCACACCCTCCGAGAACAGTGTAATCTCCTGGAAATTAGAACATTTTAGGGTAACAACTCCATAACGATTCATATGGTAGAGATGTAAAGCGGAAAATGTTCCATAGTCTTTCACGACCATGAGTGAGTCTCGGTGCCGAGGCAGTTAAGCAAGCACGCCACCTGCAGAGAGTATTGCATAAAGCACAAACTCCGTAGCTCTATCAACAATGCTGGGGTCTCTCGAAAAAATGCACTCGCAAACAGAACTACGAGGTCCGGATTCGAACTCACGATCTTCAGAAAACAAGACAAAGGATTATCCACTTAACCACAGAGACTCCCGAGAGGACATTTCATCTATCTAATTCACCGCCTGTAGAGCCCAAAAAAGAATGGTCATATCTACATTTCTAATCTATCTAATTCACCGCCCATAGAGACAAAAAAATGGCTAACATTTCTAATCTATATCATTGACCGTCTGTAGAGACAAAAAAATGGCTAACATTTCTAATCTATATCATTGACCGTCTGTAGAGATACAAAAAATTGCCCTATATACATTTCTAATCTGTACAAAGATTCAAGTCTTGTTTCCATTACTTAGTTTGAAAGCCAAGCTTAATCGTTCTTATTTAGTGCGATTGTCTAAAAGTACCAGAAAAAAGACATCGACTTACGTCTTTCCAAAATCTCATTCCAAATTGATTTTCATTTGCCAGTTTGTCACTTTTACTGGTTTGTCCAGCGCTAGATCGTACTGAAGCTGGACAGGCTGAGCCGTTAGAATAGTTTTGTCACAAAACACTAAACAAAATGAGTTAAAGATTTTCTGAGAAGATTTCAGAATATTTTTTCATCTATTTCGTCTGAGTTTTCTAGAAAGTTCCTAACCGATCTCTTTGGTTGTTAATTCGTGCTACGAATTGGAGACGACTGAAAGCATTGTAACCGTTTCGGACTCAGTGTTATATTTGATCTTAAATTGTTGAATTAAATGGAATAGACTGTTTAATTAATCTACAGTTGCTGTCATTCTTACAGAGGTCACTTTATAAAGGAAGTTCATTACAAACTGGAGACAGTTATCATTTTTCGATTATATTATTAACTCTTTTGTCCTACCAATTTGACTTATTTGCTTATCATATTTGTTAAGAAGACGCAAAGCCAATATACTGCCTACTTCGGTACACATTGGAGTATGTGTTTCCGAAGGTGATAAAAACCCTCACAAAAACTGCGGAGTAAAAGGTTAAGAATGGTCTCTCTATCTCTCTATCTTGCGATCACCGTCCAGACCGATGTACCAGATCTCCCCATACATTCTATTCATGTGGAAATCAGATTCATGCATTGGTGTGTTTTACATCATATCTTCAGCACCATTTGGAGCTCTAGTGCTTATCCTTCGGCGATATGTCCGGTTTCAGCTAGCGTTTACTCGGTTCGCTCTCTGCTCTGTATCCATTTAGTGTTTTTTATGGTGTGGGGTAGTTAGCCCCACCCCCAACCTCCTTATTCGCCTCTTACGACCTGCGTGGCAGGTAACACTGGTTCTCTCTCTCTGCGATCCGGCCTAGATTGATGAACCAACTTTTATCATGAATTTTACCGTGGTTTTGTGGGACTCCGTTCCTCCGTACACCTTCTCGCGAAGCTCTGTGTTTTGGAGCCAGGTTTCTTTTCTTATACCTGCTATCAGTTGACAATCTTGCAGTACGTGCTCTGCCGTCATGTCCGCCTTTTCGCAGGGGCGCAGACTAGTTGTGACAATTTTAAATTTGTTAAACATGTGGGCGCGAAGCTTGTTGTGGCGGGTACGGAGGCGGAACATTGGTTCTATTCTTTTCACCCCAATTTAGGCTCCGGTAACCACTTGGTCGGTTAGAATGGTCTAAAGTTAATGGATGTTTATTAAACAGTGGACAAGAGAGGAAATTATATAAGTCAATATTAATGTATCTCTATAGTTTCGTATGTACCTCTTTCTTTTGTCGTCACATTGTTACCGGGTTGTTGACAAGTGTCGTGGTTTTCTGTTTTTGTCTTGCGATGTTCTAGTAGCCTGGTTGATTGTTATTATTGCTCTTTAACAGGATTTTGCTATATCATCTTCCCATCTTTTTTCTGATCTGTCTCTCGTCTTCTTTCTTTACGTTTGTTGTAGAGGACTCAGTATACAAGAGTTTTGTTGCATTTTTATTAAGTGGTCGAACAACTTCATTCTTTATTTCTCAATGTAATTCAAGCAAGGTTCTTTTTCAACTTTCTCTTTTATGCTGATGTTGGCGACTCTATTTTCTATTGTTCTTGGTAATTTTTCGTAGGCGTTGTATTTCCTCCGTAGTCATTTTTTGCGACTGTGCTTTATTCATTTTTTTCTTCTTTCTTTTGTCATAACACTGCTACCGGGTTGTTGCATAGCGTCGTCACACTGCTACCGGATTGTTGCCTAGTGTCGTGGTTTTCTGTTTTCTCTTGCGCTGTTCTGGTGGCTTGTGTGATTGTTATTTTTGCACTTTCACAGGATTCTGCTACGCCATCTAACCATTTTTCCGTGGTCTTCCTCTTGCCTTCTTTCCCGATGTTCTGTTGTAGAAGACTCTGTATACTGTTCATTTTCCATGTAATACTCTGGTAACACAGAGTAAGCAGTGAGGAACTAGGGAAAGACTATATAAAGCAATATTACTGATGGTTTTCTGCGCACTGCCATTCGTCGATCTCTTCCTTCTACGTCCCTTTTTAAGGAATTCTTGGGGGCATGAATAAGAATAATCTTCAATATCAGATTCCTTCAAGTCTCTTAGCAGCTTTCTCCAAGTCTCTTAGCAGCTTTCTTCAAGTCTCTTAGCAGCTTTCTTCAATTTTCTTAGCAGCTTTCTTCAAATCTATTAGCAGCTTTCTTCAATTCTCTTAGCAGCTTTCTCCAAGTCTCTTAGCAGCTTTCTTCAAGTTTATTAGCAGCTTTCTTCAATTCTCTTAGCAGCTTTCTTCAAGTCTCTTAGCAGCTTTCTTTAAAATGTCACTTTCCGATACGTCTGTATTTTATAACTTTGTTAATAATTTGTTCCTCAATTATAACCATTTGAATTTTAGTTTTAATGTCAGTTTATATAAGTCTGTTTATTAGAGATTTCTTCTAAATGTCTTGTTATATAAAGTCTGTTTATTAGAGATTTCTTCTAAATGTCTTGTTATATAAAGTCTGTTTATTAGAGATTTCTTCTAAATGTCTTGTTATATAAAGTCTGTTTATTAGAGATTTCTTCTAAATGTCTTGTTATATAAAGTCTGTTTATTAGAGCTTTTTTCTAAATGTCTTGTTATATAAAGTCTGTTTATTAGAGCTTTCTTCTAAATGTCTTGTTATATAAAGTCTGTTTATTAGAGCTTTCTTCTAAATGTCTTGTTATATAAAGTCTGTTTATTAGAGCTTTCTTCTAAATGTCTTGTTATATAAAGTCTGTTTATTAGAGATTTCTTCTAAATGTCTTGTTATATAAAGTCTGTTTATTAGAGCTTTCTTCTTAATGTTGGTCAAATAATATGTATAAAATATTGTAGTTTGTTTACGTAGAATAGAGGGACTGAAATTGTATGATAAGATTACGAAAGATGAACTGAGAGAAAGAAACAAGCAGATACCAGTGGAGAAAGAGCTCAGGAAAAGACGCGTGTGATGGATAGGACACACATTGAGAATACCGACCGGGAGATTTGCAAAACAGGCAATGTTTTTTTCCAATCTGAAGGGAAAGAAGAGTAGGGGAAAGGATAGAAATACCTGGAGAAGATAACTGGAAACTGATATTAAAAGGATAGGTAAGACGTAGAAAGAATTGGATGTGATGGCAAGAGAGAGGAAGAGCTGGAAGAAGTTTGTTGAAGACCTGTGCTCCGTTGGGAATTGAAAGGTGAAGAAGAAGAATAATGTAATTAATGTTTCTCTTGTATTTGCTTGTTCAAAAATGTCTCAGAAACAGAATTTAACTAATCCATTTAAACTTTGAAATTAACAATCAGGAATCGAAAGGAAATAATTCCCGTTTGTAACCAATTTTATGATACAAAACTCGGAATGATCCATTTTTACTTGAAGCAAAACACGCAAATAGAAGATACTGCTAGAATGGCTATTCATTTAATTACCAGGGACTTGTAAACATAACCACAGAGGTTTTAAAAAAATGGAGATTTAATTAAAAATCGATGTTTAAACCCATGGTGCGTTCTGATCGTCTCGTTCCAGTAAACAACGCTTGCAATTCAAACGCTACGCAATCTCGGGTTAAACAAACTACTGGACAAATGTCGGTAAATTCGAGCAAACAGATTGCTTTCACCTCAACTCCAGGAATAAATGTATCAAATATTGGATTGTTATTAAAATTAATTGGAGTTTTTTTAAATCTCGTTTATACAAGGGAAGTTCATATCAAATGCTGAATAGGAATAATGATAACCTTATTGTAAGCGTATATGTCTAGTGTAATATTCAACTATACCCTTGTGCAAATTAATTCAATCAAACTGCCATTTTTTTATTTTGACATTGATTACTTTGATTGCATGCAGGAAAGCGGTCATTTAGCCATGTATTTATTTCTTGTATTTTTGGGGGAGAATAAATATTTTATTATTGTTTTTAAATGTTGTGATGTAATAATTACTTATTCACGGACTCATGACCTCCAATAATATGAAGCCGGCGGGCTCAAGTAAAATTCTCAGAAATAAGACTATAACCGTCACGTGACCTCACATTCTAGTAGTGTTAGATAAAAACTAATTCATTTTAAAAGACAACACCAAACAAAAAATGAAGGTTATATTATTTTACAAGTTGAGTTTCAAACGAAGTAATATGAATATTATGACAATTTGTCATCAATAAATAAACATGGGCTGATAGAATTGAGTAGAATTGCAAAATAAAACTTACAGTGTACTATCAAACACATACAAAAACAGCCCCCATCTAAAAGGTATTTTAGATTTCCCGTCTGAGCTAGTCGGACTGCTGTTGCCAGGGGCCACGACGGACTTTACACTCTTAGGGATTCTATCTGTCTTGCTTTGTTTTGTGATGCTAATGTTTTATATAATTGTTATATTCTTCTTCTTCTTCTTTTGTCGTCACACTGCTACCGGGTTGTTGCCCAGTGTCGTCACACTGCTACCGGGTTGTTGCCCAGTGTCGTCACACTGCTACCGGGTTGTTGCCCAGTGTCGTCACACTGCTACCGGGTTGTTGCCCAGTGTCGTCACACTGTTACCGGGTTGTTGCCCAGTGTCGTGGTTTTCTGTTTTTGTCTTGCGCTGTTCTGGTGGCTTGTGTGATTGTTATTTTTGCTCTTTCACAGGATTCTGCTACGCCATCTAACCATATTTTCCGTGGTCTTCCTCTTGCCTTCTTTTCCCGATGTTCTGTTGTAGAAGACTTTGTATACTGTGGAGTTTGGATGCATTCTTATTAAGTGGCCAAACCACTTCATTCTTTGTTTCTCTATGTAATTCAAGAACGGTTTTGTGCCAACTTTCTTTCTTATGCTGATGTTGGTGACTCTGTCTTTTCTTGTGTTGTTGGTAACTTTTCGCAGGCAACGCATTTCACATGTAGTTATTTTTTGTGACTTCGCTTTGCACAATGATCATGTTTGGCTCTGATAACACAAAGTAGGTATAAAAATGCTGTTGATCTTTTGTTGCTTAGCTGCCTGTAATACTTGATATATGGGGTGTAATCGTTGTAGAAGATGGACATGACTCTCATAAATCGCGAACACAAAGATAAAACCAACAGGGATGTAAAAAGAAAATATTTATCAGTTCAGCAAAATGTCAGTGGTAGGATCAAAATGAAGGATGACACAGAGTAGATAGATATATATCACAGCGCCAGGATAAGAAGATATTTCACCCGAGTGGTTACCTGGGCCTAAATTTTGGGGTGTAAAGAATAGAGCCACTGTTACCTGCCACGCATGTCGTAAGAGGCGACTAAGGAGGTTTGGATGAAATCGGATGTACGTGTCCTAAACGTGTAGAAGTATATGCGTTTAGGAGCCTACCAAACCAATGTGCAACGTATACACGTTCTTGGCAAAGATCAAACATATCACAAAGAGTGATTAAAATTGGTCGTAAAGAATGAACGCAAAGAAGAAGAAGATATTTCTAGAACGAGCATTGCTATGCTCTTCATAAATAGTGTTTTTAATGTCTCTGTTATTTCTGATGTTCATCTTTTGCGTGCAAGGCATATTGTTTTGTATCCACTGCATCGGAGAAGCATTGATATTTGAGGCGCTCATGGAGGGCGGCAAGTTTAATCTTTAGCCTTGTGTGATTGACGTTAATTATCGACAATACAAATATTCCTTATTTGGACTACATCCAGATCGCCCAACTCAAGAAACTGCCCTCAAAATCCAGAATTATCATCAACAATTGGGAAGCATTATAATTTTCCTAAAGGAACATAGTACTTCTCAGAACTCCACCCAGTCAGCACAACGCACCAGATCAACACAAAGCCGTCCTCAAGTCTCCAGCTAATCAACAAAACATCCCATCCACCACTAAGATCACAAATCTGCACGCCAGCAGCCAAGACGCCAGTCAAAATAAGTCTGTCCGTAACCGGATCCACTAGCAGTGACAACATAGAACCGCACACACACCAAGGTCTTTTTTATGGCAACAACGAGATGAACACAAAGTTCTTCTGAGGACCACAAGTAGACCAACACAAAGTTCTTTGAGGACCACAAGTAGACCAACACAAACATCTTCTCAGGACATCAAGCAGACCAACACAAACTTCTTCTCAGGACATCAAGCAGACCAACATAAAGTTCTTCTCAGGTCCACAAGCAGACCAGCACAAAGTTTTTCTTAGGACCACAAGGAGACTAACACAAAGTTCTCAGGACCGCAAGCAGACCAACACAAAGGTCTTCTCAGGACCACAAGCAAACCAACACAAAGTTCTTCTCAGGACCACAAGCAAACCAACACAAAGTTCTTCTCAGGACCACAAGCAAACCAACACAAATATGTCTCACGACTATATCCAGACCAACACAAAGTTCTTCTCAGGACCACAAGTAGACCAACACAAAGTTCTTCTCAGGACCACAAGTAGACCAATACAAAGATCTTCTCAGGACCGCAAGCAGACCAACACAAAGATCTTCTCAGGACCACAAGCAGACCAAGACAACGTTCTTCTCAGGGCTACATACAAACACAAAGTTCATCAACACCTATCAGCCATCAACAGTAAAATATCTAGTTGATTTTCTAGGTACCACTTATACGTTCAGTAATTTGCCATTACTTCCTAAACTGTGATGTCTATTTTTACGTCCCGCAAAAATCTCAGGGAAACGAATTTGCGTCCAAACTTGCCCACCTCGGTGTTTGAACCAGGTACGCTTGGGTTCTGATTGTACTCACTACCGCTTCAGACGCACACCACTTGACTATGCCAGCGTTTAAATATCCTCCATAGCAAACCACACACAAAAATAACATTTGACAATAGCCAGTGGCGGCTCGTCATTAGGGGTCAGTGGGGCCAGACCTACCAAAAATAATGTGTAACGTGTATTTATTATTTTATATATTGAAGTATAACCTAACCCAAAATCATGATTTTTTTTCGAAAATATGTGTCTGGCCCTACCAACAAAAATGATCACCAGCCGCCACTGACAATAGCTATTCTCCGTTATATATAAGCAATAACAGAGATAGAGAAACAAAGACAATAGCCAGATACGGAACTCATTCATTCACAAAATTATAAGCTTGGTTAATATTTGAAACTGCTGAAAAGGAACATGCAGCCTCTAAGTTCCAGAACCGTCAATGAACAATGGAAACATGTAATCGAGATCTAAAGAATTAATTAAAATGAGAATTGTAAAGTTTGTGCAATGTTATCCTTCCTGCCAGGCAGCGTACGCGCAGACGACAAACCCTCACGTAAGGTCGGAACATGGAATTTCAAAGACTAGGGATTTATTATTTTTATGGAGGCTTTAATTTGATCGCCGGCTCAGGTCGAGACTTCAAGGCACCTGGGACAATTATGGCTGGCTGGCTGTCCAGGGTCAGCTTGCGAAGTTCACGATTTCTAAAATGGAGGAAGAGACAGGGGAAAGACTTAACACAGCTGCAGGGAGTAAAAATATTCAATAGCCATCACGCGCGTCTGTTCATGAGTGCCAGTATTAATTGAAGTACTTGACACTGGCATTGGTTTTAATGAGCGCTCACATATACTTGAAAAACTGTGTGGTAGGCATAAGTGCTAGCCAAATGCAGGTTTTCTTCCTAATGTTTCAAAATAGGAATTTCTAGTTAGAGCTAGTTCAGAAGTTGATATAGAAGAACGGTTGTGTGCAGTAGAAGGTTCATATTATATCGGACCCTAGGCTACAAGAACTTCAAGGTCTCCACCAACATTACAAAACTGGCAAAAACTTAAAATTAGCTATATATATACAATATAGATAAATATATCTTAACTTGATATATACGTATCTGACAAAAGTCTTTGAGTTATAATAAAAAATGGTGTCCTAATCCAGCACTTATAGTACACTAGATTCATCATCATCATCAGGTGCCGTCTCCACATCGAAGGTTGGCTGCAAATGAATCCCCAGCATCCTGTCTTTCGTCTTGGTGTTGCACACTGCCAGACTGTAACCTGTCCATTTCTTAAAGTTTCCCTCCCATTTATCTCTCGTTCTTCCTCTTGCTCTTCCCCCCTCAACTTTCCCTTCTAGTAAAGATTTTATCATGTGTCATGTCTTTTTATGTGCCCAAAATACTTTACTTGTCTGAATTTTATTTCTCTTAATAATTGTTTCTTCATGCCTAGTTTTCCTAAAACTTGTTTATTTGTCTGTTTTTCTGTCCATGAAACTCTGCCTATTCTTCTATATATCCACATCTCAAACTAGATTCAATAACACTTAAAGTTTATTTCTTAATCTAATCCTTGTGGGGGTTTCCATTCTTCTTCTTCTTCGGACGTTCTATATCGACCACTTGTTAAAACACTCATTGTGATGTGTATGTGATCTGAGCCTAAGAGCAATTGTACGTTGTGCCAGCTATGCGCCTACAAGTAGGCCAGCACATCCGATTTCTATGAAGCTTTTGGTTAAGTAGGGTAAATTCCCTAAGTCCATACCTCAGTGCCTCTTTCAATATGCCTTGTAGGTCACGATGCTACTATTCTTTGCTCCCCTGGTGAGTGCCGGCAACACACAGGCGGTGGTTTTGATTCAATTAATAATTATTAATATTAATTTTAGGGCTCTCTGTGACGTAGAGGCTAGGTGCTCGTCTCTCGTGCCAATGGTACTAGGTTCGCTCCCTCGTAGAACCATCTGGATATTTTCCAGAGATCCCTGCTCTCTTGTAGGTGAGATCGAGTTCCTAGTCCTATCGGAGACGGTCAATAAAACGTAGGTCCCGTGTTCAATTTGAGCACCTAAAAGAACCCTTGGCAGTTCACAATTGAGAAGAGTGGGCTGGAAAGCCGCTGCCCAGGCAAAATTCATTAGAAAAGATGAAAAATAAAATTCACACAACAAATATTTTTACCATCTTCAAAATTACATTGGGGACCCTCGCCGGTGCTACGGAGTTCGGGAAATGCAGCTGAGATCTTCCAGTGTAAGTCATGTGTAAGAAAAAGATTGGTCCATACATGGTTACTCACCGAAATGCAGTGATTGTTCTATCCATCTATCAATCTATCTATCAATTTATACTTACAGTGTTACGATTTTCAAGATTTGCAACGTTTTCAATGTCTTCATTAACAATGAAAATTTGGAGTTGACATTTTATTGTGTCAATGTAAGTCATACATACAATTATTATTATAAAATGTATATAAATGTTGCATCAGTAGTAAAGCTACGAACATGGAGAACAAGTTCACTGTACTAGAACCGTTGGCACAGTGCTAGTCGGGGCTAATTGCTTATGACCAGGACTTCACATTGTTAGAACCGTTGACAAGGTGCTAGTCGGTGCAAATTGCTTATGACCAGGACTTCACATTGTTAGAACCGCTGTCAAGGTGCTAGTCGGTGCAAATTGCTTATGACCAGGTCTTCACATTATTAGAACCGTTGGCTCGGTACTAGTCGGTGCAAATTGCTTATGACCAGGTCTTCACATTATTAGAACCGTTGGCTCGGTACTAGTCGGTGCAAATTGCTTATGACCAGGTCTTCACAATTTTAGAACCGCTGTCAAGGTGCTAGTCGGGGCTAATTACTTATAACCAGGTCTTCACATTGTTAGAACCGTTGACAAGGTGCTAGTCCGTGCAAATTGCTTATGTCCAGGACTTCACATTGTTAGAACCGTTGGTACGGTGCTAGTCGGTGCAAATTGCTTATGTCCAGGACTTCACATTGTTAGAACCGTTGACAAGGTGCTAGTCGGTGCAAATTGCTTATGACCAGAACTTCACATTGTTAGAACCTCTGTCAAGGTGCTACTCGGTGCAAATTGCTTATGACCAGAACTTCACATTGTTAGAACCTCTGTCAATGTGCTATTCGGTGCAAATTGCTTATGACCAGGGCTTCACATTTTTAGAACCGCTGTCAAGGTGCTACTCGGTGCAAATTGCTTATGACCAGGTCTTCACATTTTTAGAACCGTTGACTCATTAGATTGTTATTTTCGTTCGCTCGCTATTAATTCAGGCGTAGTCAGGGCGTATATTATGGCACATCTGAGTGATTTTTGCGTGAAGACACGCTTTCCTTATCATTAGCGCCCCTCTCCATTCAGGCGATTCTTACTCCGATTTCTGATGTACTTGTAATTTAGATTCCCAAGTAAATATATCTGGAAACATGTAGACCAGCAGCGAACTGTGTGCACACCGTACATTATTTTGATTTTGTTGGTCTCGAACCGCAAAAATTAGCACACTACGTGGTTACTATCGAAGTGGATATCGAACTCGCTATCGGCGCTCCTACTCATAAGATGATAGACAGGTCTACGTGTCTGACACACATTGTTACACTTTGTTAGAACCGCTGTCAGTACGTGGCTACTATCGAAGTGGCTATCGAACTCGCTATCGACGCTATAAGATGATAGATAGGTCTACGTGTCTGACACACATTGTTACACATTGTTAGAACCGCTGTCAGTACGTGGTTACTATCGAAGTGGCTATCGAACTCGCTATCGACGCTCCTACTCATAAGATGATAGACAGGTCTACGTGTCTGACACACATTGTTACACTTTGTTAGAACCGCTGTCAGTACGTGGCTACTATCGAAGTGGCTATCGAACTCGCTATCGACGCTATAAGATGATAGACAGGTCTACGTGTCTGACACACATTGTTACACATTGTTAGAACCGCTGTCAGTACGTGGTTACTATCGAAGTGGCTATCGAACTCGCTATCGACGCTATAAGATGATAGACAGGTCTACGTGTCTGACACACATTGTTACACATTGTTAGAACCGCTGAACCGCAAGATATTAGTCGAGGTTACGTGCTTATGCTTCTTCTTCTTCTTCTTCTTTGCGATCGCTTTTTGATGATTATACCGTTAGACGTGTTCTTATGATGAAGTCAACTGTTGTCTGGAGCTCATCTCTAGTGCCATGTAGTTTGATGATTATACCGTTAGACGTGTTCTTATGATGAAGTTGACTGTTGTCTGGAGCTCATCTCTAGTGCCATGTAGTTTTGATGATTATACCGTTAGACGTGTTCTTATGATGAAATCGACTGTTGTCTGGAGCTCATCTCTGGTGCCATGTAGTTTTGATGATTATACCGTTAGACGTGTTCTTATGATGAAATCGACTGTTGTCTGGAGCTCATCTCTGGTGCCATGTAGTTTTGATGATTATATCGTTAGACACGTTCTTATGATGAAATCGACTGTTGTCTGGAGCTCATCTCTAGTGCCATGTAGTTTTGATGATTATAACGTTAGACACGTTCTTATGATGAAATCGACTGTTGTCTGGAGCTTATCTCTAGTGCCATGTAGTTTTGATGATTATACCGTTAGACACGTTCTTATGATGAAGTCGACTGTTGTCTGGAGCTCATCTCTAGTGCCATGTAGTTTTGATGATTATACCGTTAGACGCGTTTTTATGATGAAATCGACTGTTGTCTGGAGCTCATCTCTGGTGCCATGTAGTTTTGAATGTAGTGTTGTGTTGTAGGGCCAGCATTCCTTTCTTGGGAGGACATACAGGGGCAGTCTTGCAGGACATGTTCTGTGGTGCTTATGCTCATATTTTCGTATTATTAGAACCGCTGATTCATTAGTCAGTGCTACTCGCTTGTCTCACATGTCTTCACATTGTGAGAACCATTGATTCTTAGGCGAGTGTGAGTTTAGCACATATGCTACTAATGCTACCATAACTGGGAGGGTCAGGACGTGTTAGACGGGGATTAACGTTAAATCCAACTTAAGGCCCTGCAGACATGTTCCTGATACAGCTCCCGCCGGCAAAGCCCAGCTTTCTATGTCTTTGTTTCTTTAATATAATTGTGTATCTCTTTGTCACTCTCTCTCTCTCCCTCTCTGTCTTTATGTTTCTATCTCTGTTTCTATTTATGTGTATGCTTATTTATCTCTCTCTCTGATTTTCTCTCCGTTTCTCTAAATTTCGCTCTTTCTAAGACTATACAAAAATGTAACTCTATGTTTACTGCGGGAGTCTGTAGTTTAAGCTCCATCACAACCAAAGTGTACCTGGTTCAAACTCCGCGACGGGTATTTTGGGAAGCAAATTAGTGTCCGTGGATTTTACGAACTGTAAAAATAGACCTCACCTTTCAGAAAGCAATGGAAAACTACTGAACATATAAGTGGTGCTTAGAAAACGACTTGTTTACTGTGGTTGATGGCTACGTCCTGTAAAGGATATGCCACGATTTTCATTTTCATGTTTACTCAAAATAAGGTAAAAAAGTCAAAGATTGACTTCCTTGCACCAGGTTTCCTCATATGACTCCGTCCTCTCACGCCTTATGTCGGGAATCTTGTACAAAACACACACTCTGTTGCTTCCGTCACAATCCTAGCGATCTCATGAAAAAATGCAGATTTGACGGGTTTTTTTGTGGTTTTTTTCCCGATCCAGAAGCACTTGAGCTGAAAGCTATTCGGCTCGGTGTCATGGACATCGTAACCTTTCGGCTCGGTGCCACGAACACCGTAAATCTGGGGAACCTGTAACTTTTCTGCCAGTCCGCGGAGTTGAACCCGCACTTACAGAGGACTAGTCACCCGTAGTCCAACGCGCTACGAACACGCTGGGCACGCGAGCTAACACTGTTATATTACAACTTGGATTGGAATAAAATCGACATCGTTTCACATTTGTTTATAAGGAAATGGTCAGTTGGTGATTGCTGGAATCACGGAAAGTACACAGGATAATGTCCAGCCTAAATTGCGTATGATGTACTTCAACTATCCAAGGATAATACTAAAATGAAGTACATGACCAGTGGTCTAATGAACACGTGACATAGAATCGAGGGAACTAGCTTCCGTGTGCTTTGTTCATTGTCTTTTAGCTTTCTTCATATATTCCATTGTGATCCGGTTGTCAATAGTTTAGTCTCGACAGTTACAGATGGGGGTTTCTCTTCTTCTTCTTCTGCAAACACAAAGCAATTATCTGAATGTCCACTACCTTTAAGGTCCCTGTGGCTAAGCCGTTAACACAAAGCAGTTATCTGAATGTCCAGTACTTTTGAGGCTTCTGTATTTAAGTGCTTATCACAGTAAATGGGACTGAGCTAAGACAAGTGTAACAATTTAAATATCTCGGAGTCCTGGTAACATCAGATGGCAGATGCCGATCAGAAATAAAGAGAAGAATAGGACAAGCGAAAACAAAAATACTGTGAAATATTTTGAAACAAAAAGAAATAAAAGTGTTTTTGATGATGATCATCATCATCAGGTGCTGTCTCCACATTGAAGGTTCCGCAATGAATATCCAGCATCATCTGTATTTCGCTTTGGTGTTGCACACTGCCAGACTGTAACCTGTCAATTTCTTAAAGTTTCCTCCCACTTTTCTCTCGGAGTTTCCTCTCACTTATCTCTCGGAGTTTCCTCCCACTTTTCTCTCGGAGTTTCCTCTCACTTATCTCTCGGAGTTTCTCCCACTTTTCTCTCGGAGTTTCCTCTCACTTTTCTCTCGGAGTTTCCTCCCACTTTTCTCTAGGGAGTTTCCTCTCACTTATCTCTCGGAGTTTCCTCTCACTTATCTCTCGGAGTTTCCTCTCACTTATCTCTCGGAGTTTCTCCCACTTATCTCTCGGAGTTTCCTCTCACTTATCTCTCGGAGTTTCCTCTCACTTATCTCTCGGAGTTTCCTCTCACTTATCTCTCGGAGTTTCCTCCCACTTTTCTCTAGGAGTTTCCTCTCACTTATCTCTCGGAGTTTCCTCTCACTTATCTCTCGGAGTTTCCTCTCACTTATCTCTCGGAGTTTCCTCCCACTTATCTCTCGGAGTTTCCTCTCACTTATCTCTCGGAGTTTCTCTCACTTATCTCTCGGAGTTTCTCCCACTTTTCTCTCGGAGTTTCCTCTCACTTTTCTCTCGGAGTTTCCTCTCACTTATCTCTCGGAGTTTCCTCTCACTTATCTCTCGGAGTTTCCTCTCACTTTCTCTCTCGGAGTTTCCCTCCCACTTTTCTCTCGGAGTTTCCCTCTCACTTTTCTCTCGGAGTTTCCCTCCCACTTTTCTCTCGGAGTTTCCCTCTCACTTATCTCTCGGAGTTTCCCTCTCACTTATCTCTCGGAGTTTCCCTCCCACTTTTCTCTCGGAGTTTCCCTCTCACTTATCTCTCGGAGTTTCCCTCCCACTTTTCTCTCGGAGTTTCCCTCTCACTTTTCTCTCGGAGTTTCCCTCCCACTTTTCTCTCGGAGTTTCCCTCCCATGATGATAGGGAATGAAATATTAAATGATCTACTAAAACTCATATTCCTAGCTATGTCAAGGAAATGAGGATCCATGTTTTGCGAAGACGTCCACCAGGCAATTAGTCTTATGGGTTATTTAATAGAAATACTGGTAACAATTGTCATGAAAAGTGTACAGAGCAAACTGTGAGCAGAGATCCGTGGCGTACAATCTGGATGTGGGGTTGTTCACAGCGAGTGTACACACAACGTAACATATTTTTTTCCGATCCAGAAGCACTTGAGCTTTCAGCTCTTCGACTCGGTACCATGGACATCGTACCCCTTCTGTTCGGTGGAACGAGCAACGTAAATCTGGGGAACCTGTGGCTTTTCTGCCAGCCCGCGGAATTGAACCACACTCCCAGGGGGCTTGTCACCCGTCGTCGAACGCGCTGCGAATGCTCTGGGCGGCGGGCCAACGTAACATATATAAACTAATATATTCGTGGAAGACACACACTTTATCGAGTCTGTGACACCTCTGGCTCTTATGGCAGTAGTAAATGCACACCAATCTTCTCTATTCTTGGCTGTCCTCCGTATTGTGTTCCAACTGTGGCTTATTTTTATCAGCGTCTGTTCCATTGCTCACCCCTAGAAGGTTATGGGTCTTCCAAGTTTTCGTTTACTGGTGTCCATCTCAGTGCAGTTTTCATGACAGAGTTATTTTCTATGCATATCACATATCCGATGCATCCCCAACTTTTCTTTTCAAAGATTGTGTTCATATTCTCTTGTTGTCACTGTAGAAGCAATTCTTGGTTAGTGATTGTGTTCATATTCTCTTGTTTGTCACTGTAGAAGCAATTCTTGGTTAGTGATTGTGTTCATATTCTCTTGTTTGGCACTGTAAAAGCAATTCTTGGTTAGTGATTGTGTTCATATTCTCTTGTTGGCACTGTAGAAGCAATTCTTGGTTAGTGATTGTGTTCATATTCTCTTGTTGGCACTGTAGAAGCAATTCTTGGTTAGTGATTGTGTTCATATTCTCTTGTTGGCACTGTAAAAGCAATTCTTGGTTAGTGATTGTGTTCATATTCTCTTGTTGGCACTGTAGAAGCAATTTTTGGTTAGTGATTGTGTTTGACCAGAACACGTGTAAGATTATTTCCAGCCAGTCTGCGAAAGAGACAAACCTAAGCTTATTCTTTAAAGATTAAACTAAACGATTTGACATGGTAGAACACAAGTAAGTTAGCAACAAACTATAATACCTAAATTTAGACAAGATTTAAAAATAATCAAAAATATATGTTGGCTTAAAAACAAACCCCAGAAATACATAAATAGAAAATGTCAAGATATTGAAACAATGAGTTAGACAAGGATATGTATAATCACACAATCTGTTCTTTCTCTGTTCAGTGAAGACAGTTTAAGATCCATTAGAGATATGCATACCGCGTAGCCATAGTGATAGTTTAGGTATTTTTACGGCTATTTTAAGCAATATATGCATGTGTACAAACTGTAAACAATGAAATGTATTTTTTTAATTCTTTTATTGAATCTATATAAATTATGTAACCTACCCGTTAACCCCCCTGATAAGGTACCCAAACATCTCCGTCACAGCTAAATAACAGATGAGAAACAGCGTTTTCATGCCTACTCTCTGTTTTCAGAACCAAACATGGACAATGAGTAAAGCACGGTAGCAAAAAATAACTACATGTGAAATGCAATGTCTGAGAAAAGTTACCAACAATTTCAGTAAAGATAGTCACCAATATTAACATAAGAAAGAAAGTTGGCACAGAACCTTGCTTGAATTACATTGAGAAACAAAGAATGAAGTAGTTCGATCACTTAATAAGAATGCAATTAAACTTCACTGAATACAGTCTTCTACAACAGAACATGTTGGAAAGAAGTTGTGAGGAGAAGCACAAAAAATATGGATAGATCACTTTCAGAACGTAAGACAACATTTTAATCACAGAGTCACAAAGATCACTATGTCTCTAACATACCTTCAGTAAACTGATCTAATATGCATTTCAAGTGTGTCTTATGTTAATCAAATTTTCTTCAAATGTTAATTTTGCTCATACCCGACGTGATGTTAACTACATCGCGCGCAGGCAGTCAATGAAAAATACTGGCCTAACACAATGTGACCCTATATACCAGGCAGTATAAGAATTGTTACTTTATTTTTTTTTTCAAAATATCTTCTGCCTATTCATTTTACTATTGTTGGGGTTTTTTGTGTGTGTGTGTGCATTCCAACTGTATTATGTATGCTTTCAGTTAATTGTTGTTTTACTTGTCAGATATATGCCTTCATTTCATTGTTTTGCCTAGTGCCTAGTTATTTCAATCATCTCTCATATTTTTTTTTTTTTTTTTACAGTAAATATTGATGAGAATAACATTTCCAAGGAAACAAAAGCATTAATACACGAGCAAATTCTTATATTTGGAGTTCTTTACAAACAAAAGTGTAACTTATGTAGAAATTATTTACGATATACCTGAAACACGAGCGCTACGGAACAGCTACTGGCAACTTTTTTGTTGAATTTATTAACTGGCAATATGGACTTGGCAGCCTACGCCTTCTCTACATACCTAATCCAATCTGCACGTGGATGGATCCCTTTGTGTTTTGTTAACTACAATCATGTAGGGACCCAATGAATGACGCAGAACCTAATGTTGCAAACATAATTTTTTTTTACATACCCGTCATATGCTTTAAATCAATTATTGGTTTCTTGTTTGTTTGTTTGTTTAGTAAGGGATTAAAGCCTCTTTAAGCCGAGGCACGGCCCTTTCAACCTAAGGCGAACCTTTTATTGGTTATATCAGATCGTGTAGGCCAACAAACATGAAAAATAAGAATTAACTCCTTTCGGAGAATCCAAGAATTTATTATATCCTTCAATTTGTTCTTAGTTTTCAATCAATTGTTATTTTGTTTAAGTATTCCAAACATCTGTTCATAGTCTTCATTTAATTGCTGTTTCATATCTTGAGTCTCTTTTATAGTTTCCTTTAATTCTTATTTTGCTTAAATTTTTCAAGCGTCTGTTTTGTTGTCTTAATTACATTTTTTTTAAATATCTAACGTATAATAAACTATGCAGCAGCCGTTATCTTTTAACTCCCTTTCCTTCTCTTAATTAAATTACTTCCCATGATTGTTGATAAAAAATTCCAAACATACAAACACACGTACAAGAAATATTATAATCTAAAAACTGAAATTAAGTGAAGCCTTTATGTTTTTATTTAGCTTAAACAGCATGAAAAATGAACAAGAATGGACAGAAAGTGAAAAAAAAAACCCACACAAAATGGCCCTGAAAATGAATTTGTTAGAGGACAAACGAAGTTGGAAGATTACATGTAATAAAACGACGGAGGAAAATAAATTCAATTCATGAAGTAGCAGAATGCAACACAAAAAAAAAATTGCATTCTGTCCGAAAGAGCTTTTAAAATTAGAGACATGTTCAGGAAAAAAACAATATGATCAAATTACGCTGTTTCAATAAAGATCGAAGAGAATTTCCTTTAGTCGTGTTTCTGTTTTCTGTGACCCCCGAACTTCGCTTGTATCTTTCTGTTTGATACACTCTCCCATGAGATTGATATTAATAATTTTTTAGTTGTCCTTGTTCTTAATAAAGATGCTAGCAAATTAGAAACTAATGTGCTACATTCCAGTTCTTGAAGATTTATTTGACAAGAAAGTCAATAGTTATATTTCTTTGATATTGAACATATTGGTTCCATATCAGTTATCAGTTATCAGTTATCAGTTATATTTCTTCTTCTTCTGAGTTCTCACTAGATTGGGATTTCGGATTCTCTAATAAAGGCAGCCGTCTGTCTCAGATTATCAGCCATGCCATACAGTTTGTCTTCTGCGTTCTCACTAGATTAGGATTTCGGATTCTCTAATAAAGGCAGCCGTCTGCCTCAGATTATCAGCCATGCCATACAGCTTGTCTTCTGCGTTCTCACTAGACAGGGATTTCTGATTCCCTAATAAATGCAGCTATCTGCCTCAGATTATCAGCCACGCCATTCAGTTTGTCTTGGACGCTGGTGTAAGTAGGCCACCTCTTTCTTCTCAAGTCTGCATACTGGGGCAGTTCTGTAGGATATAATTCCTATGATTTCTGCTTCCCCGTTTGTACCGACCTCTTCCCGCAGAAAGTTTTGGCCACCCTCGTGATTGTAGGTCTGACATTCTTACTGCGTGGTTAAATCTCCGAGACAGATTGGCAACCGAAGAATCCGTTATCCCATTCCTCATTGTGAGGGATCGTTACACCATGTTATGCGCCTTACGGCCTGGTGCATCCGTTTTCTGCAAGCATTTGTTTCGGATTAGCATTCCCTAGCGGACACGTGAATCCAGTTTCATCCAGACCTCCTTAGTCGCCTCTTACGACATGTATGGCAGGTAACAGTGGTTCTATTCTTTATACCCCAAATTTGGGCCCCGGTAACAACTCGGGCGGTTTTCAGTTATATGAGGAATATCATCATTGCACTCCGGACACGTCCATAGGTGCTCCGATCTCCGCTTCAATAAATCCAGCAGCGTCCTTCGGCCCAATACGCCAGTTCGATGTCTCTGCATATTTGGTATGTCGTTCTTTTCGATATGTTCCGATATCGACACCTATCTCTCTCAATTTGTTCAGCAAGTGGGGTTCACAACCCTGAAAATCTTCTGTTCGAAAAGACTCTCTCAATGAGTACAGAATGTCATTTCGGTACATGGTAGCTCCCTCTGATATTGTAACCATACCGGCATATCTATCAGCTCGTTCATTGACACTGACCCCTAGTTCCATAAATAACAACAACGACTGTTATATTTTAAAAGTCAAAAGAAAGATAACTATAGCATTTCAGAAGATGATTAGTATAAAGAAACTATGACTGAAAGAAATAAACATAAGAATAACTTATGAGAACAAGTGTTGTTTTTTCTGTTGGATAAATAAGTGTGAAGTATGAACTATAAAACAAACAGTAAAGAACAAAATCGAATTTCTAGATTCTTCTTCCAACGCTCTGTATCGACCACTTGTTAAAATATTGTTGGTGATTATATGTGATCTGAGCCTAAGAGTAATTGTACGTTGTGCTAGTTATGCGCCTACAAGTAGGCCAGCACATCCGATTTGTGCGACGCTTTTTAGTTACTATGGTAGCTTCCCTAGGCCCCTACTTCAGTCGCCTTTTACGATATATCTTGTAAGTCTCAGTGCGAGCCTCGGGAACCATCAGTATACATACTCTTCGATATCTGTTGGAGGAGACTGAGCACCTATGGGTCTGCCCGGAGTGCAATGAAGTCAGTTTAGTAACCAATAACTAATTAGTCGCAGTGTTTCTATTCTTTGCTCCCCTTGTGAGCCCCGGCAGCACATGTGCGATTTCTTGAAACAGAATTTCAGAGACAAAGTCTTAGAACGACATGGACAGAATTTCAGAGACAAAGTCTAAGAGCGTCATGGACAGAGATGAGAAAAATATACAGTGTCAGAGACAAAGTCTAAGAGCGTCATGGACAGAGATGAGAAAAATGTACAGAGTGTCAGAGACAAAGTCTAAGAGCGTCCTGGACAGAGTGTCAGAGACAAAGTCTTAGAACGACATGGACAGAGTGTCAGAGACAAAGTCTAAGAGCGTCATGGACAGAGATGAGAAAAATGTACAGAGTGTCAGAGACAAAGTCTAAGAGCGTCCTGGACAGAGTGTCAGAGACAAAGTCTTAGAACGACATGGACAGAGTGTCAGAGACAAAGTCTAAGAGCGTCATGGACAGAGATGAGAAAAATGTACAGAGTGTCAGAGACAAAGTCTAAGAGCGTCATGGACAGAGTGTCAGAGACAAAGTCTAAGAGCGTCATGGACAGAATTTCAGAGACAAAGTCTAAGAGCGTC
Source organism: Arion vulgaris (assembly GCA_020796225.1). NCBI lineage: Eukaryota > Metazoa > Mollusca > Gastropoda > Stylommatophora > Arionidae > Arion > Arion vulgaris. The sequence continues at coordinate 28,569,739 of CM036769.1, forward strand.
ATGGACAGAGATGAGAAAAATGTACAGAGTGTCAGAGACAAAGTCTAAGAGCGTCATGGACAGAGTGTCAGAGACAAAGTCTAAGAGCGTCATGGACAGAATTTCAGAGACAAAGTCTAAGAGCGTCATGGACAGAGATGAGAAAAATGTACAGAGTGTCAGAGACAAAGTCTAAGAGCGTCATGGACAGAGATGAGAAAAATGTACAGAGTGTCAGAGACAAAGTCTAAGAGCGTTATGGACAGAGATGAGAAAAATGTACAGAGTGTCAGAGACAAAGTCTAAGAGCGTCCTGGACAGAGATGAGACAAATGTACAGAGTGTCAGAGACAAAGTCTAAGAGCGTCATGGACAGAGATGAGAAAAATATACAGACATTAAAAAAGAGCAGAATTTCGACAAGCATTTGCTGATAAATAGCATCGTGTTCCTGTAACTAAATATATTGTGTACGTTAAACGTGACGGTTGTTTGGAGAGAACAATAATGGAGCTCATTGTCATTGAAGATACGACAGGGAACGAACAAGACGACGATGGAAACAGAATTTTTTTTTTTTCGATCTAGAAGCACTTGAGTTTTCAGTTCTTCGGCTCGGTGCCATGAACATCGTAACCCTTCGATTCGTTGCCACGAACACCGTAAATCTGGGGAATCTGTGGCTTTTTCTGCCATCCCGCGAAATTGAACCCGCACACACAGAGGGATAGTCACCGTAGTCCAACGCGCTACGAACACGCTGGGCAGACGGGCAAACAGGATATTAAAAACACCTCCTTGTACATGATGTTGGAGGAACCGGAGGAACTTAATAAATGACGAGAGCTTTTCACGCTGGTTGTGACGAGAGCTTTTCACGCTGGTTGTGACGAGAGCTTTTCACGCTGGTTGTGACGAGAGCTTTTCACGCTGGTTGTGACGAGACCTTTTCACGCTGGTTGTGACGAGACCTTTTCACGCTGGTTGTGACGAGAGCTTTTCACGCTGGTTGTGACGAGAGCTTTTCACGCTGGTTGTGATGAGAACACCGTTCTGCACGAGACATGCTAAATGACACTGCTAGTAAATGTTCTTAAAAATTCTAGCTTTTACTGTTATATTTGCCAGTAGGTTTCCGTACATTACCTATTTCTAATGATGTCTTCTTTCGAAGCATCATCCAGCGATACTGTCCATGTCTTCTTTCGAAGCAGCATCCAGCGATACTGTCCATGTCTTCTTTAGAAGCAACGTCCAGCTATACTGTCCATGTCTTCTTTAGAAGTAACGTTCAGCGATACTGTCCATGTCTTCTTTCGAAGCAACATCCAGCGATACTGTCCATGTCTTCTTTAGAAGCAACATCCAGCGATACTGTCCATGTCTTCTTTAGAAGTAACGTTCAGCGATACTGCCCATGTCTTCTTTAGAAGCAACATCCAGCGATACTGTCCATGTCTTCTTTAGAAGTAACGTTCAGCGATACTGTCCATGTCTTCTTTAGAAGCAACATCCAGCGATACTGTCCATGTCGTCTTTCGAAGCAACGTCCAGCGATACTGTCCATGTCTTCTTTCAAAGCAACATCCAGCGATACTGTCCATGTATTCTTTAGAAGCAACATCCAGCGATACTGTCCATGTCTTCTTTAGAAGTAACGTTCAGCGATACTGTCCATGTCTTCTTTCGAAGCAACGTCCAGCGATACTGCCCATGTCTTCTTTCGAAGCAACATCCAGCGATACTGTCCATGTCGTCTTTACAAGCAACATCCAGCGATGCTGTCAGTGTTTCCCCATTCCTCTTGCTCTTCCACTCTTATCGTTTCTCACTTATAAGTTGAAATCCCAAATAATTATTCACACATCATATTTAGGAACAATTGTTGCTTGCATGATATTCTAGAATTTGTCTTTGATTTCATTTTCTACACTTTGTGTTCAAGCTTATCACACTATAACAGACATCTTTGCAAATTTGGAATTTAAAAAATGTGTAGTTTCTGCCTGTAATACTTCTTTTTATGCGGTGAAGGACATGAGGTGTCGCCTACCACAGAGAGCCACACAGAAAAAGTATAATGAGTACAAGGCAAGAGGAAGACCACGCAAAAGATGGAGCGACGACATCAAGAACAGCCTTACGAACATGAATATCAGCTACAAAGTGCCTTAAAAAAAGCACACACAAGATCACTACTTTTCACCTCCAACACTTCTATAAAGAAGTAAATGGTGGAAGAGAAGAACAAGCACACACAAGATCACTACTTTTCACCTCCAACACTTCCATAAAGAAGTAAATGGTGGAAGAGAAGAACAAGCACACACAAGATCACTACTTTTCACCTCCAACACTTCCATAAAGAAGTAAATGGTGGAAGAGAAGAACAAGCACACACAAGATCACTACTTTTCACCTCCAACACTTCCATAAAGAAGTAAATGGTGGAAGAGAAGAACAAGCACACACAAGATCACTACTTTTCACCTCCAACACTTCCATAAAGAAGTAAATGGTGGAAGAGAAGAACAAGCACACACAAGATCACTACTTTTCACCTCCAACACTTCCATAAAGAAGTCAATGGTGGAAGAGAAGAAGAAGGAGGACAGGAGGGCGGGGGCATGTGCCTGTGGAGTTTAATGGACGCATGACACATGTTAGTACAGTCATCACGAAATTTTTCAGGTTAATATTTTTCTGTATGCTCGACAGAAAAAAACTAATTGACCGTACCATTGATTGAACCCGGTTCTGTCGGATGAAAGCCGGTATATTAAAAAAAAAAACGTTAAAAAAGCGTTCCCAATTTAATGATTATGTTAAGCCGAAGGATTGACTTCATTGCACCGGTTGGCTCGGTCCCTCTCCGCAGAAATGATACGCCACCTGCCGAGAGTATTGCACAAAGCACGAACTCCGTAGCTCCAGCAACAATCCTTTGGGTCTCTGGAAAAGACTGCACTCGTGCACAGAACGACGCGGTCCGGATTCGAACCCACGACCTTCGACTCACAAGGCGTGGACTTAACCACTTAGTCACAGAAACCCCCAGAGAATTTAATGATTAAATTGTTCGGCCACATAAGCAGATTACCAACAGACAGTACACCTCAAAGAGCAATGTTGCTCCGATACAACGGAAACAAAGCAAAAGACAGGACACGCAAAAGATGGACCTCGGAAATAATAGAGTCGCTGATAGACACTATTTACGAAGTGCACACAAGAACTCGGTCTAGAAATCTCTTCTTATCCTGACGCTGTAAGGCAAAACAGGATTGGAGAATAGTAAAAATAAAAAGTATTTCAAAAATAAATATGGTAAAGAAGAACAGTAAAAGAAGTATGTAGAAAACATACGTCCACAATCCTGACTTTTGTATTACTCCTCAAAGAAATCTAGTTCTCCCAGAGATAAAAAAGTTGTTAAGTTAAAGATCTCTTGCCTGACCCATCATGCACCCGGTTCTAACATTTCCTATCTTTGATATTCCTGGATACTGGCAATTAAATTTGAATCGCGTATATTTATTTTTATATCCAAGTATATTATTCTAAAGCCAAAACTTCAAAGACGATGATATCTTAACATGGAAATGTATTTTTAAATTGCGATAACAAAGTTTACATTCTCAGCTGTTATTGTTAGGCACATGTGTTGCCAGGACTTTAAGTTTGTGCATTAAATACTAACAACGCAGACTGCCAATTTAAAATTGAGTTATATCAAGTGTTCCGTCTAATCAACGTTGTTACATGGTGCAGAAACTTGAACAAAACAATCATTTTGAACAAAGAAGTCATCATTATAGTCAAAGGTAAAGCAATGGAGATGTGATTGATTGATTGATTGATTGATTGATTGATTGATTGATTGATTGATTTATTGATCGATGATAAGACCATCACCATTGCACTTCGATGATTAACCATGTATGCTCCGATCTTTTTCTAACACAGGAAGATCTCATCGAACTCCGTAGAACCGGCGAGGATCTATCTATTCTCTAATCCTGTTTGATTTTCAGCTTCAGGATGAAAAAGGAGACACCTGGAGCGATCCTCTCTAAGCGCTTTGTCTTTCCTTCTCTTCTCCAATCCTGATTTGCCTCACAGCTTCAGGGTAAGAAGAGGTTTCTAGTACGGGCTTTTGTATGTGCGTCATAAATAGTGTCTTTCGTCGCCTCTGTTATCTCTGAAGTCCACTCTTTGCGTGGCCGGCCTTTTGTTTTGTATCCACTGTATCGGACCAACATTACTCTCTGTGGTATACTGTGTGTTGGTAATCTGCTTATGTGACCGAACCATTTAATTTGTTGCTTCTTGATAACGTTCAGCACTGATGTTGTACCCACTTCTTTCCTGATGTCTTCGTTTCTAAGCCTGTCTCTTCTTGATAATCTCAGCACTCTGCGAAGACATTTCATCTCTGCTGTGACTAGTTTTCTTCTGTCATTTGATGTCAGTGTCCAGGTTTGGCACTGATAGCATAATGTAAGGAGAAGTATTGTGTTGAAGAATGCTCTTTTTGTGTTCATGGTGACATGTTTACATTTTTAAATTGGCGCCTTTTGTTCTAGTGTTTGATTTGCTTTGTTGCATCTATGTTGGATTTCGTTAGTTATTCTTCCCTTTTCTGAAAAGATGCTCCCCAGGTACGTCAAGTCTTTGACTTGTTTTAAGTCGGCGAGGATCACCGATGTAAATTCGAAGATGATGACAGTATTTTGTTGGAATTTTATTTTAACGTTTTTCTAATGAATTTACCTTGGACAAGGGCTTTGTAGCTAACTCATATCGAATTACAACTGCCAATGGTTATTTTAGTGCTTAATTTGAACAAAGGACCTCTGTTTTATCGTCCATCTCCGATAGGACTAGGAATCACCTACATTGAAATCAGCAATCTCTCGGGAAATATCCCGATCGCTCTAAGTTGGAAACGAACCGATTACCTTTGGAACAAGAGCCGAGCAAATTATCTCTATGCCATAGAGACCGTTATGGAGATAGTGGATTTTTACAAGAGCCGAGCAAATTATCTCTATGCCATAGAGACCGTTATGGAGATAGTGGATTTTTAGTATGAAAACGAAAATCGTGGCATATCCTAAAGGACGTAGCCATCAACCACAGTATTTTTAGTATAGATTCATATATTTGCAAAATGTTATTTTAAATTTTCAATAGATGAGAATAAGGAGGTTTTTTTGGTAAGAACCCCAGGGAAACAACGAAAGCAATGAATATGATCAATAAATAAGACATTGTACAAGTATTAGAAGCTTCCAGAAAAAAAAAAATTACCAACCACTGGATTCAAACGACTTAACCTTAAATCTTACAGCACCTATTGCTTAGTCCAGCAATACGATCGTTCTTATAAACACAACCAGCGAGTCATTCAAATAAATAGCTTTACTGAGGAGTTGATACCACAGATGATTGTGAGATTCTCAGTGGCGTAGTTAGTCAACTCGCTTCTTTGGTACGCGGTCTGGGTTCAATTCCATAGTGGGCGTCGAATATTTTTCCAACAATAACGGCTCTTATGTTGACCCAACCCGCAGCCAACTCTAGATAACTAAGCCAGACAACTGACTGGGGAATCCCTGACCTAGATCAGAGAAGGGGCTGGAAAATATAGATGTTTGATAAAATACTGCAAGCTTTTTGGAAATTTTACTAAATTCTGTGAGTCTATGGTAATTTATTGGTGAAAAATTATACTATTAATATTCCTTATTGTTAAACTTAACTTGTTACATAATATAACTTCGATTTAGCATTTTGCGCTGATTTTAAAATGAATTCATCTATATACACTAATACTGGAATTCGAGATCACGTGGTGTAGTTGTGGTCTGATTTCCCATAATTCTTACCTGAGTCCGAAGGCCCATTATAGTTGACTCTGCCCAACCTGAGTTGGATACCTGAAAAATCACAGAGAAGTAACGACGGTCGTAACGACCCATCGTGCGTCGACTATCAATGAAAAATGAGGACCTAACACTATATTACCTAATACACCTGGAGGTATATTCTTCCAACGCTCTATATCGACCACTTGTTAACTACTCTTTGTGATCTGTATGTGATCCAAGCCTAAGAGCGATTGTATGTTGTGTCAGTTATGCTACTAAAAGTAGGCCAGTACATTCGATTTCGGCGACGCTTTTTATTTACCAGGTAGCTTCCTAATCCCTACTTTAGTCAACTCTTAACAAAAGCCTTATAGGTTATAGTGTTACTATTGATTGCTCCCCATGAGAGACCGGCAACACACGTACGCCTCGAGGTATGAAAGAAGGTTATCTTACTTTCATTTAATTTTTACATATGATCGTAGCACAAATATAATTTAATATAACTTGAATTTCCGATGAAATACTCGTATATCTACAAAAATGTTCAATTTTTGCTTCAAAAATGAAGAGGAAAAAATGATCGCTAAATTTACATTAAAATTGTCTCTTATCTATAAAGCATTTTAGATTTGATATATTTTGTACATCTTTTTAATGATGTCATACCCGTATTGTTTTTGTTGAGCTGTAGCTTAATAAAGAAACACTTGTGCACCTGTTTGGTTATCATCTAGTGCAAGTCTCTTCGTCAACTATGCACCCCAGGTCTCATATTAAATCAATGTAGCTTTACAGAAAATGAGATCATTATATGCAACAAATCATTGTCGAGATCAGAATGAGAGTTATACAGTGCTAGATAGAACGAATACTGACATACGGATGCGAGTCATGGACAATAAAAAGATAGATGAAAAAATATGAGGGCCACAGAAATGTGGTTTTACAGAAGAATGATGATAATCCCATGGACTGCTGAAATGACTATTGTGGAGGTTGTGAATGAAATCAAGACACAGAGAAAGCTTATTATCAATATAAGAAAGAGGCAGTCATTATTTTTCGGACATGTGATGAGAAATGGAGGCTTAGAACACATTGTACCAACTGATAAAGTGTTATATAAAAATGCTAATAGTTACAATCAAGTAAATTTAATATCATGTTATAGAATCATCAACGAATTACATTCTTATGCTTCTTAGTACTTTCTCTTCCTATGCTTTGTACTCTATATGGGTATATGTTGCATGTATTACATTCTTATGCTTTTTAGTACTTTCTCTTCCTATGCTTTGTACTCTATATGGGTATATGTTGCATGTATTCAAGTTATATATTTACTAGATGTTTCATTGTTTCTTTTCCGTTCTATTTCTAGTTTTTATGTGTGTTTTTGTGTTACATTTATTTCGTTATTAGTTTTTAATTCCAGCTTTTCCTTAGATACGTTTGTATTTGGTCGTCCATTTGTGTTTCATTTTAATTTGTCACTCCTGTTTGTTCGTTTGCTTGATAAAGGCCTTGTTGGTCGAAACGTTGCTGTTTATCGTCACTGTTTCTGTTTTTGTAAAACTATAGTACTTTGTTTGTACGTGTTTCACTATTTACCAAGTTTTACTGCAGTCTCCCCCTATTTCGATATAGAATCATCATAACTTCTTGTTGATCGTTATCCATCTTGGATGGGTCAGGCCGAGGACTGTATTGAACAGGTGTGTACACTTGAAGACATTGATCCCGGTGAAGAATGGATACCAGTGCCAAGAGCAATCGCTACATCCTTTTCTGTATGCATCGAACTTGATAAAGAATGCAGGCAACACAACTCACTTGTTGTGGAGGCAGAGGTTCAGGCATTAATTTCTGAGAACGCATCTGAGCATGATTTAATCATTTATACGGATGGTTTGGTGATTCGACATGTGCGGAGCTCGTGGGCTTTCACTGCTCAGGTCGGAGGTGATGTTGTGAAGGAAGACAGTGGTGGTTTTGCCGTGACTACAAGCAGTCTCACTATGGAAATCATGGCGGTTACCAAAGCGATGATTTGGCTAGAATCACAGACTTTTATCCATGCATGTTTTCACAGTGACTCAATGAGTATGCTCAGGAAGATTGAAACAGGATGGGCTAGGAGACATTGGATAGAATCGCTGGGGAGGTCTAAGCTGACAAAGATCAGTTTTATTTTTGTACCAGGGCATGCAGGTGTAGGGGGAATGAACGTGCTGATAGGCTTGCAGGTATGGCTGCTGTCCAAAGCGGACGAGCAATGGACCAGGCTGATATTATAAATTCCTTAAGGGAGAGAGGTCGTGTACATGATTCACGTAATAACGGTGAATCCACAACACTAACCAGACTGCAAGAACTCAAAGTTAAGTGTGGTGTAGCTCGAAAAGAACGCTATGCTGGCAGACAAAGAAGAATTGTAAACCAACAAAGAACCGGTGTCGTTAGTCGCCACACGCTGATGGACATACTGAGGGAGAGATCGGAGCACTTATGGACTAATTTGTTCGACGTGCAGTGATGGTGATCCGACGACTAAACTATCTCTATATCATCATCATCATCATTAGCCTCTTTGTCTCAGGAGACAATAGGTCTTGCGTCACGTAGTATGTTCAACTCTGAATCACAACGTTTCTTGTGGCTGTAATGGCCTATTCTGAAGTGGCAATCCTTGCCACAGTTTTTGCAGGTAAAACTAGAGACTGGAGCTGATACATAGGATCTCTCTGCCCTCTCTTTTGAATCCATATGTGATGTTGTTTTTCTTCTTTTCTTTTTGAGCCGCCCCTCACTGCCGCTTGCCATGCTTGACTGTCTTTGGTCAGCCGCTCCCAGTGTTCCTTGTCTATGCCGCATGAAGTTAGATCACGCTTGCAGGTGTCAATGAAGCGTAATAATGGGCGCCCATGATGTCTAGCACCAGATACGAGTTGACCATATAGAATGTTCTGTGGGATTATATCATCGCTCATACGGCACACGTGTTCCAGCCATCTCGTACGTCGCTGACTTAGCAATGTGTACATGCTTGGAATGCCAGCACTGTCCAGGACCTCTGTATTGGAGATGTTGTCTACCGCTATATCAACCGTTTGTTAAACCACTTGTTGTGGAATGTACGGGGTTTGTTCCTTAGAGTGGGAATTCGTTGTATCACTTAAGAGATGTCAGACATGTGGGTTAGCACATCTAGTTTCTGCATGATGTTTATTAGAGTTCGCATTTATAAGGTGAGAAGAACAGAATAATTGACCTAGGGGAGTCTATCTACCAATGCGAGCTAGAGGTCCGTTAGTCTTAGACGTTGCTGTTAAATTAGATTCCTGGTCTCACCGCTGGGAGGTAGGGTTAACTTGAGTGTTCTACAACTTATCAGCAAGCTACTAATTTTCGCATTTCTTAAGAGACTAGCCAACCACAATGGTGACGAATGTAGAGAAGAGACAAGCCAACCCCAATGGTGACGAATACAGAGAAGAGACTAGCCAACCTCATTGGTGACACACGTAGAGAAGAGACTAACCAACCTCAATGGTGACGAACACAGAGAAGAGACTAACCAACCTCAATGGTGACGAATACAGAGAAGAGACTAACCAACCTCAATGGTGACGAATACAGAGAAGAGACTAACCAACCTCAATGGTGACGAATACAGAGAAGAGACTAACCAACCTCAATGGTGACGAACACAGAGAAGAGACTAGCCAACCTCAATGGTGACGAACACAGAGAAGAGACTAGCCAACCTCAATGGTGACGAATACAGAGAAGAGACTAACCAACCTCAATGGTGACGAACACAGAGAAGAGACTAGCCAACCTCAATGGTGACGAACACAGAGAAGAGACTAGCCAACCCCAACTGTGACGACTGCAAAGCGAGACGTAGAGCACACCTTATACACCCAATACTAATACTAAAACATCCTTTTCAAATTTGATATGAACTTCTCAATTGTTGACAAAGCTGACGACTGTAAAAGTAAAACTTGCGAAAAAGTAACTCATCACAACATAATGTAACGAACGAAATTTGTACTGTAGTTTTAATCTTACCAATTCTCACACACAAACTGTTGCCCCCAAGTTATATTACTTTCTTAAACAAGGTGTTCAAGATAAAAGTAGACTATCAATGGAGCTAATCTGGCATATATTTATGAAAATGAGAAGGTTAAGTTATGACGTATATAGGTCAAGGTTGTGTGATGGTGTAATTGTAGTGCGAGAAGGGGCGATGAACAAATGTGATGTAGGACGAGCTAGTCAGAACTGGTTTAAATAACAAATAGACACAATGCATTGAGTAACTTGCAACTTTTGATTTGTCAATGGGGCCACTTTTATCTTGAACACCCTGTATAATACTTATAATATATTCTTTTCTTATTTGAAGAGAAATGTCTGGTCAACCACTAGTAACAACTGTTATAAGAAGGAGAAGATGGAGATATGTTGAGCATACTTAGAGAAGAAATGGCAAAAGAATACCAAAGCAGACATTAAATGGGAGGAAAATGGTCCAAGAAAGAGAGGACGCTCTAGGGATACCATGAAGCGAACTTTGCTGGCAGAAGCAAGAAATATCGGTCTCAATATCATGGAAGAAATTGATCGAGTTGCCCAGAGCAGAGCGGTATGGAGAAATTACTTGCATGCCCTATGTAATTACCAGAGGAATGTATATATATGTATGCACATAGGGCAGAGGTTTTAGATCTCCATGTGATACGGTTCTTTGCTAGCAGTTGGAGATCTTGTATGGTTTTACATCCCAATAGTTTACTTTCTTGTTGGATGGTTCTTCGAAGAGTGGTCTTTGGTCTTCCACGTTTTCTTTTCCCAATTGGTGACCACAGAAGGACTTGTCGATTTAGTCTCTTTTCGTCTGCTCTAAGAACATGACCTAAATATTTCCACCTTCGTTTCCTTATAATATTTGACCCGGGTTGTTGGTGTGTTCTATCTCTCACTGTGTTGTTAGAAACGAAATCATATATATATATATATATATATATATATATATATATATATATATATATATGACACTACTATTGTCACAATACAACAGTAATTAGTTCACTTGCTTCCTAGACGAGAGATCTCAGTTCGATGTGAAGATGGAGTGGAACTTTTTCCGAAGTTAAATATTTCTCAGGTCAACACATTCTCAATTTAGTACTAGAGAAACTCTGAGAATGTGACTGGTGTGATGGTCAGCACATCACCCATTAAGTGTAGCTGGTCAAAGAAACATATGGGACGGGACTATCACTGTATTTCTAAATATGTCGCATAACATGAGAACGGGCTCTTGATAAATAGAATGTGAAAAGTGACCTCTCGTGTCAGAATATGTTGATCTAATTTTGAACTCTGTCAGAGGGTGTTAACAGACGATGCTGTATTTTTGCTGCATTCACAGAATGAAGAGAGAACTACCTTCTTCTTCTTCTTCGTTTCTCTAATCTTGTTTTGTTTAACAGAGTCAGGATATAAAGAGATTTATAGAACGGGTATTCGTGGACTATTCATAAATAGTGTCTTTAACTGTTGTAAATAGTGTCTGTTATTTCTAATGTCCATCTTTTTGTGGACAGCCTTTTGCTTTGTATTCACTGTATCGGGCATTGTTCTTTGAGGCACACTGTCTATTGATAATCTGCTTATATGGCCGAACCATTTAATTTGTTGTTTCTTGATGAAACTCAGCACTGATGTAGTACGCACTTTTTTCCTGAAATCTTCATTTCTTAACTGGTCTCTTCTTGATACTCCCAGCATTCTGCGTAGATTCTTCATGTCAGACTAGTTTTCTTCTATTGTTCGATGGCAGCGTCCAGGTTTGGAACTGATAGCATAATGATTGGAGAACGAGTATGTTGTATAATGTTCTTTTAGTGTTTATGGGCATTTATCCATAGAAGAACAGAACATCGGGAAAGAAGGCAAGAGGAAGACCACGGAAAAGATGGTTAGATGGCGTAGCAGAATCATGTGAAAGAGCAAAGATAACAATCACACAAGCCACCAGAACAGTGCAAGACAACAACAGAAAACCACGACACTGGGCAACAACCCGGTAGCAGTGTGACGACAAAAGAAGAAGAAGAAGTCCATAGAAGACTCAATCAAATTACATATATTTATTTATGTATACAGTTTAAACAAATGTTTATTGCTGTCTGTGAAAAATAAATATGTATCTAATCTGTATTATTGATAATTCATTTAATGTTAAAATAAGGGAAGACCAAGAAAAAGATGGATAGACAATACAAATAGCACACTAAATAAACAAGAATATAACACAACAAAGGCGACTCATCTGGCTTGGGAACGCAAATTAAAGCTCCCACCCCTACGCTTAACTGCAAGAGTAGACAACCAATTCCATCACCCACCTGGGTAAATACAATGGACAATAGTTAACAACAAGAATATTATAGATAGTTACATTATAGATTCATTTCTTTTATCTGAGTTAAAAGGAATCATTATTTCTCTATATGGATATTGGAAGTGCTAATAGCCAGACTGGGTCTGATATCACAAATCGACTGAGTAAGACACGAAGTATATTCATGATCCTTCAAACCAGTGGCGGCTCGTGATAACTTTTGTTGGTGGGGTCAGACAGATATTTTCAGAAAAATCATGGTTTTGGTAGGATATATTTTAATGAATAAAATAATAAATACACGTTACACCTTATTTGTGGTGGGGCCCTGCCCCAATGACCCTTAATGACGAGCCGCCACTGCTTCAAACTATCTAACAATCAGCTAAATACACCATCTGAACCAAGATTACTATATACCAGAGCAGTGTGCTATCTACTTGACTATACAGATCAAAATGCTGGAAAACGACAGAACAAGATATGTCCAAATGTTAAACGTTTCATACAAATTGTATGCGAAATATCTTATTCATGCTCTGGTCAAAGACTACCTGTATTTAAAATCGATATTTTAAAGAAAATGTTATTTCGTGAGTTCTGAGACCCCTTAACCAAGAACTGCTTTCAACAGTGTTAGTAAGAGAACATAATCACTTTCATCCAAAAAAAGAAAGCTGGAGATTGATTGGACATGGGATACGCATGGAGATTAACTTTACCAAGAAAATATCCATATAAATCGTCGGATGCAAGGATGTACACTATTTTCTATCTATTACCATTGTGGTATATTCTACAAACTAATCTTTGTTCATCTCTAAATGTTTCTTTCATTTAATGTCGCTGACTACAATTTATCCGTTTTTCTCCAGCATTATGTCTAATATAATATTTTAATAACAATAATTCCTCTCGTCCCGTTATACGTTACATAGGGCCTGCAAGTAATTTCACAATACCGCTCTATCCTGGGCAAACTCGCTCAATCTCCTCCATGGAACTGAGACCGATATTTCCTGCCTCTCTCAGCAAAGTTCGTTTCAGGGTCTCCTTAGGTCGACCTCTCTTTCTTGAACCCTTTGCATCCCACTTCAATGCCTGCTTTGATATTCGTTGATCATTTCTCCTCAAGGTGTGCCCAACATATCTCCATCTTCTCTTTCTTATAACAGTTGTCACAAGTGGCTGACCAGACATGAATATAATATTTTACTGTAGTTTATTTTTTTCACAAATATATTTCCAATCTGTTGTTATCTCTCTCAAAAATTATCTTATCATTTTTACATTTTCTTAACTTTTTTAAAATGTTTACTTTAGTTTTCATGAAACTTTCACACAATCTTGTTCATTTTGTACATTCCCATCTCTTTCTTATCTCTATACTGCTTGTTCTGTGTTTATACTTCCCTACTCTAGTGCATATATATATATATATAAATGTATTCCTCTGGTATAGTTATAATTTACATAGGGCCTTCAAGTAATTACTCCATACTGGTCTGTCCTGGGCCAATCTCTTCCATGGAATTTGGAGTCAGATATTATTTTGTCTCTCAGCAAAGTTCATTTCAGTCGAAGTTCGTGCGTTCGAATCCAGACCGTGCCGTTCTGTTCACGGGTGCAGTTTTTTCCAGAGACCCCCTAGGATTGTTGCTGGAGCTACGGAGTTCAGGATTTGTTCAATAGTCTCGGCATATGGCGTGCTATTTCTGCGGAGAGGGACCAAGTCACATAGGGTAAAACCCGGTGCAATGAAGTTAATCTTCGGCTTAAGGACAGCTACCTTCACGCAAATATCAGACATATTTGCTATGCTATGCATTGACTACGCATGAATTCATTGCGTGCGAACGCAAAATAGAGCAAAAAACTAGTAGACATTTACCGTGTTGTCATCATCATCATCAGGTGTCGTCTCCACATAGAAGGTTGGCTGCAATGAATCGCCAGCATCCTCTGTCTTTCGCCTTGGTGTTGCAACTGCCAGACTATAACCTGTCCATTTCTTAAAGTTTCCCTCCCACTTATCTCTCGGTCTTCCTCTTGCTCTTCCCCTCTCAACTTGTCCCTCTAGTAAATGTTTTATCATGGTGTCATGTCTTTTTATGTGCCCAAAATACTTTACTTGTCTGAATTTTATTTCACTTAATAATTGTTTCTTCATGCCTAGTTTTCCTGAAACTTGTTTATTTGTCTGTTTTTCTGCCCATGCAACTCTGCCTATTCTTCTATATATCCACATCTCAAATGCATCAATTCTGTCTTCTAACTGCTTGTTCATTGTCCATGTTTCCGAGCCATTAATATAGGATATATATAGCATTTGATCATTCTCATTTTTAGTCTGTTTGTAATTTGTTTGGATGTCAGTAACTTTCTCATACTATTGAAATTATCCTTGGCCATTCCTATTTCTCTTTTAATTTACCGTGTATGCTACTTTAAATCACGATGGACACTACAGTCTAACTATACCATTACTCCATGACTAACGAATGGAATGTTCGATATATCAGAACAAAGACAATCGTTTGCTAGTAGAACTAAATAAAAGCTGTCCATAAGCGGATGATCTTCACGCTTGTCATAAATTCTCGTTCACCAGTTACGGCTGAGATTGAATCCTCTGTTCTTTAGTCTAGCTCCTGTAAAATCTGGTAATTTAATCCTCTTCGCCCCATTCAGCTGACCAGTTGATATCGACGGAATTGCTCAGTTCAATGCCATTTACGTCTGCTTTTTGTTTAGAAACGGTACATTGTGAGAGACGCCATTTTCTTGCTGGTTGTGACGACAGAGCGGCTATCTAACCTCGCGTTGGTTTGATTAGAAAGATGTGGTCAGGTTTGGGTATAAGAGACTATATTTTAGAGGGATAGACTTTCCATTCTCCGACGCAGAAAGTCGATGTAATATAAATGTCACATACGATGGGAAAAATAAAAATAAAATGTTGTAATCTCCACCCCGTTTGTCTGGCCAGGATGTAAGGTTTGAGGAAGGAAATAATAAACAAAAGTGTGGGTCTCTGTGGCCAAGTGGTTAAGCTGTTTCCTTGGGTTCAGAAGATCGCGGGTTCGAATCAGGACAGGGCCGTTCTGTTATCGAATGCATTTTTTCCAGATGCCCTTATGATTAACTGATTAGCTGAAATGAAATGAAAATCGTGGCATATCCTTTACAGGACGTAGCCATCAACCACAGTAAACGAGTCGTTGATTTTCTAGACACCACTTATACGTTCAATAGTTTGCCATTGCTTTCTGAACGGTTAGGTCTATATTTACCATTTGTAAAAATCCCGTGAAACGAATTTGCTTTCAAACTTCCCCACAGTGGAGTTTGAACCAGATACGCTTGGGTTTGTGATCGATCTCACTATCATTTGAGCTACAGAACTGGTTATCTACTGAATTGAAAAACAGGTTGGAAACATTTAGAACCCTTAACCCCCTTCAGTATTCGGTGCAGATATACTGGATAGCTATAGTTTTAAAATGGCGCAAAGCCAGTTTACTGGGCAATTCTTGTTCTTCGACGATCTCTGGCCATTCTCTGTGGACGATACACTGTGCAGTCAGGTTTAAGACCAGGGCCGTGCCATGCTATGATACAGAGAAGCGGTCGCAACAGGCGGTCCTGTAAGGAGGGAGGGAGGGAGGGGGGGGACGGCATAAGTAGCGAATTCAAAATCACAAATGAAGGTTGTTTAAAAGAAAAAAATATTTACGGGGTGGCATTTCAAAGATTTGCATCATACTGGGAAAAATATACCGCAAGGCCCTGTTTAAGTCAGTCAGATTTGTTCAAAGATTAGTTTTCAGGTCAACCTCGTGTGTTCACTTGTTGCTTCCCAGCTCACCCAAGAGAGGACAGTCTTGCAGGACATGCTCCGGTTTTTGTTCCGTCTGTTGACACTGGCAGATGAACTGTATATGGTCGCATACTTGCTAATTTAGAATACATTGAAATATAATATAAGTGGGACATTTTTTTTCCGATCCTCAAACTGAAAATCGTGGCATATCTTTTACAGGACACCACTATCAACCTCAGTCAACGAGTCGTTGATTTTCTAGGCATCCCTTATACGTTCAGTAGTTTGTCATTGCTTTCTGAACTGTGATGTCTATTTTTACCGTTTGTAAAAATCTACGGAAACAAATTTACTTCAAAACGTCTCAGACTAAACAACCAAAAAATATAAAACTAAACATACTGTCACAGTCATTAACGATTACATAATCATTCTGATATTCTCGATTACAACGTAATTTAGTCGTAACAGGAACAATCACGTGATATTATCATACCAATAATATTTACTCCAGGGATATCACCCTATACACCTTCCATTCGTCGTGTAGCCTGGTGTCCGTGGACAGGCATACGTGTTATTCATGGACTTTTCTCTGTTTAGGAGAGAAGACTTGAAACAAAAGGTTATACCAATAGTGTCAAATCATTCCTACTTTTTATGCGTCTGCACAGAATCAACGCGTTTTATCGATATTAATTTTGAGTGGTGAGACAATTTGTACAACTAGTACTTTATAGTATTAGATTATCTCCCTTGACTGTGTTTTATTATTGCTTCCCTTGTTTCTATTTATTTTCTGAGATGTTCTAAATTCACAATTTATTATTGGTATAAAACTAGTGTGTTACTGAGTGGTTACTAGGGGCCTAAATTAGGGGTGTGACGAATAGAACCACTGTTACCTGTCCCGCATAGCGTAAGATGCGAATAAGGAGGTTGAGAGTGCCGCTAGCTACCTCACCACGTAAAAGACACTAGATATCTACAGAAATCACAACCAAGAAAATTCATAGCTCATCGCCCGAGGAAATGGAAGGACCCAGCAACAAGGGAGTGAGGAAACGACCCGATGAAATTCGAAAGGAACTCGGCCTGCGACTCACCTTCTTTCAACCCGGAAGATCTCCATGATTGGCAATGAGTGTTCGCACGATGTTCGAAACTGGGAAGACAGCCCAGGTAGCACGGGAAATGACGGGGAACTGTGGGATAGAGCGGGACAACGGTTCACTGAACGGCTCACTGAAAAGTCATTGTTTTCTGAACGGTGAGGACTATTTTTACCGTTTGTAAAATCCAGGGGAACAAATTTATTTATAAACTGCAGGCCACGGTAGTTTGAACCAGGTACATTTGTGTTGCGATCGAAATCACTACTGTTTAAGCTACAGACGCCCGTATTTGATTAGGTTAAGCTAAAAGGCTTCAGAGGCGAGACATCTGACCTATGATAGAAAGAAATTCCTGAGGACTGTTGGGATGTCAAAATTCTGCTCAGGACAAACTATTTGATAATGATAAGGCTAAGCCAGTTCGCTTTTTTTTCTTCTAAATCTTCCGCTTCCTCATCGATTCATTATTTTCGTTATCTTCCTCTTCGGTATTATATGATAGTGACCGCATGATACATGTTGATGTATCTGTATTGTATCCACATATCCGATATTTTTCTCAAATCTTTTTTTTTTTTGTGGTTTTCACTGTGTCGGTAGTAAAGAATATTCTGATGCTGAAAATCTATGAACGAAAGTGAATTTAAATCAGTTTCTGTCGTGCAAGGGAAATAACCAGGAAATATACTGCATGCACGTAACAGAATAATCTGGTGGAAACCAAATATTTATGGTTATTGTCCTCACAGACTAATTAAAAATCTGATTTATGCGCAATGGTGTAGGCTTTGTAAGGCGATTAATATTAGATGTTCTATATATTTGCTTATCATACAACTCACATTATGTGCGTATTCAGGACTTGTAGATACGTTTTTTTGTAACCGTGATGTGTCAGGATATGTAACTCCTAGTGGACCAGGGCAAAAAGTTATGTTTTTACAAGACATTGTTTTTAAGAATACAACACGCCCTTTAGTGTGGCTCTTGGTAAAAAGGCGTACAGCCGAAAGTCACGTAGTGTGGTGTTTGGTCTACAAAGAGTTAAACATTATCATGTGATTCAATGATTGATTGACTGATTGATTGGTTTGATTGATTGAGTGATTGATTGATTGATTGATTGACTGATAGGACCATCATCATTGCACTTCGGTGAGTAACTATATGTGATTCGATTTTTTTTCTTACACAGGAGGACATCAACGGCAGTGCACGATATCTGTAGCACCGGCGAGATTCACCAATGTAATTTATAAGATGGAGAAAATATTTTGTAGGAATTTTATTTATTAATCTTTCTAATGAATTTTGCCCGGCAGCGGCTTTCCAGCCTGCTCTTCTTGATTTTGAACAGTCAAGAACTCTTTGACGTGTTCAACTTGGACATCGGAAATACATTTTATTGTCCGTCTCCGATAAGTCTAGGAACTCGATCTTACATACACTGAGATCAGGGATCTCTGGGAAAATATACTGATGGATCCACGAGGAAACGAACCAAAAACGTTTGGAACGAGAAGCAAGCACCTAATCTTGACGCTAGAGATATCCTCAGTGATTCAATAAAAATAGAATCTGGTTATCTTGAATTCTATGAGAAGAGTTTATTCTTATTTTTCATGTTGTCTTTTTTGTTTACACGCTCTGACATGATCAAAACAAGGTTCGTTCTTAGGTTGAAAAGGGCGTGCCTAAAGAGGCTTTAAACCCCTACATAACTAACAAACCAACGATCAATTGATTCTGTGTTTTCTTCAATGATACAATTAGCGTTTGTGTTCGCAGAGTGTGGCCGCAGAGTGTGGCCGCAAGTGTGGCCGCAGAGAAGATTTTCATCTAAATCAATCCACGTCAACTACTAGATTGCAGGAGCTGGGATTGAAGATTGGAGTGGCCTGAAAAGAACAGTACAACAGGTATACGAGTAGGCTCGTCAATCAAAATCGAACTGGTACGGTCAGTCTATGGACGCTGTTGGAGATATTGCGAAGGAGATCGGAACACCTAAGGACATGTCCGGAGTGCAATGAAGATATTCCAAACTGAAACTGAAACAGTTAGTATTTATGTTTTCTCTTCTGCCCAATATATGTTTTATTAATCTTCTTCTTCTTTTGTCGTCACACTGCTACCGGGTTGTCGCCCAGTGGTCGTGGTTTTCTGTTTTTGTCTTGCGCTGTTCTGGTGGCTTGTGTGATTGTTATCTTTGCTTTTTCACATGATTCTGCTACGCCATCTAACCATCTTTTCCGTGGTCTTCCTCTTGCCTTCTTTCCCGATGTTCTGTTGTAGAAGACTCTGTATACTGTGGAGTTTGGATGCATTCTTATTAAGTGTCCAAACAACTTCATTCTTTGTTTATCTATGTAATTCAAGCACGGTTTTGTGCCAACTGTTTTAGTAATAAAGGGTTTAAAGAGGAAAAACTGAATTCATTCCACTTGGTTTTCTTTTATAGCTCTGTACCTCTTCACAGAAACAATAATTATTGTGTCTGTGTGGCTACGTGGTTAAGCCATTGACTTATGTTGCGAACGTCTTGGGTTCAAATTCAAAACTCGTCTTTCTGTTCACAAGCTCATTTTTTTCAGATATCCCAAGAATTATTGCCGTAGCTACGGAGTTCCTGTAATACTTTCGAAAGGTGTCCTACCATTTTTAGATATCTAGATCCTTTTAGAATTGACGAGCAACATTGTGATTGATATATATATATTGGACGGATTAGTGTTCTTCTATAGACTAGGACACAAGAGGTTTGTTAGTTCATATATATATATATATATATATATATATGTAATGGACAAGACATGTAATAAGGGTAGCTAGTGTTATCCCTTGCAGTGTGATGGGAATGGACAAGACATGATAAGACAGCTAAGGTTATCACTTGCAGTGTGATGATGATGATGTACAAGACATAATAACAGTAGCTAGTTTTATTCCTAGCCTTGTGAGGATGATGGACAATACAAGATAAGGGCAGCTAGTGTTATCCCTTGCAGTGTGATGGGGATGGACAAGACATGATAAGGCAGCTAGGGTTATCTCTTGCAGTGTCATGATGATGATGTATAAGATACGATAACTGTAGCTAGTGTTGTTACGTGCAGTGTCATGATGATGGACAATACAGGATAAGGGCAGCTAGGGTTATCCCTTGCAGTGTCATGATGATGATGTACAAGATACGATAACTGTAGCTAGTGTTGTTACGTGCAGTGTGATGATGATAGAGAAGAGATGATAATGTAACTGGTGTTATCCCTTGCAGTGTGATAGGGAGTACTTTGTCAGGGTCCAGTTACGAGACACAGGCTCATATTTCAAATGCACAAATAATTATTCCTTGTAGAAATTGCAATCACAGACGACAAGAAGATCAATTGTCTAATCCAAGAATAATATGTTTTCATGTTTCTGACATGGCATGAGTCAGTTCTGACATCCTTCCTATGACCAAACAGATCTCTCTCTCTCTCTCTCTCTTTCTCTCTCTCTCTCTCTCTCTCTCTTTCTTAGGTCGTTTTTATCATTCTATTGTGATATATAAACAGCCAAACATCAAGAACGGATGTACGTGCACAACCTTCAGTCCCTATTGGAGCTCCGGTGCTTATCATTTGGTGGTGTGTTCAGTTTCAACCAGCGTTTACTGGGTTCGCTCTCCGTTAGCCCTTTGCTGTCCCCAGCCAAACCTGCAAGGCAGCGGGTTGCTATTTTCATTTAAGGCAGCGACCCTTAACGGCCTGTCCTCCCGGGCTTATGAATGCCATCTGCACAGCGAGCCGGTCGTTTTGTGGACACCTTGGTTTGCCGCTCGTCCAGTTTTGTGTACGGTTTACTCCGATAGCCTTTGATTGTCCTCAATCAAACTACAAGGCAGTAGTAGTTCCCTGCGAGCGGAAACGCACAATCAGATCTGATACTATTCTACAGTATTGTAGGACTAAGCAATAGGTGCAGTAAGAAATAAGGGTTTGTGGTTCGAATCCTGAGTTTGGTAATTTGTCTTTTTTTAGAAAGCCTCTAATACTTGTACACTATCTATTTATTGATCATATTCTTTGGCTACGTTGCTTCCCCTGGAGTTCTTTAAACAAAAAATGCTTATTCTCTTCATATAACACCAGATGTGGTATTTTAAAGTAGGGGTTTTCTGTTTGTAAAGTCTTAATGCATAATTCCAGTGGCAATGTATGAGTGTGAAGCATGGACATTTAATAAGACAGTGGGAAAACATATAAGTGCTTTTGCATAGAAGTGTTACAGAAGATTCCTTCATATATCTTGGACAGAAAGAGAACAAATAGATCTATCCAGAAAGAACTCAAAATCAAAGAAAACTGGCTGATGCTACAAATAAGAAAGAGAAAATTGAGATATTTTGGACAGATAAAAAGACATGAAGGGCGGGAAAAGACAACCATGGAAGGAGGCATACCGGCAAAGAGAAGAAGAGGAAGACCGTAGAGAAGATGGATTCAGGATGTAACTGATGGTTTGAACACGGCGGCTGCAGAAACGGAACATCTGGTCTATGAGAGAGAAAGACACATTCTGAAGGACTGTTAGGGTAACAAAGTTCTTCCAAGAACAAGCTAGATGATGGTGACGAAAATATTACAGTTACCAGTCGGTACAACATTGTATCGTGTTGGGTAATATGAATATACGTCGAACGAAACTCGTATATGCCTGCCTTACACACAGTAAGCGCTGTAGGCTCATGCTGAGAATCATCGTATTGTTGAGTCACAGAGAAAACGAGCAGCGCGAAAAGACAGAGCACGCAACACGCACATGTCTAACCTTGATCATGTATGCCCCACCTGTGGTCAGGGGATTCTGTTCTAGGATTGGACTCTACAGTCACCTCCGCACACACCAGAGAAGTGCAACAGTACACGTCTGAGATTGTTGTCATCATTGCTTGCGATGGACGGCTATTACAGTAAGTGCACAGT
Source organism: Arion vulgaris (assembly GCA_020796225.1). Lineage (NCBI taxonomy): Eukaryota > Metazoa > Mollusca > Gastropoda > Stylommatophora > Arionidae > Arion > Arion vulgaris. Next base: position 28,591,923 of record CM036769.1, read on the forward strand.
ACTCCCTTTCTCTTCCACCCAGCCTCTATTGGGTACCAGTAAAAGCACTGGGAAGTAAAGTTGGCCAGCGTGATATTGACCACATCACCCATCGTGTGCCGACGATCAATGACAAATACGGATCTAACACCGTATTACCCTTTATACCACGTGGTATAAAAATCGGTTCCTAAAAAAACAATTTTAAAAAAAATAAAATAAAAACTCCCATTTTCTGTACAAATTACAGAAATTGTAAATAGTTATTAACGTGATTGATAAGAACGAATACAAAGAACATCTTTTTCTTCACCCTTCGTCCCTAGGGGAAGCAAAGATCCGCTTCGAAAACAAAGAACAGCAAACAAAATAATCCTGAAAAGTACAGTCAACTGGTATTTTATCATTTATATCTGAATGATCCTGACATAATTAGTTTCCAGTTATTAGAAACACTTGAGAGCATTGATCAAAGATAATTTCTAACCAGGGGTCTCTGTGGCTAAGTGGTTAAACCGTTGCCGTGCGAGTCGAGGGTCATGGTTCGAATCCGAACCACGTCGTTCTGTTCACTAGTGTATTTTTCTCCATAGATTCGTAGATTATAACCCGAAATTTCTCATTCCCTCTCTGCAGAAATGGTACTCCACCTGTCGAGAGTATTGCACAAAATACGAATTCTGTAGCTCCCGCAACAATCCTAGATTGTTCCTAGAAAACAGTGTGTGAGTGGTAATAAAAAGACTGCAGATGTTTATAAGAAACATTAGCAGCATCTACAACTTATAATACAACATCGACAGGGGTTGCAATAGCATTCAAAAGCACTGTCAACAGCAACACCAGTGATATCAATAGCAACATCAATAACAACATCAATAGCAACATAAATAACAACATCAATAGCAACATCAATAGCAACATCAATAACAACATCAATAACAACATCAATAACAACATCAATAACAACATCAATAGCAACATCAATAGCAACATCAATAACAACATCAATAACAACATAAATAACAACATCAATAGCAACATCAATAGCAACATCAATAACAACATAAATAACAACATCAATAACAACATCAATAGCAACATCAATAGCAACATCAATAACAACATAAATAACAACATCAATAACAACATAAATAACAACATCAATAACAACATCAATAGGAACATCAATAGCAACATCAATAGGAACATCAATAGCAACATCAATATCAATAACAGCATCAATAACAACATCAACAACAACAACATCAATATCAACATCATTAATAACGCCAATAACAACATCAATAACAACATCAATAACAACATCAATAACAACATCAATAACAACATCAATATCAACATCATTAACAACATCAATAACAACATCAATAGCAACATCAATAACAACATCAATAACAGTGATAGCTACATCATCATTAACACAGCAATCAACCTTCTCAACAAAAATCCAAAAACCATAATAAAAAACTGCAAGAAAAGGCAACATCAATAGTCGCACCACCATCAACAACATTATCAACAACTCACTCTTCAACGCAACTTTCTTCTTCTTTTTTCTCTGAAACCTTCCATTTCTTCATTCTTTACAAAACCATCCTGCTTATTTTTTTGTAAAGCTATTAATAGCATACTTAAGAAAACAACAATAGAACAACAGACACAATAACATTTAACTTTAAACAAACACACAAAACACAACAGATGGGGGAAAAACCAAGACAATTCTACAACCAAAAGAAATGAAACTTAATTATAGTTAACCTTCTCTATGTCTTCCATGATACGCTTCAGCGCCGTACAGTCTCATATTTTCATGTTATCTCCTTAAGCACAATGCCAGACTGTCAATTGTACAAAGAGAACGCAAACTTTCACTAATAGAGTTTCATATGGTGAGAGCAGGTTTAGAAACTATACTGTAAAACAAAATGTAAATCATATATACAAATGTGTATTTGTTTTCTTAAGACGTGAACAAAGTAAAAACGTTCTTGTTAAACGTATGGGTCAGTTGTCAGGTTTTTTTTTTTACTATTCTAGAAATAATGGTGGAAGAATTTTTGAAAAGAGTTAAACGAGAGGAGAAAAATCGAAGGTAAATTGCAGGAAAATGTTTGAAGATAAACGGCAGGAGAAAGTTTGAATATAAGCCCCCTTAGTTGTTACCGGGGCCAAAATTTGGGGTATAAAGAATAGAACCACTGTTAACTACCACGCATGTCGTAAGAGGCGAATAAGGAGGTTTGGCTGAAATCGGATGCACGTGTCCGCTAGGGAATGCTAACCCGAAACATATGCTTACAGAAAACGGATGCACCGGACCATAAGGCGTATAACATGGTGCAACGACCCCTGACAATGAGGAATGGGATAACGGATTATACGGTGGCCAATCTGTTTGGGAGATTTAGACACGCAGTAAGAATGTCAGACCTACCATCACGAGGGTGGCCAAAACTTACAGCAGGAAGAGGTCGGCACAAACGTGGAAGCAGGAATCATAGGAATTATATCCTACAGAACTGCCCCCAGTATGCAGACTTGAGAAGAAACAGGTGGTCCACTTACACCAACGTCCAAGAGAAACTGTATGGCGGGGCTGATAATCTGAGGCAGACGGCTGCCTTTATTAGATGATCCGAAATCCCAATCTAGTAAGAACGCAGAAGAAGAAGAATATAAACATCAGGAGAAAGTTTGAAGATAAACGGCAAGAGAAAGTTTGAATATAAACAGCAGGAGAAAGTTTGAATATAAACGGCAAGAGAAAGTTTGAATATAAACAGCAGGAGAAAGTTTGAATATAAACGGCAGGAGAAAGTTTGAATATAAACAGCAGGAGAAAGTTTGAATATAAACGGCAGAAGAAAGTTTGAATATAAACAGCAGGAGAAAGTTTTAATATAAACGGCAGAAGAAAGTTTGAATATAAACGGCAGAAGAAAGTTTGAATATAAACAGCAGGAGAAAGTTTGAATATAAACGACAAAAGAAAGTTTGAATATAAACAGCAGGAGAAAGTTTGAATATAAACGGCAGAAGAAAGTTTGAATATAAACGGCAGGAGAAAGTTTGAATATAAACAGCAGGAGAAAGTTTGAATATAAACGGCAGAAGAAAGTTTGAATATAAACAGCAGGAGAAAGTTTGAATATAAACGGCAGGAGAAAGTTTTAATATATATAGCAGGAGAAAGTTTGAATATAAACAGCAGGAGAAAGTGCGTAAAAGACAAATAAATATTCCATGTTGTATCATGTTGTAAATTGGGAATAAGGTATTTGATAAGTTTCTTTTTTCTATTAAATGGTCAATCTCAGATCGAACTCCTTTAATTTCCAATGCTTCCTGGTACCGATCTGAGGTTTAAAGACATTGCATTCGGAGATAAAAATCCACTCCGACTTGGTCATACGATCCTGGGACGATGCGTGTTCGAAGCAAGTACGCTAATCACTATGCCATCTACTTTCCGAGCATGATTAAGACATCAATATAACTGGAAAGGTAAACATTTATAGATGGAGAAAGAACAAATTGACAGAATCCTTCACCATGGCAAGATAAAGGAAGCGTTTGAGACCCATTGCTGCCAGTCTTCCACTTGAAGATGACAAAAAATGAATCAATCAATTGAACGTTTACACCCTGGTCCTATTAGAGATCAGTTTATTGTAGCTATCTGTACGCTAGTTTTATAACTGTCAGTTTTTTAGAGCTTAAACCATTGCATGATAAAGACCTTTTAGTTAAAACGTAAATTTAATCCGCTGTTGTACTTTGCATAATACTATCAGTGTATCATGAAGAAGAGAGAACAGTCATCATCATCAGGTGCCGTCTCCACATCGAAGGTTGGCTGCAATGAATCTCCACCATCCTCTGTCTTTCGTCTTGGTGTTGCACACTGCCAGATTGTAACCTGTCCATTTCTTAAAGTTTCCCTCCACTTATCTCTCGGTCTTCCTCTTGCTCTTCTCCCCTCAACTTTCCCTCTAGTAAATGTTTTATCATGGTGTCATGTCTTTTATGTGCCCAAAATACTTTACTTGTCTGAATTTTATTTCTCTTAATAATTGTTTCTTCATGCCTAGTTTTCCTAAAACTTGTTTATTTGTCTGTTTTTCTGTCCATGAAACTCTGCCTATTCTTCTATATATCCACATCTCAAATGCATCTATTCTGTCTTCTAACTGCTTGCAGAACAGTAAAAAATGATAAAATTACATCTATAGTGGGTGTAAAATCAGCAACAGAGTTCATCTAGAGCCACCAGGAAATTTTATTCGGTTGTAGAACATGAATGTCTTCTAATAATATACCACAATGGGCAATCCTACACAAAGTAAACGGAAACCGGAGAGAGATGACGGCCATGAAAGCGCTAGACTGATGGAATAGCAGAGTTCCTGAACATCTTTATATCAAGTATAATAGTCATCCATCGCAAGCAATGATGACAACAGCCTCAGACGTGTGTTGTTGCACCTGTCTGGAGTGTGCGATGATGACTATAGAGTCCAATCCTGCAACACAATCTTCTATACAATAGATTCTACGCTTAAACACTTCCACTCCAACCTCTTTATACAAAGACCATAAGAACGTAATCTCCCGCACACTATAATTCACCTAGGCCATAGGTTCTCACAGTGGGTGGTGCGATCGCCCCCTCCCCAGTGGGCGCTAAAACCTTCGGGGGCGAAAGTGGATTCAGAAACATTGTGAAGGTGTGGGGGGGCGTTCAGGTGATCTCTGCGGGGTATGTGGCTCCTTATAGAAGAAATTAATAATATATATTTCTTGGCTGAAATCGGATGCATGTGTCCTAAACGTGTAGAAGTCTATGCATTTAGGGGCCTACCAAACCAATGTGCAACGTATATACGTTCTTGGCAAAGATCAAACATATCACAAATAGTGATTACAATTGGTCGTAAAGAACGAACGCAAAGAAGAAGAAGAATATATATGTCAATAATTTAACGGCAAAAGCAGTAATATATCATTAGTTGCAAAAGCAGTAATATATCATTAGTTGCAAAAGCAGTAATATATCATTAGTTGCAAAAGCAGTAATATATCATTAGTTGCAAAAGCAGTAATATATCATTAGTTGCTATTTATGTCGAAAATATGCAACGGCTTGAGAGCGTGAAAAACTGTTATAAGGGGAGGGGCGTTACAAAATATATGTTTTGCAAAGTGGGCGTTATCTCGAAAAAGTTTGGGAACCTATAAACACAACAATGCTACACGAGAAACAGAATAAGATCAAATATACTTTGTAAAACCAGAAAACCAGAGCCGAGCATGGATAATGAGCAAACCACAGTTACAAGAAATAACTATATGTGAAATGTGATACCTACGAAAAGTTACCAACAACACCAGATAAATTAGTCACTAACATGAGCATAAAAGAGAAAGTTGAAATAGAACATTGCTAGAATAACATTGAGAAATAAAGAATGAAGATGTTCAGCGACTTAATAAGAATGCAATCAAACTCTGCTGTATACAGAGTCGTCTACAAGAGACCATAAGGAAAGAAGGCGAGAGACAAAGGTAATGAAAAAAGATGGGAAGATGATATAGCAGAATCCTGTTAAAGAGCAATAATAACAATCAACCAGGCTACTTGAACATTGCAAGACTAAAACATAAAACCACGACACTGGTCAACAACCCGGTAACAGTGTGACGACAAAAGAAAGAAGTGCATACGAAACTATAGACATTCATTAATATTGACTTATATAGTTTCCTCTTGTTCCCTGTTCAATGAAGTCAACCCATCGTCTTTACACCATTCTTAGCTCTTTTACTCCGCAGTTTTTGTGAGAGTTTTTAACACCTTCGGACACACTTATACTCAAATGTGTACTGAATTAGACAGTGTATTGTCTTTGCGTCTTCTTAACAAATATGACAAGCACACAATTCGGATTGGTAGGACGAAAGAGTTAATAATATAATCGAAAAATGATAACTGTCTCCAGTTTGTAATGAACTTCCTTTATAAAGTGACCTCTGTAAGAATGACAGCAACTGTAGATTAATTAAACAGTCTATTCCATTTAATTAAACAATTTAAGATCAAATATAACACTGAGTCCGAAACGGTTGCAATGCTTTCAGTCGTCTCCAATTCCTAGCACGAACTAACAACCAAGGATATCGGTTAGGAACTTTCTAGAAAACTCAGACGAAATAGATGAAAAAATATTCTGAAATCTTCTCAAAAAATCTTTAACTCATTTTGTTTAGTGTTTTGTGACAAAACTATTCTAACGGCTCAGCCTGTCCAGCTTCAGTACGATCTAGCGCTGGACAAACCAGTAAAAGTGACAAACTGGCAAATGAAAATCAATTTGGAATGAGATTTTGGAAAGACGTAAGTCGAAGTCTTTTTTCTGGTACTGTTAGACAATCGCACTAAATAAGAGCGATTAAGCTTGGTTTTCAAACTAAGTAATGGAAACAAGACTTGAATCTTTGTACAGATTAGAAATGTAGACATTTTTTTTATCTCTACAGATGGTCAATGATATAGATTAGAAATGTAGATATAGCCATTTTTTTGTCTCTACAGACGGTCAATGATATAGATTAGAAATGTAGATATAGCCATTTTTTTGTCTCTACAGGCAGTGAATTAGATAGATTAGAAATGTATATATGATCTTTTTTGTGGTTACAGACGGTCAATTAGATGAAATACCCTCTTGGGGGTCTCTGTGGTTATGTGGTTACGCCATTGCCTTGCGTTCCAAAGGTAGTGGATTCTAATCCGGATCACGCCGTTTTATCACAAGTGCATTTCTTCCAGAGACCTCTAGGATTGTTACATGAGGTACGGAGTTCGTGCTTTGTACAATACTCTTGGCAGGTAGCTTGTCATTTCTGCGGAGAGGGGCCGAGTCTTATGGGGTAAAACCAGAGCCAACTATAAACTTAAGGACATTCGGACTCAGGTAATAATTATGTGAAATCAGACCACAACTACACCACGTGATCTCGCATTCCAGTATTGGTGTATATAGACGAATCATTTTAAAATCAACACAAAATGCTCAATCGAAGTTAGATTATCCAACAAGTTAAGTTTAACAATAAGGATATCAATATTATGAATATTTTTCACCAATAAATAACCACAGACTCACAGAATTGAGTAAAATAGCGAAAAAAAAAAAAAAAAAGCTTGCAGTGTTCTATCAAACATCTATAATTACCAGCCCCCTTCTATGATCTAGGTCAGGGATTCCCCGGTCAGTTGACTGGCCTAGTGTTCTAGAGTTGGCTGTGGAAAGACCTTGTGCAATGAAGTTAATTATTCGAACTATTTATCAGCATTGTTCAATTATAAGTGTTATTCGTACTGCTAATAGATGCAAAGAATAATTTGCTAATATCCCTGCACAAAACCATTTATTCAGTACACACACACAAAACAACACTTATTCAGCACACACACACACAAAAACAACACTTATTCAGCACACACACACACACAAAAACAACACTTATTCAGCACACACACACAAATAACACTTATTCAGCACACACACACACAAAAACAACACTTATTCAGTACACAAACAACACTTATTCAGCACACACACACACACAAGCAACACTTATTCAGCACACACACACAAAAACAACACTTATTCAGCACACACACACAAGCAACACTTATTCAGCACACACACACAAGCAACACTTATTCAGCACACACACACAAGCAACACTTATTCAGCACACACACACAAGCAACACTTATTCAACACACACACACACACACAAAAACAACACTTATTCAGTACACAAGCAACACTTATTCAGCACACACACAAAAAACAACACTTATTCAGCACACACACACAAAACAACACTTATTCAGCACACACACAAAACAACACTTATTCAGCACACACACACAAAAACAACACTTATTCAGCACACACACACACAAAAACAACACTTATTCAGCATACACACACAACACACACACAACACTTATTCAGCGCACACACACACACAAACAACACTTAATTTAGCACACACACACACAAACAACACTTAATTTAGCACACAAAAATGCAAGCATTTAGTTTCTTAGTCAAAATAATAGAAAAGTTACTGCTGTCGATCAGTACCAGATTTAACAAAGACAAAAGTTTGAAATAGAATACGTGAAACTAACTCATTGTGAAGAACTTATTTATACAAGATAGCTGTGTTTCAATGTGGCATACACGCAACAAGGAAACAGATAAGATCTGAATGGGAAATAGAACAAATTCGTTTCTGTAGATTGCTTTTTGTGTTCTTCTTGAGACGAAAGTTAAAATTTACGAGCAAATAATTGAGTAGAGATAATGCGCCTGTCGGAGAATGCAAAACGTCATGAAATGTGTGTAGTGTTGATGGAGATGATCAGTCGTTTGTTATTTAGAATATAAAATAAACAGTTTAAAATGAAAGATAAGTAAATGAATGTGCTGAAAGAAATCAACACAGGAAAAGTTAAATAAAGTTAACTAATCTTACAATACGATGAATGTTCATCATGCATCATCATCAAATAGCTTGTTCTGAGCAGAACGTTACCACCCTAACAGTCCTTTGGAATTTCGCTCTCTCTCTCTCTCTTTCTCTCTCTCTCTCTCTCTCTCTCTCTCTTTTATACGCAAGATGTTTAGCCTCGACGGCCGTCCACTCAAACCATCAGTCACATCCTGAATCCATCTTCTCCATGGTCTTCCCTTTATCCTCCTTGCTGTGTTACCTCGTTCCATGATAATCTTCTAAACCATTCGTGTGTCTTTCTTATATGTCTAAAATAGTTACATTTTCTTTTTGTTATTTGTAGCATCAGCCAGTTTTTTTGTTATTTGTAGCATCAGCCAGTTTTTTTGTTATTTGTAGCATCAGCAGTTTTTGTTATTTGTAGCATCAGGCAGTTTTTGTTATTTGTAGCATCAGGCAGTTTTTTGTTATTTGTAGCATCAGTCAGTTTTTGTTATTTGTAGCATCAGTCAGTTTTTTGTTATTTGTAGCATCAGCAGTTTTTTTGTTATTTGTAGCATCAGCAGTTTTTTGTTATTTGTAGCATCAGCCAGTTTTTTTGTTATTTGTAGCATCAGCAGTTTGTTATTGTTTTTGTTATTTGTAGCATCAGCCAGTTTTTTTTTTATTTGTAGCATCAGCCAGTTTTTTTGTTAAAGTTCTTTCTGGATAGATCTATTTATTCACTTCTCTGTCCATGATAAGACAATGAATGTTTCTGAGGTCTTGTCATAATTGTTTTATGACGCCATTATTTTATAACAAAAACATTTTGTGTTTATGTTGTTTTAAATAGACATACATTAATAGATATTATTCAATATACTATTTATGTCATCATCGTCAAATAGCTTGTCCAGAGCAGAAATTTGCCACCCCAATAGTCTTTCGGAATTTCAGCTCTCTCATAGGCCAGATGTCCTGCCTCTTCAGCTGATATATCTGATGTTAAAACCATCAGATATATACTGAATCCATCTTCTCCGTGGTCTTCCTCTTCTTCTCTTTGCCGGTATGCTTCCTTCAATGATGGTCTTCTCCAGCCCTTCATGTCTTTTCATATGTCCAACATATCTCAATTTTCCCTTTCTTATTTATATAGATAAATATTTATATAATTATTTATAGTTATAGTCAACTAAGTGGGAAAATTCAAATAATAATGGAACATATTCATAGAAGAGGGACGATTAGATAGAAATATTGGCTAGAGTGCAACAAGTAAACGCTGTAATCTACCAGCTATCCCCATTGTTAATACAACCAAACATCTCACTGACAGCTAAACATCTCACTGACAGCTAAACATCTCACTGACAGCTAAACAACAGTTTATCAACAGCATTTTCATGCTTACTCTGTATTAACAGAGCAAAATATGGACAATGAGCAAAGCACAGTCGGAAAAAATAACTATATGGGAAATGATATGCCTACTAAAAGTTACCGACAACACCAGAAAAGACAGTCACCAACATCAGCATAAGAAATAAAGTTGGGACAGAACGAACCTTGCTTGAATTACATTGAGAAACAAAGAATAAAGTGGTTAGGTAACTTAATAAGAAAGCATCCAAACTCCACTTTATACAGTCTTCTACAACAAAACATGAGGACAACATTTGAGAGGAAGATCACGAATAAAATAAATAGATGACTTAGCAGAATCTTGTCAAAAAACAACAGATAACAATCACACAAGCCACTAGAGAAGCGCAAGACAAAAACAGAAAACCACGACACTGGGTAACAAACCGGTAGCAGTGTGACGACACTGGGTAACAAACCGGTAGCAGTGTGACGACACTGGGTAACAAACCGGTAGCAGTGTGACGACACTGGGTAACAAACCGGTAGCAGTGTGACGACACTGGGCAACAACCCGGTAGCAGTGTGACGACACTGGGTAACAAACCGGTAGCAGTGTGACGACACTGGGTAACAACCCGGTAGCAGTGTGACGACACTGGGTAACAAACCGGTAGCAGTGTGACGACACTGGGTAACATACCGGTAGCAGTGTGACGACACTGGGTAACATACCGGTAAAAGTGTGACGACAAAAGAAGAAGAAGATACATAGGTAGGATAAAAACGTTGAATGTTTAGTACATAGATGAAGAGGATACTGCATGTGACAAACCACTGTAGTGGTGGGTAGTGTAAATAGCACACATATATATGACTTGAATTATTCTTCCCCGCTCCTACTGGAGCATAGAGTCAGACCATTTGTTCGGGAAATTTTCCGGTCGTTGGCTTTTTTTCTTATGGGTTACCGTGATAGTCCGTTCTCCTTCAGTTACTCAAGACATTTCTGCCTCCAGATCTGTCTCGGACGTTCCCTTTTCCGTTTTCTTCACTTGTTTAATTAAGTGACTATCTAGCGACTTTTGACTGTGTCTTCAAAACGGTATGCCTGGTCCATCCCCATTTTCTCTTCTTAAACTGGTACATCATATATATATATATATTCTCCTTCGAACGCTCCTTATCGGCTACGCTGTGTGATTTGTATGTGATCTGAGTCTAAGAGGGATTGTACCATGTGCCAGTTATGTGCCTACAAATAGGCCAGCACATCCTATTTCTGAGGATCTTTTTATTTACTAGGGTTGCTTCGATAGGTCCCAACCTCAGTCGTCTCTTACGACATGCTTTGTAGGTCTCAGTGTTACTATTCGTTGCTCCCCTTGTGAACCCCGACCACACACGGACGATATACATATATGGTGGCTGTGCTCTGTGTGTATGGTACACGCACACACGCGCACATACATACACACGCACATACACACACACGCACATCTATGCGTCATATCCATTGTATGTCAATTCTAACAAGACTGAAACGATATTATTAGCATCACTGCCAATCACTTTCTCATCTTCATTCCTTGTAGTACACAAACCATACTTTTATATATCTATATGAAATATGATAATGAACACAATGTTTGTTAAATCTGTCAGCTTATATTACCAAATCCTTGGATTAAACCCATGTTCTACAGATTAACTTTCTGACAATGGTGCTAGAGATATTTATGTGTCAGTAGACGATGCCATGTGTTGATGAGAGTAGACAGGCTTTAATTTAACCAAGTATCCACATTAGTGCAGGGACTTGAACAAAGACAGTTGCGTTACCTTTACAGGTGTGGGTGATAGAAAGGGATGAATTCATAGTAGTAAGATGTCAGCATTATTGTCTGCAAGAGAAAGTGGTGTCTTAACTAACAAGGCCTGTTAATTTCTTAAATAAACCACAAGTGGAAGGATTGTGTGGAAAACTAATTTTGAACACCGCGTCAACAGGAAACTGGGATGAAAATGTTGGATGGTGGTAACGGAACGGGATATAAAGAAAATGTTGGATGGTGGTAACGGAACGGGACATAAAGAAAATGTTGGATGATGGTAACGGAACGGGACATAAAGAAAATGTTGGATGATGGTAACGGAACGGGATATAAAGAAAATGTTGGATGGTGGTAACGGAACGGGACATAAAGAAAATGTTGGATGATGGTATCAGAACGAAACATAAAGAAAATGTTGGATGATGGTAACAGAACGGGACATAAAGAAAATGTTGGATGATGGTAACAGAACGGGACGTAAAGAAAATGTTGGATGATGGTAACAGAACGAAACATAAAGAAAATGTTGGATGATGGTAACAGAACGGGACATAAAGAAAATGTTGGATGATGGTAACAGAACGGGACATAAAGAAAATGTTGCATGATGGTATCAGAACGGGACATAAATGTTGCATGGTGGTATCAGAACGAAACATAAAGAAAATGTTGGATGATGGTAACAGAACGGGACATAAAGAAAATGTTGGATGATGGTAACAGAACGGGACATAAAGAAAGATAATGTGCTTTGACATTTTGGTAAATAAATCGAGTAAACAAGTATTAAGCGCACCTGATATTTTTAAAATCAAACTCATGATTCGAACCACACTTTTTTATTTTTTATGCTGATCCAGAAGCACGTGAGCTTTCAGCTCATCGGCTAGGTGCAATGGATATCGTAACCCTTCGGTTCGGTACCACGAACACCGTAAATCTGGAGAACCTGTGGATTTTTCTGCCAACTCACTGAATTGAACCCGCACTCACAGGAAGCTTGTCACCGCAGTTCAACGCGCTACGAAGGGCGCTGAGCAGACGGGCAACCACACTTCTTGCGGTAACCATTGCCTAACCCTGCAGACGAGCTTTTGCTACTTTGGACATGCATGGATATGTACATGTGTATATGTATGTGTGTGTGTGTATATCATTATGTCATCTGTGTATTGCCGGGTTTCGCAAGGAAGCAAAGAATAGTAACACTGCGATCTACAAGGCATGTCGTAAGAGAAGCCTGAAGTAGTGGCCTAGGAAGTTACCTAGTAAATAAAACGTTGCAGAAATCAGAAGTGCTAGCCTACTTGTAGACGCATAACTGGCACATTCGATTTCTGCTACGATTTTTATTTACTAAAGTATCTTCCCTAGGCTCCTACCTTAACCGCCTCTTACGACATGCCTTGTAGGTGCAGTGTTACTATTATTTACTCCCTTACGGGTCCTGCCAACACACAGGTGGGATCTTTTTCTCTTGGTGTGGACAAGTTGCCTGTGTCTAATCCTAAAAATGACCGTTTATTGAGAATTATCAAGTCAATCACTGACCATTAGCCCCTTTTAATTTTCCTATTTCCTTACCAGAATGTTAATCGAGATCTTGACCAGTATGTATAATGAGCCCTGAGTTCTTGAGCACGGCTCTAGATGCTTCTGCAACCCTTTCATTGAAATGAAAATTGATAACTGCATATTTATGACCGGGAGGCGTGTGGATGTAATTATAGATACTATTCCACAAGAGGATTAAAGATGAGAATGATAAATACACAAGATGTGCGTGATAACCAAACAGGAACTCTGATTTTAATTACATCTTCGGAAACACTCATTTTTGCTGTCATTCCTCACTCAGCCAAACTTTCTCCACATCTCAGAGGTAATCCCCGCCAGCGACACTAACAAGAATAGGAATCCAACAAAAGCACACTCAGTCCTAAGTGCCAACAGACACAATAAACTAACAAATTGTTACAAGAATTATAAGGGCGTTAACAAGTATTTGTTAAATAATGTTATGGATGTCTGTATTAATTATATGAATTCTTCTTCTTCTTCTTCTTTTCGTTACTACCTCTAATATGGCTGTAGAACAGGGGGAGGGGGACATGAACCTGACGATATGCCCGTCTGTCCAGCGTGTTCGTAGCGCGTTGGACTACGAGTGACAAGTTCCCTGTAATTGCGGGTTCAATTTCGCGGGCTGTCAGAAAAGCCACAGGTTCACTAGATTCACGGTGTTCGTGGCACCGAACCGAAGGGTTACGATGTCCACGGCACCGAGCCGAAGGGTTACGATGTCCACGGCACCGAGCCGAAGAGCTGAAAGTGCTTCTGAATCGGTAAAAAAAAAGCACCAAAAAACCTGACGATATTAACGACCGCACGGAAGATAATGCAATCGCCGTGAAACTGTTCAGGTTAAGATTTTTCTTTATGCCCTGAAAGAAAAATAATTCCTTGACCTTACTATGAATCGAACACAGGTCTCCTGCATGGGATCCGCGCTCTAATTAATTAAGTCAGACGCTCTTCTATGAATAATTATTATCTAACAAAAATTTTAAAAAAATATTTCGAATCAAAGTATCTGTAGTCATTGTTACCTCATAGGTGCTTAGTTTGTTTCCCTCTATTGTTTTCCTAAGAACATGAAATACTAGATGCAGCATAATTTCCAAATTCTTCTTTTAAATAGAAATTTCCAGAAGAACTTATTCTTCTTCTTCTTTGTTCTAATATAATAACTTTATAAATCAGTGTTTGCGATGATTTTAAATATTTAGTAAAAGTATATTTTTCTTTTAAGAACTTGTTTTTGCGATGCTATGTTCTGATCTTTTTAGAGTACGCGTGGGATGTGTTATTCAGTTCAGAGAAATTTAAGCCGCTTGTCCGAAGCTGTCGCCACGCAATACAGACAGCAAACAGAAAATTACAACCAATCGCTGTAAAAAAATATTGTTTACGTTCGGTTATATCTATTTTTAGATGTATACAACAAAGCTGCGGAACTTGTACGTTTCAGTCAAGCACATTATAATGTTGTTCGTTGTACGCGTGTTTGTTCAGAGTTATTATATCAATTATTTCAAGATTTTAAAACTGGTACTAATTAATTCTTCTTCTTTTTCGTCTTATTCTAATACTGCTCGTTACTCGCGTAACTTGAGAATCGTTGTAATGCTGATGAGCGGAGTAATCGAGCTTCGAACACCCACAATTTCAACCACTATCATCATGTATATTCAACCTGTGGTTGTGAATTCTCTTCTTATTCTACCCTTCGCCTCAAAGGGGGCATAGGTCCTCAACCAAGGTCTTGCCAGCTTTCTTGCATTTGGTTGCGGTTTTATAGCTGAGTGTTTTTTTACAGGATGGGTTAGCTAATCCCACGCCAAACCTCCACTTTCGCCATATATGGCATGTGGTAGGTATTAGTGGTTCTAGTTTTTACCCCAGACTTGGGCCACGGTAACCACACGGGCGTCTGATTTGTATGGTGAATCCTCTTTGACTCACTAACGGACAGGAGATACGTGTAGGCGCATGTGCTGAGATTCTCATCGTCTATATTGCGATCAGATCTCATATCAAACATGTATCCACCTATCCTTCTACCAATTCCAAGTAGCTCTCCTTCGATCCCTACCCACTTAGCTAGACATTAGTCTGTTACCAGGGACACCACTTGGAGATGGGGTAGGATCTTGATCAGTGCCAGCTTCCCTGACCCTGGTGCCACTGTATATCCTTACATTACTGCGCCTGCGGCCCCGGTTGTGAATTACTTTCCGGAATTTTATTCAACAGTCACCTCTTCGCACACTAGAGAAGTACTACAACACAGTCTAAAGCTGTCAATATCACTTGCGACGGACAGTTATTAGTGTTATTGCAGTCAGAAAACGGGTTCCATTACTTTATTCTTTTGTCTTCAGCGGAAATGTAAACCGTTTTCTCTCGCTTTCTAAACAACGCATTAAACTATTTTACCTGGCCATATTTTAGTTATCTTTCGCATTGTTAAAATTCTTAGTGATCATTTTTATACTTTAGATATCGCATTAGGTCAGACCAGTGTAAAACCTGCCTCAACTTTTTGCACTGATATCTTCTTATAGAAGTCAACTGTTACCTCTAAAGTATTAAGTTAAAAAAAAAAGAAACCAAAGCAAGAAGGAATAAATGAACGCCGCCAAAATTGATACCATTGATAAGATTGGGAGCTTAGATTTCATCCTCTTTATTTGACATTTTCCCTGATCCGCCTCTGTTTATTTGGTAAATACTCACTCAATCTCAGGCTTATGAGAAGAATAATCTGGAGAGAAGGTAAAATGGTTCTGGTGAGATTCTTTGAGATAAAGCATTGCTCTTCCGATCTCGTTTCAGTCAAGCGTAGATATAAATGCTGCGTGTATTATTAAGGTAGGAAGCAGTTTGGTTATTATTTTTTTAGTTTCGGCGAGTGTAATGTTTAGTAGCGGGTGAAGTTCTGAATTGTTTATAATTACAGTATATCAACCTGGGAAAATATTTGTATTCTGGACAGGTCCTTCGTTTCTTCTCATTTTGCCTCTTCTTCCAACGTTTCCAGTCATCGACTTGTACACTTCTACAGTAGCTAGTGTTCAACCGGAGTCTATGTACATCGCCATATATCTACGCTTGGACTGACATGGTGTTGACCATGTTTCAGTTTCAATTTGGGATATCTTCACTGCACTCCGGACATGTCGATAGGTGTTCAGATCTCCTTTGTAACATCTCCAACATCGTCTAGCCACTGACCGTACCAGTTCGATTGTGATTGAAGAGTCTACTCAAATACATGTTATTGTGTTCTTTTCTGGCCACTTCGATCTTCATTTCCAACTCTTGCAATCTAGCAGTTGAGCTGGGTTGGTTTAAATAAAAATCCTCTTTGTGGCTATATTATATGTGAGCGTTCAGAATGACATCTCGCCCGTGGTGTGCCGGGGCACGCTAGGGAAACAAAGAATATTACGTCTGCGATCTACAAGGCATGTCGTAAGAGGCGACTGATGTAGGACTGGTAAAGTTACCCTAGTAAATAAAAAGCATCGCAGAAATCGAATGTGCAGACCTACTTGTAGGTGCATTACTG
Source organism: Arion vulgaris (assembly GCA_020796225.1). Lineage (NCBI taxonomy): Eukaryota > Metazoa > Mollusca > Gastropoda > Stylommatophora > Arionidae > Arion > Arion vulgaris. The sequence continues at coordinate 28,608,780 of CM036769.1, forward strand.
GCACAACGTACAATCGCTCCTAGGCTCAGATCACATAAAAATCACACGGAGTGGTTAAGAAGTGGTCGATATAAAGCGTTAAAGAAGAAGAAGAAGAAAAATGTCATCTCCATCTATTTGCTGCTTTGTCATTGCCAACGACACCCATGTCTCCCGGTACGAAGATAAATAGTATTCTGCACATTGTTGACGCTTGTAGTGATTCAGTTCATTGCTTGTGCACTAAACCAGATGTTGATCATGTGTGTTTTCTTTGTTTATTGTATATTGGACACTGGCTTTGTAGCATACCCTTCAGGATGTTCAACTTTCAAGTGTTCTTTAAGTAGGTTCGTGATATCTCTTTAGGGTAATTAAATTCAATCAAACCACTGTCGATTTGCTAGTTCTCTCATTGTATCTTCAGAGTCTCCTAGTTGGTACAACTCACAGCCAACTCTAGATAACTAATCCAGACAACAGACCGGGAATCCCTGATCTAGATCAGAGCGGGGGAGGCTGGAATCTATATATGTTTGATAGAACACTGCAAGCTTTTTTTTTGCAATTTCATTCAATTCTGTGAGTCTATGGTTATTTATTGGTGAAAAGTTCCTTATTGTTAAACTTAGCTTGGATAATATAACTTCGATGGAGCATTTTGTGTTGATTTTAAAATGAATTCGTCTATATACACCAATACTGGACTGCGAGATCACATGGTGTAGTTGTGGTCTGATTTCCCATAACTCTTACCTGAGTCCGAAGGCCCATAAGTTTATAGTTAGCTCTGGTCAAATGGTGCACAAGTCTATCACATTCAGGCTACGACAGACACTCTACCTTACGTACACTGAGATCAGAGATCACTGGATAATAACTCGATAACTTGGACCTATACCGAGTATTTGTATAAGCTGGAGACGATCACAGTACCTAAATGAAAAGGCAACCTCAGTTATTGATATAAAAAATAATTGAATACACCTTGCCAGCCTGCCCAGCGTCTTCGTAGCTCGTTGGACGACGGGCGACAAGCCCCCTGTGAGTGCGGTTCAATTCCGCAGGCTGGAAGAAAAGCCACAATCTCTCCAGATTTACGGTTTTCGTGGCACCGAACAGAAGGGTTACGCTGTCCATGGCACCGATCCGAAGAGCTGAAAAGTGCTTCTGGATGGGGGAAAAAAACCAATAATACACCTACTCTCAAACTGTGTAGTATGTTTCTCTGTGTGTGATTGTGAATATATGTGTGTCAAAAACAACAACAACAATTGCACACCACCTTCACCGATACTTGCTCCTGATAGTGATACTTCAATGTCTGTTTTATTGTATTCTGTAACCCTCCTATTCCACTTGTTTCTCTTCTTTGTTTTCCGTGTTTGTCTCCCCTTCAGACCGAACAATTTAATAACCTTCAAGATTTCTTCTAATCATTAACATGAATCTAACACAGATAGACAACAGGATGGAAGACTTTTTTTAAACTTTAAAGCTGACGAAAAGAAAACTCATGTTTTATGCTCTTCTTCTTCTTTGCGTTCGTTCTTTACGACCAATTTTAATCACTCTTTGTGATATGTTTGATCTTTGCCAAGAACGTGTGTACCTTGCACACTGGTTTGTAGGCCCCTAAACGCATAGACTTCTACACGTTTAGGACACATGCATCCGATTTCAGCCAAACCTCCTAAGTCGTCTCTTACGACATGCGTGGTAGGTAACAGTGGTTTTATTTTTTACATCCCAAATTTGGGCAACCACTCGGACGATGTTTTATACTGAAAGAGAACACTTAAACAACTGGACATTTTATTACTTCAATAATCAACAAAAAAAAGCATAGAGACATGGAATTGATAGAACTACAGTAAAATTGTTAACAAATAAGGGTCTAAAGGCGAAAGATTGACTTTTCAGAGTTTCCACGTGTGGCTTTGTACCTGTTTACAGAAATGAAACTGCTGAGAATGTTGCAGAAAGCACGAACTCCGTAGCTCTACCAACAATCCTAGGGATTTCATTAAAAATTACACATATGTCTCGGTTCGAATTCGAACATACAACATTCAGTACGACAGGCACACGACTTAACCACTTCGTCATAGAGATTCCCAGCTACTTGTGAAAAATTGTGGAAAACAAGAAAGAGTATTTTAAAAAGGAAGGCATCCCCACACAAAGGTGCCATTTAATTGATATGTGAAGAAATAAATACTCAACATATGGGAAGAAATAAATACTCAACATATGAGTAATATAAAGTACTCTAGTTTCTAATGTTAAGTTAACCATTGTGTACAGGTATAACAAATATACTATCTCTCTATCTATCTATCTATCTATCTATCTATCTATCTATCCTATCTATCTATCTATCTATCTATCTATCTATCTATCTATCTATCTATCTATCTATCTATCTATCTATCTATCTATCTATCTATCTATCTATCTATCTATCTATCTATCTATCTATCTATCTATCTATCTATCCATCTATATATATATCTATCTATCAATCTATCTATCTATCTATCTATCTATCTATCTATCTATCTATTTATCTATCTATCTATCTATCTATATATATCTATCTATATATCTATATATCTATCAACCTATATATCTATCTATCCATCTATCCATCTATCCATCTATCCATCTATCCATCTATCTATATCTATCTATCTATATCTATCTCTATCTCTCGTTCTCTTTATCTATGTCTCTCTATATCTCTCTCTAACTCTCTCTATCTCTCTATCTCTAGCCTGTAACGTCAATGGCACCAAGGGAAGCAACAAACACACACTATTCTTCAATATTTTTGGCCGTCCACTGTATTGTGTTCCAACTATGATTCATTTCTTTCATTTCGTGTTCTTCTTTTCTCCTCCAAGTCGTTTTGGGTCTCCCACATTTTCGTTTACCCTCTGATATCCATCTCAGTGCAGGTTTCGTCACAGAATTAATCTCAATGCGTATCACATGTAAGACCCATCTCTAGCGTATTTCGTTGATGATGGTTCTCATCCATGTCCCTCCCCTTCCCATCTGAAAAATTGCATTACGGTTAAAACAACGTTTCATTCAAATCTCGCCTTTTCCATTTCCATGTAGAAAACTATCAGCTAAAATGTTTAAATTCATTTTCCTCCGCTCTGGAAGCATTTCTGTGGACATCAGCGACAAACAACAATGCATGCATTAAATAAATTCTTTATCATTTTCTTATACTACGTACGCAGATATAAAATGTTATTCTACAGAACTCACGAAAAAGTGTATATCACTAGACACTGATAACTGTTGTTGTTTTACCTATCACAGCAGACTTAAGTCACTCCGCCTCTGTCGTGTATACTTTCCACATCAACACTAGCGAAACACGTAATAACAAAGTACTGTAGCTTTACAAAATACAAAAACAATGACAATACACATCAATATTTCGACCAAAAGGCCTTCATCCAGCAAACGATACATCAGGAGTGACGAATTTTACAGCACACTACATATAGACTACGACAGAAATATCCCAACGATCCTAAAATGAAAATCTGCGACTAAAACCGAATAACCAAATAAAAGCAAAAAACTAGAAGTAGAAAAAAAGAAGAGAAACAATAAAAAATCATGTTTCACCATTGCTACATACATTTACTACATTCTTCCCCTATATCACATCTACATTCCCATCCCACGTCTCACCATACCACTTCTGTCAATCACTGTTCACGTGAGGAAGCCGGTGCTTGGTCAAAAGTCACACCACGTCCAGTACTTGTTATATGATCTCCAGGATACCTAATTCAATCTGAGATGATGAAATTAAGTTACATACACTGAACTGAAAAACAAGAACGAAAATCCAGTCCGTTGAAACTAAATGCTACAGAAAGATCCTACGAATACCATGGACAGAAAAAGAAAGAACACTGATGTCCTGAAAGAACTAAATGTTAAAGAAAATTGGCTGATAAACAACATACTATACAGAAAAATTCCTTACTTTGGTTACATTAAGCATCATGATGGCCTGGAAAGAACAATATTAGAGGGCAGGGTCCCGGGACGCAGAGGCAGACCAAGAAGAAGATGGCTACAAGATATTAAAGAAACCATGAATATGACCATTGACGAAGTGGGTGAACTGGCTAGAGACAGAGTGAATTTCAGATACGCTGCAAAGAGAACTGCGTCCTATAAAGGATACGCACCTTGATGAACCACCCGAGTGGTTACCGCGGCTCAAATTAGGGGTGGAAAGAATAGAACCACTGTTATCTGCCACGCATGTCGTAAGAGGCGAGTAAGAAGGTTGGTCTTGGGGCTAGCTATCCCACCCTGTAAAAATCACTAGATAGCTACAGAAACCACAACCAGGAATATTCATAGCTTACCACCCGAGGAAAGACCATGCAAGGAGGGACTCATGGTAAGAAAATGCGTAGAGATCTGGAAAAGACTTCTTAGGTGGGCTTGGAAGGCCGTGGTTGTGGATATATGCCTCCCTAGGGGCAAAAGGGGAAGAAGAAGACCTTGATGAACACTGAACTGGCATACTAAAACCCCAACTTATCAGTAACAAGTCACTATGTTTTATCTAAATCCACAACTTATCAGTAAAACGTCACTATGTTTTTATCTAAAGCCCCAACTTATCAGTAAAACTTCACTATGTTTTATCTAAAGCCCCAACTTATCAGTACAACGTCACTATGTCACTATGTTTTATCTAAAACCACAACTTATCAGTAAAACGTCACTGTTTTATCTAAATCCCCAAATTATCAGTAAAACGTCACTATGTTTTATCTAAAGCCCCAACTTATCAGTACAACGTCACTATTTTTATCTAAAGCCCCAATTTATCAGTAAAACTTCACTATTTTTATCTAAGAGTGTAAAGACAAAGTTTTGACTTCTTTGTAGAGAGTTTCACCATTTGGTTCAGTAGATCCCGAAGGAAATAGTACGCTAACTGCGTAGAGTGTTGCACAAAGCATGAGCTCCGTAGTTCGGGAAACATTCATAGGATCTCCGGGAAAAATGCACATGTAAACGGAACGAAGCGATATGATTGGAACCCACTACCTTCAGATTGCAAAGCAAACGTTTAACCACTTATTCAAAGATGCTCCATATTTGTTATCTACATAATGCAAACGTTTAACCACTTGTTCAAAGATGCTCCATATTTGTTATCTACATAATGCAAACGTTTAACCACTTGTTCAAAGATGCTCCATATGTGTTATCTACATAATGCAAACGTTTAACCACTTGTTCAAAGATGCTCCATATGTGTTATCTACATAATGCAAACAACAAACAATAGTGGAGGCCTAGATGTCAAAAGGAAACATTGAAAATACTTGTGAAGAGAGAGTTGAAAGATTGTGACCTGACGTTGTAAACAATTAGTAGGATTAGTAGAAGTGGGTTTTTCTTCTTCTTCTTTGCGTTCGTTCTTTACGACCAATTTTAATCACTCTTTGTGATATGTTTGATTTTGCCAAGAACGTGTATACGTTGCACATTGGTTTGGTAGGCCACTAAACGCATAGACTTCTAGATGTTTAGGACACATGCATCCTATTTCAGCCAAACCTCCTTATTCGCCTCTTACGACATGCGTGGCAGGTAACAGTGTTCTATTCTTTACGCCCCAAATTTGGGCCCCGGTAATCACTCGGGCGAGAAGTGGGTTTAAAGATTGGAGTAGCAAGAAAATAACAGCATAACAGGTACGTGAGTAGGCTCATCAATCAAAATCGAACTGGTACGGTCAGTCGCTGGACGCTGTTGGAGATATTGGGAAGGAGATCGGAGCACCTATGGACATGTCCGGAGTGCAATGAAGATATTCCAAACTGAAACTGAAACAATTAGTAGAAAGATGGCAGAACGGCAACAACGGGCATCTCTTGCAGAGGTCTTATTTAACATACGTAGCTCGGAGAAGATATATTATATAGAAAGCAAACACACACACATACACACACAGGGGCACATGAATTTTCCGAAAATGTCAATCCTTACTTGCCTTGCTTGCTAGATCATATCTTCATGTGATATAAGACCGACTATCTCAAACGAAATTGATGCATTTGAGATGTGGATATATAGAAGAATAGGCAGAGTTTCATGGACAGAAAAAGAGACAAATAAACAAGTTTTAGGAAAAATAGGCATGAAGAAACAATTATTAAGAGAAATAAAATTCAGACAAGTAAAGTATTTTAGGCATGACACCATGATAAAACATTTACTAGAGGGAAAGTTGAGGGGGAAGAGCAAGAGGAAGACCGAGAGATAAGTGGGAGGGAGACTTTAAGAAATGGACAGGTTACAGTCTGGCAGTGTGCAACACCAAGGCGAATGACAGAGGATGCTGGAGATTCATTGCAGCCAACCTTCGATGTGGAGACGGCACCTGATGATGATCTCAAACGAAAATTCCTGGAAACCAACCCTTTTCACGAATTAGTTCAACATTTGCATTCCATTATTGTTACAATAAGACGAGTTCATTTTACTAACAGCACAAGACAAGAAAGTAAAGCTATATTATGTTGCAAACGAAATCTAACGTTCAGGAATATCATTATTATTCACACTTTTCATCAGCAAATAACCATGAATTCAACTATCTATATATATTCTCTTTGTGTTCAATCTGATATTAAAGTTTTCTCACAAGAAATTTCTACAGTTGTTGTTCTGACACCTTTTTATCAATTATTTTCCACTTAATGTTGTCCATAGAGCTTTATAACTTCCAGATACTCACTTGGATCTACTGTCCTGGGCATGCGTTTGTTCGCGGCTACGAGGAAGCTGACAAACTTGTATCGATAGGATCGATTGTTGGGGAGTTTAGGATGGATAAGGGGATGTTCTTCGGTCTCTTGGCGAACTACTGTTTGATAAGGACACGAAAATTGACATTGAATCAATACAACGATTTAGGGAGTTTGAAATTACACGTTGTATAAGTACAGCTGAATGCTTTGACGGTCAGAGAGAGAGAGAGATTAGTGTGTTTAAACAGCGAGCCAGAATAAACATCAGTATGCATAACCCTTCGATATCTGTTGGGGGAGACTGAGCACCTATAGGTCTGCTCGGAGAGATATCACGTTAGTTCCGTAACCAATAACCAATAATCAATAACCAATAATCAATAACCAATAATCAATAATCAATAATCAATAACCAATAATCAATAACCAATAATCAATTATCAATAACCGATAATCAATAGTCAATAATCAAAACCAATAGTCAATAACCAATAACCAATAGCCAGTAATCAATAGCCAGTAATCAATAATCAATTATCAATAACCAATAACCAATTATCAATAGCCAGTATTCAATAAACAATAACCAATAATCAATAACCAATAATCAATAACCAATAATCAATAACCAATACCAATTATCAATTATCAATAACCAATAATCGATAATCAATAACCAATAATCAATCACCAATGAACGATAACCAGTGACCAGTGACCAATAACCAATAAACAATAATTAATAACCAATAACCAGTAAACAGTAACCAATAACCAATAACCAATCCCACTTAGACAACAATCGTTCAACTCACTTTTCAGTTTTTCTACGCGTTTTCCGTGGACTCCCAGGCCTTCTCTTTCTATCCGTTGTCCATTGGAGAACTTTTATAGCTGTGCCCCTACTGGAATATAACAAACATGTCCATCTCCATCTTCGTATTTTATAGCTGTTGCCCCTACTGGAATATAACAAACATGTCCATCTCCATCTTCGTATTTTATAGCTGTTGCCTCTACTGGAATATAACAAACATGTTCATCTCCATCTTCGTATTTTAATATAGCTAAATGGACTCAAAGATCTAATATATGTGTCAACGGATACAAAATAGAAGAGTCGACAACTTTGTATACCTTGGGGCATTGCTGACAAATGACGGTAATGCTGTAAAAGAAATTAAAAGAAGGGTGAGCAATGCTTTGCAAAAACTAAAAGAACTAACTAAACTATGGAAGGGAACTGACATAAGAACAAAAATCAAGTGTTTAAAGTCTGCGTTTTTCCTTTATCAACATATGGTTGTGAGATATGGAACATTGACAAAGCGGCAGAGAAGATCATTATACCTTTGAATGTAAATGCTACAGAAGAGTACTTAGAATATCAGGGACAGAGAAAAGAATAAATGCTTCTGTTCTGTAACAGCTTGATGTTAAGCAGAGTTGGCTGTTAAAGAGCATAACATCAAGAAAAATAAAATATTTTGTACACATCAAACGACATGAGTGCATAGACAAGATAATTTTCGAGGGAACGATGCGTGGATGAAGAATGAGAGGAAGACCTAGAAGACGATGGGTTAAGATGTCTTTGACGATCTGAGAATGACTTCTGCTGACGCCGGTCAACTTGCACAGAATAGAGAGTTTTTCAGAACTGCTGTCATGGGAGCCAAGTTCCGGAAGGGACAAGCTACTTGATGATGATGACGCTGATGAAATGGACTTATAGAATCGTACATAATTCTGTTGTGTCTATAATTTATCTCTGTGTCTACGTCCTTCAACTGCTAATATTCATATTCCTTTGTCGTATTCCTAGCTTCATACAATATTAATATTGGCATTCCTCTTTCCGATTCCAACTTTTGTGTAGTGTTTCAGAACTTGATTGGAAATTAAATTGTTTTAAAATAAATATTACACTTTGTATAGACGATTTATATGTCAAGCTTTTTCACTTCTCTATCGTTCACTCGTTCAATTCCACTTCTCTATCGTTCACTTATTCACTCCCACTTCATCTTCAAACAGACACACTTCCACCTTCTCAGACCTCCAAAACAACGTCTGTAATATTATTAATGTGAAATTAAAATTCTGTTCAACGACTTGTAAGAATCGCTGTAAGCTTCGAACTCGCATAGTTTGGACATTGTCAAACACGATCAAAATATTTATTCTATGGCATTCCAGAAGCATGTGCTGAATTGAGTGCGTAGCCGTTGATTCAGAAGAGTGGGCATTAGCGCCGAACTGGCCTTCGTCCAGCCTCGTCCCAGCCACTCAGAGGTCAGCGGCGAAAAGAGTTTAAAAATGGGGAAAAGAAAAAATCAGAGTAGCCCTCCTCCTAAATAATCAATAAGTCCCAATTTTCAGGCGGCTACTTTCAGGATTTCAATTATCCTTCAAATTACATTTCTATTTTATTACACATAACACGCGGGGATGTGTCGTTTCCATGACAACGACGCTTATGAACTTTAATGTTAAGTGAGTGTCTGAGTACCCTCTGACCAATTTCAGATTCTGGGGAAATCCAGGCTAGTTCTGGACACAGGGTTAAAGGATAGGGCGGGGTAGGGGGCGACTTGAGGAAATTTAAACATGAAGCTAGGGAAAAATAGGCACAATAAAAGGAAAAGGGGAGATTGAAAAGAAAGGGAGTAGGTAGTGTCCAGTAAATGAAGTTCTTTAAGAAGGATAAAGTATTGACCGAAGCGCGTTCTATGTTCTAAGCCGTTAAAAAGTGAAGAGATTTGGTTGGTGCGCTCATGCCTAGCTAATGTCCAGACAGGTTCATTTTTCTCTCTCTCTCTCCCGTTTTTTAATATGTTTTATTTCTCCTTCGAGGAGATGGTCAGTGTGAAAACACAATTTAGGGGCACTCTACTCTGTTTGTGAAAATATGGACACCAGGATGTCTGGAACAGCGATGTATGATTAAGTTATGAAAATTTGCCCGTCATTAAAACAGTAGCCGTTACCGTTATTTATACTGTATAAAATTTACTGATGGTATATACAGAGTACATACGTATGAATCGGATGTTTCTCAAGAAAACAAAGGGAGATTCATGTTCTTCATCCTCGACCGCTCCATATCTACCACTTGTTAAACCACTCTTTGTGATTTGTATGTGATCTGAGCATAACAGCATGTTCTTCTACTTCTTCATCTTCGACCGCTCTATATTGACCACTTGTCAATCACTCTGTGTGATATGTATGTGATCTGAGCCTAAGGGCGATTGTACCATGTGCTAGTTATGCGCTTATAAGTAGGCCAGCACATCCGATTTCTGTGCTGCTTTTTATTTACTAGTGTAGCATCCCTAGGACCTACATCAGTTGCCTCTAACGACATGCATTGTAGGAAGCAGTGGTACTATTGTTTGCTTCCCTTGCGGGCCCCGGAACTATACGGGCGGAGCATAAGAGCGTTTGTATGTTGTGCCGCCCGAGTGGTTACCGGAACCCAAATTTGGGGTGTAAAGAATAGAACCACTGTTACCTGTCATGCATGTCGTAAGAGGCGACTAAAGAGGTTTGGCTGAAATCGGATGCATGTGTCCTAAGCGTGTAGAAGTCTATACGTTTAGGGGCCTACAAACCAATGTGCAACGTATACACGTTCTTGGCAAAGATCAAACATATCACAAAGAGTGATTAAAATTGGTCGTAAAGAACGAACGCAAAGAAGAAGAAGAAGAAGAAGTATGTTGTGCAAGTTGTGCGCCTACAAGTAGGCCAGCTTCTTCCTCCAACTCTCCATATCGACCACTTATTAAACCACTCTTTGTCATTTGTATGTGATCTGAGCATAAGGACGATTTACGTTATGCCAGTTATACGTCTACAAGTAGGCCAGCACATTCGATTTCTGCGATGCTTTTTATTTACTAGGTTAGCTTCCCTAGACCCCTACTTCAGTCACTTCTTTCGACATGCCTTGTAGGTCCCAGTGGTACTATTCTTTGCTTCCCTTGTCGGACCTGGCATCACACTGGCGAAAGAGAAATAAATTCAGAACGTATAAATTCAGGAAGTATTTCATAAAAATAAAGCGAAATATATTAAGAATAAGATATATCTCAGGCCGCGGTAGCGTAGTTGTTAGTGAACTCGCTTCTCATGGCTGGTGGTCTGGGTTAAACTCCCTCAATGCGCGTGGAATTTTTCCCGACCGCGACGGCTCTCAGGTCGACTCAGCCTCAACTAGGTACCAGACAGGCTCTGGGAAAGTAAAGGCGGTCGGCGTGATGCGGACCACATCACCCATCGTGTGCCGACGGTCAATGAAAATACAGGCCTAACACTGTATTGCCCTATATACCAGGAGGTATGAAAGGGTTCCTAAAAAAAAAAAAAATGATATATCTCAGGACAAAAAACAAAATGTGTATTTCATGGAAACAAATATTTTAAAAAATTAACAAAACCAAATAAAGGAAAGAATTTTTTTTTTTTATATGCTGTTCTCTAGTCGGTTTTTTTGTTTAAGATTAAAGTGCAGTTTCTACTTGATCCCGGCTAGGGGGTGGGAACATTCATAGAGCCAATAGGCAAATAAATATATGTTGTTGTTTTTTCCGATCCAGAAACACTTGAGCTGAAAGCTCTTCGGCTCAGTGTCATGGACATCGTAACCCTCCGGTTCGGTGCCACGAAACACCGTAAATCTGAGGAACCTGTAGCTTTCTGCCAGTCCGCGGAGTTGAACCCGCACTTACAGAGGACTAGTCACCCGTAGTCCAACGCGCTACGAACACGCTGGGCACGCGGGCAAATATAAGTTTTAAATACCGAACAGCTCACATTCTAAAGAATAAATACGCTCAGAGATTTGACACATTTCAAACGTAACTGTGTTCACCCTGTGCGACATTAAATATTAAGGTCCCAACATTGATTTTTTAAAATTTATTTTTTAATATATTAAAAATTCACTGCCGGGCAGGACTCAATAAAGAAAATTAATAAGTCAATGTCGTAAAGAGTGGACCCAGTATGAGTTAGCTCTGTATCTCTTATCCTTTCAGAGAGAGCTGTTCGAATCTTGTTTACTGTGCGTCCTTCTTCTTCTTCGAACGCTCCATATCGACCACTTGTTAACCACTCTGTGTAATTTGTATGTGATCTAAGCCTAAGAGCGATTGTGCGTTGCGTCAGTTATGATGCGGGAGTTGGAAGCAGAATGCTAGAAAATGGAAAGTGAGTGGAGAGAGCTGGAAAAGATGATATTGGATTGGAGGGCTTGGAAGATGTGGTTACGAACCTACGCCTCCATGGGGGTGAATCAGTGGCGGCTCGTGGTCAGTTTTCTTGGTGGGGCCAGACACGCATTTTCGGAAAAATCATGGTTTTTAGAGTATTTACTATTATTTGTCTATTCCGGAAAATTATTATCCTTTTCTATTATTGGTGGGGCCGGACCCCACTGGCCCTCAATGACGAACCGCCCCTGGGGTGAATGGTAAAGAAGCATAGAGAAGAATGACACTCTCATGAAAAACCACTCTAGAATGGAAGGTTGAAAGCAAGCTGACAATATAAAAACAATGTCACAAACGGTAACGAAACAACAAGAGGTTAAATCAATACTAATATGACAGGGTGTATCACCAAAGTATGAGGCATAATTGTAGATATTCAATGTAGTCAACTTTTAAAGTGGGGACGGCACATGATCTGATATAGATTATGTTACTGAATATTTAGAAACATATTTTTATCTAAATTGTGGATCTCTGTGGCGATGTGGTTAAACAGTTTGCGCTGCGTTTTAGTGAAACACGTACAAACAAAGTACTATAGTTTTACAAAATACATAAACAGTGACGATAAACAGCAACGTTTCGACCAACAAGGCCTTTATCAAGCAAACGAACAAACAGGAGTGACAAATTAAAATGAAACACAAATGGACGACCAAATACCAACGTATCTAAGGAAAATCTGGAATAAAAACGAATAACGAAATAAATGTAACACAAAAACACACATAAAAACTAGAAATAGAAAAGAAACAATGAAACATCTAGTAAATATATAACTTGAATACATGCAACATATACCCATATAGATTATAAAGCATGGGAAGAGAAAGTACTAAGAAGCATAAGAATGTAATACATGCAACATATACCCATAGAGATTACAAAGCATGGGAAGAGAAAGTACTAAGAAGCATAAGAATGTAATACGTTGATCCCGCGTGGTCGCAAGGTACCATACAAAGAAATCAACCGATTCTCCAGAGCAAATCGACTCCGATCATCAGAGGAACATGATCGGATGGCTGTGACCTGGACATCGCAAGCTCCTGAATGGCCAGTATCATTGAAATGGGTAGCTACAGGGGTCACAGAGCATTGGCGTATATCGCGCAAGTGTTGGGCGAATCGGTCACTGAGTCTCCTGCCGGTTTCCCCAATATAGGCCTTGTTGCACCGCTTGCAGATAATGGCATAGATAATATTACGGGACTCGCACGTGAAACTGTCTTCAACAACGAACGTGGCTTTTGGAAAAGACACCGTGCGGGTCTGTATTACATAAGCACAAGTGTTGCAGCGCCGACGGCCACGCTGGATGGTGCCAAAATGACTCTGGATGTTAGGCTTGAGGCGACTGTGAACCAACATATCCTTAAGGCTTCTGTCCCGTCTGTACGCCACCAAAGGATAGTGTTGGAAGATTGAACGTGTATCAGGATCAGCCTGGCAGGACTTACCGTCTCTTCCTCCTTGATGTGTGCTCATTGTACACCTCCATACCTCATTCCGACGGACTTCAAGCTCTCCAGTTCTTTCTCGACAGGAGAACTAACCCACTTGTCTCCACCTCGGCTCTCCTTCGTCTTGCAGAACTAGTTCTAACTCTCAACTCCTTTCAGTTCAATGACCAGTTCTTTGAGCAGATCAGTGGGGTCGCCATGGGTACTAAAATGGGACCCAGTTATGCTTGTCTATTCATGGGTCATCTTGAGCACCTAGTATGGAATTCCTATGATGGCCCTCTTCCGTCTGTGTATCATAGATACATTGATGATTGTATTGGCATTACCGATATGCCTGAAGCCGATTTGTCACGCTTCATTAATTTCATTAATGTCTTCAATCCGGCTATTCGGTTTACATCTCACATCTCTACCTCTTGTGTCAACTTTCTTGACATCACTATCACTATCAGCCTATCCACCATCACTACATCAGTATACTACAAGCCCACTGATGCACATAGTTTTCTTCTTTATACCTCTTCCATTCCCAGGCTTGTCGTGATTCTTTACCATTCTCTCAACTCTTGCGCCTTCGTCGCCTCTGTAGCGAGGACGACGATTTCCTCGATAGAGCTCACGAGATGCTGGATTTCTTTCGTAAGCGCTTATACCCGGATAAGGTGCTTGCTTCTGCTATGCGGCGCGTTTAGCAAATTTCTCGCCAGGAGGCTCTCTCTAACCAGCATAGAACTTCCAATTCTGACAGGGTGAAACTTGTCTTAACTTTCCACCCTCATAGTTCCCTTGTGAAGAAAGTCTTATTCCGTCATCTCTCCATTCTTCAGTCTGATCCTGAGATACGTTCAATCTTCCAACACTATCCTTTGGTGGCGTACAGACGGGACAGAAGCCTTAAGGATATGTTGGTTCCAGATCGCCTCAAGCCTAACATCCAGAGTCATTTTGGCACCATCCAGTGTGGCCGTCGGCGCTGCAACACTTGTGCTTATGTAATACAGACCCGCACGGTGTCTTTTCCAAAAGCCACGTTCGTTGTTGAAGACAGTTTCACGTGCGAGTCCGTAATATTATCTATGCCATTATCTGCAAGCGGTGCAACAAGGCCTATATTGGGAAACCGGCAGGAGACTCAGTGACCGATTCGCCCAACACTTGCGCGATATACGCCAATGCTCTGTGACCCCTGTAGCTACCCATTTCAATGATACTGGCCATTCAGGAGCTTGCGATGTACAGATCACAGCCATCCGATCATGTTCCTCTGATGATCGTAGTCGATTTGCTCTGGAGAATCGGTTGATTTCTTTGTATGGTACCTTGCGACCACGCGGGATCAACGTATTACATTCTTATGCTTCTTAGTACTTTCTCTTCCCATGCTTTGTAATCTCTATGGGTATATGTTGCATGTATTACATTCTTATGCTTCTTAGTACTTTCTCTTCCCATGCTTTATAATCTATATGGGTATATGTTGCATGTATTCAAGTTATATATTTACTAGATGTTTCATTGTTTCTTTTCTATTTCTAGTTTTTATGTGTGTTTTTGTGTTACATTTATTTCGTTATTCGTTTTTATTCCAGATTTTCCTTAGATACGTTGGTATTTGGTCGTCCATTTGTGTTTCATTTTAATTTGTCACTCCTGTTTGTTCGTTTGCTTGATAAAGGCCTTGTTGGTAGAAACGTTGCTGTTTATCGTCACTGTTTATGTATTTTGTAAAACTATAGTACTTTGTTTGTACGTGTTTCACTATTTACCAAGTTTTACTGCAGTCTCCCCCTATTTCGATATGCGCTGCGTTTTGAAGGTCGCAAGTTCAAATCCGGACTACGTCGTTCGGTTCAGGTGTACACGTTTTTGAGAAAACAGGATTGTTGCTAGAGCTAAGGAGTTCGTGCTCTGCTTCAATATTCTAGGCAAGTGGCGTTTCATTTCTTCGGAAAGGGGCCTAGCAATTTAAGCAAACCCAGTGGAATGAATTAAATTCTTCACCTTTGAACCTTTGTTTAGAGCAACATACGCAAGAAAGTGACAGCTTTGCTTTAGCACTTTCTTTGTCTACCCTCTTTCCACTGTCCAGCTGCTAGTATGATTGATGGCTGACATGTTGCTATCCCGATTCTTAGAGATATGCACAAGCAGCTATATCTTGTACATCAGTTTGATCTTGTACATCAGTTTGATCTTGTACATCAGTTTGATCTTGTACATCAGTTTGATCTGGTACATCAGTTTGATCTTGTACATCAGTTTGATCTGGTACATCAGTTTGATCTTGTACATCAGTTTGATCTGGTACATCAGTTTGATCTTGTACATCAGTTTGATCTTGTACATCAGTTTGATCTTGTACATCAGTTTGATCTTGTACATCAGTTTGATCTTGTACAGTAGTTTGATCTTGTACATCAGTTTGATCTTGTACATCAGTTTGATCTGGTACATCAGTTTGATCTTGTACATCAGTTTGATCTGGTACATCAGTTTGATCTTGTACATCAGTTTGATCTGATACATCAGTTTGATCTTGTACATCAGTTTGATCTTGTACATCAGTTTGATCTTGTACAGTAGTTTGATCTTGTACATCAGTTTGATCTTGTACATCAGTTTGATCTTGTACAGTAGTTTGATCTTGTACATCAGTTTGATCTTGTACATCAGTTTGATCTTGTACAGTAGTTTGATCTTGTACATCAGTTTGATCTTGTACATCAGTTTGATCTTGTACATCAGTTTGATCTTGTACATCAGTTTGATCTTGTACAGTAGTTTGATCTTGTACATCAGTTTGATCGTGTACATCAGTTTGATCTGGTACATCAGTTTGATCTTGTACATCAGTTTGATCTTGTACATCAGTTGGATCTTGTACATCAGTTTGATCTTGTACATCAGTTTGATCTCGCACATCAGTTTGATCTTGTACATCAGTTTGATCTTGCACAGTAGGTCAGTTTTACAAATACGTTTTTCAAGCGTTATAGTGTTTAGAAAAGGCAATGAAGTGTTTTAAAAACGTCTTTTCTTTATCATTAGGAGAACGATAACCCGTCTGAGTCTCAACATGAATTTATTTTTTTTCAGCCGAAGGTCTGGTATGCAGACTACATGACCTGACCAACGAATATGTGGCTACATCAGACCAGTATCGATGACAGAGATAGCATTACTTGTAAGAACTGTGACGTCCAGGATCATGTCTTGACATTTGATGCCCATCATTATTCTAATACATAATGTTCGAAAGTGATTCAGTTTCTTTAGACTGCTCTTTTATATGGTCCATGATACACAGCATCACATAGCATTACATAGCATCACATAGCATTACATAGCATCACATAGCATTACACAGCATCACATAGCATTACACAGCATCACATAGCATTACAAAGCATCACATAATATTACAAAGCATCACATAGCATTACAAAGCATCTCATAGCATTACAAAGCATCACATAGATTGATCAAATCTGTAGAACAGCCAACACCAGCGAAGGAAACAACCTTGGGGAATTCTTAAAAGAATTCTTTTTTTTTTGACGACAGCCAGGCAATCATATCAACAACAGAAGAATAACTACAGCAACACATAAACAGATTACAGTTAACATGTAATGAATACAATATGAGAATAAACATCGACAAAACCGAAGTAATGACATTCGCAAATGAGAACAAAAAAGCCAATATCTCCATCGATAATCGTCCATTTAAACAAGTCAAAGACTTTACATACTTAGGAAGCATTTTTTCAGCAAACGAAACAATAACTAATGGAATCCAACACAGATTCAACAAAGCAATACAGATGATAGGATAAATGCTGCCAATTTTAAAATGCAAACATGTCACCATGAATACAACAATAGCAATGTTAAACACAATCTTTTTCCCCACATTATGCTACCAGTGCCAAACATGGACGCTAACATCAACTGATAGAAGAAAACTAGTCACAACAGAGATGAAGTGTCTAAGCAGAATGCTGGGTGTAACAAGAAGAGACTGGTTGAGAAATGAAAACATGAAAAAAGTGGGTGCAACGTCAGTACTAAACTTCATCAAGACACAACAAATTAAATGGTTCGACCCGAGTGATTACAGGGCCCAAATTTGGGGTGTAAAGAATAGAATCACTGTTACCTGCCACGCATGTCGTAAGAGGCGACTAATGAGGTTTGGCTGAAATCGGATGCACATGTCCTAAACATGTAGAAGTCTATGCGTTTAGGGGCCTACCAAACCAATGTGCAACGTATACACGTTCTTGGCAAAGATCAAACTTATCACAAAGAGTGATTAAAATTGATCGTAAAGAACGAACGCATAGAAGAAATGGTTCGACCACAGAAGCAGATTACCAACAGACAGTGCACCTCAAAGAGCAATGTTCCTCCGATACAATGGATACAAAGCAAAAGGCCGGCCACGCAAAAAGTAGACCTCAAAGATAACAGAGTCGACGAAAGACACTATTTATGAAGCGCACACAATGGATCGTTCTAGAAATCTCTTATCCTGACGCTGTGAGACAAAACATAATTGGAGAAAAGAAAGAAAGATAACACATATGTTTACAGACGAGTTGCATCCCATCTCTTTACTGCAGCTTTTTCTTGAGACGTTTTAAGTCACTATACTTACTGTATTTATTTTGGTTAGTTCCCTTGATAAATGACAAAGTGTTGGAAAAAGGAACAAAACTAAAAAAAACAAAATACAAATCTAAAAACCTAAAAGAAAATCTCCAGCGACGGGTCACTCTTACCTACCTCTAGATGTTTAGTCTTCATAAAATCTCATAATACTGCCATATAAGGAGTTCTGGTTTTTTCATCACAGATCCTCAGGAAACGAGAAAAAAATTCATTATTGGCGAGACCACTTCAAAATGAAATTTCTCGTCGCCATAGTGACCAGGAAATAAAGCAGGGATATTAAAATGAAATCGCTGACCAGCCCATATTATTGAATTTTGCCCCCTCATTCTTCGACAGACCAGTGACCACACTGTAGTCCTGTGTACATGAAACTAGTATAGGAACTATAGGACTAGATCAGCGTTTCCCAGAGTGGGCGGTACCGCCCCAGTGAGCGCTGAAACGTTCTGGGGGAGAGAGATTTTGAGGGTATTCAGGCGATTAGAGGTCGGTGGCTCCTTAAAGAAGAAATTAATCATAAATATTTTTAAAATAAATTATTTTCTTGATTTTACGATTGAATATTCACTTAAAATTTGAATTCTGCATTTAATTCATCTTTTGCCGTCTTAAACAATTCATTTTTCATTAATTTTCTATTTCCTGCATATAATTATAGAAAATTGACCATGTATTACAGAAATATATATCAATTTTCTATGTCAAGAGAATTACAACATGTATATATGTGGGAGGGCGTTGGCAAACTGTTATAATGTGGAGGGTTACAAAGTTTATGTTGCGCAATGGGGCGTTGGGCCGAAACAGTTTGGGAATCTATGGACTTGAAGAATGAAACAGTGGGAATCGTCTAAGTGTGTAGGAAAAAACGAACTATCCTGGTGAAGCTTACAATAGAGAATATTTTCATTGCACAATATGAACAAAATGATTACCATCTGTTCTCACATTTCAGATTTGCTCTTTTCTTCTTCTTCTTTTCTTCTTCTTCTTTTCTTCTTCTTTTCTTCTTCTTCTTCTTCTTTTTCTTCTTCTTCTTCTTTTCTTCTTTTTCTTCTTCTTCTTTTCTTCTTCTTCTTTTCTTCTTCTTCTTTCTTCTCTTTTCTTCTTCTTCTTTTTTCTTTTCTTTCTTCTTCTTTTCTTCTTCTTTTCTTCTTCTTTTCTTCTTCTTCTTTTCTTCTTCTTCTTTTCTTCTTCTTCTTTTCTTCTTCTTCTTCTTCTTCTTCTTCTTCTTTTCTTCTTCTTTTCTTCTTCTTTTCTTCTTCTTTTCTTCTTCTTTTCTTCTTCTTTTCTTCTTCTTTTCTTCTTCTTCTTTTTCTTCTTCTTTTCTTCTTCTTCTTTTCTTCTTCTTTTCTTCTTCTTTTCTTCTTCTTTTCTTCTTCTTCTTTTTCTTCTTCTTCTTTTTCTTCTTCTTTTCTTCTTCTTCTTTTCTTCTTCTTCTTCTTCTTCTTTTCTTCTTCTTCTTTTTCTTCTTCTTCTTCTTCTTCTTTTCTTCTTCTTCTTTTTCTTCTTCTTTTTTTCTTTTCTTCTTCTTCTTCTTCTTCTTTTCTTTTCTTCTTCTTCTTTTCTTCTTCTTTTCTTCTTCTTCTTTTCTTCTTCTTCTTCTTTTCTTCTTCTTCTTCTTCTTTTCTTCTTCTTCTTTTCTTCTTCTTCTTTTCTTCTTCTTCTTTTCTTCTTTTTTTTCTTTTCTTCTTCTTCTTCTTCTTCTTCTTCTTCTTCTTTTTCTTCTTCTTTTCTTCTTTTTCTTTTCTTCTTCTTCTTCTTTTCTTCTTCTTCTTTTCTTCTTCTTCTTCTTCTTCTTCTTTTTCTTCTTCTTTTCTTCTTCTTCTTTTCTTCTTCTTCTTTTCTTCTTTTTCTTTTCTTCTTCTTCTTCTTCTTCTTCTTTTCTTCTTCTTCTTTTTCTTCTTCTTTTCTTCTTCTTCTTTTCTTCTTCTTCTTCTTCTTCTTTTTTCTTCTTCTTCTTTTCTTCTTCTTCTTCTTTTCTTCTTCTTCTTCTTCTTCTTCTTCTTCTTTCTTCTTCTTCTTCTTTTTCTTCTTCTTCTTTTTCTTCTTCTTCTTTTCTTCTTCTTCTTCTTTTTCTTCTTCTTTTCTTCTTCTTCTTTTCTTCTTCTTCTTTTCTTCTTCTTTTTCTTCTTCTTTTCTTCTTCTTTTTCTTCTTCTTCTTCTTTTTCTTCTTCTTCTTTTTTCTTCTTCTTTTTCTTCTTCTTTTTCTTCTTCTTTTCTTCTTCTTCTTTTTTTCTTCTTCTTTTTCTTCTTCTTTTCTTCTTCTTCTTTTCTTCTTCTTCTTTTTCTTCTTCTTCTTTTCTTCTTCTTTTCTTCTTCTTCTTTTTCTTCTTTGAATGCTCCATATCTACCACATGTTAAATCACTCTCCGTGGTCTGTATGTGACCTGAGCCTAAGAGTGATTGTAAGTAGTGACAGTTGAACAGGCTGCACGAAAAACAGAGCACACAACACCCACATGTCTAAGCGTGATCATGTATGCCCCACCTGTTGTAGGAGATTTTGTTCTAGGATTTTACTATACAGTCATCTCCACCCACATCAGAGAGGTGCAGCAGCACAGTCTGAGACTGTTGTCATCATCGCTTGAGATCGAAGGCTAGTATTATGTATGAATGTATGTATGTATGTATATATGTATGTATGTATGTATGTATGTATGTATGTATGTATGTATGTATGTATGTATGTATGTATGTATGTATGTGTGTATGTATGTATGCGTGTATGTATGTATGTATGTACTTAGGTATGTTCATAAGTATATATGTGTATGTATGTATATATGTATGTATGTCAGGCTGCATCTATCTGTCTGTCTGTATGACTGTATGTGTGTTAGATTGTCCATTTCCCTTCCTCTATCTATCTATCTATGTCTCTATCTATCTATCTATCAATCTATATATATATCTATATTTCTATATATATATCTATCTATCTATATATCTATCTATATATCTATTTACCTATCTATCTATCAATATATCTATCTATCTATATATCATCTATCATCTATATTTCTATCTATCTTTCTATCTATCTATATATCTATTTACCTATCTATTTATCTATCTATCTATTTATCTATCTATCTATCTTTGTTATAATCAGTTTCTCCCTCAGTCTATCTACACATCGCTTCTTCTAACTAGATATATATATATATAGATCTATGTCTATTACTGCTTCAGTTTCTGCGTACCCACCCATCTCTAATGTTCTGAAACAGACCCCCTCAATCTCCTCTCCCGTACACACATCATTGAGGCCAGCATGAACTCAAACAAATGATGTGTGCACGATATCATGAAATTTAAACAAATATCAGAATAAATAAACCTTCTTCTACCTTCCCCCACTTCCTTTATCCCTCTCCCATCCATGAGTCATCGATCTATCACAATTATAATTTGTCATTGCAAAAAAAAAGTGATTACAAAACTTTAAAAATTCGCTTTACGTGCACGCAACAATAAATGGCATATTCTTTCATAAATATTGTCTTTATACTTTTAGCTGCAACAAATTTAATTACAATTTCCCTTTTTGAGAAACAGGAAGACATGTCGAAAACAGGATCGATTTTTCTGGAATAATAAAGGAAATTGCAGTTTTGCGCGTGTTCTGAGCTGTAATTTTTGTTTCAAGATTACAATTTTGTTAATCATCCACAGAAATGTCCTCTCTCCCTCACAGCCGTAAAGCTTTTTAATATTTTGCACGCATGCATTATTTGATTCGTTACCTTCGACACGCTGCCGCTCATAAATTTAAAATTGCAATTTTGTTTTCCATATTTTTAGGAAAATGTCTCAGTTTCAAATTTATTTGTAGATAAATTATGTGAGGAAAAATATTAAGTGTGAAATGTATCATCTAGATAGACAAAGCTAAAGAGGATATATATAGATATAATATTTCTCTTGTACCGTTATACGTTACATAAGGCATGCATGTAATTTCTCCATACAGCTCTGTCCTGCACAACTCATTACAGGTATTTCTTGACGGCCTCATGAAAATTTCCCTAGTGCGTTCTCTTTTTCTGGAACCATTTACCTCCCATTTCAATGCCTGCTTTAGAATTCTTTGATAATTTCTTCTCAAGGTATGTCCAACATATCTCCATCCTCTCCTTCTTATAACAGTTGCTACTAGTGGAGGACCAGATATTTCTCTGATTTCATCACTTCTCCTGAATTCGTTCCATTTATGTTCATTATTTTTCACAGACATCTATTTTCAAATGCATTCAACTTGCTTTCTATAGGGTGTTCAAGATAATTGCAATTCGAAAGTTGCCAGGTACACATTGAGTTGCGTTTATTTACTATTTAAACCGGTTCTGACTAGCTCGTCCTACTTCACATTTGTTCATCGCCCTTCCGCACTACGATTACATACCGTCACATAACCTTGACATATACTACGTCATAACTGAACCTTCCCATTTCCATACATATATGCCAGATTAGCTCCATTCACGGGCTGCTTTTAAGTTGAACACCCTATATATCTGTTGTCATTTTCTGACTCTCGATTCCATATGTTAGGATTGATGCAACATTGCAATTGAAAATTTTTAGCGTCTGTGGCCTAGGGGTTAGTGATTCGGTCTATTAACCCCGACGTTCTGAGTTCGAATCACGCTGCGGACGGTTTGCTTGCAAATTGTTTCCGTTGATTTTAACAAAGGACGATGGCGCCACCCATTCAGAAAGCAATGGCAAACTACTGAACGTATAAGTGGTGCCTAGAAAATCAACGACTTGTTTACTGTGGTTGATGGCTACGTCCTTTGGGATATGCCACGATTTTCATTTTCATAACTTGCAGTTCCATATTTTATTTAAACTTTTAAAAGCTGATGTTGCTTTAACAATTCGTAGAAAATTTATTTCTTTTTTTTTGACATTTCCAGTGCAATCAAAATTGATACATATATAGGGGAATTGCTCTGTTATTTTTATCATTTTAGATTCCACGGTGATATCTGCATTACTTGATATAGGTGTCTTCATTATATTTGTTTTTCATAGCTTATCTGCAGTCCAACTTTTGATGCAATAGAAAAAGAGGATATATATGCTCCCATCTCAATACAGGATAACAAATGATACTATTCGGGATCGCGAGAGAGAAAGTGAGAGAGAGAGAGAGAGAGAAATGATAATATTCAGATTCTTTAGGGTACCATCGACTGTCTAGTATAATGTTCAGAAAACGTGTTCTTCTTCTCTTTCACCATTTACTTCTTTATAGAAGTGTTGGGGGAGAAAGGGGGGGGATGATCTTGTGTGTGCTTGTTTTAAGGCACTTTGTAAGCTGATATTCATTTTCGTAAGGCTGCTCTTGATGCCGTCGCTCCACTTTTTGCGTGGTCTTCATCTTTCTTTGTACTCGTTATACTTTTTCTGTTTGGCTCTCTGTGGTAGGCGATACTAGAGCATTCTTGTCAGGTGTCCAAACCATTTAATCTGTTGTTCTTTTATGAATTGCATGACTGGTTTCACATCCAGTCTTCTGATTTCTTCATTTCTAATTTTGTCTCTTATTGTCACACCTGTAGCTCGTCTAAGACACTTCATCTCCGTTGCTATGATTTTACCTTCATTAGCTGCTGTTATTGTCCATGTTTGACACTGGTAACATAGTGTTGGCCAGAAAATCGTTCTTATGAGATTTGCTTTAGTTTTTAGCGGTATCTCTTTATGTGACAACAGTGATGTTAACTGCCCCAGTACCTGGTTAGCATTTGTGCATCGATTGCTGATTTCGCTATCGATATTTCCGTCTGTGGTAAAATTTGCTCCTAAGTATTTGCCCTCAATTGTTTGTTTTATTTCCACGTTCTGGAGTTTTATTGTAAGGTTTTCTGGTTGTCTACTTATTGTCATTGTCTCTGTCTTTATTATATTTATTTTCATGTTGTACTTCTTCCCCTTGATGTTGACTAAGCTTGAAGTTAAAACTAAAGATACTAAATAATAACTGCGTTCAAGGTTGAAAATAAATTGTATTTGTCTGTTGCTTCATGTCGTTAACCAAGCGTAGTTGTGTCCGTGTAC
Organism: Arion vulgaris; assembly: GCA_020796225.1. Taxonomy (NCBI): domain Eukaryota; kingdom Metazoa; phylum Mollusca; class Gastropoda; order Stylommatophora; family Arionidae; genus Arion; species Arion vulgaris. The sequence goes on from CM036769.1 coordinate 28,633,073, forward strand.
AGCATATAGTGGGGGCGATTTTCAAACATGGATCACATTTTAACCCTTTCAATCCGTAATTTTGAGTGACCTCCGGATGCATTTTAATTGCAGTGTGTACTGAATTAGACAGTAAACTGGCTTTGCGTCATCTTAAAAAATACTGCTAGCCAGTATATCAGTTTAGAAGGATGAAAGGGTTAAGCAAGATGTATACTGATAATGAACGTAAAATGAAACGAATTCAGGTGAAGTGATAAAGTCAGAAAAATGTCTGGTCAACCACTAATAACACCTGTTATAAGAAGGAGAAGCTAGAGATATGTTTGGCACACCTTGATAAGAAATGATCAACGAATATCAAAACAGACATTGAAGTAGGATGCAAAGAGTTCAAGAAAGCGAGGACGACCTAAGGAGACCCTGACTTTGCTGAGAGAGGCAAGAAATATCGATCTCAGTTCCATGGAGGAGATTGAGCGAGTTGCCATGGATAGAACGGTATGGAGGAATTGATTGCAGGCCCTATGTAACGTATAACTGTACGAGAGGAATTATTAATATTATACCGATATAATGGAAGGTTTAACTAAAACTATATAGCAATAGCGAAACACGAAAAAACAAAGTACACAAAGAATTACAAAATACAAAAACATTATACGGCGAGGTTTCGACCAAAATAATTTTATGAAGAAAAAAAAATACAAAAGTAGCGAAAAAATGGTGACTCTTTATACAGCAGACATATGATATATATGATTTTTGCATGAAGACAATAATAATAATTCCTCTCGTACCGTTATACGTTACATAGGGCCTGCAAGTAATTTCTCCATACTGCTCTATCCTGGGCAACTCGCTCAATCTCCTCCATGGAACTGAGACCAATATTTCCTGCCTCTCTCAGCAAAGTTCGTTTCAGCGTCTCCTTAGGTCGACCTCTCTTTCTTGAACCCTTTGCATCCCACTTCAATGCCTGCTTTGATATTCGTTGATCATTTCTCCTCAAGGTGTGCCCAACATATCTCCATCTTCTCTTTCTTATAACAGTTGTCACTAGTGGTTGACCAGACATGTCTCTGATTTCATCACTTCTCCTGAATTCATTCTATTTTATATTCATTTTTTTCGCAGACATTTATGCATGAAGACAAGCTATCTTTTAATTTAATTATTATTAAATTTAATGAGAATGAAATACAACAAACCACCAATAACAACATACAATAGAAAGAGATCGGGTACTAAAGCTAAGGGAAGACCAGGAAAAGATGGATAGACAATATCAAGACCACACTACATAAACATGGATATAACACAACGGCGACTTATCTGGCACTAGAACGCAAATTAAAGCTCCCATCCCTACGCTTAACGGCAAGAGTGAACAGCCAACTACATCTTCCACCTGGGAATAGACAATAGACAATAGACAAGCTTTCTATATTCTCAATGTCCCTCGTCATACATGAGTGTGTTCTCCGATTTCCGATGTATTTGTATCAGTCAAATTTCACATTATACTTATTTCAATCTTCTTCTTTCTTTTGTCGTCACACTGCTACCGGGTTGTTGCCCAGTGTCGTGGTTTTCTGTTTTTGTCTTGCGCTGTTCTGGTGGCTTGTGTGATTGTTATCTTTGCTCTTTCACAGGATTCTGCTACGCCATCTAACCATCTTTTCCGTGGTCTTCCTCTTGCCTTCTTTCCCGATGTTCTGTAATTTCAATATTCATCTCAAACATGTAACAAATTCTCTATTATAATAAACACAATAAAAAAAACTGCACATGTCAATGGAAGAAGTAGGAAGAATATATTAGTGTTTTGTAGATAGAGGAAGGCATAGACAGAATTGGAGAAGAACAATGGAGGCTTATATTAAAAGTATAGGTGAAACATGGAAAGAATTGGAAGGGATGGCAGGAGAGAGGAAGAGCTGGAAGAAGTTTGTTGAAGACCTGTGCTCCGTTGGGAGTTGAAAGGTGTGTATGAAGATCGTGGCAGTGGGTGTCTATAGCTTGAGCTGTAGGAAACTCGATCACAACACATGAGTTTTTAACTCATTGTAGCTTCCATAAGCTCCTACCTCAGTCGCCTCTTATAACATACCTTGTAGGTCTCAGTGTTACTATTCATTGCTCTCCTTCAGAGCACCGACAACACGCGACGAGTTTGAAAGCAAATTTGTTCGCGTGGACTTTTATCTTCTTCTTCTTCTTTGCGTTGTTCTTTACGACCAATTTTAATCACTCTTTGTGATATGTTTGATCTTTGCCAAGAACGTGTATACGTTGTACATTGGTTTGTAGGCCCCTAAACGCATAGACTTCTACACGTTTAGGACACATGCATCCGATTTCAGCCAAAACTCCTTAGTCGCCTCTTACGACATGCGTAGCAGGTAACAGTGGTTCTATTCTTTACACCCCAAATTTGGGTCCCGGTAACCACTCGGGCGATTTGCTGTGTGGACTTTTATGAAAGGTAAACATAGATCTCACCGTTCAGAAAGCAATGACAAACTACTGAACGTATAAGTGGTGCCTAGAAAAATAAACGACTTGTTTACTGTAGTTGATGGTGGAGTCCTATAAAGGATTTGGCACGATTTTCATTTCCTTCCAGATAGTGGGACGGATTAGTGCAGGGCGTAAGCGTTCATCTATTCATCTGATTCAGTCCCGTGGAACACTGTAGTGCACATATTTCTTATCTGCGTGGCCCAAGCGTCTTTTAAAAGACGGCTACTATTGCGTTGAGTTTTTATTAATTTTCACTCCGATTGTAGTTTTATATCAACCGGAAACTAAGTAGAAAGGAAGTACTAACGATAACCAAATCACAACATCGTGGTTTTGACTAGAATCAGAAGTGAAACCAAGTTTAATTTTCGTTTTCAAGTTACCCTGTGATTAAAAATAATGTCTAACAATTCAGAGTCTAGAAATGGTTTGTTATCAGCTCGTTCTGCACGTTTTACAGCTGCAGAAGCGCGAGATTTGTTGCATGAAGATGTAGATACTGATAGTGAAGATAGTGAAGCTTCTGATGACACAGAAGTTTGTGATTTAAATACGTCGATTATTAATAATTTAAATAATACTAGTAGTGTTTCCCAACCAGCTGCGAGAGGGCGTTGCCCCAGTCAGGTTCCAGTAGGATTGCAACAAAAGAAGAAGGATTCAGACAGAACCTACACAGTCTACTTGGAGAGAAGTTATATAGTTGCTATGTTAGGACTATTATTCATATACTTTAGTTCTTTATTCCTGTAAATATTGCTACAATTTCCACTGTATGTGATTATATATTATGAGACATGAATGTTTAGTATGTGAAATCTTCAATTTGACAATTTTTAATGGAAATTTCTTCAAAGATGGTCGTGTTGCTAATTTGCGAACAGTTAGTAAACCATATATTCCATCAATATTTTCTTAATTTTTGTGCATTCATAAATGGATTACTTATATAAAGAGAGCAGTTACACTGACTTATTCACCATATTGTTCCTCAAGGCCCTTGGTAAGTTGGATTTTGTTCTCACAATTTCAATTAATTTTTTATTACATGCTAATATTTGTCATGCACAGTCAACACAACATTATATTTTCGCATACAATAAATATTTTATGAAAGTACAATCATTTATCTTTAATTTGATATATAATAAGTTCAACTTTAAATCATATTTAGAAACAATATTTTAATTTAACTAAAGTATGTGTGCAATATTTTTGAAGCTAAAAAAATAATTGCGTCCAGAGGTGAAAAAAACCTGGTACTGAATCAGTTTTAACTGGGACACACAAGGGTTGTGGGCTCAATCACACATTCAACGTTCCACGCGTGAGAAAATGAATTGACCCTTCTACCTCGTACACACTAGGGTGTAGAAATAGGTAGTGACATCAAATCCTAGGGTCTGAAAAAGCTCAGGAAATTGTATTAGATAGGTATTACAATTGTATAGACAGTATGTAATTAATGTGCCCGCGTGCCCAGCGTGTTCGTAGCGCGTTGGACTACGGGTGACTAGTCCTCTGTAAGTGCGAGTTCAACTCCGCGGACTGGCAGAAAAGCTATAAGTTCCCCAGATTTACGGTGTTCGTGGCACCGAGCCGAAGGGTTACGATGTCCATGACACGAGCTGAAGAGCTTTCAGCTCAAGTGCTTCTGGATCGCCCCCAAAAAAAAAAAATGTAATTAATGTACATTTTTGACAATGAAAAAGCAAATGAATTGTGAAGTTAGGGTCAGCTACAAGAAGCGCCCTTGTGGTGATGAGGCCCACAAGGGATGCAAAGAATTGTACCACTACGACCTACAAGGCGACTGATGTAGGACCTATGGAAGCTACAATAGTAAATAAAAAGAATCGCAGATATCGGATGTGCAGCCCTACTTGTAGGCGCATAACTGGCACAACATACAATCGTTCGTAGTCTCAGATCACATACAAATCACACAGAATGGTTAACAAGTTGTCGATATGAATCATTCGAAGAAGAAGAAGTTACAAGAAGAGGAAATGAAGATAACGGAGAAGATGAAAATAAAGATTTGAGCATTTTTCCTATAGTTGAGAACCTATTACTTCTGTGTCCTTTAATGTTATCTTTCCTACATCTATCAAGTGTGCACTTTTCTTGTGACTAGTAATACTTCACTTTCACACATTTCTCTATTGTCTGACCATCGTGGTATCCCATAAGAAAATTAAAGTTGAACATTGCTCTAAAGCGTAAGGTTCATTTTGCTTTTGACATTTAGCTTAATAAAATAATTGAAGCCTGAAAGAGACCGTCTCGATTGTAACAGCCAACAGCGAAACAAACAGAAATGATCCTTGTGCTCAGATTAAGCAGCATTTTGGCCAAAATCCAAATGACCTCCAGTTTTAACTCATAATATTTCACAAGCTCTGAGAATGTCATTTCCAGTTGGGGTTTTTATTTATTTTAAGAAAAATAAAATGAAAAATATTGATTATTTATTCCACAAACTTGTCCCTCGAAATAAATTCATTTTTTTTTTTGAAAAGAGGAATGTATTAAATTTCTGAAGGGTACGAAGATATTTGGACATTTGAGATAAGGGGGAGAAGGAGGAATTTTGAAAATAAAAATTGTGTAATGTTTTAGGCAATGTTGAGGAGAAGATTGATAAGAGAGATAGAGAGAAAGAAGAAAAAACGGTGAAAAATATAGATGTAAGAATAAGAGTGGATGACAAACTTTATGATGAAGCTGGATAGAAAGCTTAATTCTTTGATTTATTCACAACAACATAAAGATGTGAAGCGAATCAACAAAGGCAGCGAATTTTGGAATATTACGAAATACATCTCGTAAAGAAGGGTAAAAATGTAAATGTGTGTGATTGACGAGAATGAAATTGAGTGAATCACACACACGCACACACACATTTGAGCATACATTTAAAAACATGGATAGAGAGATAGAGATATAGAGAGATAGAGAGAGATATAAAGAAATAGAGAGATAGCGAGATAGAGAGATACATAGATAGACAGATATATATAGAGAGAAATAGAGAGAGATGTAGAGAAATAGAGATACATAGATAGAGAGATAGAGATATACAGAAATAGATAGAGATATAGAGAAATAGATAGAGATATAGAGAAATAGAGATATAGAGAAATAGAGAGATAGCGAGGTAGAGAGATAAATAGATAGAGAGATAGAGATAGAGAGAAATAGAGAGAGATGTAGAGAAAAAGAGAGATAGCGAGAATTGTAGATAGAGAGATAGAGATATAGATAGAGAGATAGAGAGATAGAGAGAGATGTAGAGAAATAGAGAGATAGAGAGAGAGATATATAGATAGAGAGAGAGATAAAACAACCTAACAAAGAGAAATATAATGAGTCTATCTGCTTGGTTTAAGTTTGAATGTGTTTTGTGCCGAAATATTTTAGCTGCAAATCTAAGTAATTTGTTGTGGGGATTTTAAAGCAGGTGTCTAAAAGAATGTGTGTTATGCTCCTGGTTCTGCATTTAGCAAAATTGGCGTCGGTTAATCTCTTTAGGAAAAGCGATAAGTAAATATTAATAGCCTGCTGATGACCCTTAGAATATACAAGCCAACCACACTTCCAAATAATGCCGATCGGGAAACTTTGACCAAGAGGTTCAAGACTAATAAGGCTTTTACTGGTTTTCAGGATGGACTACCAAACCCATTTGCAAGGGAGGGGAGGGGGGGGGGTGTTCTACTTAGAAAAGAGAACCAGAATAAAAAGCATGGACGCCCGAGTGGTTACCGGGGCCCAAATTTGGGGTGTAAAGAATAGAACCACTGTTACCTGCCATGCATGTCGTAAGAGGCGACTAAGGAGGTTTGGCTGAAATCGGATGCATGTGTCCTAAACGTGTAGAAGTCTATGCGTTTAGGGCCTACCAAATCAATGTGCAACGTATACACGTTCTTGGCAAAGATCAAACATATCACAAAAAGTGATTAAAATTGGTCGTAAAGAACGAACGCAAAGAAGAAGAAGAAGAAAAGCATGGAGAAATCTTAATTCTCACAAGTCTTTCTCGAATGTTCTCTTTCTCTGTGTACAGTTCGTCTCCATGTCTCTCCATGTATTCTCCTACTCCTCTTGCATCACCAGCTCCAATACAGACTCCATGGACTCCTTGTCTCCTGAATTTCTGATGTATGTTCCAGCACCTTCCAACTCCCTTTTTCCACTTCTTGCTGATATTATTGATGCATGTGTGCCGGGTGATCGCAGCATCAGGTATTCCAGATCCCAACAAATTCGGAGAATTTCTCTCAGACATCCATCTCCAAAGCCTTTCATACAATCGCCTGTTTTTGCCACCGCCTTCCATGTCTCCGATCCATACGGAAAACTAAGCAAACATCTGACCATTAAACATTTACTTTAGTCCACGTCCCGCAGGCTTATGATCTCCATATGTTGTCCAATGACCTGAATGTTACAGCTGCTTCTTAAACTATAAAATAACTAACAGGAGAAAAACAGTTGTAGTCCTATATTCACCAGGGAACAAGAATGATTAAATCATCTCAGTCATAATATTCACAGAAAACTATTCTATTTTAAAATGTTCCAATATTCTGTGTTTTTCAAGCTGCATATCACACAAATCTAATTTTATTTAATTAAAATAATTAAAATGGAAAATCATTTTTAGAATAATTAGCATTTTTTTGCAATTTCAATTTCATTAAACTTAGCTGTGCCGCCAAATTGTCTCAGCTAAATGTAAATTATATGGAAATTGTGAACCTTAGTAATCTATACGAAAAATAATTTCTGCTATTAAATTTCTATTTTTATTTGATAAGGGCTGGACCAGTGGCGGCTCGTAATTATATTTGTTGGTGGGCCAGACACAATTTTAGGGGAAAAAAAATGTTTTTGAGTTATATTATGTTTTAGTATTTACTATTATTTATCTATTCCGAGAAATTATATACTAATTAAGGAGGAAAGACGCTGAATTTCAGACTATGTGGTATTTTAGCGTTAGATATTCAATTTGCAAAGCTAATCAGCATCACTTTAAAAGTAATAATTATGAATAAATAATTTGTAACATAATAAATACACGTTACACATTATTTCTGGTGGGATTGGCCCCAGTGGCCCTCAATGATGAGGCGCCACTGGACTGGACAATCATGTTTTTGTTTTGTGTTCTAATTTTACGTGTGTATGTGTTTATAAATAGATCCACTATTTTTTCTTGCAAATACCCAAGAAAATCAGTCTTTACAACCTTCTCCAACTTTCTCGATTTGGGATGGGATATAATGTACCATTTCTCAAACCTAGAAAAATTCCCACTCTCAGGGGGTAGTGGTGTGGGTATAAATGAATAAAGACAACACATTCAAATTCCCACTCTCAGATGGTACTGGATTGGACTTCTTCTTCTCTTCCACCATATACTTCTTTATAGAATTACTGGGGGTGGAGTAGTGACCTTGTGTGTACTTACTTTAAGACACTTTGTAAGCTGATATTCATTTTCGTAAGGCTGTTCTTGATGCCGTCGCTCCATCTTTTACGTGGTCTTCCTTTTGCTTTATACTCATTATTTTTTTCTGTGTGGCTCTCTGTAGTAGACGATACCAGGGCATTCTTATCAGGTAATCAAACTATTTAATCGGTTGTTCTTTTATGAAGTGCATGATTGGTTTCACATCCAGTAGCTTCTAATTTTTTCATTTTTAATTTTGCCTCTTATTGTCACAACTGCAGCTCTTCTAAGACACCTCATCATCTGGACTGGACACCAATGAATAAAGTAAACACATTCAAATTCGCAGGTCTCTGTTGTCCATCTCATTGCAGTTTTTGTCCAGTCTCTGTTGTCCATCTCATTGCAGTTTTTGTCCAGTCTCTGTTGTCCATCTCATTGCAGTTTTTGTCCAGTCTCTGTTGTCCATCTCATTGCAGTTTTTGTCCAGTCTCTGTTGTCCATCTCATTGCAGTTTTTGTCCAGTCTCTGTTGTCCATCTCATTGCAGTTTTTGTCCAGTCTCTGTTGTCCATCTCATTGCAGTTTTTGTCCAGTCTCTGTTGTCCATCTCATTGCAGTTTTTGTCCAGTCTCTGTTGTCCATCTCATTGCAGTTTTTGTCCAGTCTCTGTTGTCCATCTCATTGCAGTTTTTGTCCAGTCTCTGTTGTCCATCTCATTGCAGTTGTTGTCCAGTCTCTGTTGCTTATATAATTGCAGTTGTTGTCCGGTCTCTGTTGCCGATCCCATTGCAGTTGTTGTCCCGCCAGTGACATCATTCCAGAACAAGATTGGGAGACCACTGATTACTTTGAACACTTTTCAGTTTCCATCTGAATACACATGCATAATTTGTATAAGTATACAGTATCTGTACAGCAGTGTGAGCGTCTGTAGCTCAAGCGGTAGTGAGCTTGATCACGAACCCAAGCGTACCTGGTTCAAACCCCACGGTGGGCAAGTTTGGAAGCAAATTCGTTTCCGTGAGATTTTTTACTAAAGCTGAAAATAGACCTCACCGTTCAGAAAGCAATGGCAAACTACTGAATGTATAAGTGGTGTCTAGAAAATCAACCACTCGCTTACTGTGGTTGATGGCTACGTCCTTTAAGATATGCATCGATTTTCATTTTTCAAAGTGATTCCCTTCTTCTAGTCAACTTTTAATGAAATGTATTAACATAATTTTACATTTTTACAGTATACGACCTAGTTATCGTTGAAGAACAAACTTCTGTACAATTTTGGATTTCTGTGTAAGCGGCAATTATTACATAATGGTAATCAGTTGGAATTATATGAATTAAGTTTCCTGAATACACACAGTTGGATTTTTTTACATTTATATTCTGATGTTATTCTTCCCCATGTAGTTTGTTATTTGTAAAACCTCTCTCTTGTTACAACACATATGATTGATTGATTGATTGATTGATTGAGTGATTGGACCATCATCATTGCACTTCGTTGAGTAAGCATGTGTGCTCCGATCTCTTTCATAAACAGGAAGATCTCAGCGGCAGTGCACGAAATTCTTTTCGTAGTTTTTTCCTTCCTCTTGCATGGTATTGTTCATGGCTTATTTAATGTTATGTTGTCACTGTTATCTTGGTCGTTCCCTACTTTTCCCTCCAGGAACTATGCCTTTAAGTTTTGCTCTTTCTAAACCACTGTGAGGTTTAATATAAATAAACTATTTTATTTTGGGAGAAATAATATTGTTAATAAGTCTCCCGTGTGTTGTCGGACCTCGCAAGGGGAGCAAAGAATATTAACATTGCGACCTACAACGCATATTGTAAGAGGTTTCTGAGGTAGTGGCCTAGGGAAGCAATCCTAGTAAATAAAAAGGATAGCGGACATAGGATGTGCTGGCCTACTTTTAGGCCTTTAACTGGCACTATATACAACTGCTCTTAGACTTGGATCACATACAATTCACAAAGAGTAGTTAACAAGTGTCGATATGGAGCGTTTGGAGAAGAAGAAGAAGAATAAAAAGAGATTTGTGAGTTAGTTTTCCTCGATTTTCAAGACTTGTAGAATGTTTATATATCTTCTCTTCTTTGTTCAGTATGTATTGAGATTTCTTCTTCCACCGCTCCATATCGACCACTTGTTAACCACTCTGTGTGATTTGTATGTGATCTGAGTCTAAGAGTGGTTGTACGTTGTGCCTGGTATGTGCCTACAAGTAGGCTACACATCCGATTTCTGCGATGCTTTTATTTACTAGGGTAACTTCCTAGGTTCTACATCAGTCGTCTCTTGACATGCCTTGTAGGTCGCAGTGGTACTATTCTTTGCTTTCCTTGCGGGCCCCGGTACCACACGGGCGGTTTTGAGATTTTATATGAGAATTTGTCTCATATGTTGTATTTTGTTCTTCAATGTGCGTGCTATATCACAAGACTATCATCCTTTTGTTGTCACACACAAATGCAGGTTTTCCGAAATTTACTTTTATTTGCTTTGTTTGTGTTGTACCAGAGGTTGCCCCATCTGTCAAGCGTGTTCGTAGCGCATTGGACAACGGGTGACAAGCTCCCTGTGAGTGAGGGTTCTCTCTCTCTCGCGATCACCTAAAAGACCGATGTACCAGATCTCTCCATAAATTCATTCATGTGGAGATCTGATTCATGCAGTCTTAGCATGGGTGGGTTTCGTCACATCTTGAGCGCCATTTTGTACTCTGATGCTTATCCTTCGGCAATATGTCCGGATTCAGCCAGCGTTTACTGGGTTCGCTCTCCGTTAGCCTTTGGCTGTCCCCAGCCGTCCTGCGAGACAGCAGGTTGACTTCTACACAATTTAGGACACATTCATCCGATTTCAACTAAATCTCATTAGTCGCCTCTTACGACATGCGTGGCAGGTAGCAGTTGTTCAATTCTTTACACCCCAAATTTGGACTCCGGCGACCACTCGGGCGAGTGCTGGTTCAATTCCGTGGGCTGGCAGAAATGCCACAGGTTCTCCAGATTTACTGTGTTCGTGGCACCGAATCGAAGGGTTACGATGTCCATGGCACCGAACCGAAGAGCTGAAAGCTCAAGTGCTTCTGGATCAGTTAAATAAAATAAAATTAAAATACCAGAGGTTCTTTACCTTTTGTTACCATTTGATTTTCTACGGTCTGTCACTTTCTGATTTCTTTTGTACATCATCAATTGTTGTTATTAATTAGAAGTTATGATGTTCGAAATGTGTCATATTTTCATTGTCTTCAATTTTAATAATAAAATGGGATTTATGTGTTTTTAATTGACATGATTCTAATAAATTATATAAATTCTTTCTTTTTATTTTGCCGTCACACTATTACCGGTTTGTTGCCATGTGGCTTTTTTTTGTTGTGTTTGTCTTTCGCTGTTTTAATGGTTTGGGTGATAGTTATTGTTTCTTTTAGACAGGATTCTGCTATGTTATCTAAACATCTTTTTCGTGGTCTTCCTCTCGCCTTCTTTCCTGATGTTCTGTTGTAGATGACTCTCAGTGGCGGCTCGTCATTAGGGACTAATGGGGTCGGGCCCCAATAAAAATAATGTGAAACGTGTATTTATTATTTTATAAATTAAAATATAACCTAACCCAAAATCATGATTTTCAGAAAAATTGTGTCTGGCCCCACCAACAAAAATGATCACGAGCCGCCACTGATGACTGTATTCGGTGGAGTTTCTTATTAAGTAGCCGAACCATTTCATTCTTTGTTTCAGTATGTAATTCATGAATGTCATAACTTTCTTTCTTATACTGATGTTGGTGGCTCTCTCTTTCTGGAGATTTTGCTAACTTTTCGTAGGTATCGCATTTCTTCTTCTTCTTCAGCGATCTCTGGTCATGCGCTTAATTTACTGTGGACCACAAACTGGGCAGACAGCTTCAGGTCTGCCAGGTTTCCCCAAAGCTTAGGGAAACGCATTTCATATGTAGTTATTTGTTGTGACTGTGCTTTTTCCCTTGTCCATTTCTGACTCTGGTAGCACAAAGTATGCAGGAAAATGTTGTTGATCATCTGTTGTTTATCTGTAAGGCTTGTCTTCAGGAAAGGTTTCTTGTCTTGGCTGTAGTTCCTTCTTTTATTTATTTTTTAAATTTATTTTCTTTTACAATTTTCAGAAAGAGAACTGTGTCATCTGTGTTATCTGTGTCAGCTGTAAACCGTTGTAACCTCCCTCAGATGAGAACAATGAGTTTTTTTGCAAGAACCCGCAGAGGAAGCAACGGAAGCAACGGACATGATCAACAAATAAACAGTGTACAAGTATTAAGAGCTTCCGAAAAATAAATAGACAAACACAGGATTCGAACCACTTACCCACATTTCTTACGACACCCATCGCCTAGCCTAGCAATACGAGCGTCTTTACGAACAAAAGAATGGCTCACTGGTTGTGTTAGTAAGGACGCTCGTATTGCTAGGCTAGGGCGATGGGTGTCGTAGGAAATGATGGTAAGTGGTTTGAATCCTGTGTTTGTCTATTTGTTTTTCGGAAGCTCTTAATACCTGTACATTGTTTATTTGATGATCATGTAACCTCCTTCAACACATCCTACTCAATATATACTTCCGTCAACAAAAACCATCACTTCTGACTTCTCCTTGACACCCACCAACAACAACACTGTCTCTCTCTCTCTCCATCAACCTGTTTCTCTATATCTGTCCTCATAACCAACTAATCTCCATACCGTTCAAACTTGGAGTGAGTGATTCTCACAATAGACCTGCCATAACACATCCTAATCTCAATACTAATTAATCTCACATCCGACTTCGGCACTCTCAACAGTAGCTACCATTCTTAACACACACTATTAGCAAAACTGAGTCATACACTCCCTACAGAAGCGAACACTCATCTAACTAATATAAACCTGGCCGGAAAATACCGAGCTAAATGAGAAGCTGTACGTAGGGACGGAGGGAAAATCAACGGCAGAATTTATGTGGAAATCTGGTACATCAGTCTAAGCGGTGATCGAGATAGAGATAGAGACATAGAGAGAGAAACTAACTAATATCAAAACCGAACTATGTGTGTCCCACAGAAGCGACTAATCTGATGCTCGTCCATCACGGGTGATGATGACCACACAAATTTTCATCCAAGGGAATGTAGTTGCGCTATGTTTGTCTGTGTGTGCGTAGATGACTAGTGAGCCCGATACGGGCTTGAAATGTTCTTGTACAGTGTGGGCAAGGTATACTTGCACTTGTGGGAAGTTTTACTGCCTTTCTGTTTTGACGTTTTTCTCCATCCGTGCTGTCGTGTCGAAGAAGTGTGCGCCAGGCTGATCTGTCTTGAGCAACATTCTCCCAGTTGTTGACATCTATGCCAAAAGATTTCATCGAGTTCTTGAGTGTATCTTTGAATCGCTTTTTCTGCCCCCACCCTCCCTGTGAGCTTTACCGCTATGCAGCTCACCATAAAAGAGTCGTTTGGGTATTCTGCACTCTGGCATTCGAGCCACATGTCCTGCCCATCTTGTCTGGGACTGCATCAAGATTGTGTAGATGCTGGGGAGAGCAGCTCTTTTTAGGACATCTGTATCTGGGATCATATCCTGCCATTTGATGTTCATTATTTTTCTAAGGCAGACTGTGTGAAAGTGGTTTAGCTTCCTTGCGTGTCTCTGATATACAGTCCAAGTTTTGCAGACGTGATGAAGGACTGGGAGCAAGACAGCTCGATATACCTTCAGTTTTGTGGCTTGGCCAATATCACATCTGTGCCAGACATTTCCATGTAGTCTGTCAAAGGTGCTGCTAGCTTTAGAGATTCTGGTATTTATTTTATCATCTATGGTGACATTTTGGGACAGTGTGCTTCCAAGAGAAGTAAATCTGTCCACTACTTTCAGTTTCCTGCCGCTTGTTGTAATATTTGGTTCGGCATATACTTTTCCAGGAGCTGGTTGGTACATGACTTGAGATTTCTCGGTATTGATGGTGAGACCAAAGTTGGAGAAGGCTTGTGAGAATATGTTCATGCTAGTCTGGAGATCTGCCTCAGTGTTGGCAGTGAGGGCGCAGTCGTCAGCAAATAAGAGATCTCTGCACTGACTAATATCAAAACTGAAACCTGCATGTCATATAGCAACGACCACTCATAACACTAACTACTTCTTCTTCTTCTTTTGTCGTCACACTGCTACCGGGTTGTTGCCCAGTGTCGTGGTTTTCTGTTTTTGTCTTGCGCTGTTCTGGTGGCTTGTGTGATTGTTATCTTTGCTCTTTCACAGGATGCTGCCACGCCATCTAACCATCTTTTCCGTGGTCTTCCTCTTGCCTTCTTTCCCGATGTTCTGTTGTAGAAGTCTCTGTATACTGTGGAGTTTGGATGCATTCTTATTAAGTGGCCAAACCACTTCATTAACTACTAACTAATATTAAAACATATTCCTGCACTCACCACATCACTGACCAATCTAAAAGTGCCATCAATTTAAACAAAGACTCCGCTCCCAAACACTGATAAACCTCAACGGGAACCAATATCAAAACCTACCTCACTGCTCACATTAGTGGTCAGTCTCAACACCGACCACTCTCACAAACTATCCCCGCTTCTTGCATCACTGTTCAGTCTCAAAACTTGCTGTTCCCATAAGCGACCCCACAAGAACAATGATATTCTCAATATTGACCCCCACATCGCAGACACAACTCAACAGCCCCCCTTCGTTCTCTCTGTCTGTGACTCTCTCTCTCTCTCTCTCTCAAACTGACACACACACACCCCAAAAAAGCATAGACCGATCCCAGTTTCAATTGACCCCCGTAAAACCCGAAACCCCTTCCACCTCACCACTGAACCTCTTCTCACACCGACCCTACTTGATACGGAATCCCACATTCAACAGCCTTCTCATCTTTAACATCAATCTCCATCCCACCATTATCAACCCATCCTTTACTAACCACAGACAATTCAACTCTCAACAAACCCCTCTTTTACCTCCCTCCCACCCACCAACAACCCCACCTCCCACTCAACCACAAACGTCGACCCCTACTTTTTAAACCCACCAATATTGTATACATGGTTTCTTCTCTAACAATCCGTTATTTGATACTAAGACCTCTCACCCCCACAAACTAGCACTCCGCCTTTCTTATCCTATTACACTAGCATTATTTCTCTCTCTCCAAAAACACTCTATGACTCGCTGGGCACAGGTCAGTATTATAATTACATACGCTACAATCTTCAGTCAACTTTCCCTCGGTTCCCCAGATCTCCCGGATTCATCCCAGGCCTCCAATGTCCAGTTCATGTAATACTTAAACACGATATGCCTCATAGTTCTGGTGCTTCAATTCTAATTGTAGTGGTAACCATGGCAACATTTCCCGTGATTGAGGTCACTAAATTTTTATTATTACACTAATATTGCATTTTATTTTTAGGGGGCAGGAGTTTCGATCTGGCTTTTGTGTGGGACCAGAATCATAGGCATAAATCTAGCATAACTGGAGGGGGGGCCGTCTGCGGTTCAGAGTCCATTAGAATGGGGGTGTGGCAGAAAGGAGATGATGGGGTTGCTGGTAGATTTTTTTTTTCGTAGAAAGGGGGAAAGTCAGAGTGAGAGAGAGAGAGAGCGAGAGAGAGAGAAAGAGAGCCCGAAATTGATCGAGTGGATCGCTGGACGGAATAATAATATGCTTGAACCGGAATGGAAAAGAATCGATTGGTTTTTAAAATATGGTGGTCAAGTATAGAGCGATGGCCGAGTTAATGAGCGGTCAAGAGAGAACTCATTTCCTTGTCATGGGCAACATCATTTGCATAATGGCCCCAGAGCTGGTCGGGACATTTCACTAGCTGTAGACGACATTTTATATTTACGGAAGGGATAGACTTGACTTTGATTGTGTAAGAGGGTACTTACAAAATAACTAGAAAGAAAATGGTAGCGTCGTCAAACATAAATTACTTATAGTATACTTATATATACGTTCAACAGAAATGATCAACGAATATCAAAGCAGGCATTGAAGTGGGATGCAAAGGGTCAAAGAAAGAGAGGACGATCTAAGGAGACCCTGAAACGAACTTTGCTGAGAAAGGCAAGAAATATCGGCCTCAGTTCCTTTAAAAGATTTGGGCGAGTTGTCCAGGATAGAGCGGTATAGAGAAATTACTTGCAGGCGCTATGTAAAGTATGAACATTTAATAAAGCAGTGGAAAAACATATATGTGCTTTTGAATATAAGTGTTACAGAAGAGTCCTTCGTTTATCTTGGACAGAGAAGAGAACAAATAGATATATCCAGAAAGAGCTCAAAATCAAAGAAAACTGGCTGATGCTACAAATAAGAAAGATAAAATTGAGATATTTTGAACATATAAAAAGACATGAAGGGCTGGAGAAGACCATCATGGAAGGAGGCATGCGGCAAAGAGAAGAAGAGGAAGGCCACGGAGAAGATGGATTCAGGATGTAACTGATGGTGTGAACATGACGGCTGCAGAGGCAGGACATCTGGCTTATGAGAGAGAGAAATTCAGGAGGACTGTTGGGGCGGCAAAGTTCTGCTCAGGACAAGCTATGTGATGATGATGATGTAACGTATAACGGTACGAGAGGAATTATTATTATTATACTTATATGTATGACGGATTAGCGTAGTGCATAAGCGTTTGAATATCGACTAGGACACATGATGGTGGTGGGTTCAATCCAACACCTGACGTTCCGTGCGTGAGGAAAAGATTTGGCCCTCCTACCTCCTCCACACTAGCGCCTAGAAACGTGTAATGAATTGACTTCATACCCTAATGTCTGAAGGAGCTACATAAAATGTATGTTTTATATACGGGTATATTCAATCATTTACAGAAAATGAGAAGCATTATATGCAACAAGTCACTGTCAATTGAGATCAGAATACGAGTTATTTAGTGCTATATAGAGACAAAATACTGACATATGGAAGCGAGTCATGGACAATAAATAAATAGATCGAAAAATCTCTGAGAGCCACATAGATTTGGTTTTAAATAAGGATGAGAATCCCATAGAGTGTTAAGATGACTAATGTGGAGGTGTTAAATGGGGTCAAGACACAGAGAAATCTTAATATCAATATAAGAAAGAGGCAGTCATCATTTTTCGAGAATGTGATGAGAAGGGGAAGTTTTGAACATATTGTAACAACTGGTAAAATCGAAGGGATACGAAGGGGAGGTTTCGAACATATTGTAACAACTGGTAAAATCGAAGGGATACGAAGGGGAGGTTTTGAACATATTGTAACAACTGGTAAAATCGAAGGGATACGAGCCAGAGGAAGAAAGAGACAGAAAATTTTGGACAGCCCGACTTCATAGCACGGAAGAGCTTCAACATCTGAGATGATAGCAAACACAACTATGGACATAGATTTGGTGCAGATCCATGATCGCCTACACCAGCCGGCACCTGATGATGATACTTTAATTAATCATATACAGTCTCCGCAAGGTTGACTGCAATGGCTCTCCACAAAGTTGTGTCTTTTTGACTGACTGTAAACTATACCAGACATTTGCGTGTACACTTCTTGATGTAGCCCTCCCAATTGTAATTCTGTGAGAATGTAGAGATTGGGGCAACATGAAGGCTGATCTCGCAGTTAAGCAGCTGATAGAAGATAATGCAAGGGATGATGATGTTGTTGTATATACGGATGGGTCGGTTCAACGTGGTGAGAAATCCGGCTGGGGTTTCTTGGCTTATGCGCATGGTAGGGTTGTTGCAGTGCGAAGTGGGGCTTACAGGACAACTACTTCTAGTATGAGGATGGAGGTGGAGGCCGTTACTGCTGCCCTCCATTGGATTTCTGGGACTTCATTTACTGGGGCAGTTGTTGTATCTGACTCTCAGTCGAAGCTTCACAAGATCCAGAAGGGCAGGTTTCGGTATGAGTGGATGTCGTCTATAGAAGTTTCTAACCTCCAGCGGCTTACGTGGATATACTGTCCTGGGCATGCGGGTGTTTACGGTAATGAGAGAGCGGACAGGCTTGCATCAACAGCATCGATTGTTGGGGAGTTGAAGATGGATAAGGGGATATTCTTCGGTCTTTTCGCGACTCTCTATTGGATGAGGACACTAAAATCGATGTTGAATCGATCAAGCGATTTAAGCAGTTTGGAGTTACCCGTTGTTCAAGTCGAACTGGATGCCTGAGCGGCAGAGTGAGAGGTGTGTTTAATCAGCGAGCCACAGGAACCATCAGTATGCATACTCTTCGATATCTGTTGGGGAGACTGAGCACCTATGGGTCTGACCGAAGTGCAATGACGTCAGTTTAGTAACCAATAACCAATAACCAATTCTGTCGACCCCTTTGCTTTTCTGTCTTATATCTTACTGTCCAACATTGTTTTAAACAGGAAGTCTTGCCATTTAATGTAACAAAAAACAAATATTAATTCCTATATTTATCTGTCTGGGCTGATTTTTGGGGGTTGAAGCGTTACAAAGTTTATGTCTTGCAAAGTGGGCGGTGGGAGTGGGCGTTACAAAGTTTATGTCTTGCAAAGTGGGCGGTGGGAGTGGGGCGTTACAAAGTTTATGTCTTGCAAAGTGGGCGGTGGGAGTGGGGCGTTACAAAGTTTATGTCTTGCAAAGTGGGCGGTGGGAGTGGGGCGTTACAAAGTTTATGTCTTGCAAAGTGGGCGGTGGGAGTGGGGCGTTACAAAGTTTATGTCTTGCAAAGTGGGCGGTGGGAGTGGGCGTTACAAAGTTTATGTCTTGCAAGTGGGCAGAAAAATTTGGGAATCTATGGTTTAGAGCAGAGATTCCCAAACTTTTCAGCCCACTAAGCACAACATAAACTTTGTAACCTCAACCCCACATTATAAAAGTTTGCGAACGCCCCCTTCCACACATAAATATATGCTATATTTCCTCTTTGACATAGAAAATTGATATATATTTCTGTCTTACACGGTCAATTTTCAAATGATTATATGCATGAAATAGAAAATTAATGAAAGAATGGATCGTATAAGACGAGCATAAGATGAATTTAAATGCAGAATTCAAATTTTAAATGATTATTCAATCGCAAAATCACGAAAATAATTTATTTTAAATACTATATTATTAATTTTTTAAGGAGCCACCGACCCTAATCGCCTGAACACCCCCTAAATTCTTCTGAATCCACTATCGCCCCCTAGAACGCTTCAGCGCCCACTGGGGGCGGACGCCTCTTTGGGAATCTATGGTTTCGAGGTTAAAACCCTTGCTTCCCAGGCGTGTGGTAGAGATTCGATTCCACAGTGAGAGTTGCATTTTATCAACCGCTCATGTCGCCATAGACTTAATTTGGGTACAAGAGAAACTGAAAAGTAAAGACGGCAGCTTCAAACTCGCCGTCACGACATCGTCCATCGTGTACTGTTGATAAAATACACAAACTCGCCGTCACGACATCGCCCATCGTGTACCGTTGATAAAATACACAAACTGGCCGTCACGACATCGCCCATCGTGTACTGTTGATAAAATACACAAACTCGCCGTCACGACATCGCCCATCGTGTACCGTTGATAAAATACACAAACTGGCCGTCACGACATCGCCCATCGTGTACTGTTGATAAAATACACAAACTCGCCGTCACGACATCGTCCATCGTGTACTGTTGATAAAATACACAAACTGGCCGTCACGACATCGCCCATCGTGTACCGTTGATAAAATACACAAACTCGCCGTCACGACATCGCCCATCGTGTACCGTTGATAAAATACACAAACTGGCCGTCACATCGCCCATCGTGTACCGTTGATAAAATAAAAATACAGACCAAACACTGTCACCCTCATTGTCCTCTTTGTATCGGGAGACAATAGGTTTTGTGTAACGTCGCTTGTTCTATGCTGAATCACACCGACTATTACAGCTGTAATGTCCTATTCTGAAGTGCGAAGCCACAGTTGTTGTAGGGAAAATTGGAGACTGTAGTTGATACATTGGATGGTCTCCCTGCCATCTGCGCTCTCTTCAGCCTTAATATGGAAGCAATGGTAAAACACGTTAAAACAAAGTACTGTAGTCTAACAGAAGTACAAAAAACAATAACTACACAGCAACGTTTCGACCAATAGGCCTTTATCAAGCAAAGAATACAACAGAAGTGAAGAAATTCACTTCTTACACGGAACAATTCACATAGAAGCAAACAATAAATTCCTAACTGTCCTAAAATCTTCATATGAGATGGTGTCTTTTCCTTTTCTTTTGAGCTACACCTCACTGTTGCTCGCCATGCTTGCCTGTCTTTAGCCAACCTCTCCCAATTTCCCATGTCTATGCTGCATACAGTTACAGCACGCTAAACAACATACACCCCTATATATCTCATCCTTGCCCCGAGTGGTTACCGGGGCCCAAATTTGGGGTGTCAAGAAAAGAACCACTGTTACCTGCTACGCATGTCGTAAGAGGCGACTAAGGAAGTTTGGCTGAAATCGGATGCACATGTACTAAACGTGTAGAAGTCTATACGTTTAGGGGCCTACAAACCAATGTGCAACGTATACACGTTCTTGTCAAAGATCAAACATATCACAAACAGTGATTAAAATTGGTCGCAAAGAACGAACGCAAAGAAGAAGAAGAAGATATCTCATCCTATAAATACTGGTTCGTTTACTACAATTTTTTCTAAGAACGGTTTACTGACTAATTTCTCGCATGTAGACAGACTAAACATCAATCCAAATGCTGGTTGAAGATCTATGACGAAATAAACTGATTGGTAAAAAACCAATGTTAGAGTTCCTCGTATGGTACTTCATGTCTTCAACATCTTCAATCTTTTCGTATATTTAAATATTTTCATCACTTTCCTGTCTTATAGACACCCTTACCCTTTCAAACGTGGCTTCTATTCTAATTTCTAACTTGCAAGTCTGTTTCTCCCCTTTCAGAAAAGACAACACTGATATAATGGCGGTCATGACCTAACGACCACTTCCCAGTCCGCGCGTGCCAAGGGAGGCTATCCGAGTTAAATAACGGCCCTCTTGAAAACCGCTAAACGGCAGGAAGTAAGACTGGGCAGCCGAAACTATGAATTTTGAAAGTAAAAATGGCCAGATAGCTATGTTTATTTATGATTTATTCACGGCCTCGCCAGTTTTTCCAATGGGTTCCATCAAAACGAAAACGCTAGGTTTTGAATAATAGAACGGCAAGTTTGAATTATGATATTTCCACCCCTACCCCATCTTATTTTTTTCTTGAATCAAATTGTGTCCTAGTTATTTTGTTCTTACGTTCTGTCTAAATTTAGAGCGAGATATTGAAGTTAAACCATGTCCTTAAGCACACACGTACAGGGAGAGGGAGAGAGAGAGAGAGAAAGAGAAGTTAAAACGAGAATGAAAGTGTAAAGTTGTTCTAACTGTTTCCCGCCCGAGTGGTTACCAGGGCCCAAATTTGGGGTGTAAATAATAGAACCACTGTTATCTGCCATGCATGTCGTAAGAGGCGATTAAGGAGGTTTGGCTGAAATCGGATGCACGTGTCCTAAACGTGTAGAAGTCTATGCGTTTAGGGCCTACCAAACCAATGTGTAACGTATACACGTTCTTAGCAAAGATCAAACATATCACAAAGAGTGATTAAAATTGGTGGTAAAGAACGACCGCAAAGAAGAAGAAGAAGAATTGTTCAACTTGTTCTTGTTTATTGTTGTTATTGTTGCATATCCAGCAACATTTTCGCTCTGTAGCTAACAACTAAAAACTTTAAGCAACTAAAAACAGTATGAAATGGAACTGATAGAAAAACAAAGCTCAGAATATTAAGATCATAAATATTTCCAACATATGCGTTACTCGACGTTGCTACGGAGTTCATGCACTGTCGCTGAGATCTTTCTGTGTAAGAAAGAGATTCGAGCACACAAGGTTACTCACCGAAGTGCACTGATGATGTTCCTATCAATATATCAATCAATCAACATAGACATTTAACAAGGCAGTGAAAAAATATGTATGTGTTTTGGAATATAAGTGTTACAGAACAGTCCTTCGTATATCATGGACAGAGAAGAGAACAAATAGATCTATCCAGAAAGAAACTCAAAATTAAAGTAAACTGGATGATGCTACAAATTAGAATGAGAAAATTAAAATATTTTGGACATATAAAGAGACACGAAATGGTGAAGAAGGTTATCGTGGAAGGAGGCATGCCGGTAAAGAGAAGAAGAGGAAGACCACGGAGAAGATGGATTCAGGATGTAACTGATGGTTTGAGCATAACGGCTGCAGAGGCCTATGGGAGAAAAAAATTCCGAATGATTTGTAGTGGCAAAACTCTGTTCACGACAAGCTATTTCTTCTTCTTCTTCTGCGTTCTCACTAGATTGGGATTTCGGATTCTCTAATAAAGGCAGCTGTCTGCCTCAGATTATCAGCCACGCCACGCAGTTTGTCTTGGACGCTTGTGTAAGTGGGCCACCTATTTCTTCTCAAGTCTGCAGACTGGGGGGAGCTCTGTAGTATATAATTCCTATGATTTCTGCTTCCCTGTTTGTGCCGACCTCTTCCCGCTGTATGTTTTGACCACCCTCGTGATGGTAGGTCTGACATTCTTACTGCGTGGCTAAATCTCCGAGGCAGATTGGTGACCGTAGAATCCGTTATCTCATTCCTCATTGTGAGGGGTCGTTGCACCAAGTTATGCGCCTTACGGCCTGGTGCATCCGTTTTCTGCAAGCATTTTGTTTCGGGTTAGCATTCCCTGGCGGACACATGCATCCGATTTCAGCCAAACCTCCTTAGTCGCCTCTTACGACATACGTGGCAGGTAACAGTGGTTCTATTCTTTACACCCCAGATTTGGGCCCCGGTAACCACTCGGACGAGACAAGCTATTTGATGATGATTTGGTCTTTCATTTCTTCGTATTTCAGACTTTTTTCTGTCTTTCATCTGTTGGTATTTCAGACCTTTTTCTGTCTTTCATCTGTTCGTATTTCAGACGTTTTTTTGTCTTTCATCTGTTGGTATTTCAGACGTTTTTTTGTCTTTCATCTGTTCGTATTTCAGACGTTTTTTTGTCTTTCATCTGTTGGTATTTCATACGTTTTTTTGTCTTTCATCTGTTGGTATTTCAGACGTTTTATTGTCTTTCATCTGTTCGTATTTCAGACGTTTTTTTGTCTTTCATCTGTTCGTATTTCAGACGTTTTTTTGTCTTTCATCTGTTGGTATTTCAGACGTTTTTTTGTCTTTCATCTGTTCGTATTTCAGACGTTTTTCTGTTTTTCATCAATCCATATTTCAGACGCTTTTCCATATTTCATCTGTCCACTTTCTCCTTTTTATATCGCTGTACAGAATCTGTTTTGGGATGCGATCATCGGGTATACGAACAGCATAGTATAATCATACTGTAGTCATTTTCTGACTCTCAATTCCATATGTTAGGATTGATGCAATTGAAAATTTTTAGCGTCTGTGGCCTAGGGGTTAGTTACTTTGTCTATTAACCCCGACGTTCTGAGTTCGAATCACGCTGCGGACAGTTTGCTTGCAAATTGTTTCCGTTGATTTTAACAAAGGACGATGGCGCCACCCGTTCAGAAAGCAATGGCAAACTACTGAACGTATAAGTGGTGCCTAGAAAATCAACGACTTGTTTACTGTGGTTGATGGCTACGTCCTTTGGGATATGCCACGATTTTCATTCATAGTATAATCATCAGACCTGAACTCTTCACTGCGTGAGAAGACAATGACCTATTTTTCAGTTTTTTTCCTGTTGTCACGCACGACAAATAAAAACAGTGGAAGACAAACGATAAATTTGTGAAATGTCATACAAATATCTATTTTAAAAGTTCTGAGTTTTCAAATTTCTAAAATTATCTAATATTAATAATCCCATTTCTTTTTTGACATCAAACATCATCATCATCAGGTGCTGTGCCGGCTGGCGTAGGCGATCATTGATCTCAACATATCTCTGTCTCTTGTTTTTGCTAATATCTTGATGTTGAAGCTCTCCCGTGCCATGAAGTCAGGATGCCCAAAATATTCTCTCTGTCTTCCTCTGTCTCGTCTCCCCTCGACTTTACCGGTTGTTACAATATGTTCAAAACCTTCTTTTTCTGATCAAATATCCGAAAAATGATGACTGACTCTTTCTTATAATGACAATAAGTTTTCTCTGTGTAATGACCTCATTCAACATCTCCACATTTGTCATTTTAGCAATAGATGGGATTCTCATAATTCTTCTGTGAAACCACATCTCTGTGACCCTCAAAGATTTCTCGATCCGTATGACATCAAACTTCAGAGAGCCGCTGTAGCGTAGTTGTTAGTGAACTCGTTTCTCAAGGCTGGTGGTCCGGGTTCAACTCCCGCAGTGTGCGTGGAATTTTTCCCGACCACGACGGCTCTCAGGTCTCAGGTCGACCCAGCCTCAACTGGGTACCAGACATGGCTCTGAGAAAGTAAAGGCGGCCGGCGTGATGCTGACTACATCACCCAACGTGTGCCGACGGTCAATGAATAATACAGGCCTAACACTGTATTGCCCTATATACAACTAAGTATGAAAGGGTTCCTTTACTTTTTAAAACTTTTTTAATGACATCAAACACAGTAAATAATTAATAATAATAATAATATTCTTATCATCTGGCCATGGAGCGCAGGTCCTAAACAAACACCCCATATTTGGTTTCGTCCCTAAGTCTTTTAATTTTCTTCCAATCACACCATATTCGTTTTCAACTTTCTCCTCCATTAGTTTCTTGGCTTTTGCCTGTTTCGTTGTTAATGTTTGAAATACAACAACTTCTTTAAAATATAGATTGTTGGCACGCGACAGCTATTACACACTAAACGACTGAGAGAGAGAAACATTGAAATGATACCATAGAGACCACAATCTGTATCAGTATATACCTACCAGACCTGGTCAGCTACAGTGAGACAAATTGGATCAACATTCGTTTGTATCCACTGACATAATTATCGAAATGTTGTTTCTTGTTACTGTTTTTAATATATTACAACTGAGCTTACTAATAAGAACAACATATACAGAAATGAAATGTAGAGTTATTCATGAATGTAAAATAGCAGACACCTTTGGATTAGAAACAGGAGTGCGACGGATGCCTTCTATCACCTTTGTTGTTCCTACTGACAGTCAACCAAGAGGTTAAAAAAGACGCTGGCGCTGGATAGGTCACACTTTGCGAAAAATTTGAGTGGAATATAACAAGAAGGATGCTTTCCTGGAACCCACGGGGACAGCGAAAGAAGGGGAGGCCGAGAAAGTGGAGGGAGACGAGATTTTAAGGCAGAGATCAACAATAAAAAAAAGAGCTGGAGGGAGCTGCAGGAGATAGTTAGAGATAGGAAGACTTGGCATGAGTTGGTTGAGCGTCTATGCCCCAATCTGGGTTACAAAGACAGAAGGCGAGAGACAGAGAAAGAGAGAGCTTTATACATATTTTATTTAAACTAATTTTTTTCTTTACTTTCACCATCTATGAATTCAAGCGTAGTCAAGGCACCTAATTTGGCGCTTCTGACTTAGTTTTGCGTGAAGGTTTGCTTTTCTTATCCCCATTTCCCCTCGCCATTCAAGCGAGCCTTACTCCGACTTCAGAGGTACATGTAAATTAAGACCCCCAGAAAAGGATCAGGGTCTCCGGCAGCATAACCGTGCACCGTCTGCCTACCAATAATTTTGTTTTCCCAAGCTGGACTGGAACCCTCGAAATTCCACGACGCTGGCACTAGAACAGACTATGTTATCAACTTCGTTATCTGTGGCTTCACTACACTATTCATATTTCGTATTAATCTATCTCTCTCTCTCTCTCTCTTCTTCTTCTTCTATATACACTTTCCTTCCATCTCTCGCCTTCCTTTCCTTCAGGCTCTTTCATTTCTCTACATGTATCATATTTCATTATCTTATCGTTTCTGATATCTACCGTATTCTCTCTTCATCCACTCTCCTTCTCCTATACCATTCTTTCTCTTCTCTTCCATCTCCTATTTCCTCTATCTCCTGTTATAATCTTCTTCACTTTCTCCTTTCTCTCATCTATTTTTCTCTATCTCCTAATACAATCTCCTTCACGTTCTCCTATCTCACATCTCCTTTTTCCCTATATCTCCTAGTATAATCCCTTCACTTTCTCCATTCTCATCATCATCATCATCAAATAGCTTTTCTGAGCAGAATTTTGCCACCCCAACAGTCCTCCGGAATTTCTCTCTCTCTCTCATAGGCCAGATGTCCCGCCTCTGCAGTCGTCATGATCAAACCATCAGTTACATCCTGAATCCATCTTCTCCGTGGTCTTCCTCTTCTTCTCTTTGCCGGTATGCCTCCTTTCATGATGGTTTTCTCCAGCTCTTCATGTCTTTTTATATGTCCAAAATATTTCAATTTTCTCTTTCTTATTTGTAGCATCAGCCAGTTTTCTTTGATTTTGAGTTCTTTCTAGATATATCTATTTGTTCTCTTCTCTGTCCAAGATATACGAAGGACTCTTCTGTAACACTTATATTCAAAAGCACATATTTGTTTTTCCACTGCTTTATTAAATGTCCATGCTTCACACCTCCCCATGAGGACATTACCTTGTAGTGGTGGGAGGGCTTGCGTACCTCAGGGACCCGGAGAGCTATGCCGGCAGGGTTACCCAAGCCGGGAAGGTCTAAGGAGAGAGGGCAGACTAAATGTGGTCTCCTGGTCCTCCAGTCTGGGGGTTGTGCAATGGGCTAACTACCCATCCATTTAAAAAAAACAGTAGTTACAGAAATCAAAAACTGCGAGTAAATTGTTCAAAACTAACTCGAGTCTCGGAAGTACTAGGGCTCCATGCAGAACCCGCAGGAAAACGAAAAAGAGGACGCCCTAAGCAGACTTGGAGACGAAGTTTTATTGAGGAGCTGAAGAGTGCTCAATTGACCTTGGAGACCATAAAAAGAACAGCCAGAGATCGAGAAGAGTGGCGAACAACTGTTGAGGCCCTATGCTCCATGAGGAGCGGAGAGGATTAATGATGATGATGATGCTTCACACCCATACGTCCCCTTTCTCCCATCTCCTATGTCCTCTAATCTCCTGATATAATCGCCTTCACTTTCGCTTTACTTTCCCGTATTCTATCTCCCAACTCCTCCTTCTTCTTCTTTGCGTTCGTTCTTCACGACCAAATATAATCATTCTTTGTGATATGTTTGATCTTTGCCAAGAACGTGTATACGTTGCACATTGTTTTGGTAGGCCCCTAAGCACATAGACTTCTTCACGTTTAGGACACATGCAACCGATTTCAACCAAACCTCCTTAGCCGCCTCTTACGACATACGTGGCAGGTAACAGTGGTTCTATTCTTTACACCCCAAATTTGGACCCTCAGGCGGTTATCTCCCAACTAAATCTTACCTCCATTTCTTCCTCCAAATCTCCCTTCACTCATTCTCCAGACTTCTCAATTTCCTCTCTCTCTATCCCTTAACTCTATCAATCTCAATTAACCTTATTCTCACTAAACCTAACACCATTCTCTAATTTTCTTTTTCATAAACACACTTCATCATTTCATCTCTCTACGTTTCCGATATGACAACAAGAATTCAAAATGGCGTCCTTATCTCGTTTATTCCATGAATCATCCCTCATCAAAACATAAAGAAAATCAAATTTCTCTTTATCCCCATGTTTTGTATAAGCAGATCAGTTTAATCTACTTAACTCAGCTCCATCATTTGTTAAACACCCTCCACTTGTCTCCAAACAAAACCCCAGCTACCAGATTAATAAACTTTGTCGCCAGCTATTAACCAAATCGTCTCATCTTCTCTTCCAACCACTCATTTATCATTGTATCCCGTTATTGCAGAATTTGAATAATTCCACTTCAGAATATTTTTATGAAAATTAATTTGAATCATACAAACCACAGATTTGAAGTGGACAAAAAGTATGTTAATATTAAGAAAGAAGATGAAAGCTTTGATCAAGCACGTTTCTGTCGCTGTTTCTGTCTTAGACCAAACAAAGTTATGATGTTGATAAAGAGACCCACTTGTACATTTCTTGATGTAATTTTGTACAAGAAATGTTATTTTGATTCGAGATTTGTTATAAATCGAAATTAATGATTGATTGATAGGACCATCACAATTGAGCTTCGGTAAATATGTGTCTCCCAATCTCTTTATTACACAGGAAAGTCGTATCGGTACTTCACGAGTTTCGCAGCACCGGCGACTGCAAGCCATGTAATTTTAAGTATGTTGACAATTTATATAAATTGTGTTTTTTTTTAATTTTTAGCTGAATTTTGAGCGGGCAGCGGGTTTCCAGCTTATTCTTATTGATTTCTAACTTTCCAACGGTCAATTGTTATTTTGAATGTAATTCATATAAGAACAACATATTAAATGGTTTGAAAACCTGACAAGAATGCTATGGTATCGTCTACCACAGAAAGCCAGACAGAAAAAGTATAACGAGTACAGAGCGAGAAAGAGGAAGACCACGCAAAAAGTGGAGCAACGGCATCAAGAACAGCTTTAAGAAAATGAATAACAGATTACAAAGTGCTTTAGAACAAGCACACACAAGATAACTACATTCCCCGCCTTTTCCTAACACTTCTCTAAAAATAGATAAATGGTGGAAGAGAATAAGAAGAACTGTTATTTCATGTTTCTATTGAACATGGAATCTGTATTGTATCATTTTTCTATGATAGGATTTGAGTTTACATCAGATCTATATTATGATCGTGGATCACTGAAAAATTATCCTCAAAGTTTCACTCGGGATTCGAACCGAGTACTTTTTAAGTGAGAGTCGAGTACTCTACCGCTAAGTCACGGAGACACCTAAATTCTAAATTCAAAGTTGATAAGATAATTGCATACTGTTTTTTTTTTCATCGTTCCTCTGTCAGAGACTAAACTTATAACAGGAGGCCAATGGTCTTGATGAATAGTTTAGTTTAGTTATCGGATCATCACTACTGAACATCGAACATCGAACATCGAACATCGAACATCGAACCAATAAGTCCATATGTTCCTCGATATTTTTTTTTTTTCCCCGATCCAGAAGCACTTGAGATGAAACCTCTTCGGCTCGGTGTCATGGACATCGTAGCCCTTCGGCTCGGTGCCACGTTCACCGTAAATCTGGGGAACCTGTAGCTTTTCTGCCAGTCCGCGGAGTTGAACCCGCACTTACAGAGGACTAGTCACCCGTAGTCCAACGCGCTACGAACACGCTGGGCACGCGGGGGTTCCTCGATATCCTCCTCAGTATGTCTCTCCGTTTGTGATAACAGCGACATTACGAAAGTGACATGTAACTTGATGATGAACACAAACAAAATATAAGTTATTTAAACTATATTACCAACATTATCTTTATAATTTTACGACAACAAAACTGCGGCGACACATGTATGTTTTATTACATAACAATAATAACAAAGCATGCTACTTTGGTTATTGGTTATTGGTTACTAACCTGACGTCATTGCACTCCGGGCAGACCCATAGATGCTCAGTCTCCCCAACAGATATCGAAGAGTATGCATACTGATGATTCCTGTGGCTCGCGGATTAAACACACCTCTCACTCTGCCTCTCAGGCATCCAGTTCGACTTGAACAACGGGTAACTCCAAACTGCTTAAATCGCTTGATCGATTCAACATCGATTTTAGTGTCTTCATCCAACAGAGAGTCGCGAAGAGACCGAAGAATATCCCCTTATCCATCTTCAACTCCCCAACAATCGATGCTTTTGATGCAAGCATGGCCGCTCTCTCATTACCGTAAACACCCGAATGCCCAGGACAGTATATCCACGTAAGCCGCTGGAGGCTAGAGACTTCTACAGAAGACATCCACTCATACCGAAACCTGCTCTTCTGGATCCCTACTGAAAATACATAACAAAGCATGCTACTGAAAATACATAACAACGCATGCTACTGAAAATACATAACAAAGCATGCTACTGAAAATACATAACAAAGCATGCTACTGAAAATACATAACAAAGCATGCTACTGAAAATACATAACAAAGCATGCTACTGAAAATACATAACAAAGCATGCTACTGAAAATACATAACAAAGCATGCTACTGAAAATACATAACAAAGCATGCTACTGAAAATACATAACAAAGCATGCTACTGAAAATACATAACAAAGCATGCTACTGAAAATACATAACAAAGCATGCTACTGAAAATACATAACAACGCATGCTACTGAAAATACATAACAACGCATGCTACTGAAAATACATAACAAATCATGCTACTGAAAATACATAACAAATCATGCTACTGAAAATACATAACAAATCATGCTACTGAAAATACATAACAAAGCATGCTACTGAAAATACATAACAACGCATGCTACTGAAAATACATAACAAAGCATGCTACTGAAAATACATAACAAAGCATGCTACTGAAAATACATAACAAAGCATGCTACTGAAAATACATAACAAATCATGCTACTGAAAATACATAACAAAGCATGCTACTGAAAATACATAACAACGCATGCTACTGAAAATACATAACAAAGCATGCTACTGAAAATACATAACAAAGCATGCTACTGAAAATACATAACAAAGCATGCTACTGAAAATACATAACAAAGCATGCTACTGAAAATACATAACAAAGCATGCTACTGAAAATACATTTTTAAAATGTCCATTGTGTGTGCTACATGTAAAATATACACCAGTGTCTATATATGCTTTGAATTGAGGTATGCCTGCTCTGTTATTACGGGGAATATCCACACGTCCAGGACAGTAGATCCAGATGGTATACAAAAAGATTGATTGATAGGACGATCATCATTTCCCTTCGGTGAGTAACCTATGTACTCTGATCTCTTTTCTTACAAGGAAGATCTCAGCGGCAGTGCACGAACTCCGTAGCATGTAATTTTTCCCCGAAGGTCCCGATGTAATTTTGAAGATGCTGAAGATATTTTTGAAGTAATTTTATTTTTAATCTTTTCTAATGAATTTTGTATGGGCAGCGGCCTTCCAGGCTGCTCTTTTAGGTTTTGAGCTGCCAATAGTTCTTTTACGTGCCCAAATTGAATAGGGGACCTATGTTTTATCGTCCGTTCTCCGCTAGGACAAGGAACTCGATGCCACCTACACTGAGATCAGGGATCTCTGGAAAAATATCCAGATGGCCCTACGAGTGAATGATGGAAATTTACGTCATGATATTCTGAGTTCCACAATCCTATATGCAGCAGTACACAACAAGCCGTTGTTATATTCACGATTTCATTACTGAAAGGAGATGGTGTTAACTATGTAAAACAGGGTATTTTTGGTGGAAAATCTGCAGAGGAGAGTCAAAACATGTCTTGAGACCCATGGTGGGCATTTTCAACACATGCTGTAGACACAACTTCGTCGTGTGCACAGCCACGTTACCGAATACAAGCCAGCAAAGAGCAGTAGTATCTAGATGAATAATAACGTTATAATTTGTAGGCGTCTTTCAAGCAACAATCAATTGGAAACCACATTTATCGTGACGTAGTCTCGCCCGGGCGTAAATTTTACTGTACAGCGACTTTATAAGCACCCTGTATTATAGTTATGCTCACAAAAATATGTTTAGTTTCTTTGGTGCAGTCAAAAACATCACATGTTATATAATCAATAAAAAATAGCAATACGTATTTGAAATGTTTAACTTCGGTGACTTCTCTTGAAATGTCATTAAAATGTTAAACTGAATGCTAATTCTGATTTTCTCTTCTCTTGACCTTATAGACACAACCATGTTAGACTTATTTATTGAACCTCTATTCCAGCTAATATGTTCGCTTGAGAATCCCCACTTATAAACCACTCTTTGTAATTATGCGATCTGAGTCAAAAAGCATAAGTAATATATTTACTAAAACGTAACATTTTAAAAAACTTCTTCACCGATGAGAAGGACATAGTTCGTGCAACCTTTCGGTCGAAATCGAGTCTCAACATCTCGAATTAACTCCCACTTGACAGATCCCAGTGAACACGTCACAAATGAAGAATGATGTTTCTTCAAAACAGCTCTCAATTATCTGTGCCAAAAGTTAAGAGCTACCTGAGAAATGTCAGGTTGAAAGTGTTTATAATTTCTTTCATTCTCTATTCTATTTTTTTATTATTATTTTACTTTTAATGAAAATTGAACATAAATATTACGTTAATATTACCAGATTTAGCACTTAATGAAAAAATCTGGATTGCTTAGCTTCAAATAGTCGTTCGTTTGATAGACATGTTCTCAGCAGCCTGTGTAACGAACTTAATAGTTACACTTAAGATACTTGAAGAAAAAAACTACTCCACTGTGGTTCTTGTTGTTGGATATGTCTTAAGATAAATGTAACCTGACAACCCGAGATCGTAGATTCTTAAACACGCGCGTGACATTACGAGAAGTAATTCACTAATGACACCCACCGTTTATAATATGTCAAATTCTTGTTGCAAGATGTCAGTTAGTTCATATTGCAATATTGTATTACAATTAATTTCTTTCTTTTCTATAATTTTGTTTTGCCTACAGCGTCAGGATAAGAAGAGATTTCTAGAACGGACTTTTCATAAATATGATCTTCACCACCTCTGTTATTTATGAGATCCACCTTTTGCATAGACAGCCTGTTATCAACGTATCGAAGGAGCACTTCTCTTTGAGGTGCACTTGTTATTGGTTATGAATATATAATGTAAACGTGTGCATGCTAGATAAATAATAAATATCACAATGCGCATTAGTAGTGTTTTAAAACATGTCCACTATATGAGGGACGACCAAGACGAAGGTGGCAACAGGACATTTAAAAAACCTTGAACATCATGTTCAAGGTTTTTTTATGTCCTGTTGCCACCTTCGCTGGAAGAGACTGGAGAACTTGCAAGAGATAGAGAGCTTTTCCGGCGGACTGTAATGAATGCGACGCTCCGCAATAGATATGCTCCTACTTGACCACTATATGTGGTGTATTGACAATATTGATTAATTTTGTTCGAACCTTGAAATTAGTAAAACTGTTTAATTGAATTACATTGTTGTCTACAAGATGTGTTTTGTGCTTGGTTCTGCATCCGCCAGAGTTGGAATCGCTAAGTTTTCTTAGAAAGGGCAACAAGGCACAATTAGTAATCTGGTGATGACCCGTTGATCACACATGTCAACTCCACCTCCCAGTGGTGTAGACCACGAGCACAATGGCTAAAGAGGCAATGACTCGAATAAGGGGCGGACACACATAAGATAACATGTTTTATTTACTTATTTCGCCTGTGTGTTGCCGGGGTCCGTAAGAGGAGCAAAGAATAGGACCACTGTGACCTACAAGACATGTCGTAAGAGGAAATTGTTGTAGGACTCCGGGAAGCTACCCAAGTAAATAAAAAGCATCGCAGAGATCGGATGTACTGGCCTGCTAGTAGGCGCATAATAGGCACAACATACATCGCTCCTAGGCTCAGATCACATACTAATCAAGCAGAGTGGTTAACAAGTCCATATTTTATTTAAACTGTTAAAAGCTAATTATGGATGAGCTAAATATGATTAGTTAATTATTGATGTAAAAAATGGATTAGAAAAGAAACGAACGATAATATTAAGTCTCTGAACAGTTAAAAAAGAATAACCAGATTTTCTGAATTGGAGGAAATCAGAAATCTTAGCCGAAGCTGTTACTTAAGTTTTCTGTCGCTAACATTTTCAGATATTAAATAATGAACGAACTTTTTGTTTGGACTGGTTAATTGGAGATCTTTTTTTAAAAAATCTTTCACTCTAAATTAGTTTCTTCTTCTTCTTCTTTGTGATAGTTATTTTAATGATTATACCGTTAGACATGTTCTTATGATGAAGTCAACTGTTGTCTGGAGCTCATCTCTGGTGCCATGTAGTTTTGATTGTAGTGTTGGGTTGTAGGGCCAGCATTCATTTCTAGGGAGGACATACAGGGGACAGTCTTGCAGGACATGGTCTGTGGTTTGCTCAGCGGTGCCACAGGGACACAGAGGGGATGGGGATAATCGTAGCCTGTGTAGGTGTTTGTTCAGTCTCTTATGTCATATCCTGAGTCGGAAGATGATGGTCTGTCCTTGTCTGTCAAGTATGTGGTAGTCATCGTTGAATAGTTTAGGTTCTTTTCTGAAGTCCACGATAGCTTTTTTTTTTCAAAGTAGGTGATTTTGGTTTCTACTTGTTCATATTCTGCTGTCTTTTTTTGCTAGTTTGTCTGCCTTCTCATTATCTGGCACACCACAGTTTGATGGTACCCACTGAAATGTAACTCTCTTGTTGGCAGAAATCTTGCTGAACTCTTTTCTCAGAATTAGTTTATTGAATTAGTATATAAATGTTACAGAAAAGTACTTCTTTTACTACGGACAGAAAAGTACTTCTTTTACTATGGACAGAAAAGTACTTCTCATACTACGGACAGAAAAGTACTTCTTTTACTATGGACAGAAAAGTACTTCTCATACTACGGACAGAAAAGTACTTATTTTACTACGGACAGAAAAGTACTTCTTTTACTATGGACAGAAAAGTACTTCTCATACTACGGACAGAAAAGTACTTCTTTTACTATAGACAGAAAAGTACTTCTTATACTATGGACAGAAAAGTACTTCTTATGCTATGGACAGAAAAGAGAACAAATAGTTATATCCATTATATCCTGTTCAATGTCCTGTAAGACTGTCCTCTCCTGTGTGATCTTAGAAGCAACATGTGGCCTCACCCAGTCGACCTACAAACTAAGTTTTGGGAAACCTGACAGACCTGAGCTGACTGCCCAGTTTGTGGTCCACAGTAAATTAAGCGCATGGCCAGAGATCGCTGAAGAAGAAGAACGTATATCCAGAAAGAACTCAAAATGAAAGGAAACCGGCTGATGCTACAAATAAGAATGAGAAAATTGTGTAGTATTCTGGACATATGGTTGGAGAAGACCACTATGGAAGGAGGCTTCCCAGCAAAGAGGAGAAGAGGAAAACCACGGAGAAGATAGATTCAGGGTGTAACTGACGATTTGAACATGACGGTTGTCAATGCCTATGAAATAGAGAAATTCCTAAGGAGTGTTAGGGTAGCAATGTTCTGCTAGGAACAAGCTATTTGATAATGATCATGTATTACATTCTTTATTTTCAAAGTAATGGATACGTTTCAGAATTTCTGGTTTTATTTTGCCATAATATAGAATAGTATGTGTATGAATGTCCTTCTTATTATAAAATTACGATATCTGTTGTTATTTAAATCGTGTTTAACGTATAGATATTCCTGTACAAAATGCTTTGACCTCCAAAATTACCATTGGGTTTTACATTTCTATAGATCAAGGAGATAACAAAAAAATGTCAGACAACTTGTACCTCACATTGTGATATCCTTCTTACACAGTGGTTCTCAGCCTGCGAGGCATGAGGCAGTAACACTAGAATCATGAAACGTTCATGAACATTATTTGAATGTTGTCTTTTATTAAGTTTTTATACTAACTTGTTTTTCAAGTTAAAATATGTTGTTTAAAAAAAATTGAAACTAAGGGTTTTTTTTTTAATTTGTTAATTCAGTGTCGGCTTGGGATCATTAGGTGGGGGAGACGAGGGGCGGGGGGAACTGTATATGGTATTTAGCATTTATATACTCAATTTTCTAAGCTAATAAATATCACGTTAAAACTAATAATTATAAACAAATATTTTAAAAATATTAATTACACATTACACTTTATTTTTGGTGGGGCCCAGCCCTTGGCCCTTAATGATGAGCCGGCACTGAAAGCACACATTAAACATAATTCAATGGGTGGATAGAGTATTGTCTATGCCACGTCTAATTTACTGACTCTGACTACTGTCACCTTATTCACAACATCTTGGACTCCAACATTCTTATCCTCACGAATAGAAATGTCTGAACAATTGATTGTGTTTGTTCAAGACTTTGATCCAACAATTAATGTCTGCAAGAGGAGAAACATACAGCAATTTGAAGCTTGAGTAAAGAGAAGATTATAAAACTGAGATTTCCTTCCGATCTCCGACAATTGATTTGTTTTCATTTTTTTTTTTAACTTAATTATATAATTGTTCTTATTCTGGCTATCGTGGTTTGAAAAATCAGGACAAGACTCTGAGTTGTACCAACAACATTGCGAGAGAGAAAGAAGAAGAGTGAGGAGGAGGCCTTTATATTTAAAAATAACACCCTTACCGAACTCACCCTCACTTATCCCCTTTTATCCGCCTTTTACGAAACACATACGCAACAAACATACATATTAATAATAATAATAATTCCTCTCGTACCTTAATATGTTACATAGGGTCTGCGAGTAATTTCTCCATACCGCTCTATCCTGGACAACTCGCTCAATCTCATCCATGGAACTGAGGCCGATATTTCTTGCCTTTTACAGCAAAGTTCGTTTCAGGGTCTCCTTAGTTGTCCTCTTTCTTGAACCCCTTGCATCATACTTCAATGCCTGCTTTGATATTCGTTGATCATTTTCATGCACACACAAATATATTTAAACACACCGTGCAAAGGGTTCAAGAAAGGAAGGATCACCTAAGGAGAACCTGACACAAACTTTTCTGAGAGAGGCAAGAAATATCGGTCGCAGCTCCATTGAGGAGATTGCGAGAGATGCCCAGGAAAGAGAGGTGTGAAGGAATTGCTTGCAGGCCCTATGTAACGTATAACGGCATGAAAGAAATTATTATTATTATATATATATATATATATATATATACAGTGGCGGCTTGTGATAATATCTGTTGGTGGGGCCAGACAAACATTTTGTGGAATAATCCTGGTTCTGAGTTAGGTTATATTCTAATTTATAAAATAATAAATACATGTTCACATTACTTTTGGTGGTGCCTGGCCCACAGGCCCTTAATGACGAGCCGCCACTGTATATATATATATATATATATATATATATATATATATATATATATATATATATATATATATATATATACTATATATATAGTTAATGCACCCTTAACAAGGCAGCGCAAAAGCTATATGAGCTATCAAAAATAAAGGTTACTGAAGATAGCTCCGTACATGATACACAGCTCAGAAAATATTTAGATCCACCAAGACGAAACACAGAATCAAAGAACTGGCCGATACTACCAAAAAAAGGATGAAGCAATTGACGTATATTGGTCTATAAAAACGAAGAGTTGGAGGAGATCATTACGGCAGGAAGCATCCCGGTAAAAAGTTGAAGAGGAAAACCCCAGAAAAGATGGAGATTCAGGATGTGACTGATGATTAGAACATGTCGACAGCACAAACGGGATATCTGGTCTATGAGAGAGGGGAGGGAAAGGGGTGGATTTCTAAAGACTGTTAGATGCAGTGGCGGCTCGTCATTAAGGGTCAGTGGTGCCGTGCCCCACCAAAAATAATGTATAACGTGTATTTATTATTTTATACATTATTTATTTATAATTATTACTTTTAACGTGATACTATTTAGCGTTAAAATGAGAAAATATAAATATAAATTATCACATACAGTTTGCAATTCAGCGTCGTTTCTCCCTAATTAGTATACTTTACGCATTTCTAACGCACCATTTTTTTATGACCAGTAGAAACGTGGTCTATTTAGACAATGATTTTTGCAAAATATTTTGTCTGGCCCTACCAACAAAAATTAGCACGAGCCGTCACTGGTTAGGTGGCAAAGTTATAATCAGGATAAGCTTTAGATGCTGACGATTGATTAACATATATATATATAATCCTACAAGACCTGCATATCGAAGAACATTGGATCATGTATAACATTATGTCACGAAAAATTAACTATTCTGGTCCCGTTAATGGAAAGCATGGTTCGTGGAGTACGAGGCAGGGGACAACGAAGACGAAGGTGGAAGCAAGACAATACAGAAACATTGAACACGATGCTGAAGAAGGCAGGAGAACTTGCTTCAGAGAGTTTTTCAGGCGGGCTGCGATGAAAGCGATGCTCCGCAAGGAACATGCTAAAGTTAATTGCATATCCTTTACAGGACTTTGCGAATCATCCCCAGCTTACGCTCTTTGTGATTTTACTAGGCATTATTACGTTCAGTAGTTTGCCATTGCTTTCTGAACGGGTGGTGTACCATTGCTTTCAGAACAGGAACCTTTTTGTAAAAATCCACTCGAAAAATTTGCAACCAAATTGTCCGCAGCGTGATTCGAACTCAGAACGTCGGGGTTAATAGACCGAGTCACTATCCCCTAAGCCTTGTCCGTCTGCCCAGCGTGTTCGTAGCTCGTTGGACTACAGGTGACTATCCCTCTGTGTGTGCGGGTTCAATTCTGCGGGATGGCAGAAAAAGCCACAGATTCCCCAGATTTACGGTGTTCGTGGCACCGAACCGAAGGGTTACGATGTCCATGGAACGGAGCCGAAGAGCTGAAAAGCTTAAGTGCTTCTGGATCGGGAAAAAAATCCCTTAGCCACAGACGCCACCAAGGGACATTCTACTACTTGAATATATATATATAATAATAATAATAATAATAATAATAATAAATATAGAGCATACATTTCAGTCGGTGTAGCACTGAGAATGGGAGACGAATAATCAGTATTAGTGTTACAGTGATCACATCCTGCTATAGGTGATTCTCCATACACCCTATTAAAGATTTGTCGTTCTGACTTTCTCAGATGAATGAAATTATGACTGGATGCAGAAACTTCAACACTTGTCTTGTGCCTCTCACATTTTCATCTAGTCTTAGCTGAATCTGCCTGGTCATCTATTGAAGTGCTCTATTTCCTAGTGGGTGTCTGTGGTTTAAGCGATAGTGAGCTCGATCCCAACCAAAGAGTACCTGGTTCACATACCGCGGCGGGGAAATTTTAAAGCAAGTTTGTTCCGCGGATTTTTACGAACGGTAAAATTATATTTCATCGTTCAGAAAGCAATGGCAAACTACTGAACGTATAATTAGTGCCTAGAAAAATCAACGAATTGTTTACTGTTGTTGATGGCTACGTCCTGTAAAGGATATGCCCCAATTATCATTGTTCATTTCCTAGAAATGTATCTCTCTCTCTTTCTCTCTCTCTCTCTCTTCTCTCTTACTCATTCTTATTTCTTTTCGTTCCAAATTGAACATAAGCGGGAACGTATCCCTAATATTCAGATTATTTTTTCAATTCAGCGATCCTAATGGAACAAAGTGCAGAAATTGTTCCGAACACAATGTCAGTTTTTCATTACAGTTTATGTAACAACATATTTTTATAGATTGTGGTTGTTAGCTCTAACTCAACACAGGATAACCTGAAGAATATTGTCAAATAATGCACCCATTTGTACAGATGGATTACTGATAACATTTTACGAATATAAGTCCCCACCAGAGGCGGCTCGTCATTAAGGGCCAGTGGGGCCGGGTCCACCAAAAATAATGTGTAACGTGTATTTATTATTTTATAAATTAAAAAGTAACAACCCAAATCCATTATTTTTCCAAAAAATATTTGTCTGGCTCCACCTGCAAAAATGATCACAAGCCGCCACTGGTCCCCACCTTATAATACCACTTCTGAGTTCAGAATGACGGTATTCGTATAGTACTGGGCTGCACTAGAAATACCCACATTGTGAAGATGAGATATATGCTTGGCATTCTGTCACTACGCTCCCGTCATGCAATCGCCCAAACCAGGGCATATATGCGGGTTACTGCGGATAAGAGACATTCACTGCACATGCACACTAAGGATGTTACGGGCACGAGAATCAAGCGTGGCATGTCGTGGATGGCCCAGGCTGAGAGAACAATTGGCCAGGTGACCACAGTTGCAACCCTACCAAAAGTGAAAGACTGGATCCCAACAGATCGTAGGATGCCCACGTATCTCAATGTTATCATTACTCTTGGAAGAGGTGTTTCTAACCTCCTGAAGCTTACGTGGACATACTGTCCTGGACATGGGAGTGTTTACAGTAATGAGAGAGCGGACAGGCTTGTATCAACAGCATCGATTGTTAGGGAGTTGAAGATGGATAAAGGGATGTTCTTTGGTCTCTTCGGCACTGTCTGTTGGATGAGGACACTAAAATAGATGTTGAATCGATCCAGCGATTTAGGCAGTTTGGAGTTACCCGTTGTACAAGTCGAAGTATGTTTAATCAGCGAGCCACGGGAACCATCAGTATGCATACTCTTCGATATCTGTTGGGGAGACTGAACACCTATGGGTCTGCCCGGAGCTCAGTAACGTCAGTTTAGTAACCAATAATCAATCTTCTAAGTTATATTATCATATTGTTGGTACTTAATATAATACAAAACTAAATGCTATAGAAAGATCCTACGAATACCGTGGACAGAAAAAAGAAAGAACATTAATGTCCTGAAAGAACTGAATGTTAAAGACAATTGGCTGATAAACAATATACTATACAGAAACATTAGATACTTTGGCCACATCAAGCGTCACGATGGCCTGGAGAGAACATTATTAGAGGGCAGGGTCCCATGACGCAGAGGCAGACCAAAAAGAAGATGGCTGCAAGATATTAAAGAAATCATGAATATGACCATCGACGAAGTGGATGAACTGGCTAGAGACAGAGTGAATTTCAGATGTGCTGCAAAGAGAGCAACGTCCTATAAAGGACACGCACCTTGATGATGATGGGTACTTAAAGGGATCTAAATGCGAAAGATTTACTTCAT
This sequence comes from Arion vulgaris, assembly GCA_020796225.1. Taxonomy (NCBI): domain Eukaryota; kingdom Metazoa; phylum Mollusca; class Gastropoda; order Stylommatophora; family Arionidae; genus Arion; species Arion vulgaris. The sequence continues at coordinate 28,673,910 of CM036769.1, forward strand.
TGCACCGGGTTTTCCCATATGGTTCCCTCCCTTTCAGCAGAATGGGGAATGTCAACTGCCTAGAGTGTTGCATAAAGTACAAAATCTTTAGCTCCATCAACAATCCTAGTTATGGCATCATCATCATCAGGTACCATGTCGGCTGGCGTAGACGATCATGGAACTCCACAAATCTCTGTCTCTAGTGTTTGCTATCATCTCAGATGTTGACGCTCTTCCGTGCCATGAAGTCAGGCTATCCAAAATGTTCTCTCTCCCTGTCCTCCTCTGTCTTGTCTAGGTATGTGGGGACAAAAAATGCACATAGGAACTAAACGAATCGGAAACTGGCTCTGACATGAAAACTTCACTGAGATGGACTCCAGAGGATTGACGAAAACGTGACAGCCCCAAGACAACCTGGAGGAGAAGGATAGAGCAAGAACTGAAATAAATAAATCATGAAACACAATACAGAGAAGGTCATGAATGGAGAAGAATGGTGTACGTTTGTTGCTACCCTAAGCGCCAAGGGCGTAACAGGCCAAAGAGAGAGAACTAAACGACTTGATTCAGATTCGAACCAGCAGCATTCAGAACGCATGACATATGTCTTCATCATACTTCATCATAGAGATGATGGATACTATTATTATATAGAATGTCTGAATGGTCGTAGGAAAGACTGTCAGGGTTGACTTATGCCTGCTCTTGACGTCGATTCTATTAAACTTGTAGCAATACAATAATATGAAATTATTCAAACGTACGTCATCTGTTCAAGTTGAGCACGTAAAATAACCCTTGACAGTTCAAAACCGAGAAGAGCAGACTGGAAAGTCGCTGGCTGGGTAAAATTCATTAGAGTTTTTAAAAAATTCATTAGAAAGATTCTAAATAAAATTCCTACAAAATATTGACACTATCTTCTAAATGACATTGGTTTATATTGACGAGTACGTGCTACTTTTTTAGAATGTTTTACTTTTGCATCAAATGTCCATAAAACTGCCTGCATGTGAAATGTTTGAAATTAAATTTTACAAGTGAATTTGGCTTTACTGAATACACGCTACGACGATTTCTTTCATTGGTCCATTGGACATGGATTACAGAAATTTGATCTTTCTACCGATACATTGTGTGCTGGAATAGCAAAGAAGAACTTCACGATTTCAGAGTACATTTCACTACTCCTACAGTTTTTAACATAATCACATCACATTTTTGCGATGACACTTGATTTTTATAGGGGAATGAAAGTTCCTACTTTTCCGTTTTCATTGCTGGTTCCACTCAAGCGCTTATCTAGTGACATTACTCAAGCGCTTGTCTAGTGACACTCAACTGTGTCTTCCGCATGGTATGTTGGACCCGTCGTTATATTCACCTTTTAACCTGGATCATCATTTGTGTTAACTAATTTTGATTTTTTTTTAAAGTGAATGCACTAACATCTATAAAAGAGAAACGCGCACGAATATGTATTAATGTTTTTTTTTTCCTTATGAATCTTCCTATTTTTCCAAAAGGTTGTAGATTCTGTTTACAGTACCAGGTTAGAAAACCAAATTTAACGCAGTTACCATGTGGTTATCGCATGATGTCGGTGACAGGGTGTTCATTTTGTCTTGGCTTGTAAATTTGAGGACAAATCTACGAATTCACAAAATTGTTCACGGGTGTTCAGATTTACTCGTAAAATAAGGACATGTCCGCAAAAATGAAATCGTATAGGCAACCCTACCACTTTATTCACAATCTCATAGTTATGAAACTAAAAATTAAATAATTTTCCCACAAACCAGTCTCTCCTCATTCCCGCAACATATACATATACATCTCTGGTCCATTTTATGCTTTTCACTATAATCCTGTAACAAATATTCATTACACTACTTTCCTGCCAACCCTTATACTCGATTACTCTGTGAACATATAAATCATATAACACGTTCTTTTTTATTTGTTCAACATTATAAGTCTATTGTCACAACGAAAACAAGTATTTGATATTGACAAGTAATCAAACAAGTCAGTTCTTTCCATGAAAAGGGTACTTTCCCTTGGATAATAACTCCACTTTAGCTTTGTGATTATCTCCCCTAGTTCTACACGCATTTCACATCATACCCTGTTATTATATTTTAACAAGTTTTGTTAATGATAATTTGGAATTTCCCGAAATGCCACGGTTATTAATTGTATCGATCGAGTACTAAAACACAGGAAACATTTCAGCGCATTAGTTTCCATATTATAAAGAACTTAGAAATTACACCACTGCTCTACAACCACACCCCCCCTCCACTGTGCCAAAATAAATACCCAGATTTCCATTTCAATGAATTGGATTTTTATAATAACTAGAACAATCACTAGGGATTTAAAAAAAAAAAAAAGAAAATCAATATAAATCTAATTTCCTGTGCAGAAAAAAATGAGCGGCGCATGTTGCTTTGTGTTCGCCAAAATTTGGAATGAGCTAACAATTTGAAGTATCACGTTGTATGATAATTATGTCTGTTTAAGAGTGCGCGTGTCTTTTATTTTGAGCTACCCTCCATCCCCACCTAACCTCTACCCACAACACACCAGCTGGTTTATTATCAAACGTGTGTTCGCTTTCAGTTACTTAGGTTCAAAATGGCGACTGTCACTCACCTGAATGTGTGTGTGTGTGTTTACAGAGAATGAATTCATTAATTTTTTTTTATTTCCTCTCTCACTCCGTCTCCCCATTTTCTTCCCAAATCTTTCATTTTCTCAATTTGATAAATCATATATCCAACATATTTATGTAAATTATATTATTACAATTTCCCACGCTGTCACTTTATTTGATTTGATTTAGTTTTGTTTGTTTACATTAGATTTGTTGTTGTTCTAGAAAGATATGTCCTTCACGTGTACATATACACACGAAGAAACCACACACAGTCCCACATATCCCCACTTGCTCATTTTCACTTCAGTCCTCACATGACAAATTCTTAAATAACACTTATTTAACAGATTTGTGTCATATACCCCCTGTAGGAGAGCCGCGGTAGCGTAGTTGTTAGTGAACTCGCTTCTCAAGGCTGGTGGTCTGGGTTCAGCTCCTGCAGTGCGCCTGGAATTTTTCCCGACCGGGACGGCTCTCAGGTCGACCCAGCCTCAACTGGGTACCAGACATGCTCTGGGAAAGTAAAGGCGGCCGGCGTGGTGCTGACCACATCACCCATCGTGTGCCGATGGTCAATTAAAAATACAGGCCTAACACTGTATTGACCTATACACCACGAGGTATGAAAGGGTTCCTTTACTTTAATACCCCTGTAGCTCAAGAGGTAGTGAGCTCGATCACAAACCCAAGCGTGCCTGGTTCAAACCCCACGGCGGTCAAGTTTGAAGCAAATTCGTTTCCGTGGGATTTTTACAAAACGGTAAAAATAGACTTCACCGTTCAGAAAGCAACGGCAAACTACTGAACGTATAAGTGGTGCTTAGAAAATCAACTAGTCGTTTACTGTGGTTGATGGTTACGTCCTTTAGGATATGCCACGGTTTTTATTTTTCACCCCACGCTTCAGATGTATATGCCCACTCACACATCCATATATACTTCATATACACACAAACACACACATTACACACATTAACCTACACACATTATCCTACACACATTAACCTACACACATTAACCTACACACATTATCCTACACACATTAACCTACACACATTAACCTACACACATTAACCTACACACATTAACCTACACACATTATCCTACACACACACTATTCGCCCATTATATTCGAATTGAAAAATGACATATAGAAACAACACGCACTTCAAACAAACTGATATTGTCCACATACAAATAACATGGACAAATAACATGGACAAATAACATGGACAAATAACATGGACAAATAACATGGACAAATAACATGGACAAATAACATGGACAAATAACACACAAATAACATGGACAAATAACATGGACAAATAACATGGACAAATAACACACAAATAACATCGACAAATAACACACAAATAACATGGACAAATAACACACAAATAACATGGACAAATAACACACAAATAACATGGACAAATAACATGGACAAATAACACACAAATAACATGGACAAATAACATGGACAAATAACACACAAATAACATGGACAAATAACATGGACAAATAACACACAAATAACATGGACAAATAACATGGACAAATAACACACAAATAACATGGACAAATAACATGGACAAATAACATGGACAAATAACATGGACAAATAACATGGACAAATAACATGGACAAATAACACACAAATAACATGGACAAATAACATGGACAAATAACATGGACAAATAACACACAAATAACATGGACAAATAACATGGAGAAATAACATGGACAAATAACACACAAATAACATGGACAAATAACATGGACAAATAACACACAAATAACATGGACAAATAACATGGACAAATAACACACAAATAACATGGACAAATAACATGGACAAATAACACACAAATAACATGGACAAATAACATGGACAAATAACATGGACAAATAACATGAACAAATAACATGGACAAATAACATGGACAAATAACATGGACAAATAACATGGACAAATAACATGAACAAATAACATGGACAAATAACATACAAATAACATGGACAAATAACATGGACAAATAACATGGACAAATAACATGGACAAATAACATGGACAAATAACATGGACAAATAACATGGAGAAATAACATGGAGAAATAACATGGAGAAATAACACACAAATAACATGGACAAATAACACACAAATAACATGGACAAATAACATGGACAAATAACACACAAATAACATGGACAAATAACATGGACAAATAACATGGACAAATAACATGGACAAATAACACACAAATAACATGAACAAATAGTTCTGACGCACACACACATATAAACAACCCCACACCCCACACACACAAACACCCCGTCTCTAATGCTGATATGGAAATTCGGCACATTAATGTTATCCTTTTCCTTCGACTAAAAAAATAACTCTCCCGATGATGCATGATTGAATTAATACAGGACAGAATCAATCATACATTCGCTAACAGTTCAAATTTCCGTATGGGAAATGATATTCGGTAAAGAAATTAAACGAATCTGTATGTGGCCAAAATATCAAACAAAATTTTCTATTTTTTAGCTTTGTGTGGTCTGCCAAATTTTCAATCGTGCCAAATTCAATTTTGGGTGTAACTGACTGCCCTGCATAGAATGCAATCAAAAATCCATTATCTTTAAGCAGCGCTTTCAATCATCGGCAATAATGTATCGCCTGTTATTTCTTTATAATTGTTTCTATTACTAAATCGGCAAAATTTTCGGTTATATTCCCGCTTTTTTTCCTTTCTCTCGTATTCTATAGAAATGCACGTTCCCTCGACTCGCTTTTGAAATGCCATCAATAGCGCGCAATAACTCGCTCCGATCATATTACAGTGTGGACTTCTGGTTATTAGAACCTGCTCGCTCTCTGTCCCGGAAATCGACGTACGTGGAAAAACCAGCTGCAAGTCGGACCTTCCTATCGAGACAAATAGTGGGATTGGGAGATTTTTGCAGCCCCCTCCTCACTTTCAAAGTTTACAAGAATTATTGATTGTCGACGTCCAGCATGAGTGTAGGGGCGCAGTCATGGGAGCCCCATCCCCCTCCCCTTCTCTAGTCTCCCCACCACTCATAATTTTAATCTTGTAAATTGAAGGGTTCTGGCACGAACAGGGTCTTGTGATCACGTGACTGTTATGGCGGTTAAACAGTTTAAGCTAAGTTTGATGTGATAATGTCATTGTTCCCTGTGTTCTGCTTGACAGACGGGCTTCCATCAAATCATAACACTTATACAGAAGCTACATCATTTAATAGATCTGTCAATAAAGCTACATTTAGCGATGGTTCTAGAAATTCTTCGTGAGTACAGCCAGAGAGAGCACCATTACTATGAGGGTGCAGGTTAACGATGGGGTTCTACACTCTATGCAACTCTATTGGAATTTTCTCTGGCGAGTTAGTTAAGGGCTTCTCAATTCTAACGAGCCTTAATCGTGACCTGTGTGATGTAATCATTTCAGTAAACATAACTGTCAATGGTTTCTGACGCCAAACAATCGGAAGTAAAAGCGATCGGGTGATTTTTTATAGCTCGCCCGCTATGAATTAAGGCGTAGTCATGGTGTTTAATAAAGCACCTCTGACTGATTTTTGCGTGAAAGTTTGCTTTCCTTATCACCGGTGATCCACGACATTCAGATGAGCTTTACTCCGCTTTTTAAAGTACTTGTAATTGAGAGATCACAAAGCAAATGATCAGGGTCTCCTGCAGCCCAACCGCTGCCGCGTGCACACAGAGAATGTTTGTCTCAAGCTAGTCTCTAATACCATAATTTTTCCGGTAGGTGGTCACTCTCGCAGGGTGTTATCAACTTCGATATCGATGACTCCTGGTGCCGTGAGGTTGACCACATCACTCAACGTGCCGTCGGTCAAAGAAAATGGAGACCTAACACTGTATTCATCAATAGACCTCATGGTATCTTTTTTTTCGGCTATCTCTGGTCATTCGCTTAATTTACTGGGGACCACAACCTGGGCAGTCAGCTTCAGGTCTGTCAGATTTCCCCAAAGACTAGTTTTTAGGTCGACTGGGTGTGGCCACATGTTGCATCTCAGCTCACACAGGAAAGGACAGTCTTGCAGAACATTCGCCGGTGTCTGTTCCGCCTGCTGACACTGGCAGAGAGCTGTTTGACTTATTCCTAGTCTATATAAGTGTTTGTTGAGTCTGCAGTGTCCTGTGCGTAGTCGAAATATAATTACCTGGTCTGCTCTGCTTAGGTCTTTGAGGAAGTCTTATCTATAATCATATCCAGTGTTTGTCTTCCAGTCTACTGCAGATTTTCTCATAATCATATCCAGTGTTTGTCTTCCAGTCTTCTGCAGATTTTCTCTGTATGAGGATTTTGACCTCCTGAAAAGACAAGGGTTGGTAAATTTGCTCCTTGGCACTGCCCTCCTTAGCTAAGACATCGGCACTCTCATTGCCTGCAATGCCACAGTGAGATGGAATCAACTGCAAATGAATTTCTGCCTTTTCTGAAAGCTGAGAAAGTTCTCTTGTTAGGTTTTGTACTGTGCTGTCAGTGGATTTAGCCTCCAGGGCTTGTATAGCTTACAGTGAGTCTGTAAGAAATACCATCTTGTCGGCAGGTGCTTGCAGCTTATTCATGTACTTTGCTGCCATCAGAAGGGCTAAGAGTCCTGCTTTATTGTTGGAACATATTCTAATAGGGGCTTCTAGAGACACAGTAGTATCATCAGGGTGCCTAATGTACACCCCTGCTCCTCCATTCATGGTTGCCTCCATTACCGATCCATCTGTGTAAATTCGCATCCAGCTGTCTTCTGGAAACATGTAATGGAGATGTTCCATTGTAGTTGCTTTCTTCACTAGATTAAGCTCAGTATCTTTGCTTAACAATTTAGGGATGGAGGTTGAGAAGTTTAGTGCTACTGAGTCTGGTTCCCAGTAATCAAAAAGTAATTCTTCAGGTATGGAATTATGATTTAGTAGTTCCAAGTATTACTTTCCTATTTCTTTTGCTTTTAAGAAAGAGAAAATATGTACTTGCATGGAATACTTTAAGAAGGAGAAAATATGTACTGGCATGGAATACTTTAAGAAGGAGAAAATATGTACTTGCATGGAATACTTTAAGAAGGAGAAAATATGTACTTGCATGGAATACTTTAAGAAGGAGAAAATATGTATTTGCATGGAATACTTTAAGAAGGAGAAAATATGTACTTGCATGGAATACTTTAAGAAGGAGAAAATATGTATTTGCATGGAATACTTTAAGAAAGAGAAAATATGTACTTGCATGGAATACTTTAAGAAGGAGAAAATATGTACTTGCATGGAATACTTTAAGAAGGAGAAAATATGTACTTGCATGGAATACTTTAAGAAGGAAAAGATATGTACTTGCATGGAATACTTTAAGAAGGAGAAAATATGTATTTGCATGGAATACTTTAAGAAGGAAAAGATATGTACTTGCATGGAATACTTTAAGAAGGAGAAAATATGTACTTGCATGGAATACTTTAAGAAAGAGAAAATATGTACTTGCATGGAATACTTTAAGAAGGAGAAAATATGTACTTGCATGGAATACTTTAAGAAGGAGAAAATATGTACTTGCATGGAATACTTTAAGAAGGAGAAAATATGTATTTGCATGGAATACTTTAAGAAGGAGAAAATATGTACTTGCATGGAATACTTTAAGAAGGAGAAAATATGTACTTGCATGGAATACTTTAAGAAGGAGAAAATATGTACTTGCATGGAATACTTTAAGAAAGAGAAAATATGTACTGGCATGGAATACTTTAAGAAAGAGAAAATATGTACTGGCATGGAATACTTTAAGAAAGAGAAAATATGTACTTGCATGGAATACTTTAAGAAAGAGAAAATATGTACTGGCATGGAATACTTTAAGAAAGAGAAAATATGTACTTGCATGGAATACTTTAAGAAGGAAAATATAGGTACTTGCATGGAATACTTTAAGAAGGAGAAGATAGGTACTTGCAGGAAGTGGCGGCTCGTGATCGTTTTTGTTGGTGGGGCCAGACACAAATTTTCGGGAAAATCCTGGCTTTGGGTTAGGTTATATTTTAATTTATTAAATAATAAATACACGTTACATATTATTTTTGGTGGGGCCCGGTCCCTCTGGCCCTTAATGACGAGTCGCCACTGTTTGCAGTGAATACTTTAAGAAGGTGAAGATAGGTACTTGCATGGAATAATTTCTTTTATGCGAACACAGGCTTATGTTTTATCGCTCGTCTCCAATAGGACTAGGAATTTGACTCCACCTACATTGGGATCACCTGAAAAATAAATGCATAAAATAATTTGAAGTAGAGAAGACATGTACTTGCATGAAATCTTACATTTCAAATACATTTCATTTGTATTTTAATACATTTAATACATAATACATTAAAATACATTTCTTTTGTATTTTAATACATTTCACTCTTTTCACCAGGTCTACCAGCCTAACACTGTTATTCATTCATCCACAATTGTCTAGAGTTCCAGTTGTTTGAACGGCGTCTAAAGGATCTAAATACGAATGATTGACTTTGTTGAACTGGGTTTCCCCATACAAGGACCGTGCGGTATATAGTTCATAGTTCATAAGTACGGTTCCAACTTCACTGCAACGGGTCACCCCATAATTGCTTCGTTCCTGTGCCAATGAAAATCACACGAAATGCTAACAACTGTGAAATGTTTCCTGTGTGAACTAATTCCAGAATGAAACAGCCGCGTACCGCCACAAAAGCAACCTGCTCCGCATAAAATACATATGGCCGTCGCGAATGTAGCAACACAAAACTGTTCATCACTTGAATTGCAATTCTTTTCGAATGGAACATCAATCACGACAAAATCCAGCTTTCTGCACCCGCAATATAACTGCATACGGCAGATTGAGCTTGTTCGTCATAACCACTGTCCGCCATTTTCTGAATACACACTAACACACAACAAACGCACTGTTGACACAGCAAAAGGCATTCCATGTAACATTCATAGCTCACAGCGTTGCTCAAGCACTAACTCAGTAGCTCTCAAACAAAACCGGAAAATACCCGATCAAACATGTCGGAAATGCGCTAGCAAAGTCGTGTTCAGAATCAAACAGTTCTGACTCTGAATGGCCCTCCCGCATTCCGCCATTACTGGCCAGGTTTTTTTCGTGCGGTATATTTTCTCAATATGATGCAAGTCTTCGAAATGTCGCCCCTTAAATATTTTTTCCTTTAAAATAACTTTCCACTGTCATTTTTTTAAACTGCATAAAATGTACGAATACTATTTTTATTTTGAAAATATCAACTACTTTAAAATAATGATATCAACTATCAACTACAACAATCTACTTCAGTTTTACTCTTCTTTAACTTTAACAAATTCGTTAATTAGAATGTGTAGTCTAGAGTGGCAGCCAAAGTAGATTCAATATCAACTCTTAAGTAGTGTTTTTTAAATTTTAATTTGGATCCTAGTCTTTAAGATCGAAAGTCTTTTGGCAAGCGTTCGCCAATGATGCCCCTGCACCAGATACCAAAATCAAAGGGTGCTGAAAACGCCTAGTCAGAGGCGTGAGATAAATCATAAATCGTATACTTCTTCTTCAATGATCCAGCGGCACTTGAGCTTTTGCCCTTCGGCCCAAATCGTATACATGAATATCCGAATAACAGACCAATACAGAAAAAGTTGCGTAAAGATTTTGAATTATTGGATGGTTCAAACTGTATTTTGATTTAGCTACTTATGTCGCCCTCTTACAGCCCCGCCTGATGCGGCCGCCTCTCTGTATTATAGCAGGGCACGGCCCTGTCCCCATATGACTCAAGCAGCATCTTTCCCAGGGCTCGCGCCTAACTAAAGTTTCCTTCACTAAAACAAATGTTAACATCTAATTTGAATTGGTAATTGTATTGCAATCTGTTAAATTATCTTGACTTGCAACTTAGGACTTTGAGTGCTAATTAAGATGGTATGACTTAGTGGCTCCGGCTGCTAATTTATACTGATGCCTACCCTAAAGAAACTGGAGAACTTGTCAGAATCGATTTTTCTGCAAATCAGGGCGCCCCCATTGATATTCAGTCCCTTTTCCTCCAGAGGAATGTCTTCAATTAAAAATCACTTACACTTTAGTTCTGACGATGGCTTCAAAATTTCTCAAAACTAAGAACATTTACTAAGAAAGAACATTTACTAAGAAAGAACATTTACTAAGAAAGAACATTTACTAAGAAAGAACATTTACTAAGAAAGAACATTTACTAAGAAATAACATTTACTAAGAAAGAACATTTACTAAGAAAGAAACTAAGAAAGAACATTTACTAAGAAAGAACATTTACTAAGAAAGAACATTTACTAAGAAAGAACATTTACTAAGAACATTTACTAAGAACATTTACTAAGAACATTTACTAAGAAATAACATTTACTAAGAAAGAACATTTACTAAGAACATTTACTAAGAACATTTACTAAGAACATTTACTAAGAACATTTACTAAGAACATTTACTAAGAATATTAAAGAACTTAATTTCAGTTCGGTGACCGTTCCGGAAACCGGACTCCTTCCTAATCGCACATGTGGTAATCGTTTTCTGATTGATTGATTGATTGATTGATAGAACCATCATCACTGCTCTTTGGTGAATAACCATGTGCGCTCCGATCTCGTTCTTACACAGGAAGAAATCAGTTTCAGTGCACGAACTCCGTATCAACGGCGATTGTCCCCGATGAAATTTAGAAGATAGTGAAACTATATTGTGGGAATTTTATTTTGTAATCTTTCTAATGAAAGTTAGGGGCTTTCCAGCCTGCGCGTCTCGATTGTGAACTGCAGAAGGTTCTTTTACATGCTCAATTTGAACACGAGACTTATGTTTTATCGTCCGTCTTCTATAGCACTAGGAACTTGATCTCTCCTACACTGAGATCAGGGATCTCTGGAAAAATATCCCGATATCTCCACTCGGTTCGCTCCTCCTTGAAGCGATCTGTTTTATTTTTAACCCCACCAACACCCTCCCCCACCACCACCACCACCACCACCACCACCACCCATGAGGCCATTACCTTGTAGTAGTGAGGAGGGGAGTCCGTACCTCACTGACCCGGAGAGCTATACCAGCAGGGTTACCCATGACCTACAGGTCAAAGAAGCTTGGTCCTCCATGTTGGGGGTTGTCAGATGGGCTAAATGCACATCCATTTAAAAAAGAATGTAGTTACAGAAACCCAAAACAAATTGTTCAAAACTAACTCGAGTCTCGGAAGGACTAGGGCTACAGGCCAGAGACAGGTGAGGCGCAACAGCCAAACTCACAAAGAAGCTGATACGAAGACTTCTTGGAGGAACTGAAGTGTGCTCGACTATCCTTGGAGAACGTAAATGAAACAACCAGATACCAGGAAAAGTGGAGAACAACTGCTGGTGGCGTATGCTACATGAGGAGCGGAGAGGAATATGTAAGTAAGTATAGGTATCTGACCATGGAAATGATTGAGGGAGCTGCCCAGGACAGAGCCGTATGGAGAAATTACTTGCAGGTCCTAAACGGTACGAGACGAATACGTATATATATATATCTGAACATGATGATGATGCTCGTTCATCACGGGTGATGATGACCACACAAATTTTCATCCAAGGGAATGTAGTTGCGTTATGTTTGTTTATGTGTGCGTATATGACTAGTGAGCCCGATGCGGGATTGAAATGTTCTTGTACAGTGTGGGCAAGGTGTACTTGCACTTGTGGGAAGTTTTACTGCCTTTCTATTGTGACGTTTTTGTTCCATCCGTGCTGTTCTACCTGCCTCGCAGGCCGAGGAACCGTGTCGAAGAAGTGTGCGCCAGGCTGATCTGTCTTGAATGTGCGCCAGGCTGATCTGTCTTGAGTGTACGCCAGGCTGATCTGTCTTGATCGTGTGCCAGGCTGATCTGTCTTGAGTGTGCGCCAGACTGATCTGTCTTGAGTGTGCGCCAGGCTGATCTGTCTTGAGTGTGCGCCAGGCTGATCTGTCTTGAGTGTGCGCCAGGCTGATCTGTCTTGAGTGTGCGCCAGGCTGATCTGTCTTGAGCAACATTCTCAACAATAACTGAACATAGACATTAACTGTATAGCACGTGCATGTACCTTTCCCATTGGTGCAGGATATCCACGCCGGTTAGTGATAGTCTTCACTGAGCTATACGTTAAAATTTCAGACCAATATTATGTGACCACCGTAACATAATTTGTATGGCAGTCTAAAAAATGAGTCGAAAGCCGAAGGATAGACTTCATTGCGTCAGATTTCCCCCCATATAGCTCGGCCCCTCTCCGCTCAAATGACACGACACCTGCCCAGAGTATTGCATAATGCTCGAACTCCGTAGCTAATGCAACAATCCTAAGAATCTCTGGAGAAAAACGCACTCGTGAACAGAACGACGCATTCCAGATTCAAACCCATGATCTTCGGAACAAAGACAAAGGCGAAACCACTTAGCCATAGCATTTCTTGTGTATTATAGAAATACTCGTAAACTCTTGTTTTTCTCGATTTATATTGTTCTCTTTCCTTGTCATCTTCTGTTTCTTTGTTTTAAGCAGATTAAAACCTCTTTCAGAGCAACCCTTTCGACATAAGAAAGAGTCTTTTTGTGGTTATATCAGATCGTTTGTGCAAAAATACATTAAAAAATTAGAATTCACTTCTTGCGGTGAATTCAGTTTTAATTACTCTTTTTGGTCTTTTCTCATCGCAAGTTCGTTTTTAATAAAATGGTTCAAGGGGAGGAATCAATATAATCATATTTGCATTTTCATTGTGATACTTCGGTTTCCTCCCCTATCAGTTTGTGATTTTTATAGACATTATTACGTTCAGTAGTTTGCCTTTGCTTTCTGAACGAGTGATGCCATCGTCATTTTGTAAAAATCTACGCGAAACAATTTGCAACCAAATTGTTCGCAGCGTGATTCGAACTCAGAACGTCGGGGTTAATAGACCGAGTTGCTATCCCCTAAAAATAGGAGATGGAAGTTTAACTTGGAGTGTAAGAAGACACGCTAGCAGTCTGCGAACCAAAACTGACCACAATCCTACTCCTTTTCCAAATGGCAGCACTGGTTACAGGCTTGATTACAGGAATGCGGTATGGTCTCAGTGTCACTACTTGAAACTAAAGATCTTGGATAGCTCTAGTGTTTGTAAGAGCCTATTTTTTTTTAAAATGTCATGCCATGGTGTTTCATTCTGCTAAATTTAACAATAAATAAACTGCTCTTTGCGCGCAATTATATCTCTGTTTTCTACTCGTCAGATTGTTTAATTGATAGAACCAGGGGCTGCTCGTCATTAAGGGCCAATGGGGCCCGGCTCCACCAATAATCGAAAGGGGGAATAAATTCTCCGAATAGACAAATAATAGTAGATACTTCAAAACCCATGATTTTTCCGAAAATTTGTGTCTGGCTCCACCAAGAAAAATGACAATGAGCCGCCACTTGATAGAACTATCATCATTGTACATCGGTGAGTAACCATGTGTGCTCCAATCTCTTTCTTACACAGGAAAATCTCAGCTGCATTGCAGGAAGTGCAGTCCAGTACGGGAAGATCGTAGCACACATGGTTACTCACCGAAGTGCAATGATGATGGTTCTATCCAGGGGCGGTTTGTCATTAAGGGTCAGTGGGGCCTGGCCCCACCAATAATCGAAAGGGTGAAACTTCCTGGAATAGACAAATAATAGTAAATACTCCAAAAACCATGAGTTTTTCAGGAAAATTTGTGTTTGGCCCCACCAAGAAAAATGACTACGAGCCGCCACTGGTTCTATCAATGGAGCCGCCACTGGTTCTATCAATCAATAAATCTGACGAGAAGAAAACAGCGATATAATTGCGAGGTCAACGTCATGAGATGCGCAAAGAACATTTTATTAATTGTTTAATTTAACAGAATGCAATACCATGGTATAGAATTTATTTTGTTGTTAATAGGACCCCTACCTGGTGCTGTAGCGAGTAGACTCAGGTACGTTTTAAACATGTAAAAACTCAGAGCACCGGCATTCTTTCGAATGAAAGCTGCCCTGATATGTTTAAGTGTAATTAGTTGCTTATTGTCTCTATGAAAGATCCCATCCTCTGACCGCGATCAAGTTGGCACTACATTTTGATCTTAGCCAAAGCAGAGATTCGATGTAGGAATATACAATACAATTTCCCGTAGCTTTTTTCAGACCTTATGGTATGAATGAAGTCATTTCACTCACATTTCTAGAACCTAGTGTGCAGGAGGTAGGAGGGTCAATGCCTTTCCCGCGCGTTGAACGTCGCGTGTGGGATTTAACACACAACCATATTGTGCCTAAGTGGATATGCAAACGTTTATGCATTACGCTAACCCTTTCCACACACGTACTACTCATCATCATCAGGTGCCGGGCCGGCTGGCGTAGACGATCATGGATCTCCATAAGTCTTTGCTCCTGGTTTTGCTATCATCTCAGGTGTTGACGCTCTTCCGTGTCATGAAGTCAGGCTGTCCAAAATTGTCTCTATCGTCTTCCTCTGTCTCGTTTACTACTATATACTCATCATCAAGGTGCATATCCTTTATAGAACGTTGCACTCTTTGCAGCGCATCTGAAATTCAATCTGTCTCTAGCTAGTTCGCCGATGCTTTCTAGTTATTCATGGGTTCTTTAATATCTTGTAGCCATCTTCTTCTTGGTATGCCTCTGCGTCCTGGGATCCTGCCCTCCAATAGTGTTCTCTCCAGGCCATCGTGACTCTTAATGTCGCAAAAGTATATAATTTTTCTGTATAGTATATTGTTTACAAGCAAATTGTCTTTAACGTTCAGTTCTTTCAGGACATCAGTGTTCTTTCTTTTTCTGTCCATGGTATTCGTAGGATCTTACTGTAGCATTTCGTTTCGAAGGACTTTATTTTCGTTCTTGTTAATGTAATTGTCCTTGATTTACAACCATAACCATGATTCACAACTATATAACACAGAACTTGTATGGCGCGATTAAGTGAAGGGAAGTAATGCTCACAAGTATCAGTATATATATATATTAGAGTGGCTTCTCCTCGTCCTAACCTTTTTACCTTTCCAGTTTACAAAATGGCAATTTTAAGTTAGTGTTATATGTGTTGCTTAACGTGTATCCAGTGCTGTTAATGCTGGCTACTAAAACACATAAAGGGGATAATGTTTCGAATAAAGAAATATGAACCAATGTTCTAATTACCTGGTTCATTTAGCTCATAGCTTCAAATGCCGGACACACTTGAATTTGACCAGCAGGTTGGCTAATATTTTCCTTTCGTTCTATCTGCGGATACAATCATACAACACACCTAGCTTGTCTACAGTTGTGTGATTGCCACTGTTATTTTCATTTTTATAATTACGCCCGATTGAACGCAGGAAAAGAAAAACAAACTTATCATTTTAGCAAAGTATTTAATATGTGTATTTTTTCTAATTCCAACCTAAATTCATCCTGTGTAGTGTGTAAGAAAGATATCGAAACACGTTACTCCGTTACACATGACTACTCACCGAAGTGCAGTGATGATGATCCTATACAATCAATCAATCAAGACAAATTAATACATTCTCTGGTTATGGTATATACTCAGAATCTCCTGGAGTGACAAACAACTAGGTATTGGAATATGCTGAGATTTCTAAAATGGTCACTACCTTCCACCAACGCCCCGAAAATGGCTGGGTTTGCTGATGCCGGACAGCTAAGAATTTTACACAGAAATGAGAAAGCTGGCTTCTGTAGAGTCGCAGTA
Organism: Arion vulgaris; assembly: GCA_020796225.1. Lineage (NCBI taxonomy): Eukaryota > Metazoa > Mollusca > Gastropoda > Stylommatophora > Arionidae > Arion > Arion vulgaris. The sequence goes on from CM036769.1 coordinate 28,690,401, forward strand.
GCATAGTTGTTAGTGAATTCGCTTCTTAGGCGAGTGGTCCGGGTTCAATTCTACAGTAGGTGGGGATTTTTTTTCCGATCATAACGGCTCTCAAATCAACCCAGCCTTAGTTGGGTACCAGGAAAAGCACTGGGAAGTAAAGGCAGCTGGCATAATGTTGACCACTTCACCCATCATGTGCCCCCGGTCGATGAAAATATGGGCCTAACCCGCTTCACCCATCATGTACCCCCGGTCGAGGAAAATATGGGCCTAACCTGCTTCACCCCACATGTGCCCCCGGTCGATGAAAATATGGGCCTAACACTGCATTACCCAATATATCACAAGGTATGAAAAAAAGTTAAAGCAAAGAAGCTGACAAGAGAATATTTGCTCTGCATTTGTTTCACTACCGGGACTTCTGCAAATGAGATTTGAAGGCATTGGATATGAATACACCAAATTTGTTAAGAACTTTCTAGTGGCAGGCGTAATTAAACTGATGAAGCCAGGCGTAATAACTGATGAAGATAGGCTTAATAACTGGTGAAGTTAGGCGTAATAAGTGATGAAGTTAGGCTTAATAACTGATGAAGCCAGGCCTAATAACTGAGGAAGCTAGGCCTAATAACTGATGAAAATAAGCCTAATAACATAAAGGCTGGCTCAAACATTTCACTGATATAACATGTGCCAGGATGAAACCATAACTTCTATATAATATTTTTTTGAAATCGTAAAATTATTATTTTAACCCATTAACTCACTGTTTAAATTGCCTTTGAGTAGATGCATACACAGACTAATTTATATGTGTTGTTTTTATTTTATTGCAGATTTAGCTTATGCAGACAGTACAGCACAAAAGTTACACATTATGACATACTTGGCATTACAAAAGAGGCCACATCTGAGGATATTCGAGCAGCTTTCATTAAGAAGTCAAAAGAATGTCACCCAGACATAAACAGAACAGACCCAAACAATCACAAGAAATTTGTTCTAGTAAATGAGGCATACTCTGTTCTAAACAAACCACTTTCACGCAGTGACTATGATGCAAGTATCACATACCCGCATCATCGAACTTATCAGCAAAGCATGTCACAAAGCAGTCGGCCGTACGGCAACTATTCCTGGGTGGATTACGATGAACAGATTCGAAGAGCGCAGAATATCAGGAATGAAGAACATAAAATGCGCTCCCATTATGGTACGGCTGGACAAAAAAGAACTTTAAACTTCAAAGTTGTTGCCGCTTGCCTTTTAGTGATGTTGATTAGTTCTGTAGTACATTATTTTGCTGTTATGAAGGTTTCATTAATGCATAAGAATATGTTAGATAAACAGGATGCTAAGTTGCAGGAAATTTGGTTAAATGCAAAGAATAAAGGTGCTATGAACTTAAAAGAAGTTCAGCTTCGTAGACTTCAGCAAAAACAAACAGAGGATATGGCAAAAAAAACGTAATATTCTACAAAAATCATTTCATAATAGAAGAATTATTATATTTCTTGTAGCTATTACTTCTTCTGCATTCGCCCACTGCGAATTCAGGCGCTAGCCATGATGCCTGGTATTGAGCTTCTAAATGATTTTTGCGTGAAGGCCTGCTTCTACCATTTGACTGGTGTCCCCCACCATGCAAGGAAGTCATCGCCAAATTCAGAGGTAGATAGCCTTTGCAAATCTTAGGGTATGAAGTGCCTGTCACTTTACATTTCTAGTTGTAAGTGTGCAGGAGGTAGGAGGTCAAAGTTTTTCCTCACATGTGAAACGTCAAGTGTGGAATTGAACCCATAACCCTTTTGCGTTCGAGTCGATAAGTGAACGCTCATGCACTACGCCAATCCGTCCCACCATAGAAGAATAGATGTTAAAAACATAGTTTTAGATTTCTACTTGTAATTGTTAAAATTGGTTAAGCAGTTTGCCGTACATTCTGAAAGCTGTGGGTTCGAATCAGAGCCATGTTGTTTGGTTAACAGGTATATATTTTTTAGAAGATCCGTAGGATTATTGCAGGAGCTACAAAGTTTGTACTCTGTGCAATGCTCTCTGCAAGTGACGTGTCATTTTTTACAAAGAACAAACATGCATTGTTGAGAAACCTGGTGCAATGAAGCCAATCTTTAGACCACTGTAGACATGTATAATAATTAATTCTTCTTGTACTGTTTTACGTTACATAGGGCCTGCAAGCAATTTCTCCATACCGCTCTATCCATGGCAACTTGCTCAATCTCTTCCATGGAACTGAGACTGATATTTCTTGCCTCTCTCAGCAAAGTTCGTTTTAAGGTCTCCTTAGGTCATCCTCCTTTTCTTGAACTCTCTGCATCCCACTTCAATGCCTGCTGTGATATTCTTTGATCATTTCTTCTCTAGGTGTGTCCAACATATTTCCATCTTCTCCTTCTTATAACAATCTTAGATGTGCACCTGTATAAATATAACCTACAAATATAAAATGCATAGAAATGTTTGATAACTGTTTTAACCCCTTCACCCTTCTGAGCCGATATATAGGCTCACAGTAAGGTTTAAGATGACACAAAGCCAGTATAGTGGCTCATTCAGTATACATTGTAATTTAAAATGTGTCTTCTGAGGGTTAAACAAATTATGGAGTGAAAGGGTTAAGTTCATCATCATCAAATAGCTTGTCCTGAGCAGAACTTTGCCACGCCAATAGTCCTCCGGAATTTCTCTCTCATAGGCCAGATGTCCTGCCTCTGCAGCCGACATGTTTAAACCATCAGTTACATCCTGAATCCATCTTGTCCGTGGTCTTCCACTTCTTCTCTTTGCCGGTATGCCTCCTTCCATGATGGTCTTTTCAGCCCTTCATATCTTTTTATATGTCCAAAATATCTCAATTAGGGTTAAGTTACATAAATAAATTTTATTGTTGCACATTATTTTGTTTCTTTAAAGTCTTTTTTTTTTATGTGTTAAATAATAGATTTAAAGTTTAAGGCTGTGCAAATGCTTCTTCCTCTGTGGCCAAATAAAAAACACCACCATATATGTAACAAATGCCACAAATACCAACACAAGAGGACTACTCTAATATGAGCAGATTAGAACAAGTTGTCATTCTGCGCCTTAGAACAGGACATAGTCGACTCCGCAGCTACATGTATACAAAATTCAGGATTGGCAATTCAGCCATGTGTACATGTGGACAGGCACATCAGACTGCAGAGCACATACTTCAAGACTGCCTCAAATATGATATACTGAGGCAAACTCACTGGTCTAAAAATCAACATAAAACATCGCCTGAGTAGTTACCGGGCCCAAATTTGGGGAGTAAAGAATAGAACCACTGTTACCTGCCATGCATGTCGAAGAGGCGACTAAGGAGGTTTGGCTGAAATCGGATGCACATGTCCTAAACGTGTAGAAGTCTATGCGTTTAGGGACCTACCAAACCAATGTGCAACCTATACACGTTCTTGGCAAAGATCAAACATATCACAAAGGGTGATTAAAATTGGTCGTAAAGAACGAACGCAAAGAAGAAGAACATAAAACTACACGGACCTCTGTGTGAGCTACAAAAGACAGTGAAGTTTATACAAGAGTGAACATTTAATATATAAACAATATTTCAAGCGAACGAAAGGAAGAAAGAATGTAACAACTCCGCAGTTAACAACATGTCAGATACAGCTACATGACATTTGGCTGTAAGATAAAAACTTGATCGCTGTTGTGAATGTTTATAAACAAGAATTGATAACTAAAAAACTGAATCTAAAAAGCTAAATATGTGTATCATTGTCTATTGTGGTATATTATTTGAAGATACTCCTGTTAATTGGCTGAACTATTTGACCTATTGCTTCTGTGTGAATTCTGTTGCTGCTGTTACACCCACTTTGGATATAATAATAATTCCTCTCGTACTGTTATAAGTTACATAAGGCCTGCAAGTAATTTCCCACACCGCTCTATCCTGGGCAACTCGCTCAATCTCCTCCATGGAACTGAGACCAATATTTCCTGCCTCTCTCAGCAAAGTTAGTTTCAGGGTCTCCTTAGGTCGACCTCTCTTTCTTGAACCCTTTTCATCCCACTTCAATGCCTGCTTTGATATTCGTTGATCATTTCTCCTCAAGATGTGCCCAACATATCTCCATCTTCTCTTTCTTATAACAGTTGTCACTAGTGGTTGACCAGACATGTCTCTGATTTCATCACTTCTCCTGAATTCGTTCCATTTTATATTCATTATTTTTCGCAGACATCTATTTTCAAATGCATTCAACTTGTTTTCTATATCTTTAGTCATTTTCCAACTCTCGCTAGCATATGTTAGGATTGATACATTTGAATTGAAAATTCGTAATTTAGTTTTAATACTATATAACTTGCAGTTCCATATTTTATTTAGACATTTAAAAGCTGATGTTGCTTTGCCAATTCGTATCATAATTTCTTTTTAACATTTCCTGTGCAATCAAAATTGCTACCTAAATAGGTGAACTGCTGTTATTTTTATCATTTTAGATTCCAGCGTGATATCTGCATTACTTGCCATAGGTGTCTTCATTATATTTGTTTTTCATAGCTTATCTGCAGTCCAACTTTTGATGCTATAGATGACAAGTTGTCTGTTTTTCTTTGCATATCTTGGTTGTTTCTACTTAACTTTGGATATGGTTGTATCTTTTCTGTTTTTATTCTCCTCAATCTAATTGTATCATTTCTGAATTTTTTTCTCTTTTCTTGATACATTCAGTATTCTCCTCAATCTGTTTGTATCATTTTGGTTTTTTTTCTCTTTTCTTGATGCTTTCAGTATTCTCCTCAATCTGTTTGTATCATTTCTAGTTTTTTTCTCTTTGCTTGATAAGTTTAGTAACCAATAACCAATTCTCCTCAATCTGATTGTATCATTTCTGTTTTTTTCTCTCTTTTCTTAATACATTTAGTATTCTCCTCAATCTGATTGTATCAGATCTAGTTTTTTCTCTTTTCTTGGTGCATTCAGTATTCTCAATCTGATTGTATCATTTTGGGTTTTTCCTCTCTTTTTTGATACATTCAACATTCTCCTCAAGAATCTCATTTATGTTTTTATTTTTTTGTCTTTTGCTGTCATTATCTATGTTTGACATTGGCACCAGAAGGGTGGGAGAAAGATTGTGTTACATAGTGCTCTTTTTATGTCTAGGGACGTGTATTTATTATTCAGTATTGATGCCATCTGCCCAATACATTGATTATCTTGGCATAATAAATGCCTTCGCGTGATCAAATTCTGTTCATTTGCGTCTGTTCTTATCAACCAACTCTGTGTGGTTTGCACCAAGAACTTGAGTACATTGCACTCACATTAAGCTCCTATGACATATAGGACACTCACAACCAAAAGCGCTTGCCTTTTATATTTTTAATCTGTATCGACAGGCATGAGAACTTCATATTTGACAGCGTTTGCGATGACCTTTTCATTTGATCTCATTGACCAGTTATTCTAGTTTAGTGACATCATATGGGAGCGTAATAGTGGTCGCTCTCTCTCTCGTACCTTTTAACCCCAATTGGGCCTTAAGCCCTCAGCAAACCATGGCCTCCGATAACATACATATGTTGCCGGGCGCCACGAGCATACTAATGCCTAGTCTTCCTATTGTTACCTGTCTCTTGCAGCTAGTTCATGCTTGGTTGGATTTTGCAGTTAAAATTGTCTACCGCATGAGGTAGCCAGCCCCTAGCTGAACCATACTTTCGTCGCCTCTTATGATATGCCTTATGTGTCGCAGTGTTACTATTCTTTATTCCCCATGCTGGCCCTGGCAACACAAGGGTAAGTATTGATCTGTTAACACCCGAAATAGAGACGATGCCAACAACCAAATGGAGTGACCTACCAGCTGGCACCATTACTACAGCACCCAACGATCAAGATGAAACTGAACAGGCAGATGATAAAACTTATTATACTACCAACACTTTGTTCCCAGTGCTAAATTTGGTCTCTGACAGCAACACATCACAGAAAGCTCACCTGGTGTGAAATGCTTGAGGAGGGCAGTGGGGTCACCAGGAAAGATATACTACGAAACAAGGACATCAAAAACAAAGTGGGCATAACTTCATGCACCAAATACATTGAAAGATAACAAATGCAGGGGTTTGGACATTTAATGAGAATGGAATACAACCAACGACCAATAAAAGCATACAATAAAAAGGAGGTAAGAGACTATAGAGCCAAGGGAAGTGAGTGTGGATACTTAGAATCTTGACTCTTGTGGAGACTTCGGTATCTGAAATGTTGTTCTGCCATTTTATTTGAGCAATATGTGGAGACAACTAGTCTGGCAGGGATTTAGTCTTCCTACACGTCTGCTATACACTGCCCCTGTCTCACCGGCGTACAACAGGGTGCTGAACACCATGACAGAATAAACGTTCAGTTTTGTAGTGGCGCGTATTCACTTCCACACAGTAACATGCTGTCTTCCAAACGCACCACTGACTTTGGATATTCTATTGTTAACTTCAGAGTTGATATTCTCCGCTATGAATAAGATGCTGTCACGATAGACAATGGTGTCTTCTGGCAGATGACTGTGTCTTGATTCAGCTATCTAGGGCCGGACTGTAACATGACCTGTTTTTATGGTGTTGATGGTAAGGCTAAACATGCATAAGCCCTAGAAAATATGTCCATGTATATCTGCATATCTTTCTCAGCGTTTATAGCAAGTACTTTGTATCCGGCGTCCAGCTTTGTAGCTTTCTATCATATTTGAATTCGCACCAGGAGCTTGCTTTCCCACTGGACATCTGGTTAGTTGTCTTCTTGACAACTTTTAAACTGGTTGAAACATCAAGCTCGGTATTAACTGGAATCTAAGGTATGCACTGTCTGTCTTCCTCACATATGATGGATGGATTGTTGATAACAATATGAAAGTGTTCTATCTAGAGCTTTAACATCTGAATTGTGTCAGGTAACCGCTTTGTTACGAAGAATGCTTGGAGTAACAAGAAGAGACCAGCTTAGAAATGAAGACATCAGGAAAAAAGTGGATACAACATCAGTACTGAACCTTATCAAGAGGAAACAAATTAAATGGTTTGGCCACATAAGCAGATTACCAACAGGCAGTGCACCACAGAGAGCAATCTGATACAGTGGATACAAAGCAAAAGACCGGCTACGCAAAGGTGGATCTCAGAGATAACAGAGGCAACGAAAGACACCATTTATGAAACACACACAAAAGCCTGTGCTAGAAAGCTCTTCTTACCCTGAAGTTGTGAGGCAAATCAGGATTGGAGAAGAGAAAGACAGGGTTGCATAGAAAGGCTCGCTCCAGGTGTCTCCTTTTTCGAACTGACGTTGAAAGGCAAACAGGATTAGAGAATAGAGAATAGAACAGCTTTGTTCCACCTACATGTAGTACAGGGGTGACTTGTGAAGGTTGAGGAGCATAAACAGTTCTTATAATCATTTCTAACTTCATATATCTAGATCTAATCTACTTTTTTTGCTCAGCCAATCGTCTTGAATTGTTCTCAACCTCTCTTGAACCATTAAAGATGATGGTTTCGTTTTGGATGCTAATGGTGGATCCTTTTGGTGGACTCTGTGCGCCTTATGTTTTTGAAACAGATTAGACTTGAACTTACGTAGTACCTTATACCTGGTGGGTGAAATATTGGCCTCATACTTTGCATGAATTCTTTTTATATTACGGTCATAGACCAGCAGTTTAATGTTACAGTCACCTAACACTCGAAGGCAAAACACGTAAATACAAAGTAATATAGTTTTATAAAGTACAAGAACAATATACAGCGATGTTTCAGTCAAAAGGCATTTATCAAGGAAAGGATACAAAAGAAGTAAAGAAATTCAGACTTCTTATACACCAGGCATGATAACAATTAACATATACATGAGTCAGACTATAAACCTTTAACGACCCTAAAAATCATTATGGCGATAACTTAAGGGTATAGCGATATTTATTGTCCATGGCAATAGTCATTTTGTAAAAGTTTATCATGTGTGCAATCGGCGATCACTTGGCTAAATCTTCTTTTCGGTATATGCGATCAACAATATTCCAAGATCGATGTACTTGATTAGAAATGGTCTCGTACGATACAAGTCTCTGATCTCCAGAGGAAGCTAGACAAGGTAGGAAAAGTGTCTCGTAAGGGAAGTAACTGTCTCAGAATTTAAAAGAGTCATAGGAGTTATTTCGACATAGCAAAAATGTCGGGTCCACTAGTCAATAATTTTGAGGTCCCATCATGGTATGTTTTTGCATTAAAAACAGTCTATAATTCGTTACTTTATTTACTCTATCGGGAATATATTAAAATGTGCACATTTTCTGGGTGTTAATTACCCGATCTATTTACGCACAGCGACTAGATTCTTGTAATAATCTGACCAAATACACATGTTTATGAAGTTTATTTTTAAAAAGTTTTCGTTTTTTTTTTAGTTTTTATCGTCTGACAAGAACTATTAAAGAAGTATTTCGGTCTTACAAACAATAATTTCGAAAGACATTTCCAAACTATACAAACGTCAATTAAAGTTGTTATATAATTAATGAAAAATTTGATAGATTTGGTTAAAATACTAATACAATAATTAATAATACATCAGCATGTTCTGATGTTGAAGTTCAGTGATCAGATCATAATAAAATAATTATAATGATGTTTATAAATAATGAATAATCATGTGTTATGTTACTCACTCCAGGCGTCAAGTGACTGTACTATAACTACTATGTGTTATTGATAACAGACAACCGACATGAAGCATGAAACTAAGTTCAAACTAAAACTCAAGTCATAATATGAGTATGATACTCAGTCTGTAATTATAGAATACAAATAGGGCCTAATAAGTATACTTTTTCTTTTCTCCCAATCCGGTTTTTGCCTAACAGCGTCAGGATAAGAAGAGACTTCTAAAACGGGCTTTTGTGTGCACTTCATAAACATGCAGTGTCTTTTGTCACCTCTGTTCTCTCTGTTATCCTTTCGAGTGGATGGTCTTTTACTTTGTATCCACTGTATCAGAGTAACATTGCTCTTTGAGGCGCACTGCCTGTTGTAATCTGCTTATGTGGCCGAACTATTTAATTTGTTATTTCTTGATGAAGTTCAGTACAGATGTTGTACCCACTTTTTCCTGATGTCTTCATTTCTAAACCGGTCTCTTCTTGTTACTCCCAACATTCTGCGTAGACATTTCATCTTTGTCGTGACTAGTTGTCTTCTATAATTTAATTTCAGCATCCAGGTTTGGCTCTGCTACACATATACTGCGCTACTATAGTCTAAAAGTTTACTATAACGGTTGTTTTTCATACTTAAACACGACAGCAATATAAGGGGAGGGGGCAGATGAGAGAGATGATAGAATAAGACAACAGAAGACATGAAGAATTGTATCAGACTAGGAAATTCATGGAATCCTAAAGCAATCAAATTTAGAATTAAAATTATAATTATAATATTTAGCTCCAATATTAAAGCAGTTCTACTGTATGGGTCAGAGACATGGAGAACGACTAAACTAATAAATTGCAGACATTCATCAACTGGTGTCTGCACAGAATAAAGAAACTGAGATGGTATGATATTATCACAAATGAGTAGCTTATGGAGGAAACGAGACAAATTCCAGTAGACCAAGAGGTAAAGACAAGACGCTGCAGCTGAATAGGACACACAGTGAGAAAACCAGAGAGGAATATAACAAAAGGGCCCTTTTCTGTTTTATATTTTCTAGAGCTGGTCCATATCAAAACTTTAAGTGATTTTCCTAATAATAGTGCATCACTGCAGTTCTGGAATACATAGAGAAGGCAAACTCGGTCCTAAAAATGCAATGCTGAAAACTTATGTGTCGCACTGAAAGGTCTACATATTGCAACCTCATGAACTTTGTCAACATAACAAACTCTCGCTTCGGAGTGAAAGAAGAGAAAAATAAAGAAGAAATATGTTAACTACTTTGATGGTTTCATTCTCCTCAAAGACTGAAGAATTTCATAATGGAAAATCTAGACAAATATGTATATGGTTAGTAGGGAACAAAGTGTGTTTTTTTTAAATTATTTCTTTGCCGTGTAATCAGTCTGATCATGTTACAGGGCTGGCAAACCCCCTGCTGGACTTCACCTCGATGTTTTGAAAGATGGAAAAATGATACAAGTAAGTACCGTTCCTTATAGTATAGAACCCCAAAAATACATACTTTTTCTCAACAAATTATTTTTGTGTCATATTAATAGCAACTCTTTAGTTAATTATAAATGAGATTCAGACCTTTGTCAGCGGATGTCTTTAGCATATTCTCAGTATTCTAAAATTTGACCATTGGTACAAATGTGAAAGCCTTTGCTATCCTACAAACAGTGTGGAAATCTACTGCCATCTCCACCAACTCTGTAGCTCCGGCAACAATCCTAGGGGTCTCTGGAAAAAAATGCTTCCATCTATAGAAGGGTGGGGGTTCAGATTCGAACCCACAACCTTCGGAACGCAAGGCAAGGACTTAGCCATATAGACCCCTAGAGACTTGAACTTAACAGCAACATAGGTTAGACATCTGACTTATTGTAGAGCGAAATCACCCGAGTGGTTATCGGGCCCAAATTTGGGGTGTAAAGAATAGAACCACTGTTACCTGCCACACATGTCATAAGAGGCGACTAGGAAGGTTTGGGTGAAATCGTATGCATGTGTCCCACCCGAGTGGTTACCGGGGCCCAAATTTGGGACGTAAAGAATAGAAACACTGTTACCTGCCACGCATGTCGTAAGAGGCGACTAAGGAGGTTTGGCTGAAATCGGATGCATGTGTCCACTAGGGAATGCTAACCTGAAACAAATGCTTGCAGAAAACGGATGCACCAGGCCGTAAGGCGCATAACATGGTGCAACGACCCTCACAATGAGGAATGGGATAACAGAATCTACGGTCACCAATCTGCCTCTGAGATTTAGCCACGCGGTAAGAATGTCAGACCCACCATCACGAGGGTGGCCAAAACTACAGGAAGTACTGCAGGAAGCGGTCGGCACAAATGGGGAAGCAGAAATCATAGGAATTATATCCTACAGAACTACCCCCAGTATGCAGACTTGAGAAGAAAGGTGGCCCACTTACACTATTGTCCAAGACAAACTGTATGGCTGCCTTTATTAGAGAATCCAAAATCCCAATCTAGTGAGAAAGCAGAAGAAGAAGAAGTATGCATGTGTCCTAAACGTGTAGAAGTCTTATGTGTTTAGAGGCCTACCAAACCAATGTGCACGTTCTTGGCAAAGATCAAACATATCACAAAGAGTGATTAAAATTGGTCATGAAGAACGAACACAAAGAAGAAGATATAGCGAAATTATGAATGACTGACCTGATGACAAAGTTCTGCAAAGAATAAGCTACTAGATGATGATAATGTTAAAATGTTATTTGAGTCACTAGCAATATGATTTTTATTCTATAAATTAGGAATAACTGAAGATAATTTCAGTTGCTATTCACACAGTATTTGGACATATAAAGAGACGCGAAGGGTTGGAGAAGATCATCATGGATGAAGGCATCCCAACAAAGAGGAGAACAGAAGGACCATGGAAAAGATGGGTTTAGGATGTAACTAATGCTTTGAACATGATATCTGGCCTATGAGAGATAGAAATTCTGAAGTTCTGTTAGGGTGGCAAAGTTCTGCACAGGACAAACAATTTGATGAGATGAGGTTGACACAACTAACTAGCCTGTTAGCATATTACCAAATATATTATAATTTTAATTCTTGTTGTGTGAATTATTTTTTATATTCTTTAGAAACTAATGATAGATGAGAAGAAGTGTTATTTCTTTGGACGCAATAAACAGCTGTGTGATTTCACCATCGACCATTCCTCATGTTCCCGTGTTCACACCGCACTTGTCTGGCATCGGCATCTGTCTCGACCATTCCTCATGGATCTAGGCAGTAGTAAGTCATAATACTAATTTGTACAATGGTTAGAGTCTCTGAAAAGGTCTAGGCTGACAAAAATCAGTTTTTTTAGTGCAAAAGCATGCTGTTGTAAGGAGAAAATGAATGCACAGATAGGCTTGCAGGTATGGCTACTGTAAAAAGCGTGCAAACGATGGACCAAGCTGATATTCTGAACTCCCTAAGAGGCCCGTCTGCCCAGCGTGTTCGTAGCGCGTTGGACTACGGGTGACTATCCCTCTGCGGGTTCAATTCCGTGGGATGGCAGAAAAGCCACAGATTCCCCAGATTTACGGTGTTCGTGGCACCACACCAAAGGGTTGTGATGTCCATGGCACAAGCCAAAGAGCTGAAAAGCTCAAGTGCTTCTGGATCGGAAAAAAAAAAATACTTCCTAAGAGAGAGAGGCTGTGTAAAGGATTCAAGTAATAGTGGTGAATCTACAACCCTAACAAGACTGCAAGAATACAAAGTCAAATGTGTAGCTAAGCAAGAGAACTATACTGGTCGCCAAAGAAGAATAGTAAATCAACAAAGAACCGGTGTCATTAGTTGCCACATGCTGAGGAGATCGGAGCACTTATGGACTAATTGGTTTGATGTGCAGTGATGATCTAATGACTAAACTGTGTAATGTTTACGAACAGTTATCTGCGTGTACGCAACATCAATTATTATGTTTCAGTGAGGTGAACTGTGGTGCACCAAATGAGATAATAATGGCCAGGATCATCAAAATAGAACTAACTAAAGTCCTGCTATTTTGAAATATTTCCAGCTTAATAAAAAATAAATGTTTAAGAAGAATCCTCTGAATATTTTGGCCAAATACAAAAGTAAATGAAAGGTTTTGAAAGTGAACAAACTGTATGTCACTGGAGACCATCATTAAAAGGTGAAGGTGGACTGAATTGGTCATGTATGTTGTATACCAGTAGGGATTTTGGTTAGAACAACTCTCCGATGGACAGTGGGTGAGAAAAGAAGTATTGGACGTCCAAAGAAAACATGGAGAAGAACTGTGAAAAGAGAGTTGAAAGATTGTGACCTTACATGGGAGGCAATTGGTAGAAGGGCGGTAGAAGAATGTCAACAATGGAAAACTTTTGTGACATCCTTATGAGAGCCGCTCTAGCGTAGTTGTTAGTGAACTCGCTCGCAAGGCTGGTGGTCTGGGTTCAGCTCCCGCAATGTGCGTGGAATTTTTCCAGACCACAACGGCTTTCAGGTCGACGCAGCCTCAACTGGGTACCAGACATGCTCTGGGAAAGTAAAGGCGGCCGCGTGATGCTGACCACATCACCCATCATGTGCCGACGGTCAATGAAAAATACAGGCCTAACACTGTATTGACCTATATACCACAAGGTATGAATGGGTTCCTTTTTTATGTGGCAAACAGGACATGAAGGGGATATAGATAGAAAGTCTTGCTATATCTTCCTATATATTTTAGGTGGTGGCTCTGGTATCAGGCTGCATCACTGCAGTAGTACTAAACTTTGCTGTGAACTGCACTGCAGAACAACAAATGCCCATTTCAAGGCAACCAAAGTAGACAATATGCTTCTGTAGTTACACAAGCTGTGTTGTCATAAAAACACTTTAAAAATAGAGGGGGAGGTTTGATGATAGCGAAGCTGATAACACCTCGCTAGTGACCACATGTCAATAAAAATTCCAAGTTTGAGGCCAGCATTGACCAACAATTTTCCGTGTGTAGACTGTAAGCGATTGGACTACAAGAATCCCTGATCCTTTATTTGTAGATCTAAATTACAAGTACCTTTATTGTCGGGATAAGGCTTGTCTGAATAGCAAGGGACACTTATGATAAGGAAAACAAGCCTTCACGCAAAAATCTTAAAAATCTCTGGAAAAATTGCACATGTGACTTGGTCCGTATTCAAACATACAACCTTCAGAACACCAGGCAAACGTCTTAACCACTTCGCCATAGAAACCCCCAGACACCTGTTGTAGGTGATTATCTAGTACAGTTTCATATATATATATTTAATTACTTCTTCTCTTTATTAAATGTCTATTACAGTCTCATATATATATAATCTTATCTATGCCATTATCTGTAAGCGGTGTAACAAGACTTATATCGGCGAGACAGGCAAGCGGCTCAGTGACCGATTCACCCAACACTTGCGCGACATACGCCAATGCTCTGTGACCCTGTAGCCACCCATTTCAATGATACTGGCCATTTTAGGAGCTCACAATGTCCAGGTCACAGCCATCCGATCATGTTCCTCGGATGATCGCAAGAATTTGCTCTGGAGAATCGGTTGATTTCGTTGTATGGTACCTTGCGACCACGTGGGCTCAACTTATTACATTCCTGTGCTTCTTAGTACTTTCTCTTCTCATGCCTTTTAATCTATATGTTGCATGTATTCAAGTTATATATTTACTTGATTTTTCATTTTTTCTCTTCTTTTCTATTTCTAGTTTTTATGTGTGTTTTTGTGTTACATTTATTTCGTTATTCGTTTTATTCCCAGATTTTCATTAGAAACGTTTGTATGTAGTCGTCCATATGTATTTTTAAATTTGTCACTCCTGTTCGTTTGCTTGATAAAAGCCTTGTTGGTCGAAACTTTGCTGTATTTTGTCATTGTTTTTGCAATTTGTAAAACTAAAGTACTTTGGGATTACGTATTTTGCCAATCAAATAGTTTTACTTCAGTCTCGTCTATTTTGTGAATATATATATAACTAGTTCTTCTTTCTAAACTTTCAGCACATGGGACATATATAGGACACCTTCGACTTGAATCAAAAAAGCCGCAGCAGGTTCCCATTGACAGTGAAATCCATTTTGGAGCGTCGACCAGAATCTACATTATTCGAGAGCGACCTCAGATGGGTTCTGCAGGAATGGATGATAAGGAGGGCAAGCGAGATGATGCAGATGGGAATCTGCTGGGTTTACCAGAGTCTGAGACAGAATTAGATGTGAGATTTCACCTACTCTACTTCACATAGTTTAACTTCATGTACCTGACTTCACATAGCCTAACTTCACCTACCCTACTTCACATAGTCTAACCACCTACCCTACTTCACATAGTCCCTACTTCACATAGCCTAACTTCACCTATCCTACTTCACATAGCCTAACTTCACCTACCCTACTTCACATAGTCCCTACTTCACATAGCCTAACTTCACCTACCCTACTTCACATAGCCTAACTTCACATAGTGCCTACTTCACATAGTCTACTTCACCTACCCTATTTCACATAATCTTACTTCACCTCTAAAACTTCACAGTCTACTTCACCTACCCAACTTCACATAGTCTTACTTCACCTCCAAAACTTCACAGTCTATTTCACCTACCCTACTTCACATAGTCCCTACTTTACATAGTCTAACTTAACCTTTCCCTACTTTACATAGTCAAAGAATTGTGTAAAATTGGCTAATGCGCATAGTAGGGTTGTTGCAGAGCGAAGTGGGGCATACATGACAACTACTTCTAGTATGAGGATGGAGGTTGAGGCTGTTACTGCTGCCCTCCATTGGATCTCTGGGACTTCATTTACTGGGGCAGTTGTTGTATCTGACTCTCAGTCGATGCTTCACAAGATCCAGAAGGGCAGGTTTCGGTATGAATGGATGTCTTCTATAGAAGTTTCTAACCTCCAGAGGCTTACGTGGATATACTGTCCTGGGCATGCGGGTGTTTATGGTAATGAGAAAGCGGACAGGCTTGCATCAACAGCATCGATTGTTGGGGGGTTGAAGAGGGATAAGGGGGATATTCTTCAGTCTCTTTGCGACTGTCTGTTGGATGAGGATACTAAAATCGATGTTGAAGCGATTTAAGCAGTTTGGAGTTACCCGTTGTTCAAGTCGAACTGGATGCCTGAGAGGCAGAGTGAGAGGTGTGTTTAATCAGCGAGCCACAGGAACCATCAGTATGCATACTCTTCGATATCTGTTGGAGAAGACTGAACACCTATGGGTCTGCCCGGAGTGCAATAATGTCAGTTCAGTAACCAATGACCAATTAATTGCACTCCGGACATGTCCATAGGTGCTCCGATCTCTTTTATATCGATATATATATAAGTCAGCCTACTCCAATGGGAATTACTGATTTCTTGTCTGTGCTAGTAGCCCTTATGCTAATAGAGATAGCCATAGTTAACACTTGCTGTAAGCAACTGTAGGTAAGGTTTGCTAACACTTTTTGAGACTGAGCACCTGCAGCTGACATTTGTGTACACTGTGTAAATGATTTGTCTATGTTTGTTCACACAGAACCTGACAGAATTTAACACAGCCCACAACCGGCGTGTCATATCTGTCGCTGATATGCCAGAAGTTCCCAATCCTCTGAAACGCAAGCATAGAGTTACGCATGTAGGGTTTACAGACGAGGAGGAAGTTATCAATCCAGGTACTAGCCTTAGAGACCGTCTTGACCTAAGGTCATCCATCTGTGATGTAATTGTTAACATGAGAAGTGTAATGTTTAGATTTGTATGCAGTATTTAAACTTGGCTAGAGAAACATTTCAGACTTTTGTAAGCATTTGTTGTTGCTTTTGTTCTTTTAATGCATTCATATGAAGTCGTTGATGTTCTGAATAAAAAATTTCATAAGTTGTTGTTGATGTCATAAATACAAACATTCATATGTTCTTGTTATAAATTTTTTTTTCGATCCAGAAGCACTTGAGCTTGCTCGGTGTCATGGACATCGTAACCCTTCGGTTCGGTGCCATAAACATCGTGAATCTGGGGAACCTGTGGCTTTTCTACCAGCCTGCGGAATTGAACCCGCACTCACAGAGGGCTAGTCACCTGCAGTCCAACACGCTGGGCAGACGGGGTAGTGGTCAATATGGAGCATTCGAAGAAGACGAAGAAGAACAATTCGTACTTAACAAAGTGAATTATGGTTTCACATTTCAAACCACCATAGAAGCTATAAAATTTGTGATCTCTCATTGACACTTCTAGTAAACATTCTACTGGATGTCTGTTGGTCTAGTAACATTTATAATGGTAGGGTCGCCGAAAGAAAAGTTGATGTGAAATCTAATGAAAGATTTTTTTTTTAATATATAATTCCTACCAAATATTTTCAATATTTTCTAAATTACAACAGAGACCCTCACTGATGCAACAGAGTGTGTGCACTTCCGCTGAGATTTTCTATGTAAGAAAAAAATTGAAGCACACATGGTTACTGACCCAAGTGCAATAATCATGGTCCTATCAATCAAAGTTATCACGCTGTGCTAGCGACTACATGCCATGGACATTTCTGGGATTGATGCCAGCTTTTTTTTAAAAAAAGTTGATGTACACTCGGTACCCTGGATTACGGGAAACCCTGATCCCAACCCTATCC
The DNA here is from genome assembly GCA_020796225.1 of Arion vulgaris. Taxonomy (NCBI): domain Eukaryota; kingdom Metazoa; phylum Mollusca; class Gastropoda; order Stylommatophora; family Arionidae; genus Arion; species Arion vulgaris. The sequence goes on from CM036769.1 coordinate 28,707,778, forward strand.
TTTACTTGGGGATCTAAATTAGAAGTATCTTTAACCCTTTCGCTGTTACTTTCTGAAGATGGAGCTAAGAATAGCTACTCTTCTTTTTTTTTTTTTTGATCCAGAAGCACTTGAGCTTTTCTGCTCTTCTGCTCGGTGCCATGGAAATCGTAACCCTTCGGTTCGGTGCCACGAACACCGTAAATCTGGGAATCTGTGGCTTTTTCTGCCATCCCACGGAATTGAACCCGCACACACAGAGGGATAGTCACCCGTAGTCCAACGCGCTACGAACACGCTGGGCAGATGGGCAATAGCTACTCTCTGTTTCTAGATCACAAACGTGAATGTACGCCTATAACAGTGACAGTAGAAATGTATAACATGTTAACACGTCTTTAGCCCACAGAGGAGAGATAATAACAGGCATGTTAATGCGTCTTTACCAGTGAATGGGAAAAACGTTTATACATCCTTAGCAGCTAAAGGGTTAAAGTCGAATACGGCTCTTATGAATGGCGAGGGAAAACAGATGAAAAGAAATGCAAGCTTTCACACAAAAATCAGTCAGACGCACCATAACTACGCCGAATTCATAGTGGCGAACATAAACACAATTCAATAAATCTATATTGGTTTTGTCATTCAATCTAATTTTTTTTGGCTGTAAATTCTTGTTCATATTCTTAATTGCATAATGATTTGCATTGAATACCATAATTTATCTACAGAAGACATAGATCCATCAATAGGTCGGTTCAGAAACTTGGTTCAGACAACAGTTATTCCCAACAAGGTTAGTTTTGTACATAGTTTTTTTTTCCATATATCTCAACTTTGTTGTGTGATAGTTCTTTAGTTTAGGTGATGTTTATTAACATTCTTAGAATGTTTACATGCTGGGGTTGTGTGATGAGATGTTATATTCAGCTGTTGTGTAACTATGTTAGCAATGGCAAAACAAGTAACAAGAAAGTACTTTAGTTTGACAAAGTAGAAAAACAATATGCTCCGACATTTTGACCAAAAGGCCTTTATCAAGGAACAGAAGCAAAGAAACTCAGATCTACCATGTGTTTTAGGACTACATGTTTTGCCATTGCTACATAGTTTTAATGCAGTCTTCCCTTACATTGATGTAACTAAGTTATATAATCAATCTGTTGTCATCTGATGAGCTCATGTAATTTATTATGTAACAATGTTTTATAAATTGGTGTTATTTAATCATGTTTTATAATGTGTTATTTAATCATGAGCAAAGCATAAAAATATATCATGCAATATGCAAAAGGTATGGGAAACAGGAATATGGCCAAAGGAATGGAAAAGATCAATATTTATCCCAATACCTAAAAAGGGAGACACCAAATTATATACCAACTATAGAATAGTGGCATTGATAAGCCACGCAAGTAAAATCTTATTAAAAATTATTATGGGAAGACTGTATAGGAAAATGGAAGAAAATATCAACATAACACAAGCTGGGTTTAGACGGAACAGAGGTAAGCGTGACCATATATTTAACATGAGAACAATCATAGAAAAATCTAGAGAGTATAATGTAGATCTATACTCATGCTTTATTGACTACTCAAAGGCATTTGATTGTGTAGAGCATCAGGAATTGTGGAAGATTATGGGAGAAATGGGATTCCCATTGCATTTGATACAGATCATAAGAGAACTTTATAGTGATCAAATGGCGGCTGTAAGAACATGTGATGATACATCAGACTGGTTTGACATAGGGCAGGGAGTCAGACAAGGCTGCATTCTGTCGCCTTGTCTGTTTAACATATATGCAGAAAACATGAGGAATGTTACAGAGGGTAGCGGAAAAGAACAATACGATCCTTTTATAATCGGAGGAAGAGAAATACCTGAACTAAGATACGCTACAATATCTTACAGTGCTACTGTAACAGTATATACAGTGATGATACAGTGCTACTGTCAACATCACAAAAAGGGATTGAGAAATTATTAGAAGTGAAAGATAAAGCGAAAAACAAAATCTATATCTCAATGTGGCAAAAACAAAAATAATGACAACAGATAAAGCGAACATGACAAAAGATATTTTTATCAATGGAGAGAAAGTAGAAAATGTGAACAGTTTTGAATATCTTGGTTAACTACTAACAACAGATGGAAATGTGAACAGTTTTGAATATCTTGGTTCACTGTTAACAACAGATGGAAATGGGATGAAGGAAATTAAAAGAACAACAAACATGGCTTTACAAAAATTTAACAACTCAAAACAGTATGGAACGGAACTGATAAGAAAACAAAGATTAGAATACTAAAAGCATGCATATTCCCAGTGGCAACGTATGGGTGTGAAGCATGGACATTTAATAAAGCAGTAGAAAAACATATAAGTGCTTTTGAATATAAGTGTTATAGAAGAGTCTACCGTATATCGGGGGCAGAAGAGAACAAATAGATCTATATAGAAAGAACTCAAAATCAAAGAAAACTGGCTGATACTACAAATAAGAAAGAGAAAATTGAGATATTTTGGACATATAAAAAGACTTGAAGGGCTGGAGAAGACCATCATGGAAGGAAGCATACCGGCAAAGAGAAGAAGAGGAAGACCATGGAGAAGATGGATTCAGGATGTAACTGATGGTTTGAACATGACAGCTGCAGAGGCAGGACATCTGGCCTATGCGAGAGAGAAATTCCACTGTTGGGGTGGCAAAGTTCTGCTCAGGACAAGCTATTTGATGATGATGATTTATGTTTTATAATGTGTTATTATGTATTAATGTTATGTAACATTGTTTGATAATGTGTTATTTAACAATGTTTTAAAATGTGTTACGTAACATTTTACAATTTGTTATTATGTAATGTTTTATGTAACAATGTTTTATACTTTGTTATTATGTAACAATGTTTTATAATGTATTATGTAACAATGTTTTATAATTTCTTATTAGGTAATAATGTGTTATGTAACCATGTTTTATAATTTGTTGTTATGTAACAATGTTTTATAATGTATTATGTAACAATGTTTTATAATTTCTTATTAGGTAATAATGTGTTATGTAACCATGTTTTATAATTTGTTGTTATGTAACAATGTTTTATAATTTCTTATTATGTATTAATGTTATGTAACAATGTTTTATATTCCATTGTTATGCAGTGATGTTTTATGATCTGTTCTTATGTGTAACAATGTTTTATAATCTGTTATTATATAATGATTTAGTATTGTGTGTTGTTATGTAACAATGTTTTATAATCTGTTGTTATGTAACTATGCTTTATAATCTCTAGTTACATGAACTGTTTTATAATCTAATGTTTGTTTCTTAATATGTTTTCTTACCTTGTTATATGTCTCTTCTCTGTTGTATTCATAGTCCAATTGTACATAAAAATGTAAATAGGAATATATGTTTTTAACTTATTGTAGTTGCAATGTTCTCGGCACAAACCACACAGGCCACAAAAAGTGGTTAACTTGTTTGATAAGAATGAAGACAAATAACAAACTACATAGTTTTCAAGTTAGACTTATTGTAAATTCTTATTGTTATTTGTATTTTTTATTATTTTATTTTTTCAATCATGAATAATTCTGTATTTCAGAGAAATAAAATGGACCCACTGGCCATGAATCCTGGTTCTGATAACCATGCTAATAAACAAATACATAATACTCACAGTTTGTATGGTGATCTACCGACATCTGGGCCAGGCTCCATGTTGGCCAATCCTCTAAGCATTGCAGCAAAACTTGGTCTGCCAATACCCAATCTGGCGCCAGAGGTAGATTTTATGTCACATGCTCCAATTTCTCTTGTGCCTGCCAAGCCTCTCCCTGCGGCTGGAGCGGAGGAGCAGGGCCCGAAAGAGCCAAAGAAGAAGAAGTACGCCAAGGAGGCATGGCCGGGAAAGAAACCTACGCACAATTTATTAGTTTGAGAGTATGTAGATGTGTTGTTGCAAATGTCTGCTAAATATAAACTATTGAGAGTGATTGTGCACTTGTGAGTGTGTTGGGTCCATGATTCTGCAAGATCTTTAAGAAGTACACAGTGTTTTGTATGGAAGAAAAATAATGTAACGGATACAGAGAAAATGAGAAGTATATAGCAGCACTCAGAAACACTCATTTAGACAACAAGTACTCTACACTTACAGGCTGTAAATTAAAAAGGACACAATAATTTAGAGATTTGAACACATATCAACTCCAGATCACACTGTCTGCATAACCATGTAGTAGAATTAATTTCCATGAGGTATCCTGACACATGTCACAATGAACACTAAAGGAACATTTCTCAACACAATTTTTCTCCTGGCATTTTGCTATCAGTGCCAAACCTGGATGTCGACATCAAACCATTTAAGAGAATTAGTCACGACAGATATGAAGTGTCTACACAGAATGCTGGGAGTATCAAAGAGACCGGTTTAGAAATAAAGACATCAGGTAAATAGTGATTACAACATCTGTACTGAACTTCATCAAGAAACAACAAATTAAATAATTCGGCCACATAAGCAGATTACCAACAGACAGTGCACCTCAAAGAGCAATGTTGCTCTGGTACAGTGAATACAAAGCAAAAAGCCATCCACGCAAAAAAAAACCTCAGAAATAACAGACAATGAAAAACACTGTTTATGAAGTGCACACAAAAGCCTATTTTATCAATCTCCTCTTATCCGACCGCTGTGAGGCAAAACATGATTAGAGAAAAGAGGAAGAAAAAGTATCATGATACTCAGGCTGAAGGTTACTTCAGGGAACCAGCAGCATCTGAGCTCTTACCTTGTGCCATGGGGTATCTATATAAACAGTATTTAAAAGCTGAGTCTAGATTGTCTACCTACCCCGGATAGAAGACAGAACATTGACTTCTCTAGCACTATGGGATGACAGGACTGTCCATTTACAGTGTAACACATTGTGGGTACAGGCTTCAATTATACTTATAATATTGAATTTTATAGTCTATAGCTTGTCCATGTGGAATGGATTAGCGTCTATCGACTCGGACACGAAATGGTTGTGAGTTCAATCGCATAAGTGAGGGAAGAAATTGGCCTTCCTACCTCCTGCAAACTAGGGCCTAGAAATTGGAAGGGACAGGTGCTTCATACCCTAAGATCTGAAAAGGCTACAGGAAATTTTATTTATACTAGCTTGTCCATGCAGTTATTTCTGTCTTGCTAATCGGAATTCATGGTTGTCTGTAGCTTAAGAGGTAGTCAGCTCCATTACAGCCCAAGCGTACCTGCTTCAAACTCTGCGGCAAGCAGCTTGAAAGCAAATCTGTTCCTATTGATATTTACGAATGGTAAAAATAGACCTCACCGTTCAGAAAACAATGGATAACTACTGAATATATAAGTGTTGCTTAGAAAATCAACAACTGTGGTTGATCGCTACGTCCTGTAAAGGGTATGCCACGACTTTCATTTTTTCAATCTGAATTCACTTTTTAAATTCTAGGAAAGGGATAACAAATCTGTTCTGTGATTGCTTGGTCTTGGGTTCTCTGTACTGTATATAATTTTCTCTAAAAGCTATATAGCATTTCTGAAGAACAAAAATGCATGATAATTTGTAGTTAATTTATCTGAATTATTTTTAATGTTACACTAAAAATTGTGCTGAAAGTTAATTGTAAACATTCTGTTACTTTTGTTTTGGTCAAAAATTGGCGTAAGATTTTCTCTCTTTTTTGTTTCATAGTTTTTTGTAATTGTAGAATTTGTTGACTTTCATACTTGCTTACTTAGTCACTTGATTTCTATCTTCTTCTTCTTCTTCGAATGCTCCATATCGACCACTTGTTCAATCACTGTTTGTGATTTGTATGTGATCTGAGCCTAAGAGCGATTGTACATTGTGTGATAGTTATGCGCCTACAAGTAGGCCAGCACATCATATTTCTCCAGTGCTTTTTATTTACTAGGTAGCTTCCCTAAACCCTACCTCAGTCGCCTCTTATGACTTGCCTTGTAGGTCACAGTGTTACTATTCTTTGCTTCCCTTGTGGGCCCTGGCTTTTGGAACAAGAGGCGAGCACCTAACCTCTACGTCACAGAGACCTCTGTTCCAGTCTTAGTCTCTCTCTCATTCAGGTACTGTTTTAGTTACATCTCACTCTTAACCCTTTAGCTGCTAAGGACGTATATATACGTTTTTCCTATTCACGTCTAAAGATGCATTAACACGTCTGTTATTATCTCTCCTCTGTTGGCTAAAGACGTGTTAACATGTTAGACATGTAACACGTTATAGGCGTACATTCACGTTTGTGATCTAGAAACAAAGAGTAGCTATTTTTAGCTCAGCCTTCGGAAAGTATGTAGCAGCGAAAGGGTTAATCTTCCTGGAAGTCTAGACTGCTGACTCTCAGCCTCTCATACTTTTAACTGCAGTAAGTCTTCTTCTGGAGAAATGACTAAACCAGTGTAAGAGTCACTGTTGGAATCTAGTCTGAATTGAATTTTGAAACCTTGACATATTGTCTGGTTGGGAACTTTGTTTATGCACTCCAAAGGTCGTGGGTGCGAATCCGGATTGTGTCGTTCTGTTCACAAGTGCATTTTTTCCAGAGAACCCTAAGATCGTTGTGGGAACTACAGGCTTTGTGCAATACTCTCGACAGGTGGCTTGCCACTTCTGTGGAGAGGGACCAAGCTAGATTGGGTAAAAACCTGGTGCAATGAAGTCAATTCTTCGGTATCAATCTCCAAAGGTTGAAGTTTACCTACCTGTGTAAACTATTGTCATAAGGTGGTCTCTATGGCAAAGTGGTTAAGATATTTGCCTGCTGTTCTAAAGTTTGTGGGTTTTAATCCGGACCAAGTCACATATGCAGTTTTTTCATGAGGTCTAGAGGATTCTTGTTTGAGCTATGGAGTTCGTGTTTTTTCCAACCCTTTCGGCAGATGGCATACCCTTAGTATTCTTATCTTTGTTTTCTTATCAGTTCCATTCCATATTGTTTTAAGGGGGGATTCTGGTCTTGAAACTTTTTTAGTTGCTTTCATATTAATGTAGAATTTTTATTACAATTTTGAGATGTTATGACTTAAAAGAGTAGAAAAACTTTAGTTTTCAAACTCATTGTCATGGAAACAATAAAAATGGCCACCAAACACACAATTTTAAATCCCTAAGGCTCTGAAAGTAATAAATATAAATGAATTTTGTTTTCACTCCAAGGTGAGCAATTGTAATATCTAAAAAATTACACATGATTTTTAGGACATATTAAATATTACATTTTTATGAATTTTGGTAAGCACACCCCCAAAAACAGCTTTTTTTTGACCGAATTTTGAGGGAATTTTTACCCAAAAATTTATAAAAATTAAATATTTAATATATCATAAAAATCATGTGTAATATTTTAGATATTACAATTGCGCACCTTAGAGTGAAAACAGAATTCATTTACATTCATTAGATTCAGATCCTTAGGGTTTTGTTTTTGGCGGCCATTTTGTATTGTTTCCATGGTAACACTTTGACATTATTTTTTTTACTTATTTTTTTCTACTATTCTTAATCATACTCTTTCAAAATGGTTATACAAATTTTACATTAATATGAAAACAACGAAAATAGCTTCTTGATCCCCCATACTACCGAATCCCCCCTTAAGTTGTTTAATTTTTACGTACGGTCATGTTTGTTCTTCTTTTAATTTCCTTCATCTCATTTTCATCTCTTGTTAACAATGAACTGAGATATTCAAAACTGTTTACATTTCCATCTCTTGTTAACAATGAACTGAAATATTCAAAACTGTTCACATTTTCTATTTTCTCTCCGTTGATAAAAATATCTTTGTTACAGTAACTAACATAGAAGTTTGAAAAATAAGAAAGACTCATTTGAAATGTATTGATGTATGAAATGTATTGATGTATTGAAGGTATGATAGAGTTACAAACACAGAACTGTGGATATGAACCGGACAGGAACCCTTGATGACCCAGATCAAGAGGAGAAAATGGCGATGGGTCAGGCATACCCTACGGAAGACACAGTTGAGTGTCACTAGACAAACGAAAAAGAGGGCGCCCTAAACAAACATGGAGATGAAGTCTTCTTGAGGAACTGAAGAATGCTGAACTGTCCTGGGAGACCATAAAGAAAACAGCTCTTACAGAGAAGAGTGGCTAACAACTGTTGAGATCCTATGCTCCACGAGAAGCGGATAGGAATAAGTAAGTAGTATGTGCTTGTAGTGTTACTAGAAATGGTAGCATAATAAATGGTTTGTGGTATGGTTGAATGAAGAGATTCAATGACAACAATAAAACTCCACACCATTGTTCATCATCCACGTTCATCTTTACCATTTTAACAAGTTTTTTTTTCTGTAGTTGTTGAAATCAATGAACACAATAAAGTTTGTTCATATAATGAAAACACATTCTTGTCAGTGCGATATTTTATTATTTGTTTGTTTGGGAGTGTTTTGTTTACATTCATCTGCTATGAATTCAGTTGTAGTCAGGCTCCTAATCTATCTATATAATCTTCGTGTCCCGATTGACACATAGACTTCTACAAGAGACTTCCACTGTTGCAGCTCTGCTGCCTTTCTACCAACCGTCTCCCACATCAGGCTGCACTCCTTCAACTCTCCACAGTTCTCCACATTTCCATTTGACGCCCAGGCCTTCTCTTCCCATTCGCTGTTCATCTGAGAGCTGTCCTAGCCGATGCCCCCACTGGCCTACAATATACGTGTCCAAACCATATTTGTCCAGGCTTCCAAATATTATTTATTTATTTATTGATAAATAAATATCATTGCATTTCGGTAGAGTAACCATGTGTGATCCGATCTCTTTCTTACACTGAAAGATCTAAGATCTGCAGTGCAGAAACTGTATGTAGCACCTGCAAGGGTCTCTGATGTAATTATGAAGATTGTGACAATATTTTATAGGAATTTTATTTTTAATCTAATGAATTTTGCCCGGTCTTTGGCTTTCCAGCCTGCTCTTCTCAATTTTGTACTGCTAATGGTTCTTTTACATGCTCAACTTGAACATGGTCCTATGATTTATCATCCGTCTCCGATAGGACTAGGAACTTGATCTCACCTTCACTGAGATCAAAGATCTCTGGAAAAATATCCAGATTTCTTCACGAGGAGCGAACAGTACTTTTGAACGAGAGGTGAGAAACTAACCTCTACGCCACAGATTCCGTTCCCCATGTAGAGTGAAGGAAGTAGAAGAATGTAGCATACATGTCATTATCCTCGCGATCACCGCCCAGACCGATGTACCAGATCTCCCCATAAATTCTATTCATGTGGAAATCTGATTCATGCAACCTTAGCATTGGTGTGTTTACGTCACATCTTCAGCATCATTTGGAGCTCTGGTGCTTATCCTTCGCGATGTGTCCGGTTTCAGCCAGTGTTTACTTGGTTCGCTCTCCGTTCTGTAGCCATCTAGTTTTTTTATGGTGTGGGGTAGCTAGCCCAACCTCCTTAGTCGCCTCTTATGACATGCATGGAAGGTAACGATGGTTCCATTCTTTACACCCCAATTTGGGCCCCGGTAACCACTCAGGCGATGTTATCTGATAAACAACAATACACATCGGAATCAGATGAAGATCATACCTTTCTTAGTTTATTTACAAATGCATGGATACATTTCTTATACCTGTGCTAATAAACATGGACATTTGTCTGACATAAGCATGACATCAAATGACATTGACATAATATTATATAACATAGTGTTAGTAGAATGAGAAATCAAATCATAGCCAACATTGCACATATTTCTAAAAATTAATTGTATATCCTTTACAGGACTTTGCGAATCAACCCCAGCTTTTTAATGCTGTTTGTGATTTTCTAGGCATTATTACGTTCAGTAGTTTGCCATTGGTTTCTGAACGTGGTGCCATCATCCTTTGTAAAGATCCCGCAGAAACAATTTGCAACCAAACTGTACGCAGCGTGATTCGAACTCAGAACGTCAGGGTTAATAGACCGAGTAACTATCCCTTAAGCCACAGACGCCACCATATTTCTACTTGTTATATATATACAACAATAGCTGGTTACTAGATCTCTCTCATTTCTGCACCTTTTTTAATTTAAAGATTTGTTGTAATTTCATTAACTTCCAACACATACAGAATCCTACAGCAATGTAACCACTTGGTAAGCACTCTAACCACTTGGTAAGCACTCTAACCACTTGACTAGGTCAGCAATCTAACCACTAGCTTAGCAATCTAACCACTAGCTCAGCAATCTAACCATTTTCTCAGCAATCTAGCCGCTAGCTCAGCAATCTAACCACTAGCTCAGCAATCTAACCACTTGACTAGCTCAGCAATCTAACCACTAGCTCAGCAATCTAGCCACTTGAGTAGCTCAGCAATCTAACCACTAGCTTAGCAATCTAACCACTAGCTCAGCAATCTAACCATTATCTTAGCAATCTAACCACTAGCTCAGCAATCTAACCATTATCTTAGCAATCTAACCACTTGGTAAGCAGTCTAACCACTTGACTAGGTCAGCAATCTAACCACTAGCTTAGCAATCTAACCACTAGCTCAGCAATCTAACCACTAGCTCAGCAATCTAACCATTTTCTCAGCAATCTAGCCGCTAGCTCAGCAATCTAACCACTAGCTCAGCAATCTAACCACTTGACTAGCTCAGCAATCTAACCACTAGCTTAGCAATCTAACCACTAGCTTAGCAATCTAACCACTAGCTCAGCAATCTAACCATTATCTTAGCAATCTAACCACTAGCTCAGCAATCTAACCATTATCTTAGCAATCTAACCACTAGCTCAGCAATCTAACCACTTGACTACATTAGCAATATAGCCACTCCACTAGCTCAGCAATCTAACCACTAGGTCAGCAATCTAACCACTAGCTCAGCAATCTAACCACTTGACTAGCTCAGCAATCTAACCACTTGACTAAGTCAGCAATATAACCACTCCACTAGCTCAGCAATCTAACCACTAGCTCAGCAATATAACCACTCCACTAGCTCAGCAATCTAACCACTAGCTCATCAATCTAACTACTTGACTAGCTCAGCAATATAACCACTTGACTAGCTCAGCAATCTAACCACTTGACTAGCTCAGCAATCTAACCACTTGACTAGCTCAGCAATCTAACCACTTGACTAGCTCAGCAATCTAACCACTTGACTAGGTCAGCAATCTAACCACTAGATCAGCAATCTAACCACTTCACTAGCTCAACAATCTAACCACTCGACTAGGTCAGCGATATAACCACTCCCCTAGCTCAGCAATCTAACCACTCGACTAGCTCAGCAATCTAACCACTAGCTCAGCAATTTAACCACTAGCTCAGCAATCTAACCACTAGCTCAGCAATCTAACCACTGTCAATTTGCCCATGTTCATTTAAATTGAAAAATGCTATTTTAGGTCTGCAAACTACGACATTGGAAAAAATACAAGTTGCAAAGAAAAATGGATACAACTATTTATTCCTCTCAAATAAAGGAATATTTCATTGTCCAATCTTGTCCAAATTATACAATACATTAACATCCTTCCATGCACACCTGCTGCACACATGTTGAAATGATATATTCAATAATGGATAATATATGTTCGTAAGAAAGAGGTAGAATGGCTGAATCTAACTGTAAAAACGTTATAGGATTGTAAACTAATTGTGCAAAGCTAAATTGTAGTGATTTGTCGACGCGATTAAAAATAACAAAGATTATGTTTAAACAAATTTCACGCCAGTGATAAATAATAATAACTTTTTAATAATAAGTTATGTTCAGTTGAAAGTAATTAAAAATTACTACATAAATGAGTTTTTTTTTGTTAACCAATCCATTCAGTGGCGGCTCGTCATTAAGGGTCAGTGGGGCAGGGCCCCACCAAAAATCATATATAACTAATATGTAAATACTAATATATAACCTAACCCAAAACCATGATTTTTCCAAAATATTTACTTGGCCCTACCAACAAAAATGATCACGAGCAGCCACTGAATCCATTACATATCCTTTTTGAATCATAAGTACTTAGCTGAATATATATCTCTCTTTTTAAAGGCGCATAGAAGGCGCCCTCTTTCTGTTTCGTACCAACTCTCCACGTTGTCCCGTTTTGAGAAAACAAAATGATAAGTATACTTATTCTAAAACTATGGTTGTATTGTCATTATTTGTATATGATATCACACAAAGTACACACCCGTAACGTTTATTTTGTACCTTATTTCTTTCATCATCATCTTCATCATATAGCCTGTCCTGAGCCAGAGTCAACTATAAATGTATGGACTCAGGACTCAGGTAAAATTATGGGAAATCAGACCACAACTACACCACGTGACCTCGCATTCCAGTATTGGTGTATATAGATGAATTCATTTTAAAATCAACACAAAATGCTAAATCGAAGTTATATTATGCAACAAGTTAAATTTAACAATAAGGAATATCAATATTATGAATATTTATTTATCTGAGATAGTTATCTAGAGTTGGTGATGCCTGAGCAGAGCTTTGCTACCCCAACAGTCCTCCGGAATTTCTCTCTCTCATAGGCCAGATGTCCTGCCTCTGCAGCCGTCATGTTCAAACCATCAGTTACATCCTGAATCCATCTTCTCCGTGGTCCTTCTCTTTGCCGGTATGCCTCCTTCCATGATGTTCTTCTTCAGCCCTTTATTTCTTTTTCAAACAAAATACAGTGAAAATATCATGTGAAATTATCTTTCTTACAGCACACCTCGAAGCACACACTTCGTGATGTTCATATTAGCAACACCTGCCGCACTAGTCTATCTCTGTATGAGTGCTGTTAGATGTATCCGTCATGGCCTCCAAGACATATTGCCTAAGAAATAAAACATTTTCGGTTCTTACATGGATATCCCGATGTTTGATGTTTTAACCCGTTTCTCTCCGTAATTTTGTTTCACCTGCGGACGCATTTATCATCATCATTGGCATCTTTGTCTCAGGAGACAATAGGTCTTGCATCACGTAGTATGTTCTGTGCTGAATCACAACGTTTCTTGTGGCTGTAATGGCAATCCTTGCCACAGTTGTTGCAGGTAAAACTGAAGACTGGAGCTGGTACATAGGATGCTCTCTCTGCACTCTGTGCTCTCTTTGCCTCCACATGTGATGTTGTTTTTCTTCTTTTCTTTTTGAGCCGCCCTCACTGCCGCTCGCCATGCTTGCCTATCTTTGGCCAGCCGCTTCCAGTGGTCTTTGTCTATGCCGCATGAAGTTAGATCACGCTTGCAGGTGTCAATGAAGCGTAATAATGGGCGCCCATGCTGTCTAGCACCAGATGCGAGTTGACATATAGAATGTTCTTTTGGGATTCTATCATCGCTCATACGACACACGTGTCCCAGCCATCGCATTTATATTGTAATGTATACTGAATAATCTAGTATACGACTTTGCGCCATCTAAAAAATACTGCAAGCCAATATATCGGTTCAGAAGGGTGAACGGGTTAATACTGTAGCTTAGTAGATACACTAAAGGTGTTACAATAGTTCTTAGAACAGGCTGGTACTGTCCTGCAGTCATGTTACTGATAGCCAAACGTCTTGATGAGGGGTGTTGTGTAGCGAGTATGATAGAGACAGATTCTTACATAGCAATAGTCAAAGATTACTTATAATGGTGGCTACACAAAGTAATCTATATATTACATATGGTGGTAGCTACACAACTTAAGCAGGTCTACATATGATCATTGCTGCACATTGTCATCTATAAAAATGTTATGTCACGTAGCCTTTTCAGATCTTAGGGGTAGAAGTGTATGTCAAGTCACATTTCTAGGCCCTAGTGTGCAGGAGGCTAATTCCTTTCCTCGCGTGTAGAATGTCGAGTGTGGGATTGAACCTCTGAGTCCGAGTCCATAGGCGAACGCTCACGCATTATGCTAAACCGTCCCACACATTGTAATATTATCATCAAACACCGCGTCCTGAGCAGAACTTTTTCCACCCCAACAGTCCTTCGGAATTTTGCTCTCTCATAGGCCAGATGTTGAACCTCTGCAGCCGTCATGTTCAAACCATCAGTTACATCCTGAATCCATCTTTTCTATGATCATTATAAAACGAACTTTTGTGTGCACTTCATAAATAGTGTTTTTCGCCACCTGTTATCTCTGAGCTCCACCTTTTACTTTAACGGCCTGTTGCTTTGTATCCATTGCATCGGAGTAACATGAACTTTGTTATATTTCTTTAAATTGAACATATCATTTGCTTTCTTCTGCCCTCTTTCATGAAACTAAATGATCAACTAGATGTCTTCACTAGAAAGAAATATCCGCTTATTTTGTCATTGCTGTAGTGCAAATGAGATCCGAAAAAGCTCAGTCGTTGGTGCACTTGTTTCATAAGTGCATGGTCCCAGGATCAAATCCCACAGTTAGAGTGGGATATTTTCCCAAACTAACGGCTCTCAGGTAGACTCATTCTCATTTGTGTACCAGAGAAACACCGGGAAGTAAAGAAGACCTGTTTGATGTTGATACCATCATACTTCGTATACCGTCGGTCAACAACAATAGATCGTAACACCTCACCTTCCGACATATCACAGTGTATGAAAACATATCATTTACCACAGCCACAAATAACTTTGATTCAATGATAGAGTCGAGTTAAAAATGTTTGTTTTGTAATTTATCACCTGCGGAGTTATTTCAAAGAAGTTTTATTTGATATCATGTTATCTGTTGTGAAAGAGGTGAGTCGTTTATTGTATATGTATCATCCGCCTTCGAATAGGGGATCTTTTGTAGAAGCAACTCCTCAGACTGTGATGGCTGATATATAATGCATGTTTTAGAAGCAGCGTTGAATACCGACTCCACTGAAGATATGCGTCTGACATAAGAAGGAGAACGACTAGGACATGCAGTCCGCAAGCTATTTGTTCGGGCTAAAGATGCAGATGAGCGTTGACTAGGTGGATCACATAAACAATGGAAACAGAACGTTACACAGGTCATTTCCGCTCCAGGTCTCTGTATTTTATGAAAAAACACAGGACTTTCTTCCTTCCTGGCAGGTAGGGACAAAGCTGGACAGTTTCTGAAGCCGAAGATGAACTTGAAGACACAGATGATCTTCCATCTAAGCTCTCGTCGGACCAACAAGTAAACCCATGGATCCAGGATTGGGTTGAATGAAGCAAGTCTGATCATCAATAAGGAGATCTGATTTAAGTCGATGTATTTGATCAGATCTGTCTGGCAAATGATCGTGAACACCTGAAACAATAGAAATAAATATGTACATTAGTGGACTCTGATGTTTCATATATGTATCATTTATTTGTATTTTTGTGTGTTGATAGAATTATCAATACAAGGAAAAACTGAAGTAAAGCTATGTAGCAATGACGAAACATGTAAAAACAAAGTACTGTTGTTTTACCAAATACAAATCTCAATATACAGCAACGTTTCGACCAAAATGCATTTATCAAGCAAAGGATACAACAGAAGGGAAGAAAATCACTTCTTACATTTTAGGGTCATTAGGAATTTATTGTCTGATTGTATATGTAGTGTACCATGTAAGGAGTGAATTTCTAAGAAATGGACAGGTTACAGTCTGGCAGTGTGCAACACCAAGGCGAAGGACAGAGGATGCTGGAGATTCATTGCAGCCAACCTTCGATGTGGAGACGGCACCTGATGATGATCTAATTTATTGGCCAATGTGTCTTTCGTCAATTGTTTTTGCAAGCCAATTGTTGTTCTACTATCGCTTCCTCATATGTTATATAGTTTCTGCCTGTGATAGCCTGTCGCATTGACTTAACTTATTCCTCCCCGCTCCTTGTAGAGCATAGGGCATCATCAGTTGTTCGCCACTCTTCTCAGTCTCTGGCTGTTTTCTTTATCGTCTCCCAGGATAGTCGAGCACTCTTCAGTTCCTCAAGAAGACTTCGTCTCTAGGTCTATTTAGGGCGTACTCTTTTTCGCTTTCCTTGCGGCTTCCACTCAAGTGCTTGTCTAGTGACACTGGACTGTGTCTTCCGTAGGGTATCCCCGACCAATCGCCATTTTCTCCTCTTGACCTGGGTCATCATGAGTCCTTGACCGGTTCTTATCCACAGGTCTGTGTTTGCAACTCTGTCATACCATCTCAGTCTGAGAAATCGCCGAAGACATCTGCTGACAGCCTTCAATTGTCAATATTTCTGTTGCATTATTGTGATATATAATACAGTAAGATGGTATCTATTGTATTACCACTCTTATTATAATTTTAATTTAAGATATTTATTATTTGTGGGCGGTGTCAGATATTACACATCACGTTTTCTCTCTCTCTCTCTCTTTCTCTCTTTCTCTCTCTCTCTCTTTCTCTCTCTCTCTCGTTTCTCTCTTTTTCTCTCTCTCTTTCTCTCTCTCTTCTTCTCTCTCGTTCTTTCTCTCTTTTTCTCTCTCTTTCTTTTTCTTTCTCTCTCTTTCTCTCTCTCTTTCTCTCTCTCGTTTTCGCTCTCTCTCTTTCTCTCTCTTTATCTCTCTCTTTCTCTCTCTCTTTTTCTCTCTCTTTCTCTCTCTTTCTCTTTCTCCCTCTCTTTCTCTCTCTCTCTTTCTCTCTTTCGCTCTCTCTCTCTATTTCGCTCTCTCTCTCTTTCTCGCTCGTTCTCTTTCTCTCTCTCTCTCATTCTCTCTCTCGCCGTTTCAACCCCAGTTGGAGCATAGATCCTCCAACCAACTCACGCTAGTTAATAGTTATCTGGATTTTGCAGCTAAAGTTTTCTACCAGATGGAGTAGCTAGCCCCAAGTCGGACGTTGGTCAAGGGATTCGTGCAGACGTTACCACTTAGAGAAAGTGATTGTATGATGTGCGGCAGTTCTCATATTATGCACAGCAGCGTATACACTACCACCACATCGTGTGGGTGACATCTCCATCAATCGTTATCCACTTTTCCAGACTTCTGTGTATCAGTCTGTTTCCACTGCTACCGTGTGGAGGTGAGACATGGTCTTGGTCAGTGCCAGCTAACCTACGCTAGCTCTTTCTTATCCCCTTCATTTTACGTACCTTTATTCCCATATTACGTTCTACTTATCTTTTCTATAGAAAATAATCTAATATAAATAAACAAAGAAACACAAGTAAATGAAGATCATAATTGATACCAGCAGGGCCGTGCTATGATACAAGCAGGACCGTGCTATGATACAAACAGGGCCGTGCTACGATACAAGCAGGGCCATGCTACGATACAAGCAGGACCGTGCTATGATACAAGCAGGACCGTGCTATGATACAAGCAGGACCGTGCTATGATACAAGCAAGACCGTGCTATGATACAAACAGGACCGTGCTATGATACAAGCAGGACCGTGCTATGATACAAACAGTGCCGTGCTATGATACAAGCAGGGCCGTGCTATGATACAAGCAGGGCCATGCTATGATACAAGCAGGGCCGTGCTATGATACAAGCAGGGCCGTGCTATGATAGAAACAGGACCGTACTATGATACAAGCAGGACCGTGCTATGATACAAGCAGGACCGTGCTATGATACAAGCAGGACCGTGCTATGATACAAGCAGGACCGTGCTATGATACAAGCAAGACCGTGCTATGATACAAACAGGACCGTGCTATGATACAAGCAGGACCGTGCTATGATACAAACAGTGCCGTGCTATGATACAAGCAGGGCCGTGCTATGATACAAGCAGGGCCATGCTATGATACAAGCAGGGCCGTGCTATGATACAAGCAGGGCCGTGCTATGATAGAAACAGGACCGTGCTATGATACAAGCAGGACCGTGCTATGATACAAGCAGGATCGTGCTATGATACAAGCAGGGCCGTGCTATGATACAAGCAGGGCCGTGCTATGATACAAGCAGGGCCGTGCTATGATACAAGCAGGGCCATGCTATGATAGAAACAGGACCGTGCTATGACACAAACAGGACCGTGCTATGATGCAAAGAGACTGCCGCATCAGGCGGCACCGAAAAGGGGGGTGGGCGGCATAAGCAACGAAATCAATATCACAATTGAATGTTATTTTAAAGAAAAATTATTTAAGGGCGGCATTTCGAAGACTTACATCAATACTGAGGAAAATATACACCAAGGCCCTGGATACAAGGTTACGAACGATTCGATGGACACAATCAAATCAAGATGCAGTGAATCCCGCATCAAAGAACAGTCAGTCGACTGATTAAATGAATGTTCTGAATTGATTCAACTTATCAGCGAGGCGGATATAGCTATTTTAAACCAATACCGATGATTATAATCTCGTCTGCTGAAAACAAGTGAGCGAAATCTGATTAACACGAATGAGTATCAATAATGTTGGACGCTTCTAGCAAGAGAAGTAGCTATGGCCGACTGATTACTCCACTGGGCACTTAAATACGGCTCTTGGTACTGGCTTGAGATATTGTATAACTGACAAGACTCCCGGTCTTTGAGAGTTTCGTACCGTACTATATGATCAACTAAAAGACATAATTTAATTCAAGCAAGATTGGCGAAGATCGCAGTGTCAACAGGTTCAACAAGCTCTGCTATAATTGGCAGGAATTATGCCCAAAACGCATGAGTTGCGTCACAGACTGTATCTAGGTTCGTCAATGATTTTCATCACGCAACGGTTTACAGTGCAGTTTTTTTTAAATAATAGTCTTTCGCTTAACAACCATCTCGTCAACATTTATCTACCAAGGTCATGAGAATAAATGCAGTAAATGTTAACCAGATTATGCTGGGGGAAACAGCTCTACAGGATGTAGAATCATACACATACCTTGGTAGCAACATATACGCAGAAGGGGGGAACAAACAAAGATGTCAAGATAAGAACACAAAAAGCAAGGGGAAACTTTATAGTATTGAGTAAGATAGGAAAGTCAAAGGAGATGAAAACAAACACGAAGCTGAGAATCTTTCAATCAAGTCAGGCCCCAAAGATAGATTACATAGTTACGCTGAACAAATTTGGAAGTAATTTTTTTGTCCGTGTTAAATGTATTATTTTTGCACAATTTAAACCTAGTAGCGAATGAAATTTGTAACTCTACGTGAGCCATGTAAGAAGTATATTTAGCGAGCATTCCAAAAGGGGTCTCTATGACGAAGTGGTTAATTAAGTAGTTTGCCTTTAGTTCTGAAAATCATGTGTTCGAATCCAGATGGTGACGTTTGGTTCGAAACTGAATTTTTTCCCGGAGATCCCTTAGGATTGTTGGTGGAGGTACACCGTTCGTGCTTTGAGCAATACTCTCGGCAGCTGGCTTGTTATTTCTGTAGAGAGGGACCGAATCATAGCGGGAAACCCGGTGCGGTGAACAGCTCTTTGAACCTTTTATTTTATTGATTTTATTGACTGCAGGACCGTGCGGTATGTTTTCTAAGTATTGTGCAAGTCTTCAAATTGCCACCCTTTAAATGTTTTTTCCTTAAAATAAACTTAAATTGTAATTTTGATTTTGCTGTTATGCCGCCCCGCTTACGGTACCGCCTGATGCGGCCGTCTCTCTGTATCATAGCACGGCACGGCTCTGTATGACTGCATGATCATATCTTGTTTTAATATTACAATAATTTGTTCATGAACGTCTACTGTATCCAACTGACTGATATCTTTGTAAGAATTATAAAAATGGGATTAGGAAAAAGGAACAAAGATAAATCAATGTCGATAAAAAAGAAAATAAATAACATCCGGTCTGATGAAGTGATTGTTTTCCTTTTATTAAATTAACAGGATGTGGGGGAGGTTGTTCAATCTAAAACAATTATAATAAAATGTTTATAATCTTCATATTGTTATCAAGCTGTTACAATGTTAGTTGGTAAGCCCCACTAGCGTTGAGTTTTTTTAAATATCATTATACAGGTGTATAGAACTTTGTCCCTGCTTTCTAATTTACATACTTTACAATGCGGATACAGATACGGATGCCGACTACGGAAGTTATAGTTGGATAAGATAACTCCCAGCGTCTAAGAGAAGATAACAGAACAGGTTGCAGCTTACTTTGCTTAACAGTTTTTAGAAGTTTTTTGGGGGTTAATTTTCCTTAATCTGTTCAGAATTTAGGGTATGAAGATCCTGTCACTTCGTACTTCTAACCCTAGCGTGTAAGAGGTAGGAGGGACAATTCCTTTCCTCATGCGTGGAACGTCAAGAGTGGGTTTGAACTCAGAACCATCTTGAGTCCGAGTCGATAGACGAACACTTACGCAGTAAGTTAATCCGCTCCATATTTTGTTAAGAAGTACAAAACAGAATTGGTTAGTATAGCTAGGGGTATGTCGTTGAGAAGGTTTAAGAATAATAATTATTGAAGTAAACAGTAAAGATTATTGTGGCAAGGCATATTCTACAATGTGTGTTCTGTTCTGTGAATGACCCCGCATCCAGCAGAGTTGGGGTTGGCTAGCTTCTCTTAGAAAGGGCGAAAATTGAATAATAGTAGTTTACTGATGAGCCTAAGAACGCACAGGCCAACCCTACTTCCCAGGGGTGTATACCTGGAAATTTTGAATGCGAGATTTGGCTGAAATCGGATGCGCGTGTCCTAAACGTGTAGAAGTCTATGCGTTTAGGGGCATACCAAACCAATGTGCAACGTTTACACGTTCTTGGCAAAGATCAAAGATATCACAAAGAGTGATTAACACTGGTTGTAAAGAACGAACGCAAAGAAGAAGAAGAAGAATGCGAGATCCAAGGCTAACGGGTCTCTGACTCGTTTAAGGGGATGGGCTACTCTAGGTCAATGTTATTTTTTTTGGTCCGCGATTTTAAGAACGCCAACCTGAATCAAAACCGGATGTGCTGGCTTGGTTCTTTAGACAGATAACGTCAACAACGAACTCACTCTATAAGGCAGAAATCACATACATACCACAAATAATGATTTAATAAATGGTTGATGAAGAGCGAGCGAATAACAAGAAGAGAAAGACGGAGCAAGACCGAGATTTGAGGATGTAAGAACCTTGTTATCAGAAACAATAAACATCGAGTCCAACAATCGGTCCACGATTGGCGGTAAGACTGGCTTGTTTACGTGTGTACATCTCATTGTTTAGATAAGACTTTTACAACTCTTTCTTTCCACTTTTGACTTCTATTCTTCACTAGTCACTAGTAACATTTTAGAATGAATGGTTCATAACGTCTAACCATTTTAGAAATACATACATAGAGGTTTAGAAACACACACACACATATATATATGACATTTGTCGCATTTACAGACGGTCAATTGGTAAATGTTTTACTGTGACAACTTCTGAGTTTTCGCTTGTCTCTCTTCTCTTTCACTTCATCCCTAAGTCTCGTTAAAAAAAATTCTGCACCTTTGCGTAATGTTGTTTTCCATATAACTCGATCGTCAGCTAGTTTTTTTTTTCATTTGCTGGGACCGATAGAAAAGTTATTCATTGAGGCCTTACATACATCTTTATATCTGAGCAGTGGTCTGCATTGGTGCCTCTTCTCCTCCGAAAGTTCACAGAACAACATGTGTTTTGGTATGCGGCAATTGTCCGTTTTTCGCACATGTCCTAGCCATCTTTGTCTTCTGTTGCTGAGCATGCCCACGATTGAAGGCAAGTTTGCACGTTTCAGTACTTCGGAGCTGGTTATATTGTCGTACCACCTGATGTTCATAATCTTGCGGAGACATCGAAGGTGAAAGATATTATGTCTGCTCTCGTGCCTTGAGTAGGCTGTCCATGTTTCTGAGCCATATAGTAAAGAGCTAATTACACAGGCTCGATATATTTGAATGTTCGTCTTAGAAACACATGTACTGCATAAACACACACAAAACTCGAGCATAAAGACTAAAGACCTGCTCGCATTAGTAGCGGAAAACCAATTAGAAGAATTATGAGAAAGATCAGAGTAAATAATTATATACTGCGAAACAAATCCTTGATAGATATGAGAATTTTTGGAAAATATAAACAAAAATAACAGAGAAGAAAACTCGTACCATTCGCCCGTTCTTTCGCTCTTTCTAAAAGAGACTAGGTGACCGAAACTCTGCTGGATGCGGAGTCAGACGCAGACTACACATTGAGGAACATGCTTTGCCACAAGAAGGTGTCATTTTTACTTCAATAACTATAATGTGCCATGCCACAATCAATTTTAACTTTCACTTCGACATAAACCGTGCACGGTACCGACCGACTTAGAAATCTTGAACCTTCTCAACGGCATATCCGTAGTGCTATTAATCAATTCTGTAATACCGGTGGTTTTTAACAGACGGTAGCAGCCGGTAAAATCGAGGGTAGACGAGACAGATGAAGGCAGAGAGAAAAAAAATTGGATAGCCTGATTTCGTGGCACGGAAGAACGTCAACATCTGCGATGATAGCAAAGACCAGAGATTTGTGGAGGGTCATGATCGCCTACGTCAACTGGCACGGCACCTGATGAAGATGATAATGAGCTTCTATAGCCCCCTACATCAGTTGCCTCTTACGACATGCCTTATATGTCGCAGTGTTACTATTCTTTGCTCCCCTTGCGAGCCTCGGTAACAAACGGACAAAATTAGCCTTATCTAACAATAGTTATCGCATGCAGTTTGAGATGTTTATAGAGACACTTATGAATATAAAAACTTACCATGAGTGGACCGAAGCAGAAGGTGAAGACTATGGTCACGCCTACAAGCATAACAACCATATGAAGTTCAGCGTATCTCTGAGCTAGACTTCTGTATCGTTTGATGCCTGAATCCTGGGAAGCACTAAGTGCATTTTGTCTTCTCTTCAGTGCCAGGACGGAGAATAATGTAGCAATATTACAGACAAGCGTAGCGATAATAGCGATGAGAGCAATTGTTGCGTAAATTAAATTGAATGCCATATCCTTAGCATCTCTGCTTGTAGAATCGAAGAAACACCAAGTTTGAGGAAACTGTACAGTGTTATGTCCAAGCCCAATAAGGGGCAGTGTTGCTATCAGAATGGACAATAACCAGCTAATTATAAAAGCGTATTTAGCGTATGATTTTGGTAACTTACAATGGTACGTATATGGATGACATAAGCAAATATATCGTTCAATTGCCATTGCACACACGAGGGACATTGTGGCAAACCCTGCGAAGATCATCATGAAGGAGACGTAATGACATAGAGGCATTTCTCTTTCCAACTTTAAACTTGTTGCATATATTGTTATGACTACGGGGGATGTTGCACATGTCCCAACTAGGTCTGTGAATGCCAACCCGGCCATAAGTTTATAAAACATTGTTTTTTTCTGTTCTTGTGGAGATTTATACATCAGGGCTAGTGCTAAGACGTTCCCTATCACACCTGCTGAAAACATCAAGCTGGAAGCTAGTACTGTTCGGTGTCGAAGATTGGTTTCCATGGTGAAGGATGACGCCCTGGAAGACGTTATATTATCAGTGTAGTTAAAGTCAGTTGATAATTCCATGGTTGAGAAATGAGATGTAGACAAAGTAACAAAACCTTCCATGTTGTAAAATTGAACTTCACAAACAAATCGAACTGATTTACAGACCAGTATAATGTACAGTGAGCGTCTATGACCTAGTGGTAGTGAGCTCGATCACAATCCAAGAGTACCTGGTTCAAACTCCGCGGTGGACAGTTTGGACTAAAATTTTTCCGTAGATTTTTACGGATTGTAAAAATAGACCTCACCGTTTAGAAAGCAGTGGTAAACTACTTAACGTACGAGTGGTGCCTGGAAAATCAACGCCTTAGTTTACTGTTGCTGAAGGTGACGTCCTGTAAGGGATATGACACGATTTTTTTTCTCATATCACAATCTACTTCTACAGGGTGTTCAACGTAAAAGCGGCCCGTGAATGGAGCTAATCTGGCATATATGTATGGAAATGTGAAGGTTCAGTTATGACGTAGTATAGGTCAAGGTTGTGTGACGGTGTGTAATTGTAGTGCAGGAAGGGCGATGAACAAATGTGACGTAGGACGAGCTATTCAGAACCGGTTTAAATAGTAAATAAACACAACTCAATGTGTACCTGGCAACTTTCGAATTGTCAATGGGGCTGCAATTATCTTGAACACCCTGTATAATACATCCTTTCTATTCTCGTTGTGCTGACAGGATATATATATATATATATATATATATATATATATATAGCACGTTAGTTGGACATATATACTAATATCAGTCAGAAAATATGATACATCAACATACGTCTTCATGAAATCCGATAAATGCAGATAGCACCATGCAATATTCGCTTTAGCTGTAATATTTGCTTTAGCTGGTAATATTCGCTTTAGCTGTAATATCCGCTAAGTCTAAATATAAATCAGATGGCAACATTAGATATAGTGTTCGCTACATCTAAAATTTAAATATTAGTTAAAGTATTCCAGGAAATTAGATTTTCACACGGACTTGAGCGTTCTACAAACCAAGATGATAACATTCAATGCAATTTTTGACTCAAACTTAATGACAAACGTAACTAGAATATTCACAAATCACATGCTATTATATTTAAATAAACCGTTCAATTTTTTATAAGTTGTGATTGTTCAAGTTGTGATTGTTCAAGTTGTGATTGATCAAAATCCATAATTAGAAATATTCATTTAAAAAATAAACTATTTCACAGATTGTGTTAAACACTAGATTAACTTGAAACGAACGACGGTGATAAAGAAGATGAAATATCACGCTTCAGATGAAACATAGACAATTGGGTGACTAGTGTAGAACATAGCATTGCAGATCAAATAAGAATGCCTTTCTTTTTTCCCGAGAGCAGGAGGGAAACAAGTTTGGAAATTTTTAAATTTTATGCAGGTTAATTGCATGAGCAGGTTTATTTTATAATCTCAATAACTGAAGTAACATTCGATACTTGTGTGTCCATCTGGTTTTAATTACACAAGCGTGTTTCTTTTTTGCTATGTTTTAGAAATATCTTGACAGTTACTGATCCGCTCCAGACACGCAGACTGCTTCTTCTCAAGTTGAACCTGTGTGATGAGAAAATACACATATGTTTTAATTATAAATTGTGTACACAAGACGTGGAACTTCTTCTTTTCTACAACCTTCTTCTTCTTCTTCTTTTGTGTCTCACACTTTTACCGGGTTGTTGCATGCCCAGTATCATGGATCTCTCTGTTTGTCTTGCGCCGCCATAGTGGCTTGGATGATAGTTAGTTTTGCTTTTTAACAAGATTCAAGTCATAACAACATGTGCTATTAGATTGATTGCCCGCCTGCCTAGCGTGTTCGTAGCGCGTTGGACTGCGGGTGACTAGCCCTCTGTGAGTGCGGGTTCAATTCCGCGGGCTGGCAGAAAAGCCACAGGTTCCCCGGATTCACGGTGTTCATGGCACCGAACCGAAGGGTTGCGATGTCCATGGCACCGAGCCGAAGAGCTGAAAGCTCAAGTGCTTCTGGATCGGGATAAAAAAAAAAGTAGATTGATTGAAAAACAGACTCAAATGATTTGATCACTTGGTGAGAATGAACCCGAATACACCATCTGTAGAGCGTACAACCTGAAAATGGACTCATCAAGAGGTAGGGCCAGACCAACAAAAAGATGGATTGTTGGAGTTACAGACATCTTAAAACTGTACAATACCACAACATATCAAGCGAACGAGCGTGCATTATCTCGGAAACCGATTATCAGTTAAACCTTGCTACTCCTAGCGACAAAAAAGCAGAGAAGGACAAAAGAAAGAAAAGAAAGACATTATTCTGCTATACCCTCTAATCATTTGTGTCGTGGTCTTGATCTATTTTTTATTCCCTGACTTGTCTACAAAATAAGACTAGTGTTATCGATATAGGGGGAGACTGCAGTAAAACTATAAAGCAGTGGCGAAACACGAAATAACAAAGCACTGTAGTTTACAAAAACAATAAAAATACACAGCAACGTTTTGACCAGAAGAGTGTGCTGTGACATGTTGTCACTCCTGTTGTATCGTTTGCTTGATAAAGACCTTTTGGTTGAAACGTTGCTGTGTATTGTTATTGTTTTTGTATTTTGTAAAACTACAGTACTTTGTTATTACGTGTTTCGCCAAGATAAGATTATAAATCTCAACATTATTTCAGTAGAAATATGAAACATAGCTTAACCGAAACTGAACCACTTCTGTGACAAACCTTGTTAAGTAATATAACATTTATTAGCAGACTCGATGTAGTTGTACTTAAGTAGAAATACGAGACAGCATTACCTAATGTGAACCACTTCTGTGATAAACCTTGTTAAGTAACATAACATTTATTAGCAGACTCGTTGTAGTTATAGTTAAGTTGTGATCTTATCTTTGTTGCAAACATAAATGATCCCAACAACAGACATACATTTTATTGTTGTGATAAAATCAAGGTGCGCTAACCCAATGGACATTATTAGTCATATCGTTTTGAAGTACTGTTTCAATCTGGGCTTATCATGAGACATAGCACTGTTAAGAACTGAGTCTCGGTTTTCTTTATCACTACTGTTAACCCTTTCACTCTGTAATTTATTTTACTTCCAGACGCATTTACTTTGCATTGTATACAAAATTAGCCGATATACTAGCTTTGCGTCATATTAAAAAATACTGTGAGCCGGTATATCGTCTCAGAAGGGTGAAGGGGTTAATGTAGATAGATCAATACTGATTCATGTTTGGGGTGGGTAAAAATCCATACACAGGTCACAGCCAGGTACAACATACATGTAAATAATTCCTGAAATTTGACTGAAGGACAAGAACCAAAGCGATGCTGGATCATTGACCAAGAATTAAATTTAATAAACTGTAGAACTTCCTGTTTGATTAACATGCTCAATAAAAAGACAGCGAACAAGTATTAGGGGCTTCCGCAAAAAACAAATAACGAAACTCAGGATTTTAACCACAATCTTTGTTTTTTCTTAAGGCACCCATTGCCTAGCCCTACAGGCACCCATTGCCTAGCCCTACAGGCACCCATTGCCTAGCCCTACAGACACCCATTGCCTAGCCCTACAGGCACCCATTGCCTAGCCCTACAGACGAGCATTTTTATGAATACAAGCAGCTAACTTTCCCCTTTTTTGATGAATACAATTAACACATACACACAAACCCAGTATTGTATGTATGGGTATTAAGGCAGGATGGGAGAGTGAGGGACAAGGATACTCCTGGAATATGAATTTTTGATAAAACAGTGCTATGTGAATCTGGTCTTTTCTATTTTTGCATAGTAGGTTACAAAATATTTTTTGTTTGCCCTTCCTGGAAAAACTTATGTGAACGACCATGATTTTATGAGAACAAAACATACATATCGACCACTTGTTAAACCAGTCTTTGTGATTTGTATGTGATCTGTGCCTAAGAGCGATTGTACATTGTGCCAGTTATGCGCATACAAGCAGGATAGCACATCCGATTTATGTGACGCTTTTTATTTACTAGGGTAGCTTCCTAGTCCCTACTTCAGTCGCCTCTTACGGCATGCTTTGTAGGTCACAATGCTTCTATTCTTGCTAGCCCAGGCAACAAACGGGTGGTACCACATGGCATGAAAACGTGTTCTTTACTTACTTTATTTTACACACTTGCGAAACGAAATCTACAGAACAAAAACAAAGTTACCTCATAACTAACTTTTATTTTTTTATTTTACCAATCCAGAAGCACTTGAGCTTTCCAGCTCTTCGGCTCGGTGCCATGGACATCGTAACCCTTCGGTTCGGTGCCACGAACACCGTAAATCTGGGAAATCTGTGGCTTTTTCTGCCATCCCGCGGAATTGAACCCGCACACACGCTGGGCAGACGGGCAACTTTTTCCTTAAAGTACTGGGGCCGTTGTTGTATCTGACTCTCAGTCGATGCTTACCAAGATCCAGAAGGACAGGTTTCGGTATGAGTGCATGTCGTTTATTGAAGTTTCTAACCTCCAGAGGCTTACGTGGATATACTGTCGTGGGCATGCGGGTGTTTACGGTAATGAGAGAGCGGACAGGCTTGCATCAACAGCATAGATTGTTGGGGAATTGTAGATGGATCAAGGGGATATTCTTCGGTATCTTCGTGACTATCTGTTGGATGAGGACACTAAAATAGATGTTGAATCGATCCAGCAATTTAGGCAGTTTGGAGTTACCCGTTGTACAAGTAGAACTGGATGCCCGAGGGACAGAGTAAGAGGTGTGTTTAATCAGCGAGCCAAAGGGAACCACCAGTATGTATACTCTTCGATATCTGTTGGGGGAGATTGAGCACCTATGGGTCTGCACTGAGTGCAATGACGTCAGTTTAGTAACCAATAACCTTAAAGTAATTATGGATATATATCACAATTGTAATGTCACCCTAACACAATAACTCTTCTCTTTATCTATCTACATGATTTATAAACAGGTCCTGTCTTACCGTGTTGACAGAAAGACCACACGTACACGTACACCCACATATCGAGATAAGAAAGGTAGTCAGAAGAATAACATGTCCAACTTATTTACTTTAAGTTTCTACTTTTTCTTTTACACATTGAAATTCAATGTGAAATAATTTAACCCTCTTCAAACTTTTTGTTTCTTTTTCTTCTTTTTCTTTCAAAATGTTCAGAAGATATCTTGTATACTTTTAAACTTATTAGTGGTCAAAGGAGTCTTTCATGTACATTTTCTTTGAATAACATGCAGGTTAACGATGTGTGTTTCCTCAGTTTAATGTATGTTGGACACTCTTGTAAACTGTGTGTCTCTGTCAACTTGCTGATGTCACATGAGCATGTTTTAATAAGACCTATCTTAAAGATTTAAAGGGTTTTAAAGCCGAAGGATTGACTTCATTGCACCGGGTTTTACCCCATATGGCTTGGTTCCTCTCCGCAGAAATGGCACGTCACCTGCCGAGAGTATTGCACAAAGCACGAACTCCGTAGCTCCGGCAACAATCCTAGGGTCTCTGGAAAAACTGCACTCGTGAACAGAAGGCCGCGATCTGGATTCGAACCCACGACCTTCGACTCGCAAGGCGAAGGGCTTAACCACTCAGCCACAGAAACCCCAGGACCTATCTTGTTCTTGTTAAACAGCTGATACTTCAGTCTATTGTGCCAACAACTTAGCCAGAAGTTGATATATATCTTTATATGTTTGATCTAATTTTGGTTTGAAATATATTTGGATAGATATACATTGCAAGAAGTACAAATCAATTAACAACGAGGCTGTGTTAAGAAACTAGCTGCAAAACGCATATATGAACTTTAAAGTAAAATCCGACCGTTTGGTGCCGGGCCCGCAAGGGAAGCAAAGAATAGTGCCACTGCAATCTATAATGCATGTCGTAAGAGGCGACTAATGTAGGCCCTAGGGACGCTACTCTAGTAAATAAAAAGCATCGCAGAAATCGGATGTGCTGGCATACTTGTAGGCGCATAACTGACACAGCGTACAATCGCTCTTAGGCTCAGATCATATACAAATCACACAGAGTGGTTGACAAGTGGTCGATATGGAGCGTTCAAAGAAGATAGTACAAGTAATGGAACACTTGTTTATACATCGAGGTATAATGGAAATATGGTATTATGTCAATATTTTTTTTTAATTTGCTATCGGTGCACGGTGGGTTATGTGGTCGACATCACGCCAGCCTCCTTTACTTCCTAGTGATTTTTTCTGGTAGTCAATTGAAGCTAGGTCGACCTGAAAGCCGTTACGGTCGAAAAATATTCCACGCTCAATGTGAAATTGAACCAGGACCTCTAGCATAAGAAGCAAGTTCGCTAACAACTACGCTACTGCAGCTCCCACCCATGATCTTTAGTTCAAACCATACATAGATTACAATTTGTAACCAAAAAGTGGTGCTCACGAACGAAGGCAAAGAAAGAAATTGTAAGGAACATTTGGTTAAATTATCAAATCAAATACAATTTTGAGAACTATTTGGAACAGTCTCTTAATTTAAATTTTAGTTGGAATATTGAATAGCATGTTAGTCTCATAGTTTAAATTTTAGTTGGAATATTGAGTAGCATGTTAGTCTCAGTTTAAATTTTAGTTGGAATATTGAATAGCATGTTAGTCTCATAGTTTAAATTTTAGTTGGAATATTGAATAGCATGTTAGTCTCATAGTTTAAATTTTAGTTGGAATATTGAGTAGCATGTTAGTCTCAGTTTAAATTTTAGTTGGAATATTGAATAGCATGTTAGTCTCATAGTTTAAATTTTAGTTGGAATATTGAGTAGCATGTTAGTCTCAGTTTAAATTTTAGTTGGAATATTGAATAGCATGTGTATCTCATAATTTAAATTTTAGTTGGAATCAGTGGCGGCTCGTGATCGTTTTTGTTGGTGGGGCCAGACACAAATTTTCGGGTAAACCATGGGTTTCGGTTAGGTTATATTTTAATTTATTGAATAATAAATACATGTTACATTATTTTTGGTGAGGCCCGGCCCCTCTGG
This sequence comes from Arion vulgaris, assembly GCA_020796225.1. Taxonomy (NCBI): domain Eukaryota; kingdom Metazoa; phylum Mollusca; class Gastropoda; order Stylommatophora; family Arionidae; genus Arion; species Arion vulgaris. The sequence continues at coordinate 28,738,299 of CM036769.1, forward strand.
CCCTTAATGATGAGCCGCCACTGGTTGGAATATTGAGGTAGCATGTGTCACCTCTAACAGATTCCATATTGCAATACAGATCCGATACCATACTACAGTAAAACTTCAGATGTGATACTTTCAAATGAGGTTGTTATATTTACACAATCGTACAGCTACCCATCTGTTCAAAGTTCTGTTCTGTTGGATAATATACATACACTTTGTGTGAAATTTGGATGTGTATGTTCTACATGCGCAGAGGCCTAATATGAGATGTGTGGGAGAGGGGGCGGTTACAACGTAAACCATACATGACACAAAGAGTGGGTTTTTGGGTTTTTTCCGATCCAGAAGCACTTGAGCTTTCAGCTCTTTGGCTCGGTGCCATGGACATCGTAACCCTTCTGTTCGGTGCTAACGCACACCGTGAATCTGGGGAACCTGTGGCTTTTCTGCCAGTCCGCGGAATTGAACCCGCACACACAGAGGGCTAGTCACCCGCAGTCCAACGCGCTACGAACACGCTGGGCAGACGGGCAAAGAGTTGGTTAAGTTGTTTGAAAAGAAAAAACACAAACAAACAATATAATTGAAGATGTTATATATGTATTGTGTCATATTTTCAACTTGACTATGAAGATATCTAAATTAACAAAACATTATCAAGAACCTTTATCATCATCATCATCAGGTGACGTGCCGGCTGGCGCAGGCGATCATGGATCTCCACAAAGTTATGTCTCTGGTGTTTGCTATCATCTCAGATGTTGACGCTTTTCCGTGCCATGAAGTCAGGGTATCCAACATTTTATCTCTCTCTTTTCCTCTGTCTCGTCTCCCCTTGAATTTACCAGTTGTTATAATGTGTTCTAAACTTCCTCATCACATATCAGAAAAATGATGACTGCCTCTTCAAAAACCTTACATATATTATATCTGACAATTATGCAGTGTGACTGTAAAGGAGGACTTTCTTTTGTTCAATGAATCATGCCATGCCTGCCGGCGTAGGCGATCATGTCTCTCCACAACTCTCTTTTCTTGGTGCATGTAATCAGTTCTGACGTCGATATTTTGTCGAACCATGATGTCAGGCCATCCAACATCTTCTCCTCTGTCTTCCACGATCTCTCCTTCCCTGAATTTTACCTGTAGTCACCAAATGTTCTAAACCTTCTCTTCGCATTATATGCCCGAAGAACCTTGATTGTCGGATTCTTATTCTTTTGATAAGGTTTCTTTGTGTGCAGGCCTGATTTAAAACCTCCACATTTGTTTTCTTTGCTGTCCATGGAATTTTCAACATTCTTCTGTAAAACCACATCTCTGTGGCTTCCAATGATCGTATTGATTGTTTGTTCATTGCCCATGATTCGCTACCATACATAAGTATTGGTTCAATATAGCATTGGAGTACTCGTTTTCGCAATGTCATTGGTAGTGTGTTCACGCATAGTGCGTTCTTCATTTTCATAAAAGCTGCTTGTGTTACCTTTTCTATTAAAGAAAAATTTACAATTAAACAAACTCATCTTTTTGTAAAAAAAAATATTTTATGTTTTCCACAATTTACATTAACTCACCATATTGAAAATAATTATGTTACAGTGTTTCCACAAATAAAATCAACTTTATTTCACTTTTCAGCATACATCACTAATGTATCAACAAACAACATATCACATTTCAAGCTGGACAACAAAGATTCAAGTGAAGTTGAAACAGCGGTTTTAAAATAGAAAGTACACATAAGACCATGATATTGAATGTTATATCCCCATGACGATTCACGGCAAATGTGGTTAAGATAAGATAAGATTGAATGTTATAGGGATATTAACGTGCTACAGAAATCTGAGTAGCGTTTGGAGGTGAGGTGAACAGTTTGTTTCCGCTGCATTTCATTTCGCAATTCTTCAAGAAATGTATTCTACTGCAGAGAAATAGATCGCTACGTTTCTACACCAGAAGAGAGCGTTTCCGATATCATTTCAGTTACGCGATCTAACTACCACTTGACAACTTTAGCGCTCTCAGCATTTGGCATCACCATCTTGCTCTGTGCTAGATATATTTTGCTCAGTGTGGCTCTCTGTGGCATCCAAGTGTTACTGCTCTTAGGAGAATCCAACCTCAATTAGGTACCAGGAAAAACACTGGGAATTAAAGGCGGCCGGCGGGATGTTGATCCATCGTGTGCCGACGGTCAATGAAAAATACGGTCATTACACAATATTACCCAATATAAAAGGAGATATCTCTCTCTCTGTCTCTCGATCCCTTGAAAGGAAGTATGAAAAAAGGTTTAGATGAGTAGATACATAGGAGTACATCCATGATACTAACTATATTTAATAATTATACATAGCCGCCATGATACAATCTATAAGTATTAATTAGTTATACTTTCATGGATGATAAACAAAAATCCTTCACACGAGCTATATATATATATATCTAGAGAGAGAGATAGATGTGCCTATGTGTGTATGTTGTATACACCCTAATGAAAAAGCACTAGGAAAGCTATACATAAAAATTAAACAAATTTTGTCACATACTTACTTACTTACTTAATCCCGTCATGCCTAGTGACACATGGGCTTCAGAAAGGACTTTCCATGCTCTCCTGTCCCGTGCAACCTTCAGCGCAGAGCCCACGTCAGAGATGCGGTGTCCAGTTCCTCTTCCATCATGCGCCTCCATGTTGTCCGTGGTCTGCCTTTCTTTCTCTTTCCCTCTGGTGTCCAAGTGAGGGCTATCCTTGCAGGCATTTCTTGTCTCATTCTCATAACATGTCCGAGCCATTTCCATCTTCTCTTTTTGAGTATGTCATTCATTGCCTCTTGTCTTGTGTCTTGGAGTAGTTGGTTATTGGATATTTTTACTGGCCAAAAGATTCCCAAGATTCTGCGAAGACAAGAGTGGTGGAAAACTGACAGCCTGCTAGTATCTCCTTTGGTCATCCTCCAACACTCCGATCCGTAGAGCAAAACTGGCAAAACAATGCTTTTATAGAGTTTGAGCTTTGTGGTCCTATTTTTGTCACATAAGCTATAGGTATAACATAACAACTGTATAATATTCCACAAATTATATATATAAATATAAAGATCGTATATTAGCAATACATGTACATACCTTAATGATACAAGACCTTGCGCAATGAATAAAATTAATAACAGTTACTAAGACCAGATAAGACTAGAAATGGTACCGTGTCCTCAAAGTTGCCTATCGATCTTGAACATATCTGTTCTCCTGGCTTTGTGAAATGCACTGTGAGATTGTGTTTGCCAGGCTTTTAAATGACCGCTCTCCCAAGTTATAGCACTGTCTCCCTTTTTGCCTGTACATTTTGACCTTTCACTTACAATGCATTTGTTTAAAGTGTGATTTATTTTGATATGTTTAGAATATATTCATATTTTGTCAGTTTATTATAAATTGCTTGCTGTACTTAATTCATTTGATGATATTCATTTTGTAGTCTCTATGTTTGTTATCTTCGTTTATATCAAAACGTTTGTAACAACGTTTGAAATCTTATCCTTGATGGATACCGTGACAAGTAACTGTAGCAGTTACAGATTTTCAGTCACGAGTACTTTGTTTAGAATACAATAGACACATGTCAATATATATATATATATATATATATAAATTATCAGTTATCAAAGGACTATCATCATAGCACTCCGGACATGTCCATAGGTGCTCCGATCTTCGCCTCAACAAATCCAGCAGCTTCCAGTGTCACAACACGCCAGTTCGATGCTGATTAATCAATCTCTTTGCATATTTGGTATGTCGTTCTTTTCGGACTGTACCAATATTGAAACCCATCTCTCTCAATCTGGTCAGCGAGTGGGACTCACAACCTGAAACTCTTCTGTTTGAAAAGACTTTCAATGTCATTTCGATCTACGTCAGCTCCCTCTGACATCGTAGCCATGCCAACCAATCTATCAGCTTGTTTATTATTCCTGAGTCCTGCGTGCTCAGAAGTATATATATATATATATATATTAGCTTCTTATAAGAAATTTAAAGAAGGCTGAGCATTGCTTTGCAAAAACTAAAAGAACTAACAAATCTATGGGAGGGAAACTGACATAAGAACAAAAACTAAGTGTTTATGAGTCTTCGTGTTTCTTTTTCCTTGGCAACATATGGTTGCGAGATATGGTTGCGAGATATGGTTGCGAGATATGGTCCATTGACAAAGCGGCAGAAAAAGATCATTAATTAATTCCTCTGAATGCAAATGCTACAGAAGAGTACTTAGAATATCATGGATAAAGAAAAGAACAAATGCTTCGATTCTGCAACAGCTTGATATTAAAGAGAGTTGGCTATTAACAAGCATAACATTAAGGAAATGTAAATATTTCGGACAACAAACGATATGAGTGCCTGGAGAAGTTAATTTTGTAGAGAATGATGCCTGGAAGAAAAATGAGAGGAAGACCAAGAAGGAGATGGATGCAAGATGTCATTGACGATCTGAGAATGACTGCTGCTGACGACGGATAACTTGCACAGAACAGAGTTTTTCAGGACTGCTGTCATGGGAGCCAAGTTTCGGAAAGGACAAGCTACTTGATGATGATGATAATTTTAATTTACAATTGCGATGTAAATATAATTCCAGAATTAATGCACATATTTGACACAGTTCTTCTCTTAAATAGTGTCAAGAGGTTGGAACAGCCAGTTCAGTCTGTCAAAAAACACAGCGAAGATCAGAACCTCTTTCTGAATACAAAGAGAACTAAAATTATAACACCGACAAAGAAACATCTCAATCCAACATTACCATCATCGATTATGATGACAATAAGAACAACGTCACAGATTTTGAATATCTTGGCTCTATAATTATTCCCAGATTTTCATTCCCAGATTTTCATTCCCAGATTTTCATTCCCAGATTTTCATTAGAAACGTTTGTTTTGTTTCGTCCATTTGGTCAAGGAATCAATAAAAGCCAAGAAGAAATGTTTCAAAACATGGATAAAATCCAAAAGCCAAGAGGATTACACAGCATACAGAACAGCGAGAAGACAAAGTAAACAAGTAATAAAAAAATCAAAGACAGAATCGTGGGAAAAATACGGAGAACAACTGTCATTACTATGCAAAGAACAGCCACGAAATTTTTCAAAAGTGTCAATTCCATGAGGATAAGAGACGAAAGTTTCAACCCCATTGACATTATTAATGATAAAAACGGTACACCGATATTTAATACAAACGGAAGGAAGAAAAGATGGAAAGAATACTTCCAAGAACTACTTAACCAACCACCAACACCAACTGCGAATAGATTTAAAAATAACACAAACATAGAAGAACCAAATATACTCATCCAAGAAATAGAAGAAGTTGTGAAGAAGAGTCCACGTCACAAGATAGCAGGCATAGAAGGTATAACCAATGAAGCAATCAAGGCATGCGGAGAAACAGGAATACAATGGATTCATAGAATCTTCAAGTCAGCCTGGACAGAAAGAGAAGTCCCCAAAGATTGGCAGAAAGCCATCATAATACCAATATGGAAAAAAAGGGCAACAAAAGAGAATGCAATATATACAGAGGCATATCATTATTAAGTCATGTTGGGAAATTATATGCTAAAATTTTGGAATCTAGAATCAAACCTATAATAGAACCACAGCTGAACATCGCTCAATTTGGGTTCAGAAAGGGAAAGAGTTGCACTGATGCCCTGTTCACACTAAGGCAACTCAGCGAAAACACCATAGAATATGACAAACAGCTCAACTTAGCATTCATAGACCAAGAAAAAGCCTTTGATAGAATAAACAGAAACAAACTATGGACCATACTAAGTGAATACGGAATTCAGGGCCAACTATTAGACAATATTAGAGCGCTATACCAAAATGCTCAAGCGTAGTACGAACAAGCGACGGCCTAACAGACGAATTTGAATTATCATCAGGAGTAAGGCAGGGATGTGTGCTTTCGCCTATACTTTTCAATATTTACATAGACAGGATAACGCAAGAAACCAAGACAGATAACAACCTCGATAACAACTACAATTTAATAAACGAACTACTCTTTGCAGATGATCAGAGTATAATTTACAACAACGAAAACAAACTTCAACAACACATAAATGCCCTGCAAGCCACATGCGAAAAATATGACATGAAAATTAACACCTCCAAAACAGAAGTCATGACAATAAGCAGGTCAACAGGTCAACTAAATATACACGTGAATAATGTCAAAATACAACAGACTCCAGAATTCAAATATCTCGGGAGTATATTCACAGCAGATGGAAAGATGGACAGAGAAATCGAGACTAGATGCCAGAAGGCAAATGCAGTGACATACCAACTGTCACCACTATTAAAACATCCAAGCATTAACATGGCAGTCAAACGACAACTGATAAACTGCATATTTATTCCAACTCTCTGCTATCAGTGCCAAACATGGCCCTGACTAAGACACAAGAAAGAAAGATTACAACATGTGAAATGAGATGTCTACGAAAAGCTGTCAACGTTACAAGGCGAGATAGAGTGAGAAACGAGAATATCAGAAGCATCGTTGGTACTATACCATGCATACAGTACATCGAGAAGCAAAGATTCAAGTGGTTCGGCCATTTAATGAGAATGGAACCACATTTACTACCATCACGTGCCTATAATAATCGACGCTCAGGGCGCAGAGCACGAGGCAGGCCAAGAACAAGATGGATAGATAACATCTCAGAGTCCCTGCGAAAGCATGGACTGACAACGTCAAGCGCAACACACCTGGCACAAGATAGAAACTAACTCTCCCACGACGCTTCACGGCAAATGTGGTTAAGATAAGATAAGATAAGATAAGATTTGTTTTTTTAAATTTGTCACTCCTGTTGTTCGTTTGCTTGATAAAGGCCTTGTTGGTCGAAACGTTGCTGTATTTTGTCATTGTTTTTGTAATTTGTAAAACTACAGTACTTTGTCATTTTATTTATATCGATTTACCATTCTTTCCAACTAACAGTATCTTCAGTCAGGACTGACTGAATGCAAGAATAAAGAGACTTGCTTAGCTGGTTTCAATATTGGATACATTTTTTCCGATCCAGAAGCACTTGAGCTGAAAGCTCTTCTGCTCGGTACCATGGACATCGTAACCATTCAGTTCGGTGCCACGAACACCCTAAATCTGGAGAACCTGTGACTTTTCTGTCAGTCCGCGGAATTGAACCCGCACTCACTAAGGACTTGTCACCCGTCGTCCAACGCGCTATGAACACGCTGGGCAGGCGGGCGAACATTGGATAAAGAAAGTGTTATGACAAAATCTTAGTACAATATCTATAGAGCAGAAAAAATGATCGACCGATGACAACTTTCAATACACAGTCATGCAGAGATATAGCGATTCCGACCAAAGCTCAAAGAACCACAGAGAATAAGTAAATAATGAGTTTATTTTTTTAAAGAATCCCAGTGTAATCACATGAGTCAATGAATATGGTAAATAAATAGAGAGTAAACAATTATTAATGGTCACTGGAAAAAAAAATTTACCCAACCCAGGAATCGAACCACGACTTTACTTATTACGTCCTCCATTGTTAAGCCCTGCAGACGAGCGTTTGTAGAGACCAACCAGCTAGCTCTCATTACAATAGAGAAATGTTATTGTATGATATTTATTACCAGGATTCAGACTGCTGGAACTGATCATAATGATGGGATAAAGTGGATAGATAAGATGAAACGATTTCTTCTCTAGTTTTTCCAACTATCGAACCGTTTGATGGCGGTCGTTAGTCTTTGCATTTATTTAAATAATTAATATTTTATTTGAGAATCGCAATAGCATAGTAATTAGTGCACTTACATTGTCGACGCGGGGTCTTCTTTCTTCTGTCTAATCCTGTCTTGCCTCACAGCGTCAGGATAAAATGAAATTGATAGATCGTATTACCGTCGGTGTCTTGTCTCGGATAGCAAGGGAACCAAAGATTAGTTTCACTGCGATCACAGCCAACTCTAAACTCATATGGCCAGCAGACTCAGGTACAAATTCTAGAAAATAAGAGCACAACCGTCACGTGACCTCGCATTGCAGTATTGGTGTATATAGACGAATTTCATTTTCCAATCAACAAAAAATTCTTAATCAAGGTTATATTATGCAACAAGTTAAGTTTATCAATAAGGAATATCAATATTATTAACATGTGTCATCAATAAATAACCATAGACTCATAGAATTGAGTAAAATTGCAAAAAAGCTTGCAGTGTTCTATCAAACATATACATAATCCAGCCCCCAACTCAAACTGGGTCAGAAATTCCCCAGTCAGTTATGCGGCCCAATATTAGAGTTGACTGTGGGGACTGCCTAGAGTAGTTGATAGTAGCTCGGCCTGCTAGCTGTGAGACGCCTCATAGCTCGGGTTCGAACCTACTGTCCGGCATTTGTTCGAGTCCCCTGGTCTTACTCAGGACGATAACGTGAGTACCTCCGAAGTCGGAGAAAATCTGCCTGTATGGCGAGGGAATACTAATTACGAGTACATTGAGCACACGGCTGCCAGTGTAAAGTAATTTACAATGTGCACGCTGCTGCCATTGTAAGAAATTGGAAAAACGGATTTTCACGCAAAATTCAGTTTCAGAGATGAAACTTCGTCTGAGTTGAAAGCGGACAAAAGAAAAAAAAAAAAAAAAAGAGTTGGCTGTGCTGCGACCTACAAGACATGTCTCGATGTTCAATGAAGATGATCCTCAAATAAACAATAAACAATGAACAATATTAAAAATTGGGAAAGTTTTTGTTCCATTTACTCTGATATTTTTTATCCGCAGGTTTCATGTGTACAATAAACTTTCAAGTTTGATCTCAGCAACCATCAAATTTTATTCTTAAGAAACACGTTCTGTCACTTGATCTAATTGAAAAATAAAGTTGCATTTGGCCTGTAGGTATAAGGTTTACCTGGACACAATTCGACAAATTTCAAGCAGTACTTTATAGTCTCCTTCTTCTTTGCGTTCGTTCTTTACGACCAATTTTAATCACTCTTTGTGATATATTTGATCTTTGCCAAGAACGTGTATACGTTCACATTGGTTTGGTAGGCCCCTAAACGTATAGACTTCTACACATGACATAGGACATGTGCATCCGATTTCAGTCAAACCTCCTTATTCGCCTCTTACGACATGCGTGGCAGGTAACAGTGGTTCTATTCTTTACACCCCAAATTTAGCCCCGGTAACCACTCGGGCGACTTTATAGTTACATGTCGTTTTTTTAAACGCCATAGCTTGGTGTTCTGTTAAATATTAATGGATGAATTAATAAGTAAAATATTTAAAATGTGTTACATAATTTATATATATATATATATAAACCATATAAAGCAAGTTGAATGCATTTGAAAACAGATGTCTGCGAAAAATTATGAACATAAAATGGAACGAATTCAGGAGAAGGGACGAAATCAGAGAAATGTCTGATCAACCACTAGTAACAACTGTTATAAGAAGATAATGGAGATATATTGGACACACCTTGAAAAGAAATGAAGGCATGTCGTAAAGAGCGGCTAAGATAGGTGCCTAGGGAAGCTACCCTAGTAAATAAAAGCGTCGCAGAAATCGGACGTGCTGGTCTAATTTTAAGCGCATAACTGGAACAACGTATAATCGCTCTTAGACTCAGATCACATACAAATCACAAAAGTAGTCGATATGGATCATTTGAAGAAGACTACTTTGGTTGATGCCGACGTCATGTCAATGATATGCCAGGATTTCAGTTTCATATACATACACAATTAAGTAAGTAAATAATATTGAAATCAAACCGACCTCAGTTAGATAACACAAAAACAGAATTCAGATCAAACAAGCGACTAAACAATAAAGAATAATTCCAGGAATAAACAAACAACACGCAAGCGCAGGCATGCACACGCACACACACACTACTATTTTAGATTGTTCCCAAATATCTCAAATATAATGATATAAACCAAGGTACATTCTTACCTGGCGTGTTCTCAAATGCAGAAGTTCGAAAATAGTTTTATCATATTCAAGGACCATAGTTTTATATCGTCATCTGAAACTAGGTCACGTGAAATATCAGATTGGAATACAAAAACTGGAAGAGAGTAGAAACAACACACGGTTCAAATATCACTGTATCAAATGTCCGATACGGATATAAAGGTAGAATTCCAAAAAATTATTAATGAAAATATTTTAAACGAAGTAGTATTTCACTGAACGTATAAGTGGTGCCTAGAAAATTAACTACTCGTTTACTGAAGTTAATGGGGTCGTCATGTAAAGGATATGCCAGGATTTGTATTTTTCAGTATTACATTACAATTTTTTCTTTCCCCGATCCATAAGCACTTGAGCTTTCAGCTCTTTGGCTCGGTGCCATGAACATCGTAACCCTTCGGTTCAGTGCCACGAACATTGTAAATCTGAAGAACCTGTGACTTTTCTGCCAGCCCGCGGAATTGTACCGCACTCACAAGGGCTTGTCACCCGTCGTCCAACGCGCTACGAACACGCTGGGCAGGCGGGCATCATTACAATTTATATGAATTTATTCAACCTTTTAACAATGTAAGTCGTCGTTTCACCTTGTGTGTTGTCTGCCAGATTGCTTAGCAAATATCTTGCTCTTGTTTAGGAAATACAAACGTACAAACGTACTGTACTTGTCACCAGTGAGTACACAATGAGACAGGTATACTTGACAATGACGTGATAAAATTGAACGTAGATCCTCTCACACCTGGAGATCATTGTGTCATGCATGCATAAACCTCAATAACAGAACCGACGTACGTGACTTTCACCTATCGTTCGTCTTACAACTTAGGAGATTACGTAGTTTCATGACAGGTATGCTAGAGACAAAAGGTGGTAGACAGTCCAACGTCAGAAAGAGATCGGAGCACACATGGTTACTCATCGAAGTGCAGTGATGACGGTTTTATCAATCAATCAACAACATTATAACTTATATATATTTCTCGAAATCATGTTTGTTTACATTCAAAGACAGTTTTATGGTTATTTCAAAGTATGTCTATCAGAAATATTCAACAAAAAAAATAAAGGATAAGCAAATCATTTTCATGTGTTTTTTATTTTACAATCGACAGACCTGAAGTCAACATTCCAAATTGTAGTCCGCGTAAAACCAGAAATCGCCGAAGAAGAAGACTTTTACTATCGGCAGCAGGGACGTAGTCTCCATGTGTGCTAGGCGTGCGCCGCACACCGATGCCAGGCCAGAAACAAAATTATTCGTTTCAGTGTTTACAACAATATTTACTAGAAAATAGTTATAGAGTAGCTATAAGTAGCTGTCTATTATTGAATTGATGCCACTGAACAAACTAATAGCTTGGTACGGGACTTCTGAGATTTTGCGTATATGCATGCTTTCCTTATTATCAGTGTCCCCCTCCATACAGGCGTGCGTTCTCCGACTTCAGAGGTGAGGTACGTTTGTTGATAAAGAAGCTACCTGACAGGTATTTTTGTCACAGGTATTTCTGTTGATAAAGAAGCTACCTGACATGTATTTTTGTCACAGGTATTTCTGTTAGATTACGTCGCATAAATCTACGTCTCAACTTTCTTCAAGCAGTCATTGGTTCTCTGCCACATTTTTGTGTGGTTCTAAGAAGTATATATTACAATCACATCTCTATTTGTCTGTTTCTGTCTGTAGGTAGATTCAGCTAGTTCGTCTTCTTTTTTTTTCTAAAACGTTTATATCTTATTGATGAGTTTGTGTACCTCTTTTTTATATCTATTCTCATATATAATCTCTTCTACTGTCTAATCTCTTCTACTGTCTAATCTCTTCTACTGTCTGATCTCTTCTACTGTCTGATCTCTTCTACTGTCGTCTAATCTCTTCTACTGTCTAATCTCTTCTATTGTCTAATCTCTTCTACTGTCTAATCTCTTCTATTGTCTAATCTCTTCTACTGTCTAATCTCTTCTACTGTCTGATCTCTTCTACTGTCTAATATCTTCTACTGTCTGATCTCTTCTACTGTCTAATCTCTTCTACTGTCTGATCTCTTCTACTGTCTAATATCTTCTACTGTCTAATCTCTTCTACTGTCTAATCTCTTCTATTGTCTAATCTCTTCTATTGTCTAATCTCTTCTACTGTCTAATCTCTTCTACTGTCTAATCTCTTCTACTGTCTAATCTCTTCTACTGTCTAATCTCTTCTACTGTCTAATCTCTTCTATTGTCTAATCTCTTCTACTGTGCAATCTCTTCTCTGGTCTTTCTTTCTTCTATTATGAAATCTCTTCAACTGTCTATTTTTTTTCTTTCATCTAATCTCTTCTTCTGTATAATCTCTACTGCAGTATATCTCTTCTGTCTCCTCCAGTCCTTCTTTGTATAGCTTACTACATTTATATTTTCCTTTCTTCAAGTAAGCCTCGAGGTCAGTCACTGACTCTCTAGTTGTAACGCAATTTCTTGCTTTGTCCTTGAAATTGTATGTATCCTAGCAACCAAACACACTATCTAACCAATTACTATTCAGCATGCCTCCTTGTTCATTTGTTGTTATATTCATTCAATTATCTAAAGCGTCCACACAGAATGCTGGAACTATCAAAAGAAGAACCAGATTTAAAAAGGAAGACAGGGGAAAAAAGTGGATAGCAGATTACCAACAGCAGTGCGCCTCAAAGAGCAATGTTACTCCGATACAGTGGATACAAAGCAAAAGGCCGTCCAGACAAAAGGTGGACCTCAGAGATAACAGATGCGATGAAAAACACTGTTTATAAAGCGTACACAAAAACCCGTTCTATAAACTCTTCTTATCGTGATGATGTGAGGCAAAACAGGATTAGAGAATAGAAGTAACGAAGAAATAGAAGAATCTAAAAAACATTAGATAGATATTCTACCTCGTCAACAGGTTCCTTTGTGGTACTAGTAAATTTCCATGGAAGAGTGTACGATAAATGAAACATTTTCCTAGATGTTTATCTGTTTTTCCTATCATTTCCTGACATGAAATTGGTGGAGTATTCCATCCTGTATTATTGTGTTTGCCCAGCGCACTAACCTAGTCTTCTTCTTTGCGTTCGTTCTTTACGACCAATTTTAATCACTCTCTGTGATATGTTTGATCTTTGCCAAGAACGTGTATACGTTGCACATTGGTTTACTAACCTATTACTTTACAAGTTCATTGTCTTGATTTAAATTGGGAAATACCAGGTCATTGTTATTTCTGTCTCTTAAGTGAAAACCAATAATAGAAGTAGGGGCGCAGGGTAGTGGTGAACAATATAACTATTACATGCATTTACATTCAGACAATGCTTCATATTGCACATACAACTATTGTCTATTCCCAGGTGGAAGATGGAGTTGGCTGTCCACTCATGCCGTTAAGCGTAAGAAAGGACAGGGATGTAAGGTTCGAGGGACGGGAATTTGCGTTCTAGGGCCAAATGAGTCGCCCTTGTTGTGTTATATCCGTGTTTATAGAGTGTGGTCTTGATATTGTCTATCCATCTTTTTCTTGGTCTTCCCTTAGCTCTAGTACCTGATCTCTTTTTATTGTATGCTGTTATTGGTGGTTGGTTGTATTTCATTTTCATTAAATGTCCAAACAACAGTATTTGTTGTCTTTCGATGTATTCGGTGCATGAAGTTATGCGTACTCTGCTTCTGATGTTCTCGTTTCATAGTCTATCTTTCCTTGTGACCCCACTGCCTTCCTCAAGCATTTCATTTCACACGTGGTGAACTTTCTGTGGTGTGTTGTGGTAAACTTGTAAGAGACCAAGTTTGGCACATAAAACGAAACATCAAAATACGTAATAAGGAAGCTAAACAAGTTTAACGAAAAATAGGATAAAACGACATTTCGACAAATATGTCCTTATAAAGCAAAATATAAAAGACAAATGGGATCCAAAATCTATCGTTCTATATGAGACACGACATAACAACATTGACACAGTTAATGATTGAAAGCCTAATTACTGCCCTAGTTAATAAAAATATATAAGTAAAAACTAAATAAATGTTGAAAAAGTAGAAATAGTAATAAATGGAGATATATAGAGAGAGACATTAAGGAACAAAAGCGAAGCATTCGAACAGGACCGTGCTGTATATTTTCTCAGTATGATGCAAGTCTTCGAAATGCCGCCCTTAAATGTTTTTTCTTTAAAATAACCTTCAATTGTGATTTTAATTTTGCTGCTTATACCACCCCTCTTACGGTGCCGCCTAATACGGCCGTCTCTCTGTATCATAGCATGGCACGGCCCTGCATTCGAAATAAGTTGCTACCGAATAATGTTTAGGACGTCATGGACAGAAAAGAGAAAAATCAGGGACATAATACCAGACTTACATATCATAGAGCATTTTCTCATAAACAACTCCCTGTCCCTGAAAATAAGTATTTCGGACACAGTGGGTTTGAGAGAACAGTAATGGAAGGTATGGTTCCTTATGTTAGAGGCAGGGGAAGACCAAGACGAAGGTGGCAGTAGGACATCAAAGAAACCTTGAATATGACGTTAGACGAGACGGGAGAACTTGCTAGAGACAACGTTTTTCAAGCAGGTTGGGAGGAAAGCGACGTTCTGAAAGAGACATGCTACTTGAGGATGAGGAGATATATAAAGGGGGTGTCAAGCCGAAGGTCTGACGTCATTGAACCGGCATTGACAACATATGACTGGGTACCTTTCCGCAGAAATGTCACGCCACCTGCCGAGAGTATTTCACAAGGCACACACTCCGTAACTTCGGCAATAATCCTAGGGTCTCTGAAAAAGCACCCGTAAAATAAACGGCGCGGTCCGAATTCGAACCTTCGACTAGCAATGCAAGGGCTTAACCACTTAGCCACAGAAACCTCCCGGAAATATGTATATCCACCTATACTCGTATTTCTACTTTTTCAATATCTATTTCATTCTATCTTCTCTTTCAGTATTATGCGTAGGCCTATTGTTGATGTAAACCTGTACAGGATGTACGTTTTCTTAAGTCAGCATTTTCGTCTATCAACTAATTGTCTATACCTTTTTCTTCAGTCTCTCCAAGATGATTCTGTTTAATATTTTTCCTGGCACTGATAACCACATTATTCCTTTGTAATTTATGCATTCTTTCAAAACCTCTTTGTTTTAGTAGCTAACTAGACATTGTTGCCCGTCTGCAGGTATTTCCTCAGTTTCACAGAGTTTGTCTAGCAATTTAAAGAACATCAACGTTGATGTATATTTGCCTGTTTTGACGGTATCTGATGTTATTTGATGTTTTTTATGCCACAACGAGTGGACCCAGTACGATGATGGATAAGGCAGGGGGAATAACTTCTTTTGTTTATCGACCGACTGGTGTAGGAGTACACAGAAAGTGATGTCGCATATAATATTCTGCGATTTAGGAAATATGGCGTCAAGTTGTATGAGTAATACTGGCCAACTATAGAGCAGAATAAGGAGTGAGTTTACCGGCAAATCATGTGAGTCATCATTATGATACATTTTGACAGCTGTCGATGAAGATCTTTGGAGTTGTCCAAAGTGATTTTAACCATTTCACTTCGTCCTATTTTGTGAACATATGAACGCATTTATATTACATCGTATACTGAGTTTCACCCCCAACACTTCCATAAAAGTAAATGGTGGAAGAGAAGAAGAATATCTGAGTTAGCCAGTGTTTTGATTTTGAGTCATCTTAAACAATGTAGTCAGCCAGTTTAAGGGCTCAATGAGTAGGGGAATGCCTAGAAATACCTGGAGTAGAGAGCCGGAGACTGATATTAAAATGATAGGTAAAACATGGAAATAATTGGAAGGGTAGCAAGTAAAAGGAAAAACTGAAAGAAGTTTGTTGAAGACCCGTGCTCCGTTGGGAGTTGAAAGGTGAAGAAGAAGAACAACAAACAAGCAAACGAGTAATTTTAGGTGAAAAATAATGTCGTTATTTGATTCAAAGAAATATGTATTAAACCATTTTATCCACTGTATCGGAGTAACATTGCCATTTGAGGTGTACTGTCTGTTGGTAATCTGCTTATGTGGTCGAACCATTTCATTTGTTGTTTTTTGATGAAGTTCAGTACTGATGTCAGACCAATCCCCCTCCCCCATCTCCCCAATATCTTAATTTCTAAACATGTCTCTTCTTGATACTCCTAACATTCTGTGTAGACACTTCATTTCTGTCGTGACGTATTTATTTTCCTATTGTTCGATGTCAGCGTCCAGATTTGGCTCTGATAGCATAATGTTAGAAAAAAGATTGTGTTATACTCTTTTACTCACGTGACTTGTAACACTCTTTTACGCAAGTGACATGTAACGCTCTTGTACTCACGTGACTTGTAACACTCTTTTACTCAAGTGACTTGTAACACTCTTGTACTCACGTGACTTGTACAATGTCCTCTTCTTCCTCATCTTAGCGTTCTTTCTGTGCGACTATTTTGATCATTCTTATTGGGATATATAATTGATCTTTGATAAGAGCGACTAATTTGATCATTCTTATTGGGATATATAATTGATCTTTGATAAGAGCGACTAATTTGATCATTCTTATTGGGATATATAATTGATATTTGATAAGAGCGACTATTTTGATCATTCTTATTGGGATATATAATTGATCTTTGATAAGAGCGACTATTTTGATCATTCTTATTGGGATATATAATTGATCTTTGATAAGAGCGACTATTTTGATCATTCTTATGGGGATATATAATTGATCTTTGATAAGAGCGACTAAATTTGATCATTCTTATTGGGGTATATAATTGATCTTTGATAAGAGCGACTAACGTTAAACCTCGGTTCTTATGCCCCTACTTGTGTATGGTACTATACACGGATAATGCAGGACTCACGTACAATGTCCGTATATCCTGACTTGTACATTTATATCCAGCTGATAACGTTACCCAGGGCCGTCCATTATATTTTCTCAGTATGATGCAAGTCTTCGAAATGCCGCCCCTTGAAATGTTTTTTTTCTCCGATAAAATAACCTTGGATTGTTATTTTTTTTAAACTGCCCAAAATGTACGAATACTATTTTTATTTTGAAAATATAAACTGCTTTTAAAATAATGATATCAACTACAACAATCTATTACAGTTTTACCCTTTTACTTCAGCAAATTCCTTAATTAAGGATGTGTAGTCTAGAGTGGCAGCCAAAGTAGATTCAATAGAAATTAATAACAGATTTCTAAATTTATTTGGTGTATTGAAATGCATAGACGTGCGATAAATCATAAATCGTATACATCAATATCGGACTAACATAGACCAACATAGAAAAGTGTTGCATACCGATTTTTAATTATTGAATGGTTCAAATTGTATTGTGATTTCGGTGATTATACCGCCCCCGTTCCACACCGCCTGTTGCGGCCGTTTCTCTGTATCATAGCTTGGCACGGCCCTGACATAACCAAATTGTATCTAATGTATTCTATCATCAATCTCAATCTCCTCTCTTTTTTTTTTATAAAACCCTGTAACCAAGCACTGTATTGATACACATTAATCTCATAAAGTATTTGCTGGGGGTTAATTTCTACCAACATTTCTCTGACAAAGGTTACAATACAGTTACACAAACATCTAATAATATAAATTTTTAAAATACTATGTAAATAAAACGCGTCTACAGATTTGACATTGCTTTTATCTATTACAGGTAGCGGTAACAGATATCACAATTTAGATGTTCGTTATCAGTCCAGTTTCGTATGATAAGATCTACCTGTCTACTAGCATTGGTTTACACTGAATAATGCTTACATGTCAGAGTTTTAACCTGTTTAATTGTAATGTAACCCCTGAGGATAAATTGACAGTATTTGATTCTAGATAGCATGGTAAAAATAAGTCGGATAGCAATTTATGACATTGTTCAGATTTTCTTGTACTTATTTATTAGATTAGATTCCAGGGTTTAAATTTATCTCTACAAGAAAGTATGAAGTCTGTTAGTGAAAGTCTGAAGTTAAGACATTTATCATGAGTTGTATCTTCAGTTTTCCGATATGTATAACATATGCTCAGCAGTAGACGACTAAGATAGTTGGGGCATGTAGAAGAATGGAAACTTATCGCATACCAAAACAAATGTTGTTCTGTGAACTTTCGGAGGAAGAGGCACCAGGGCAGACCACTGCTCAGATATAAAGATGTCTGCAAAGTCTCAATGAAAAACTTTTCTATAGGTCCCAGCACGTGGGAAGGACTAGCTGATGACAGAGTTGTGTGGAAAGCCAAATTGCGAGAGGACGCAGAGTCTTTTGAGAAGAGACTTATGTATGAGCTGAAAGGCAAAAGAGAAAAGCGAAAACTCAGAAGTTGTCACAGTAAAACACTTGCCAATTGACCGTCTGTAAAGAGACAAAGGACATATATATATATATATATATATATAATACGCCATTAAATATCACCCTTATGATGATATCTAATATATATACTCCATATCAGGTGCTCTCCATTATACAATACCCATGCCCCATACCCTCTGTTATACAATAACAATACCCCATACTATCTGTTATACAATACCAATGCCCCATGACCTCCGTTATATAATACTAATGGCCCATGTCCATCGTTATCCAACAAACATGCCACATGCCCTCTGTTTTGTAATTGTCATATCAGATACTTTCTCTGGGTAGATGACGCTCATGAGCCCAGGAGGGCAGGTCGTCTACGGGTCGCTGCCCTGAAAGACAATAGCAACCTGCTGCCTTGTGGGTTTTGGCTGGGGACAGCAAAAGGCTAACGGAGAGCGAACCCAGTAAACGCTGGTTGAAACCGAACACACCACTGAAGGATAAGCACTTGAACTCCAATAGGTACTGAAGGTGTGTGCACGTACATTCCGTTCTTGATGTTTGGCTGTTTATATATCACAATAGAATGATAAAAAGCGGCTTAAGAACGATCGAGAGAGAGAGAGAGATGCTTTCTGTTATACAATACTAGTGTCTCATAGCCAACATTATACAATAAATATGCCCCATACTGTCTATAATACAGTACCAAGTCCCCATGTCCCCATTAGGTAATAGCCGTATTAGATGCTCTCTGTTATAAAGTATTCACTCTTTTTGTATTTTGTTATAAAATATACATTTTCCATACACTCTGTTATACAATAACCATGTCCCATACACTCTGTTATACAATAACCATGCCCCATACACTCTGTTATACAATATCAAAGCCCCATGCCCTCTGGAATACATTACAAAAGCCTCATGTTTTGTTTATACAAAAAGAAATCCCACTTTCTTGTGTGTGTGTTTGTTAATTAACCACTCCTTGTGATTGACGAGGTTAGCGCCGTGATCACAGTACCCCCTCTCCCCCATCCTCAGGCAAGTCTTCCTCCGACTTCACAGCTACATACAATTTAGATCTCCAAGTAAAGGATCAGGGTCTCATGTAGCCCATCCACGTACCATATGTACACCAACATCTTTGGCTAAGTTGACATTATGGAATTTATGAAAGTTCGGTTTACAAGTGTATATATTAAATAGATACCTCGAATTGTTACCGGAGCTGTGCAGTTCGGGCTTTGTGCATTAATCTCGGAAGATGTGCGGATCATTTCTGTGGCAAGTGACTGATCCATATGGGCAAACCTGGTGCAATGAAGTCATATGTTGTTCTCTAAACACATTTCTCCTTCTTCTTCTTCTTATTTGTGTTTTGTTCTTTACGACCAATTTTAATAACTCTTTGTGATATGTTTGATCTTTGCCAAGAACGTGTATACGTTGCACATTGGTTTGGTAGGCCCCTAATCGCATAGACTTCTACACGTTTAGGACATGTGCATCCGATTTCAGCCAAACCTCCTTAGTCGCCTCTTACGACATGCGTGGCAGGTAACAGTGGTTCTATTCTTTACACCCCAAATTTGGGCCCGGTAACCACTCGGGCATCTAAACACATTTAAACTACTACTATTACTAAACCATCAAGTTTACAGTGGAACATAGTGCTGTAACAAATGCTCTAAATATTTCTAAACCATCAAGTTTACAGTGAAACATAGTGCTGTAACAAATGCTCTAAATATTTCTAAACCATCAAGTTTACAGTGAAACATAGTACTGTAGCAAATGCTCTCAATATTACTAAACCATCAAGTTTACAGTGGAACATAGTGCTGTAACAAATGCTCTAAATATTTCTAAACCATCAAGTTTACAGTGAAACATAGTACTGTAGCAAATGCTCTCAATCGATTTCTATTCTAGACTCTCTTCAGCTTTGTCCATGAGGTTGTTATCTCTCCGACCTCCACTTCTACTGTTCTTCGCCAAATAGTCACTGGCTTCTTTACTCTATTTTTGTCCAATGTGTGTTCCAATCAAATACATGTTGGGTTATATTGTCCGGTTGTTTTTGAACCCTTTCGCTGCTAAATACTTTCTGAAGGCTGAGCTAAAACTAGCTACTCTTTGTTTCTAGGTCACAAACGTGAATGTTCGTCTATAGCAGTGACAGTAGCAATGTGTAACGTGTTAACACGTCTTTAGCCCACAGAGGAGACATAATAACAGACGTGTTAATGCGTCTTTAGAAGTGAATGGGAAACGTATATATACGTCCTTAGCAGCTAAAGAGTTAAGAATGTTTAAAACCAATTATCTTCCACGTTTTACCCCCAGCTGTATTGTAAGTCAAGTAAAATAATTCTTTTTCATACATCAGAGTTATAGAGTATTAGGCCCATATTTTTCATTGACCTTCGGCATACGATGGGTTATGTGGTCAACATCACGCCTGCCGCTTTTACTTCCCAGTGATATTCCTGGTACCCATATGAAACTGGGTCAATCTGAGAGCCGTTACAGTAGGAAAAATACTCCACACCCACTGTGGAATTGAACCTGTACCATTAGAAACGAGTTCACTAACAACTACGCTACTGTGGATCTCTAGCTGTACCTTTATTATTTGCCGTTGTTGTATCTGACTCTCAGTCGATGCTTCACAAGATCCAGAAGGGCAGGTTTCGGTATGAGTGGATGTCGTCTATAGAAGTTTCTAATCTCCAGAGACTTACGTTGATATACTGTCCTGGACATGCGGGTGTTTACGGTAATGAGAGAGCGGACAGGCTTGCATCAACATCATCGATTGTTGGGGAATTGGAGATGGATAAGGGGGATATTTTTCGGTCTATTCGCGACTGTTTGTTGGATGAGGACACACAAAAAAATGTTGAGTCGATCAAACGATTTAGGCAGTGTGGCGTTACTCATTGTACAAGTAGAACTGGATGTCTGAGGGACAGAGTGAAGTGTGTTTAATCAGCGAGCCACAGGAACCATCAGTATGCATACTCTTCGATATATGTTGGAGGGACTGAGCACCTATGGGTCTGCCCGGAGTGCAATGACGTCAGTTTAGTTAACCAATAACCAATAACTTTATTTTGTTATCTCATCTGGTAATTTTTAGACAAATTAATTGAGAAGCTTAGACAATTACAAATTATATTCAAAATATCAAACATACTAACAAACAGCACGCAACACGCCTGGCAGAAGATAGAAAACTAACTCTCCCCACGTCTCTTCACGGCAAATGTGGTTAAGATAAGATAAGATAAGACTAACAAAAAGCAATCGAGTAATTTTTGGTGAGATATATTATTATTTTGATTAAAATTGTTGTTAATGAACAGGGGCGTCCATACGTTCAGGCAATGAAGGAGGCAAGCACCACCCCCTGGAAAATGTTTTTTTTTAAATAGTTTTATGCGAATCTGTTCTTCTCCATTTCCAGAAGTAAACTACCAACTTATTTGTTTATGAAAAATTTTCTGGAGACGCCCATGATAATGAATAAGTAAACAAGCCGAACTAGCTGATATAGACGCCCGTGTGATGTTGGGGCCCGCAAGGGAAGCAAAGAATATTAACACTGCAACCTACAATGCATGTCGTAAGAGGCGACTGATGTAGGCCCTTGGGATGCTACTCTAGTAAATAAAAAGAATCGCAGAAATTGGATGTGCTGGCCTACTTGTAGGCGCATAACTGGCACAACGAACAGTCGCTCTTAAGCTCAGATTATATACAAATCACACAGAGTGGTTGACAAGGGGTCGATATGGAGCGTTAGAAAAAGAAGAAGAAGAAACTGATACAGACGCAAGTAATAAACAAGCAAAACTAGAAACACTTGAGAAGCAATTTGCTAAAACGCAGAAATAAACAAGCAAAACTAGAAACACTTGAGAAGCAATTTGCTAAAACGCAGAAATAAACAAACAAAACTAGAAACACTTGAGAAGCAATTTGCTAAAACGCAGAAATAAACAAGCAAAACTAGAAACACTTGAGAAGCAATTTGCTAAAACGCAGAAATAAACAAGCAAAACTAGAAACACTTGAGAAGCAATTTGCTAAAACGCAGAAATAAACAAGCAAAACTAGAAACACTTGAGAAGCAATTTGCTAAAACGCAGAAATAAACAAGCAAAACTAGAAACACTTGAGAAGCAATTTGCTAAAACGCAGAAATAAACCAGTATTATACGCTACCTGTTAGTAACGCCTTTGCTGGCGGTGTCAAATACGGAATTTACACATGGCGGATGAACTGTGCCAACGATATGTTTCCATTGCATCAAATTCCATAGAACACTCTGCAACTGTTTTACAAAGTAGATTATTAACTCGTTACGTACCATTGACTACTTCAGTAGAGTAAAAATATGAACCAAGCACGTTATTATCCACTTTATGGTCTGTCACATATAGTACTTTCTTTCACTTTGCATTAAACCAAGTTTATATATGTCATTTTTTCGTCTTTACAGATGGTGAATAGATACATGTTTTACTATGACAACTTCTGATCAGAGTTTACGCTTGTCTCTCTTACCTTTCAGCTCATCCATAACTCTCTTTTCAAAAGATTCTGCCCCATTGCGCAATGTTATTTTCCACGTAGCTTGGCCATCAGGTAGTTTTCCTCATTTGTTGGAACCTATAGAAATGTTCTTCATTGAAGCTTTGCAGACATTCTTATAGATAAGAAGTGGTCTGCTTTGGTGCCTGTTCCCTTTCCGAAAGCTCAGAAAGCAGCAATTGTTGTGGAATGTAACTATTGTCCATTCGTCTCACATGCCCTAACCATCTTTATCTTCTATGCTGATCATGCCTGTGATGAAAGGCAAGTTTGCATGTTGCAGTACTTCAGAGCTGGTTATCTTGTCATACCACCTTCCAGATTTGTATCGTAACTAAGAGTAATAAAATAAATACATAAATGTCTGGTGTATTTGATAGCATATAGTAATTTGATATCTACAGCAAACAATGTAGACAAGATAGATCTGTGGCATAAAAACTATGATTCGTGAAACAATTTGCAGTCAGAACTCGGTTAGAATTTTCTGCGTGGAAAGAGTTGAGCTTGAATGTTTTAACGATCCTGTTTATTGTCTATTTTTTTCGTGTGTGTGTTTTGTTCTTTTTTCTACCCCAGGAGAAAAAAATAAAGAAAGCTAAAAGTACATTGTTGTTTATTGTTTAATACCTGACTCGTTACAAGAGAAAGAGGCAAACTAAAGTACATTGTTACATCAAGAATACTTTAGAAATAAATACAAGAAATATTTAACCAAAAATGTTGAAGATACTAAACAGTTTAATATAATGGTAGAGAAAGAAATGAATACATATTAACAATGACAATAAAACTACAGATTTTTTCATTTTTTCGATCCAGAAGCACTTGAGCTTTCAGCTCTTCGGCTCAGTGCCATGGACATCGTAACCCTTCGGTTCGGTGCTACGAACACTATAAATCTGGAGAACCTGTGGCTTTTCTGCCAGCCCGTGGAATTGAACCACACTCGCAGGGAGCTTGTCATCCGTCGTCAAACGCGCTACAAACACGCTGGACAGGCGGGCAAACTCCAGATTTAGAAGTATATGATACCGATGTTTGCAAAGGCTATTCTGTGCACATGATGATAGTGATGACAAAGAACTCCTTCGGTGATCTCTGATCATGCACTAAATCCACTACAGTCAGCTTCTGGTCTGTCACGTTTCCTCAAATCTTAGTTTACACAGGAGATGACAGTCTTGCAGGAGATATTCCGGTGTCTGTTTCGCCTGTTGACACTGGTAGAGAGATGTTTGACTTATTCATTGTCTATGTAGTGTTTGTTAATAGAAGTGAAAGAGGTGAAATCCGGTGCTGGTGAATTTTCACTTTATTTGACATCCATTTAAGTTCTCTTCCTAGGTTGTCAGGAGATTTTGGTTTTTTTAAAACAGGAGATCAATAAACAGACATCATCATCAAGGTGCGTATCCTTTATATTCAGTATATATATATGGAACTGCAGTAAAACTATTTGATTGGCAAAACACGTAATTACAAAGTACTGTAGTTTTACAAATTACAAAAACAATGACAAAATACAGCAACGTTTCGACCAACAAGGCCTTTATCAAGCAAACGAACAAACAGGAGTGACAAATTAAAATGAAACACAAATGGACGACCAAATACAAACGTATCTAAGGAAAATCTGGAATAAAACGAATAACGAAATAAATGTAAAACAAAAACACACATAAAAACTAGAAATAGAAAGGAAAAGAAACAATGAAACATCTAGTAAATATATAACTTGAATACATGCAACATATACCCATATAGATTACAAAGCATGGGAAGAGAAAGTACTAAGAAGCATAAGAATGTAATACGTTGAGCCCGCGTGGTCACAAGGTACCATACAAAGAAATCAACCGATTCTCCAGAGCAAATCGACTGCGATCATCCGAGGAACATGATCGGATGGCTGTGACCTGGACATCGTGAGCACCTAAATGGCCAGTATCATTGAAATGGGTGGCTACAGGGTCACAGAGCATTGGCGTATGTCGCGTAAGTGTTGGGCGAATCGGTCACTGAGCCTCTTGCTTGTCTCGCCGATATAAGCCTTGTTACACCGCTTACAGATAATGGCATAGATAAGATTACGGTAAATCATGATGTGTTGAAGTCATCATCATCAGCAGTTCTAGAAGACTAGACCTTCGGGAGAACATCGCTAAGACATACTGTCTCTCAAATGATTTTGAAGTCGTCATCATCATCAGCAGTTCTAGAAGACTAGACCTTTGTGAGAACATCGCTGAGACATACTGTTTCATAATGACTTTGAAGTCTTAATTATCATCTTCAGAGACCCCTAAGTACTGGACACATAGACTTGCATAGGAATAGATCAAGTTGTGTTTATACTTCTTATGGATATAAGCCAGAGTGGAACGTTAGGTACGTTATATTAGAGATATATACTTAAGTTAGAGATATTCTTTTAGGTGTTAGAAAAGTGTTTACAAATATTAATTTTGTTGTTGGGTTTATGTCATTTGAAATAATGTATTCTACATGTGATAAAAACATGTATTTGTTTGTTGAGAAATAGTTAAATACATATATAAATTTGAATATCGACTTGAGTAAGACAGAGAGAGAGAGAGCATGTGGATACGAATGACTGAGATATACTAGTGACCAGGAAACAGATCTCTCTTTCTGGCTTTACCGTGCTCGGTGTTGGCACGACTACCCACACTACCACAGTACCTTTTATGTCTTGCAGTGACTGGGATATTCCCCCATCCATTTCTTCATCCCTTACTGCTACACTTATTGTTAAACTTAACTTGTTACATAATATAACTTCGATTTAGTATTTTGTGTTGATTTTAAAATGAATTCGTCTATATACACCAATACTGGAACGCGAGGTCACGTGGTGTAGTTGTGGTCTGATTTCCCATAATTCTTATAAATGAGTCCGAAGGCCTATAAGTTTATAGTTGGCTCTGAATTAACCAACAACACTCTTGTATCCGATTCGATAGGCGAACGTTTAGGTATTACACTTATCCTTCCCACAGACTTGTCTGCACATAAACAATAATTACAAGAAGAAATTTTTACGAAAAATGAACTGTAAAATATCTTAAAAAGAGTCACCGATATTTGTAAAAGAGTTCCCAGTCTTATCATGTCATCTAACACTCTATAGAAACTAAGGCAAGAAGTATGTATACATTAGCGACTCGATCCTGGTTTCCGGTGAAAATATTCATTCGTATTAACTTCCGGTGGAAAGATCAACAGTTTTGCAAGAGGAAATAAGAGAAAGGTATTCCTGAATGAGTAGCATGTACACCTATAGTCTTTGAATACAAACAAGCAATACTCATGTTGAGATAGACACCCTTCTAACAATAACAAGAATGGGTATCTATGCATTTGGCTTCAATAGTACTCGTTTGCGTTCAATGTGAAACGATCAAGTTATTTATGAAGGCCAGATCGTTGCCTTCTAATATCTGAGATGGGAAAAAAAAAACACAACAGCATTGGTTTCGTGTTGAACACGTAAATTATTCGTATGCAATTAAAAATAGATAAGAATGGGCTGGAAACCCATCCCTGGCCAAAAAAAAACAAACTATTAGCAACTAAAGTAAGGTTTCTATTAATTTTCACCATTCTCAAAATGACATTGAGAATTTTCACCGTTTTAAAAGCCGAAGGAGTATTGCACAAAGCACGAACTCAGTAGCTACAGCAACAAACCTAGGGGTCTCCGGAAAAAACTCCACTCATAAACAGAATGGCGGTTCATGACTCGAACCCACGACCTTCGACTCACAAGTCAAAGGGCGTAACCACCTAGCCACAGAGACCACTGGTGCTACAGAGTTCGTGCACTGCCGCTGAGATCTTCCTGTGTAAGAAAGAGATGTGAGCACATGTGGTTATTCCTCAAAATGTAATTATGATTGTCCTATCAATCAATCAATCTATCAATCAATCAGTAACAGCATTAAGTACACATAAATAACAAAAGTATTACTTTGTTACCAAACAATCAATTTACCACAGGAAGTAACAATCCATGCCTAGTTGACCACTAATTGCTCAACTAAATCAGAATCACAAAATTAAGATAAGGAACTAACTAATTTTCTTCGTCTCATTATTTACCCCTAATCATACTAGAAAATAATAGCACTGGTAAAGACAATTATCGAATCATGCATCACTACAAAGAAGAGAAGAGAAACACTACGCAGAAGATGGATTCAAAATCTGACTGATGATTTGAACATAACGGCAGCAGAGACGGTGACTATCTAGTTTTATGGGGGGTTTTATTTAAAAGTAAAGGACCTTGTTACACCACGACGTATTTAGCGTAATACGGTGTAAGGCACGCATTTTTCATTGACCGTCGGCACACGCTGGATGATGTGATCAACATCACGCCGGTCGCCTTTACTTCCCAGTGCTTTTCCTGGTACCTAATTGAGATTAGGTCGAGAGCCGTTACGGTCGGGAAAAATTCCCCCATCTAGCCTAGAGATAGAGAGAAATTCAGAAGAACTGTTATAGTGGCTAAGTTATGTTTCAGGACAAGCTATTTGATGATCAATAATACTATAACTTAATTGTGGTATACGAATTTGGATTGAAATTGTTTGGACATAAATATGAGAAGTTCAGCAAATGTTTTCCCATAGGTAGAAATACGAGGACAAAATGTAGCTCTCGTCTGGAGATCAAATGTTAGAAAATTGCATTTTAAAATCGATTCAGTATGTCGACGAGTTGTTTTCGAAATCTAATGCTTGAATGCAGTGGCGGCTCGTCAATAAGGGCAAATGGGGCCGGGCCCCACCAAAAATAATGTATAACGTGTATTTATTATTTTTCAAATTAAAATATAGCAATAAAAAATCACGATTTTTCCGGAAAAAATGTCTGGCCCCACCAACAAAAATGATCACGAGCCGCCACTGCTTGAATGACTGTTAAAAAAATGCAGAGGTTCAGCTGAAGTAGATTACATCAAACTTTGACATTGAAAACAATGAGATTTTTAATGTCTTGACTAAGTGCCTAAAAACAAACCTACAAAACACTGTCTTTTCCGGAGGTTAAAACTCTTGGTTTGGTCACATCTAAACTCCACAGTATATAGTCTTCTACAACAGAACATCGGGAAAGAAGGCAAGAGGAAGACCACGGAACAGATGGTTAGATGGCATAGCAGAATCCTGTCAAAGAGCCATAATAACAATCACACAAGCCACCAGAACAGCACAAGACAAAAACAGAAAGCCACGACACTAGGCAACAACCCGGTAGCAGTGTGACGACACTAGGCAACAACCCGGTAGCAGTGTGACGACACTAGGCAACAACCCGGTAGCAGTGTGACGACACTAGGCAACAACCCAGTAGCAGTGTGACGACACTAGGCAACAACCCGGTAGCAGTGTGACGACAAAAGAAGAAGAAGGAGAAGAAAACTCTTATAACGAGAAAATCTGCAGTAGATTAGAAGACAAACACTGTATATTATTATGGAACAGACTTTCTCAAAGGCCTGATCAGAACAGACCATGTAATTATATTTTGTTTGCGCTCTTGACACTACAGACTCAACGGACACTTACATAGACTAGAAAGAAGTCAAACAGTTCTCTGCTAGTGTCAACAGGCGTAATAGATACATGAGCATGTTCTGCAAGACTGTACTTTCCTGAGTAAACCGAGAAGCAACATGTGATCACAACTGGACGACCTGAAACTTAAGCTTATGGAAGGAAATCTGACAGACATGAAACTAACTGCCCAGCTTGTGGTCCACAGTGGATTAAGAGCATGACCAGATATTACCGAAGTAGAAAAATGCCAGTCTTATACAGGGTGTTCAAGATAAAAGTAGCCCAATTGACTAAAGCCTGTAAATTGGGCTACTTTTATGTTGAACACCCTATATAATCAAATGAACATCGGAGGTACACATCCTCTCAACATTGAAATTTGTTAATTGATATATCCGATGTTGATTGATCTGTAGATAGATAGGTAACAGGTAGAGGAACCCTTTTTATTGGTTATTGGTTACTAAACTAACGTCATTGCACTCCGGGCAGACCCATAGGTGCTCAGTCTCCCCAACAGATATCGAAGAGTATGCATTCTGATGGTTCCCGTGGCTCGCTGATTAAACACACCTCTCACGCATCCAGTTCTACTTGTACAACGGGTAACTCTAAACTGCCTAAATCGCTTGATCGATTCAACATCGATTTTAGTGTCCTCATCCAACAGACAGTCGCTTCAATCTCCAATTCCCAACAATCGATGCTGTTGATGCAAGCCTGTCCGCTCTCTCATTACCGTAAACACCCGCATGCCCAGGACAGTATATTCACCTAAGCCTCAGGAGGTTAGAAACTTCTATAGACGACATCCACTCATACCGAAACCTGCCCTTCTGGATCTTGTGAAGCATCGACTGAGAGTCAGATACAACAACGGCCACAGTAAATGAAGTCCCAGAGATCCAATGGAAGGCACCAATAACGGCCTCAACCTCCATCCTCATACTAGAAGTAATTGTCCTGTATGCCCCACTTTGCTCTCCAACAACCCTACCATGTTCATTAGCCAAGAAACCCCAGCCGGACTTCTCACCCCGTTGAACCGAACCATCGGTATATAAAACAACATCATCAGCCCTTGCATTATCTTCTATCAGCTGCTTAACTGTGAGATCAGCCTTCATGTTGCCCCAATCTCTACATTCTCTACCAAGAGTAATGATAACGTTGAGATAGTTGATCATGCTACCATCTGTTGGGATCTATTCTTTACTTTTGTATGCATATTTTCTTGTCTGATCTGCTGGAGGACCAGTCAACGGTGCACGAACCCCGTAGCACCGGCTGGAGCCCTTTTATACCACGTGGTATATAGGAAAATACGGTGTTCATATTTTTCATTGACCGTCAGCACACGATGGATGATATGGTCAACATCACACTGACCGCCTTTACGTCCCAGTTCTTTTCCTGGTACCAAATTGAGACTGATTCGCCCTGAGAGCCTCTACTGTCGGGAAAAAAAAATTCCACATCCACTGTGGACTTGAACCCGAACAACTAGTCTGAGAAGCGAGTTCACTAACAACTACACTACTGCAGCTCTCTAGATAGATATATAAAGGATCGCGCGAGAGAGAGAGAGAGATATGTACATTTACACATTTGTCTATATGTAAGTCTGTTTGTCTGTTATCTTCAGTAGTAATTTAATCTCTTTTATAACTTCCTTGAAGTATAAAGCATCAACAAATTTCCCCCAACAAGATCTGTCTTGAGCAAGTAAGCTTAATTAATTCTAAGTCTTTCCCAACTCTTCTCTCTCTCTCTCTCTATCTATAGTTCGTCTCCCTGTCTTTATAGATGTTCCCCTACTCCTCATGCCCCACGGATCCCATTTCATAGCCACATGTGGATGTCTGGTCTTCGGTATTTTTAATATATGTCCCAACATCTTACATCTTTTTTTTTTTTTATCTCGTTGATATTGTTGATGTATGTGTGTCGTGTGATCTCAGTATTAGGTATCCTTTGATCCCAACGAAGTCGGATCATTGTTCTGAAACATCTTCCTTCGAAGCCTCTTATGCGTATTTATGTCTATCTTTGCCCTTGTATTCCATGTCTCTGATCCATACAGTATCGCTTATTTTATAATTGGTAACCCTTAATAGTAAATGCTCCCATGACGTCACGATCCAAGATAGAAGTAATGTTTTTGTTACCATTACAAGATTCTAAGTGAACATCACTGAAAGCGGAAGTTTAACTGATATTATTTACATAACGTTCATCAAATTTACTCAGCAGTTTCTGAATACACACTACTGAAGTATATAAGCAAGTATTATCTGCTTTGAACTACTTAAACTCATCTAAGACAGGGCTGCAAGATCTTATCAATAGAGATGTGTAATACGCCACTAACGCCTATGGTTATTCTGTGTTATTTACCCAGTATGTACTATTTGTAATTGCCACACCCACTGCATTGTGGAGAGGGGCTCAGGAGAGCTAAAGGCTAGGGAAGTAAACCCTGATAAAAACAATCCCCACTGCCTTGTGGGTCAGCACGGTAGTGCAGAGGGCTAGAGGAGTAAACAATGACCAAAATTCCGGAGGCAGTTGATGGTTAAGTGTGTATTCCTTGCCATCTTCTGGCATCTCCTGCAACCCCTGCTTGATTCCAGACGTATAGACGTTGGATGAAACAGTAGGGTAGAGAGGGGGTTTGTGCAAAATGAGCAAGGCACATTCTCCATATCAGGTGCCCAGGCTATGCACAAAGAGAGATCTGCCTTCCATCATAGACATGCTCAGCAGTAGACGACTAAGATGATTGGGGCATGTGAGAATAATGGAAACTTTTTGCATACCAAAACAAATGTTGTTCTGTGAACTTTCGGAGAGGAAGAGGTACCAGGGCAGACCACTGCTCAGATATAAAGATGTATGCAAAGCCACAATGAAGAACTTTTCTATATGTCCCAGCACATGAGAGGACTAGCTGATGACAGAGTTGTATGGAAAGCCAAATTACGAAAGGGCGTAGAGTCTTTTGAGAAGAGACTTATTTATGAGCTGAACGACAAGAGAGCAAAGAGAAAACTCAGAAGATGTCACAGTAAAACACTTGCCAATTGACCGTCTGTAAAGACGAAAAAGGCCATATATAAGAGTAAATGATAATTTTCACAATTTATTCACTTTAGTGGAGCGTCTTGCAGAATGGATTAGAACGCGAGCCCCAAGCGGAGACCCGAGTTTAATCCCCGTAAGGACAAGGAGGGTTTTTTTTCTCTCGAGGTCATAAAGGAAAGATTCTAGCCTGAACAGTTTCGCAGTGATTGCACTAGTCATGAAGCTATTAAATTTCACAGTCACGTGTCCCCACTGTCATACACCGCCCTAAAAAGCGATATTACAAGCAGTAACAACGTAACAACAAAGTTTTATTCACTTTAAACAGGAGGAACGTCTGGCCGAATGAATTAGAGCGCGTGCTCCCATCCTGGAGACCCGGTATGCACTACCCATGCGACCATTAAATTTCCCATGCTCATGCACCCCCTCCCTGTTCTACGCCGCTGTAAAACGCGGTATCACACTCAGTAAAAACACATTTTATTGAAATATCACATTAACAGAATGTTGTGTATAGGTATTTACACCTTGTATAAGTTAATTACATATCCTTTACGGGACTTTGAGAATCAACCCTAGCTTTTTAACGCTGTTTGTGATTTTCTTAGGCATTATTACGTTCAGTAGTTTGCCATTGCTTTCTAAACGGATGGTTCCATCGTCCTTTTGTTAAATTCCACTCGAAACAATTTGCAAAAAAAAAATGCCCGTAGCGTGATTCGAACTCAGAACGTCGGGTTAATAGACCGAGTCACTATATATAATACCTTGTATACATATCTCATTAAAACTGCCGGAAACATTTCATAGCTTCTTGATCGGTTATTATTAGCAGTTCGTTCTAAAATGTACAATTTCATTTCCGCTCAGCTGGACATTCGAGAATTTTTCGTTATTTATAAACAATAGTTTCATCGTAGAAGATTGGAACACATGAAGAACACATTCAGTATTAACAAACAATAAAATACATAGAGAGAGAGAGAGAGACAAGATGCTAAGAGACGTGGTGCAGATAAACAGGATGCAGAGCAATTGCTCTTAACCTTTTCATCTGACGCCCTCCTTTTAATATGAGGGAAAACTACCACGCTCCCATCCTCAATTTTATCCTCATTTTCCACCACCAAATTAACTGGAGCGACGGCATCAAGAAAATCCTTTAGAGAATTAATAGCAGCTTACAAATTACAAAGTACAACAGTTAACAAGCACACACAAGATCACTATATGCCCTCTTTCCCCCACCACTTCTATGAAGAAGTAAATTGTGAAAGAGAAGAATTAACAGTAATTTCCAAAAGAGCAAATGAGAACAAACATGTTCTCACTCTGAGCTTTATAACAGCACTGTCCCCAACATTGGGCAGGGAGAAATGTAAACGTTAAAAACATTATTATGGTAGTGGGGGCGGGGAGGTCTCTGTGACTAAGTGTTCTATTTCTTCTTCTTTGCGTTCGTTCTTTACGACCAATTTTAATCACTCTTTGTGATATGTTTGATCTTTGCCAAGAACGTGTATACATTGCACATTGGTTTGGTAGGTCACTAAACGCATATACTTCCCGTTTAGGATACACGCACCCGATTTCAGCAGCGCCGGATTAGCCTAGTAGCAGAAGTAGCAAATGCTACGGGCCCCCCGCTTCTAGGGGGCCCCGCGCCTATGTGACAGAGATGAAAATGGAAAAAATAACCAGATGTTATATTAAAAACACGCACGCTATTTGAATTTTTAAATGTCGTGTGTGATGGTGCTGAATTCAACGAAATCGAAGCAGAAAATACAGAAGACGTGTCCCACTGTGTAGTAGATATAGAAGCATCATCATTACCAATATTACCATTAAGGTCAGAAACTCTTCACGATTTAGCAACATTTTCCACAAGACAAACTGAAATCGAATGTACAGCAAGCCCTCCCAATTTAGCCATATCATCTTCAAGCCAAAGGGAGGCAGAAAGCACAGCACATGCTTCTAATGTAGCAACATCATCTACAAGCCAAAAACACAACGAAAGTAAAATGTACTCCAACGATATTGGTGAATGGCCAAACAACTTCAATCGAGATTATTAGATTGTGAAAGAAAGTAGCGAAGTGCAACATATGAACAGTGATTTCATGTCTAAATAAAAAAAAATAAAGGAAACAATCCACGATTTTGTCGAAAGTCGTTTTTCACATACACACATACACCAACAAACAAAACTCAAGTGAGAGATTGGTTGTGTTATACAGAAACTAAAGGACAACTGTTCTATTTTGTTTGCAAAGTTATTGATTTAGGCTGTACCATAGAGTGACTGAGAGCCGCTGTAGCGTAGTTGTTAGTGAACTCGCTTCGCAAGGCTGGTGGTCTGGGTTCAGCTCCGCAATGTGCGTGGAATTTTTCCCGACCACGACGGCTCTCAGGTCGACCCAGCCTCAACTGGGTACCAGACATGCTCTGGGAAAGTAAAGGCGGCCGGCGTGATGCTGACCACATCACCCATCGTGTGCCGACGGTCAATGAAAAATATAAGCCTAACACTGTATTGACCTATATACCACAAGGTATGAAAGGGTTCCTTTAGTTTACTTTCTTTTATAGAGTGACTGGTGTATTTGGAATACTCCGGCAGTTAAAATCTATTACAGCAGAAAAGATCTTGAAAAGAACTCCAAATATTGTCAACTCTTACCAAGAGGATTTGGAAGAAAGCCTAGGCGACAAACTTATGCAGTTCATTGAACTTCGTAAAACTAATGTACCTGCTGCTATTAGCAATGAAAAGCATGAGGCTCTTGAACTGCAATTTTATAAACTTATAATGGAAAATTCACTAGAGTCGTGTTTCCCAAATGTAGAAATAGTCTTACGAATTTACTTGTGTTTAATGATTACTAACTGTAGCTGAGAACGTTCTTTTTCGATATTAACACGTATAAAAAGTGAGTTCAGGAAGATGATGGGACAAGATCGTCTAAATAACCTCATGTCGTTGAATGTAATTTACTAAGAGGAATTGATTTGTCTAGTATTATCTCTAAATTTGCTCACATTAAATCGAGACAAGTTTGTTTGTAAAAGTTTTGTTTTATTTTATTATCATACAAAACCTAGGGCCCGCGCTAAAATTTGCTACGGGCCCCGCGCTAGCCTAATCCGGCACTGGATTTCAGCCAAACCTCCTTATTCGCCTTTAATGACATTCTTGGCAGGTAACAGTGGTTCTATTATTTACACCCCAAATTTGGGCCCCGGTAACCACTCGGGCGCTAAGTGGTTATGACGTTGCTTTGGGTCCGAAGGTCGTGGATTCGAATCCGGACCATCTCATTCTGTTCACGGGTGCATTGTTTTATATAGGCCCCTAGAATTGTTTTTGGAGCTACGGAGTTTATGCTTTGTGCAAAACCCTCGGCAGGTGGTGTGCCATTTCTGCGGACAGAGACCGAGCAATATAGGGTAAATCCCGATACAATGAAGTAAATCCTATATTGCGTATATCCATCTCTATCTTCTGATCCTTTGCTTAGGGAAATAAATTGTACGTACTTCTGAAGTCGGATTAAAGCTCGCCTAAATGGCGAGGGAGACTGATAATAAAGGAAAATAAGCCATCAAACAAAAACCAGTCAGATGCGTCATAGTATGTGCCATGACTACGTCTGATTTCGAATGGGGACAAAATTAAGTTAACGAACAAGAGGTTTCTTTCATGAAATATATACAGACACTCGAAAAATGTAATTAGTTAGTTTTTTTTTTATTATACAGTAACAACTACCATCATTCATTTTACAAGGAGGATCAGTGGCGGCTCGTGGTCATTTTTCTTGGTGGGGCCAGACAAAATTTTCGGAAAAATCATGTTTTTTTAGTATTTACTATTATTTGTCTATTCCGGGAAGTTATTCCCCTTTCGGTTTTTAGGGCCGGGCCACTGGCCCTTAATGATGAGCCGCCCCTGAGAAGGATTAATCACAAGTAATTATGTTGGCTTTATGTCTATTATTACTTCTATTGAGAAGTGAGTGTGCTTAACCAATATTGATGGAGACTGAAGTAAAACTATGTAGAATGGCGAAACACGTAATAACAAAGTACTGTAGTTTTACAAAATACAAAAATAATGACAATAGACAGCAACGTTTCGACCAAAAGGTCTTTATCAAGCAAACGATACAACAAAAGTGACGAATGTCACAGAACACTACATATAGATTTGGACAAAGATATTACAACGGTTAAAAATGAGGGGAAATATGTGACTAAATACGAGTAACGAAATAAATACAGAAAAATTAGAAGTGGAAAATGAAGAGAAACAATACAAAAATCAAGTAAATATCTGATTCATATACATTTAACATTAACATATATAAAATACAGAGCATGAGAAGAGAAAGTACTAAGACGAATATAGAGCGTTGAGTCTATGAGGTCGCAAGGTACCATATAAAGAAATAAAGGCCCGTCTGTCCAGCGTGTTCGTAGCGCGTTGGACTACGGTGACTATCCCTCTGTGTGTGCGGGTTCAATTCCGCGGGATGGCAGAAAAATCCACAGATTCCCCAGATTTACGGTGTTCGTGGCACCGAACCGAAGAGCTGAAAAGCTTAAGTGCGTTTGGATCGGGAAAAAAAAATAAAGCGATTCTCCAGAGCAAATCGACTACGATCATCAGAGGAACATGATCGGATTGCAGTGACCTGGACGTCGCGAGCACCCAAATGGTTAGTTCCAAGTGTGTTTAACCAGCGAGCCACGGGAACCATCAGAATGCTTACCCTTCCACTTCTGTTAGGGAAGACTAACCACCTATGATTCTGTCGGGAGTGCTGTGACGTCAGCTCAATAACCAATACTTCTGTGGTGATGTGTTTCATTGTGGTTTATTGATGGGTGACATGGCTTAATTTGTGCCATTATAATTTGTGCCTTCAATTAAACATTTTCCTTTCTCTGTCATCGAGTTATAAATGATGATATAAATCTAACACTAGATATGACAGCTTCCAGCGGAGACACAGACTGAATCTGACATCAATAAACTAGCGTTTTTGATTGTTTATGAATGAAGAGTTAGATTTAGGTTATAGCTACATCTAGGTTTAGGTTTACGGCTAGGATTAAAGTCAGGGGCGGCTGGTCATTATGGGCCAGTAGAGCCCAACCCCCACCAAATATGAGTAACGTGTATTTATTATTTTAGAAAGTATGTAATATAAAATATAATCTAACCCAAAAATATGATTTATACGAAAATGTTTGTCTGGCCCCTCCAACAAAAATTATTACGAGGCGCCACTGATTAGAGTTATGTAGATGTTATAGTTATAATCGTTAGGATTAGAGCTAGGGTTGTGGTTAAGATGGTGAGGATTTCTTATGGTTAGGGCTAGCGTAATGGTTATGATTAGGGTTAGAGTAGCTTTAAAGTGAAGATGATAGTGTTAGAGTTACGGTTAGCTTTAAAGTTTAGATAAAAGTGTTAGAGTTACGGTTAGCTTTAAAGTTGAGATAAAAGTGTTAGAGTTACGGTTAGCTTTAAAGTTGAGATAAAAGTGTTAGAGTTACGGTTAGCTTTAAAGTTTAGATAAAAGTGTTAGAGTTACGGTTAGCTTTAAAGTTTAGATAAAAGTGTTAGAGTTACGGTTAGCTTTAAAGTTTAGATAAAAGTGTTAGAGTTACGGTTAGCTTTAAAGTTTAGATAAAAGTGTTAGAGTTACGGTTAGCTTTAAAGTTTAGATAAAAGTGTTAGAGTTACGGTTAGCTTTAAAGTTTAGATAAAAGTGTTAGAGTTACAGTTAGCTTTAAAGTTTAGATAAAAGTGTTAGAGTTACGGTTAGCTTTAAAGTTTAGATAAAAGTGTTAGAGTTACGGTTAGCTTTAAAGTTTAGATAAAAGTGTTAGAGTTACAGTTAGCTTTAAAGTGAAAATGATAGGGTTAGAGTTACGGTTAGCTTTAAAGTTTAGATACAAGTGTTAGAGTTACAGTTAGCTTTAAAGTGAAGATGATAGGGTTAGAGTTACGGTTAGCTTTAAAGTGGAGATGATAGGATTAGAGTTACGGTTAGCTTTAAAGTTGAGATAAAAGTGTTAGAGTTACGGTTAGCTTTAAAGTGGATATGATAGGGTTAGAGTTACGGCTACGGTTAGTTTTACGGTCAAGATGGTTAAGATTAGGTGTGGTTAGGACTAACTTAATGGTTAGAATTAGAGTTACGGTTAGAATTACAGCTAAATTTAGAATCTCTAAGGAGAGAGAGAGAGAGTGAGGGATCTCACAACGATAGCTTTGAAAATAAAGAGGTCGTGTTTACAATTACTCGGTTTCTGGGAAGGTACATTTGAGTTTGACAAAGAAGGTTGTGGGTAGACATATCATCAGAGCTTATGTGTGAGTGTTCTGACACTACCATCTTTCCGAAAGGGATTGTGTGCCTATTGTGTGCTCTGAGACTACCATCGTGCCGAAAGGTATTGTGTACCTATTGTGTGCTTTGAATGTAGAGTAATGCAATCTAACCACTTTCAAATTTAGGAAAGATAAAGTAATTATGAAAAGTGAAAGTATTTCTGAATGTGAGTATGTGGTTAATGGAGACCTCAAAACATATCAAGAAAACTATGGAAAGACAATATTAACCCTTTCACCCTTCCGAGCCGATATAGGGGCTCGTGGTATTTTTTAAAATGACCCAAAATCAGTACACCGGATAATTCAGTATACAATGCAATATAAGTGCGACCAGCAGTTACAAAATTACAGAAAGGAAGTGTTAAAGTTGATTTAGAAATAATAGAAATCAAGTAATGGGAAAAAAAAAAGGGTTTAAGGGTTTTAAAGCCGAAGCTGTTCCTTTAATAGGAACAGACGGCTAAGAACAGAGATGAACGGAGAAAGGTGATATCTGCAACAATAAACCTTAAAAGTTCGAAGAACTGGGGGAAGAATTTGTTGGAATGTTCACGTTAAGAAAACATAAATATTTGTGTAAGATAGAACTCCTACTTTGTCAATCTTCTGTTAGCTTTAATTAGACTGCAACACAAATAGATCCAGTGGCTGGTATGCTGTATCTCCGGTCATTCATAAAACTTCCTGTATTAAATCGGTTTTTTTATTCGGCAATCAGATTACAACAAAAGTAAATTTAATGAATTGTGTGATTCATATTCGGTCATACTCCTTGAAATTAAATTGTACTTCTGTTACTCATCAGACGATGGCGTCTGTGGCCTAGGGGATAGTGACTCGGTCTATTTATCCCGACGTCCTGAGTTCGAAGCGTTGATTTTTACGAAAATGACGATGGCCCCCACCCGTTCAGAAAGCAATGACAAACTACTGAACGTAATTATGCATAGAAATATCACAAACAGCGTTAAAAAGCTGGAGTTGATTCGCAAAGTCCTGTAAATGATATGCAATTAACTTTTTACTCATTAGACTACATCACCAGTAAATGTAATTAGCTCATCATCATCATGTGATATGCTGGCTAGTGTAGGTGCTCATGGATCTCCACAAAATTATATCTGTAGTTCTGACTATCAGTTCCAATGTTCGAACCCTTCTTTTCCATAAAGCCAGATTGTTTAGAATTGTCTCTCTCTATCTCCCATTGTCTCGTCTTTCCTGGATTTTACCGGTTGTCACAATGTGTTATAAACCTCCGTTTCTCATCACAAGTCCAGAAAAATGATGATTGCACCTTTCATATAATACGATGATCCAGTAAACGCTGGTTGAAATCGGACACATCGCCGAAGGACAAGCACTAGAGCTCCAAATAGTACTGAAGATTGTGACGTAAAACAAACGTTCTTGGCAAAGGTTGTTTATATATCACAATAATAATAATAATTCCTCTCGTACCGTTATACGTTATATAGGGCCTGTAAGTAATTTCTCCATACCGCTCTATCCTGGGCAACTCGCTCAATCTCCTCCATGGAACTGAGACCGATATTTCCTGCCTCTCTCAGCAAAGTTCGTTTCCAGGGTCTCCTTAGGTCAACCTCTCTTATAGCACAATAGGAATGATAAAAATGGCCGAAAAATAACAAACGAGAGAGAGAGAGAGATAATACTCGTAATATTACGTTTTCTCTGTGTCTTTACTTTTTTCAACATAACAAAATAAGTCATCTTCGTATTTCATGGGATTCTTAACATTCTTCTGTAAGACCATATCTCTGGGGCCTTTAGATGGTCTTTATTTTGTTATCTATTTATTGTCTATGACCTGCATCCATGTGTCGTCATATTAATCAACTACATGATCCAAGTTGAAATGTAAATTGTGGCACATCTTCAAGACATCGTCTTCAACCACAGTAAACGAGTTAGTAACTTTTTTAGGCACCATTTATACGTTCAGTAGTGTACCATTACTTTCTGAACACTGGGGTTTATTTTAACCGTTCGTAAAATTCCACGGGAAAAAAAATTTGCTTTCCATGGTGGTCTTCTCCAGCCCTTCGTGTCTTTTTATATGTCTAAAATATTTCAATTTTCTTTTTCTTATTTGTAACCAGTTTTCTTTGATTTTGAGTTCTTTCTGGATAGATCTATTTGTTCTTTTCTCTATCCAATATATACGGTCTGAGTATGGTTTCATCAAATGCTAGACCCTTTTTCAGAGCCTGTCTCGAAATGAAACTGTAACTGGTGATCTCATCCCGGACGTGTCTATCGTATCAAGCAACGTCGTCACGATTACATACGTCTTTGTTACGACGATTACATACGTCTTTGTTACGACGATTACATACGTCTTTGTTACGACGATTACATACGTCTTTGTTACGATGATTACATACGTCTTTGTTACGATGATTACATACGTCTTTGTTACGACGATTACATACGTCTTTGTTACGACGAAAGGGTTGCCATACAGAAGCCAGCTTTGAAATAGAATATTCTTGAGTCTACAGACATTTTTCAAGGAGGGAGGAAATTCATTTTTTTTAAATGCATTTGGTAGTTTAAGTTAACAAGTTAATTGAATATCCTTTACAGAACTTTGCGAATCAACGCCAGCTTTTTTAACGCTGTTTGTGATTTTTCTAGGCATTATTACATTCAGTGTAGTCTGAACGGGTGGTGCCATCGTTATTTTGTAAAAATCAACGCGAAACAATTTGCAACCAAATTGTTCGCAGCGGGATTCGAACTCAGAACGTCGGGGTTAATAGAACGAGTCACTACACCCTAAGCCACAGGCACCACATGTTGGTACTTTACTATGCGGAAATAGAGAAGACCAAACTCGCATAAAA
The DNA here is from genome assembly GCA_020796225.1 of Arion vulgaris. Taxonomy (NCBI): domain Eukaryota; kingdom Metazoa; phylum Mollusca; class Gastropoda; order Stylommatophora; family Arionidae; genus Arion; species Arion vulgaris. Next base: position 28,779,270 of record CM036769.1, read on the forward strand.
CTGTGTTATCAAAAATATCATCTTACTGGGGGGTTGTACTTGCCCTTTATTGCCTTATCGTGTTAACGCCCATGTATTTGAGAAATCGGCCATCATTATTCCGGGTCAGGTGACCCAACCATTTTAGACGACGCTTGGGGATAAGGGTAAAATTGCTAGGAATGCCATCATATTCCAACACTGAATTATTTCTTACTCTGTTGTTCCAGAAAATTATGAATATAGGCACCAAACAGCGCATGTGGAATGTGCATATATATACTCTCTCTCTCTCTCTCTCTCTCTCTCTCTCTGCTACTGAATGAAAATGAAAATTATGGCATATTCTGTACATGACTTAGCAATCAACAACAGTAAATTATTTGTTGATGTTTTAAGCGTTGACGATCAAGCTCAAGCTACTACTCAACCATGTAGAAATTAGAACAGTGTAACAGTTTTTGAAATAACCAACCGACGCTCTTGAAGTATGGAAGTAGCAACATAATTTATAATATTTCGTAAAAACAGAAATACGTATATAAGACGTTCTTTTGAAATTTAGATTTAAATTTTGGTAGCAACACTAAAATTAAAAATAAAAGATTTACAAATTAATTATATTTGATATTACATTGGCAAACACTTCTTCTTCTTCTTCTTCAACCTTCGACCCCTAGGGAAGTATAGGTCCACAACCAATGCCTTCCCAGCATACCTATCCAATCTCTCCCCATTTTCTTGCATTCCCGTTTCCATTTGACGAGCACTGACAAGATAAAAAAAACGGGTCTAAATGCAAAGAATTGACTTTATTGTATCGGGTTTTTGCAAAATTAGTCGGTTCCCTCTACAGGGAAATAGCACACTGTCTGATGAAAGTATTGCGCGAAGCACCAGCTCCGTAACACCGGCAATAGTCATAATGGTTCTTCAAGAATAAATGCACTCACGTATCGAACACGGTTGGGATTCGAGCCCAGAACCTTCAGAAGACAGCACACACTTCTTATCTACTTCGTCATATAGACTCTTCCGGTCACAAGATGTGGCAACTAAACACAACTAATGAAACAAAGAAAGTTGTGACAGAATGTTTATACGGGACAAAAAGCAGCGTGTATGAGGAAGCCTAGTCAAAGGCAAACTTCCATACGGAAATCTCTCTCTCTCTTTCCCTCTCTTTGCCCTATTGCTCTCTATATTTCTCTCTTTGTCCTATCTCTGTCTCTCGTTGTCCTCTCTCTCTCTCTCTTGCTCTATCTCTCTCTCTCTCTATCTTTCTTTTGCCCTATTTCTCTCTATATCTTTGCCCTATATCAATCGCTCTTTGCTCTTATCTTTTATATATACTCTCTCTCTCTATCTATCTATCTATCTATCTATCTATCTATCTATCTATCTATCTATCTATCTATCTATCTATCTATCTATCTATATATCTATCTATCTATCTATCTATCTATCTATCTATATATCTATCTATCTATCTATCTATTTATCTATCTCTTTACCTTATCTCTCTCTCTCTCTCTCTCTTTGCCAATATATATCTCTATCTCGCTTTGTTCTATCTTTCTCTCTTCTTTTCTTTGCCCTATATATATATATATATCTTTGCCCTATATCTCTCTTTGCACTATCTCAACCTCTATTTCTTTTCCATTTCTCTCTCTCTCTCTTTCTCTCTTTGCTTTACCTCTCTCTTTTTGTCCTATCTCTCTCCCTCTCACTGTTTACCCCATCTCTCTCTCATTGCCATATTTCTCTTTGCCATATCTTTCTCTCTCTCTCCCTCTTCTCTTTGTCTGTGTGATCTGTAACTCAGCCTATATAATATTTTGTAGAGAATAATATCTCTCCCATCTCTCGCATGAACACAAATATCGCAATTTCCAAACACCTTCCTGTTCTTCTTTTCTAACCTCTAGAAAGTACAAAACCTCACTTGTTTTGTATTTTTGTTTAGAGCAGGAGTAGTGCTACTTAGTTGGTTTTATTAAATAGAAAAATCGAGAAGCCCTAACCTAGACGCGTAATGCTGCTCTATGGGTTGTTGATACTCCTAAGCTGAGATTGTAGTCACTGTAGAACCCCTCAGTTCTCAACCGTGTGTTGTCGTGACTCGCAAAGGAAGCAAAGAATAGTAATACTGGAACCTAAAAGGCATGCCGTAAGAGGAGACTGAGGTAGGGGCTCAGGGAAGAAACCCTAGTAGAAAAAATCTACACAGTAATTGGATATGCTGGTCTACTTGTAGGAGCATAACTGGCACAACGTAAACCGCTCTTATGCTCAGATCACATACAATTCACAAAGACTGGTTTAACAGGTGGTCGATATGGAGAATTCGAAGAAGAAGAAGAAGAAGAAAAGTACCCTCGGTTCTAGCACAGCACGCACTTTAGAAACGCCGTGTATACACCAAACTTTGCAATATTTCAAATACCACCAAAACGAACAAACAAAAGAAAGCAGAAAAAAGAAGGAATGGATACAGACACATATTTGAGCTTCATCTATGTAAACCCCCGACAAGGATGCAAAGAATACATACAATACAATTAAATATATTATTTACAAACGATTGAGCAAAGAAAGCCAGCTATTATGTATGCGATATATACACGTAGATGTAATCGGATAAGGGAGCAGTCTACAGCCTTTGACGCACACATATTATAATAAAAAAGAAATAGAAGGCAAATATAAGTGGGCAATATAAAAGAATGTTTGAAATTCAGAAAATATCACCATTCGCAACATCACCGCAACTCTATTCCGGACGATGTGAACAATACCTTACATTTGCTGCAAATATGCGCAATGGGATTTCCCCGAATTTCATAAATGAAAGAATGTCTCACGGGTACTTTGAACAAGACAACCGCTATTCCAACATCAAATTTGTACAGGATATTTCAAATAAGAACCAGATTGAATCAATTCTCCGCCCGAGTGGTTACCGGGGCCCAAATTTGGGGTGCAAAGAATAGAACCACTGTTACCTGCCACGCATGTGGTAAGAGGTGACTAAGGAGGTTTGGCTGAAATCGGATGCACATGTCCTAAACGTGTAGAAATATATGCGTTTAGGGGCCCACCAAACCAATGTGCAACGTATACATGTTCTTGGCAAAGATCAAACATATCACAAAGAGTGATTAAAATTGGTCGTAAAGAACGAACGCAAAGAAGAAGAAGAATCAATTCTCTATAGTTGCAAACTGCATCTCTTGTAGTGTATGATAGCTCAAAGAAGAAGAAGAAGAATCAATTCTCTATAGTTGCAAACTACATCTCCTGTAGTGTATGATAGCTCAAAACTGCGTCCCTTCTAACGCATTTTGTTTTGTCTTATCTCCATGTGCCGTGAAGAGCTTCAGTTTTTTATTCCGGATCTCAATGGCGAAGTGGTTAAGATGTTTGCCTGTCGTTCTGAAGGTTGTTGGTTTGAATCCGGACCGAGTTACATGTGCAATTTTTTCATGAGATCCCTAAGATTGTTGCCGGAACTATGGAGTTCATGCTTTGTGCAACTTTCTCGGCAGATGGCATGCCCTCTCTGACGACAGGAAAGGATGTCTTCGATAAATAATGAACATAAAATGGGACCAATTTGGAACAGAGGATATCAGTGAGATGACTGGTTAACCACTAGTAACAAACAACTGTCATAAGAAAGGGAAGATGGAGATATGTTTGACATAATCTGAGAAGAAATTATGAAAGAAGCACGAAGTAGAAGAAATTGAAGTGTTATACAAGGATTCTAGAAAGAAGGGACACCCTAGGTCGTACGGATGAAGACAGGTATACTAAAATTATTCATATGCAATGAATAAATTGATAATCAAATATGAAAAGTAGCAACTTTTGGAACTCAAGCACTTCAAAAAGCAATCAAACTTCTCAATCCCTCCCTATCACACTCCCTTTCTCATCTTAGTCAATATTAATCAGTCTAGCTCAAACTTCCAAAATGAAATCGTTATTTTCATTCTCCAATAATATATCATTTTCTAAACCATTGAGAGCGGCGTTAATACAAAAATGTGTTAATAAATACTGCAGTATTTTTTCTCGGATTAGATTATAAGCGGCTTAAGCACTTTCTGTCAATTTAGATTCCGGTGATTTGTTTTTAACTTTCCCAAAATATGTCAGTAGAAAGCTGCAGGTTAACATCCAGGAAGTCAATTCATTTCTCAAATAATTATAAAATGAGTTTCTGTCTGAAACGTAGAATTTCTGCACTTTTCATTCCAGAGAAAACGATTTCAAAATATTTTGAACGCCCTCATAGAGTGTGGCCGCAAAGAAGATTTGTATTTATACCAATCCACGTCAACTACTAGATTGCGAGACCTGGGTTTGAAGATTGGAGTAGCAAGAAAATAACAGCATAACAGGTGCGTGAGTAGGCTCATCAATCAAAATCGAACTGGTACGGTCAGTCGCTGGACGCTATTGAAGATATTGCGAAGGAGATCGGAGCACCTATGGACATGTCCGGAGTGCAAATGAAGATATTCCAAACTGAAAACTGAAACTGAAACGATTTCACAATTTTACTGTGCAATTGTTGATAAAAATTGATTGATTGATTGATTGATTGATTCAAAACAGAGACCGAATAAAACGGCGAATAACTGTTGAGGTTTTATGTTCCACAGGGAGCGGAGATAAATAAGTCAAGTAAATCAATGATCATAATTAACGATATATATTAACTCTACCTTTGTAAATGTGATAACGATAAAGCTTGGAGCTGGAGAACCCCGTAAAAACAAAACCTGCTAAACCGAGCATAAAGCGTAAAGATTGCGGGAGAATTATAAAAACTGCGATTGTTAAGATGCGCTGTCCAACGTTTTTATATATCGGGGCGCATGTGGATAATTAATGTTGAGGCGTGGGCGCCGTGTGGCAACTGTAATAGTAATATTAAAAGTAATAATAATAATAAATCACTTGTAATATGGTGGTGTCTGTAGCTTAGTGGATAGTGACTCGGTCTATTAACCCCGACGTTCTGAGTTCGAATCACACTGCGGACAGTTTGGTTGCAAATCGTTTCGCGAGGATTTTTACAAAAGGACGATGGCATCACCCGTTCAGAAAGCAAAGACAAACTACTGAACGTAATAATTCCTAAAAACAGCGTTAAAAAGCTGGGGTTTATTCACAAAGTCCTGTAAGGGATATGCAATTAACTTTAACTTGTGATATTAAATAACTAGAACTGCTCTCCGATGGACAGCGGATGGGTATAAAAGGCCTGGACATCCAACAGAAACATGGAAAGAGTAGAAAGATATGGGAAACAATTGGTAGAAAGCCGACAGAACGACAGTAATGAAAATTTCTTGTTGAAGCCTTATATGTATCTCGATATAGGGAGAGACTGCAGTAAAACTATGACAAATGGCGAAACAAGTAATAACAAAGTACTGTAGTTTTACAAAATACAAAAACAATGACAATACACAGCAACGTTTCAACCAAAAGGCTGTTACAGGATGTTATATCGTTTGCTTGATAAATGCCTTTTGGTCAAAACGTTACTGTACATTGTTATTGTTTTTCTATTTTCTAAAATTACAAGCTTTATATATCAAACTGGATACGAAGCGGATATAGATATATATACTATTAACCCTTTCGCTGCTACATACTTTCCGAAGGCTGAGCTAAAAATAGCTACTCTTTGTTTCTAGGTCACAAACGTGAATGTACGCTTACAGCAGTAACAGTAGCAATGTTAGTAGAAACGTGTTAACACGTTTTTAGCCCACAGAGGAAAGATAATAACAGACATATTAATGCGGTTTTATCGGTGAATGGGAAAAACGTATATATATGTCCTAGCAGCTAAAGGGTTAAATAAAATAATAACATATGAAAACTTAATACTGACTAAACGTTAAGTTTTTCAGAATGTCACCTTTTTGTTTCCTAGCTTGCGTTGTGTAATGAAATCTGTATACTATTACATCTCTGGATATTCATGCCCAGACTCCTTCTGGTATCTTGCTACTGACAACATGCACATAATATTTACCACATGCACAGCGGTAGCTGATTTCTAAGTTAGACGATACTGTGCAGGGTAAGCAGCCTGCAATTAGCTGATGATGTATGGACATGACAGAAGCAAACATCCGTAAACTGTCAGCCAAAACACGTCAATCAAATGTGCTTGCTTACCAGACACTAGGTCATGTCAAGGTGCTTTTATTTGTATATTTCGATATTATGGGGATTTTTGTCTGTGTAGGTTTATGCCTTGTAAAAATCTGTCATCTCTGCGTCTAAATAAATGTGTATTTTGAAGAATTGTCTTCATTGTACCGGGCTTCCACATCTGGCCCACATCCTTGTTGGCAGAGATGATACGCCCACTGCCGAGAGTGTTGAGCTAAGCTTGAACTTCATAGATCCAGCAATAACAAATTTGTAAAAATGAACATGTGAATCGGTCTGTATTCGAACTACCAACCTTCAGAACGACAAGCAAATGTCTTAACCCCTTCGCCATAGAGGTCGTGTGTGACCCATTGTTGGAGTAGCAGAAGCTTATTAGTATTGCATTTGTCCCTAATGTAGAAATCAGAAAAAGATTGGATGTGAAACTAGTCACGCAATTCATAAAAGAACAACAGATTAAAGGGGTTGGGCACCTGACAAAAATGCCCTGCTATCACCTACTACAATGACTCACACTGAAAAAGTTTAACGAATACCGAGCAAGAGGAAGACCACGCAAAAGATGGAGCAACGACATCAAGAACAGTCTAAAGAAAATGAATAACAGTTTACAAAGTGCACACAAGATCATTACATCCCCACTCCCCCTTTCCAACACTTCTATAAAGAAGTAAACGGTGGAAGAGCAGAAGAAGTCCCCAAATAGACCATCAACCAGCTCATGTCAAGCCTATCTCTATCTCTTGCAGCTCCTTCAAGCTCTTCTATGTCTCCCTATCATCTCTTCATAATTGGACAAAGTCATTGCGATACACACGATTGACGATATGATCAATGTCACACATGATTCCTTCGTTTCTAGTATTTGATTAGTACTCTCAATCTATGCTGTGTTTATATGAGAGAAGAAACAATTGAGGAGGGAAGCACTTTCACTCAAGAGAATTTGATACTGGCATCGCAAGTTTACATCATGCTATTCGCGGTCTAGTGGCATGCTATAGGTAAGCTACTCACTTCTCGCTCTAAAGGTACTGAGTTCGTTCCCTGCGTAAAACGACCGTGATCACTTTTAAGAGATCCCTGATCCCGATGTAGAGAGAGAGAGAGAGAGAGAGAGATAGATAGATAGATAGAGAGAGAGAGAGAGAGAGAGGATACTGAGCAGTATAGCAGCAGGGCATGACAGTTCTTGTTTTATCTGTGTCAAATGCGAATACAGGAGTTACAACAGGTTGTGCCAGCAGGAGCAATGTATGGATAGAGAGAGAGAGAGGGAATGGCAGTGAGAGAACGAGAGAGAGAAAGCGAGCGAGAGAGAGAGAGAAAGAGAAGATACTGTGCAGCCTAACAACATAGCATGGCAGTAGATCAACAAATGAGCGGATCATTATCGCCTGGGTACAGAGTGTAGATGAGATACATAATCGTCAGTCATCAACTACGATGGTAATGATGGGGATTATTTGATACACCACATAAGGAATGATTTCTAGATTAAATATGGTGTCCAGAGTATAAATGGGCGGTGTATAAATGGGCGGTGTATAAATGGGCGGTGTATAAATGGACGGTGGCACGTACCAGTCTTCAAACATCATAAGATAAACATTGTGTATATGCATCAGATATACCCCATGAGAAGAGTGGAATGGAAGGATTGTTTTATGCTTTATTCAGGGAAATGTCTCATGTGTTTCTTTTTTTCTATCAGTAGCTGTTTTACTCTAGAATGAGAGAGAGAGAGAGAGAGAGAGAGAGAGAGAGAGAGAGAGAGAGAGATTAATTTGACAAAAACATATTAATTTGTCAAAGAAAGAAAAAGAGACAGAAAAATAACGAAGGGAAAAAATATCCAGAAAAATGAGTCAAAGAGAAAAATAAAAAGAAGGAGATAGCGTGACTTATGTATTGATAGATAATAGACATCATTCAAAGAGGGAGAGACAACAAATACAGAAAGCGACCGAAATGAAAATAGAAGATTAAATGAACTGAAAATGAGATTGAGAGAGAGAGAGAGAGAAAATATTAACTAAAAACAGAGAAAAAAAATAGGTATAAGAAGGGAAAGAAAGAGAAGACAGGATACAGACAACAAAGTAAACATCATTTGAAAGAAAAAAAAGAGCCAAAGTGGAAATATAGAGAAAAAGTGACAGCTTCGAAAAGAGAAAAGTAAAAGATGAAAGAAAGAGAGAAAGACAGAAAAAAAAAAAAAGAGAAAGCAGATATTTTTGTGAAGTGTAAACATTCCCCTTGGAAATCAAACAAAGCGTGAACTTCATTACGTAATGTATCATCAACTCTCTACGATGTTTTTTTTAACTAATTTAGATTAACACACACCTGGATACACCTGGGTTAAAGGTGAGCTACTTACTAACATAGTTTGGCATCGATATGAAACCACCTGGGGCGAAGGTGAGAAACTTACAAATATAGTTTGACATACACCTGAAACCACCTGTATTGAAGGTGAGCTACTTACAAATGTAGGAAAGTATAAGACATCTAAAGGAAGAGTTATTTTAAAATGACATCTAACCATGCCCCATCCCCTCCCTGTAAAGGCGAATGTTTGACTTCATTACACTGGGTTTCTCCATATGGCGCCGACCCTGTCGGTAGAAATGATACTCTGCCTACCGAAAGATTTGCACAAAGCACGAATTCAATAGCTACAACAATAATCCTATAGTCTGTCCATTAATTCGTGAGCACGTTTGAAATTGATTTTCTCGAAAACTACCTGTTGGATCTCAGTGATTTTTTGCATGCATCCTTAGAATATCCATGACGCTAAAATAAAGCTAACCAGTAGTCCATAGATGCTACGGATTTTGCACATCGGCGAATTCCTTTGATCTTTTATGACAATTGCAAATAGGGGGCTCAAATTTTAGCTTTTACAGTATCCCTAGAATTTGTCCATGTCAATTCTATTCATAGGTGTATCTCCATATTAACTTGATAGGTCAAGTAATTAAGTGTGTTGCCCTTTATGTGCAATCGTGAACTTGGATACAATATGCAACAGTTAGTCCTCCCCTTCGGTCACCATTAGACCCCAGGGTGTCTTAACTTCACCACAAATTGTATGATGGTAGACGAATTTGGATATGGAAATGTATACGTTGCTATTTCTCAGTCTGTAATAAAATATGATTTGTATCATCCCGAATCTGACGATTCCATGAGGTTGATAATTGTTACTGGCTGGACAAATTGTAATCCATCTCGGTGCCAGTACTCGTCTTCCTCTCGGAGCACATGTTCAACACACTTCTTCCAGAACTGCATGTCTATCATTGAGAAGGACTCACGTGTCAGAACTTCAACATCACACATTTTAAACGTCCTGTTCTGTTCGGCAACTTGCCCTTTTACTTTAGCCCAGACAAGCTCTATCGGATTGAGGTGAGCATGATATGGAGGTAGTCGCAAAGACGTGTGGCCGTATTCCGCAATGATTTTGTCAATATGAAACACCTTTGTCTTATTTGTCATCCTCACCAGGTGCAACAACTCGGGTTTCAAATATGTATCATCGAAGCTGACATTTTCCTTAGCAAACCAAGTCCTAATTTGATCTTTTGTATTTGATGCAGTTGGTACTTTGTCTTCCGCTGATACTGCGTTGTGATAGGATGCATTATCCATTACCAAGCATCATGGTCTGTTTAGAATTGGAAGTAGATCTTTCTCCATCCAGTGCCTGAAAATATGTCCATTCATTTCTGTGTGGTAGTCCCTACCGTCGGTACTTTTGATTGGAAAATAAGTCCAGCGTCATGGACAAGACCTTCTTCACTACTTCCTGCATGTGTTAGTATAATACGCTGGCCTTTGCTGCTTGGTATTTTTCTTTTCTGTTCACCGTCTACTGATTGCCATTCTTTAGCATTGGTGTGGTGAGCATTGACCCAGGATTCGTCCAAATATACAATATCATAGCCTTGCCTCCGCCGCTAACGGATCTGCTTCAGGTATTTACTTCGGGCAGCAATTAAATGTGGCTTTTCACAAATAATATTCCTGCCGCCTATAGTTTTTCTGAAGGTGAAGCCGGCGGCTCTTACAATTTTCCATAGAGTACTTTTAGAAATGTCTATGCTGCAATCTGATTGCAGTTTTAATTTCAGTTTCCTGAGAGTAACAAGTTGATTTGTCGCAAACATTTTCAAGAGCTCCCGTCTTATGACATCTATGTCAAAGTCGTCAATTGTTCTTTTCCTTCCTTGCTTGACATTAGTGCACTTTGTGTCCTGTTTAATCCATCGGGAAAAGGATTCTCTATTCAGACAAAGCGCCAGTTGCGTTCGTTTCTCAGGGTTATGAATATCGCAATATAGATGACCTCTCTTAGATTCCCTACGGAAGTGTTGGTATAGTAAAACTGTAACCTTCTGCATTGTTATAAATGTGCACTTCAGACTCATTATGAATGTGATATCAATGTCAGTTTTGATAAGCCAACAAATATGATACAATAGCTTCATACAAATAGCGAGATACGCCTATAACTATAAAACGGTATCCCAATTATAACGTCATATGCTTTCCGCTTTCAAAGTCGACTGGGTTAGGTGCACGGGATTTCGTGAAATTGTTGTAAACTCACGATATTTCAATGTTACCATAATGTATTTTTAGAACAACGCGTCTGTGTACCGTAAATCTGTTACTATTGTGTACAATCCGGTGAGGTTGATTTTAATATAACCTGAAGAAGAAATATTTCAAACTACATCAAATTTTCTTGGAAAAAATATTTCTCTAGCGTCATGGATATTCTAAGGCTGCTTGCAAAAAATCACTGAGATCCAACAGGTAGTTTTCGAGAAAATCAATTTCAAACGTGCTCACGAATTAATGGACAGACTATAGTGATCTCATGAAAAAATTGCTGATGCGACTCGGTCCGGACTCGAACCCAAAACCTTCAGAACGACAAGCAAACGTCTTAACCACTTCGCCATAGAGACCCATTAAACAAATGTGTTACGGTATCTGCTATGTCCTTTTTTTCCTTCCTGTTTTCTTACTGCTACCTGTCTAAAGTCATCATCAACATCATGTACCATGCCGGCTGGCTTAGGCGGTCATGAATCTCCACAAGCATATGTCCTTGGTGGGTGAAAATCGTGGCATATCCCAAAGGACGTAGCCATCAACCACAGTAAACAAGTCGTTGATTTTCTAGGCACCACTTATACGTTCAGTAGTTTGCCATTGCTTTCTGAACGGGTGGCGCCATCGTCCTTTGTTAAAATCAACGGAAACAATTTGCAAGCAAACTGTCCTCAGCGTGATTCGAACTCAGAACGTCGGGGTTAATAGACCGAGTCACTAACCCCTAGGCCACAGACGCCCTTGGTGGGTACTGGCTATCAATTCCAGTTTTGACACTCTTCTGTGTTATCATACTTTTTTCTCTGTCTTCCTTTTTTCCGTCTCCCATTGATTTTACCGGTTGTCACAATCTGTTTTAAACCTCCCTTTCTCATCACATACCCTGAGAGATGATGTTTGTCTCTTTCTGATATTAATAATGTTTTCTCAGTGCGTTGACCTATTGCAACAAATAAACATTAGTCATTTTAAAAGTTCGTGTGAGTCGTAGCATTCTCCTATAAACCCACATCTCTGTGGCCTCCAGAGATGTTGCTATCTGTTTATTTATTGTCCATGTCATTTTAAAACTATTTCTTCTCAGAGTATGCACAACATATATACATCTTATCTTTATTATAACAGTTGCTAGTAGTGGTTGACCAGCCATTTCTCTGATTTAATCCTGAATGCATTCCATTTTATGTTCATTATTTTCGCAGAATCATCTATTTTTTATGCATTCTATTTACGTGCTATATATTTAGTTTGTTTCTAACTCGCGCTGGCATATATTTAGGATTTAGATTATATTGTAAATAAAAATTACAACAAATCATTGATATGAGAGAAGAAAGAAGTTTAAATTAGTTTTCTCAGATTGAAAATCCAGTACCCAGTTGGATGACTTAGTCGACAGTTGGTGACTTATGACTCCGTTACCATGATTAGATTAGTACCGTCTACAGTTAGGGACTTATGACCTCTGTGTCCAAGATTAGACCGGTAGCCTCGTCTACAGTTGGTGACTTATGACATCGTGTCTAGAATTAGACCCGTACCCTCGTCTACAGTTGCTGACTTATGACGTCGTATCCAGAATTAGAAACGTACCCACGTCTACAGTTGGTGACTTATGACGTCGTGTCCAGAATTAGACCCGTACCCACGTCTACACTTGGTAACATATGACGTCGTTTCCCGAATTAGACCCAATCCTCGTCTACAGTTGCTGACTTATGACGTCGTATCCAGAATTAGACCCGTACCCTCGTCTACAGTTGCTGACTTATGTTGTCGTGTACATGATTACACTAGAGCTAGCTGGCTCTATGCTCTTAAAAACGTTCGTCTGTGGGGCTAGGCAATGGGTGCTGTAAGAAATAAAGGTTGTAGTTCGAAATCTGTGTTTGATAGTTTGGTGGGTTTTTTTGGAAGCTCTTAATACTTATTTAATGTCTATTTATTGATCATATTCATTGACTTCGGTGCTTCCCCTGGGGGTTCTTGACAAAACGCACTATTCTCTTCAAGATTATACTAGTACACGCGTCTATACGTCAACATTTGCATGTCAAGCGTTGATCTAAGGCTCTTTTAGGCTTTAAGTATCAGGCGATAGTTAGGTATTTGCTTAGGATTGTGCAAAGGTGAACACTTTTATTAGTTTCAGAGGCAGACCTAGTTTAAAGTGCTTAGTCTTAGTATTAAACGTAGACGTACGCAAATGTTTATAACCTGCGTACCAGACATCACAGGTAACGAAACTATTTTTAACTAATAGAAACGAGTTAATCTGTCGGAAGATAATTTCTCACCCAAAACTTCTTAAGTGATTTTTTTCTAATGTCCTTGACACATTCTACAGATTCTCTCATATTGTGCGCATTTTTAGTGTCAGAGAATTACCAGAATGTTTTGTCTACAAATTTTCAACATACGTGTGCCAGTCGGCCCAATGCCATGTAATATCTGTGTTTTTACGTTACTCTAATGTAGTGAGACGTAGACCACATAAGCCAGACAAGACCATCGCATTAACATCGTTCACATACGCTGTCTCAGGCGAATATACAACATTCGATGGCAAGACCACATCTAAAATATTAAAATGTAATATGGATCGTAAAAAGCAACAGAACATTGTTCGCTCTTCATATCTTCTCTTCTTCTCTTCCACCAGTTACTACTTTATAGAAGTGTTGGGGGTGATCTTGTGTGTGTGCTTGTTTTAAGTCACTTTGTAAGCTGATATTCATTTTCGTAAGACTGTTTTTGATGCCGTCGCTCCATCTTTTGCGTGGTCTTCCTCTTGCTTTGTTCTCATTATACTTTTTCTGTTTGGCTCTCTGTGGTAGACGATACCAGGTCATTCTTGTCAGGTGTACATACCATTTAATCTGTTGTTGTTCTTGTATGAATTGCATGACTGGTTACACATCCAATCTTCTTCTGTTTCCTAATTTCTAATTGTGTCTCTTATTGTCACTCCTGCAGCTCTTCTAAGGCACCTCATCTCTGTCGTTATGATTTTTCGCTCATTAGCTTACACCATATAATAATAATAATTCCTCTCGTACCGTTATACGTTACATAGGGCCTGCAAGCAATTTCTCCATACCGCTCTATCCTGGGCAACTCGCTCAATCTCCTCCATGGAACTGAGACCGATATTTCCAGCCTCTCTCAGCAAAGTTCGTTTCAGGGTCTCCTTAGGACCTCTCTTTCTTGAACCCTTTGCATCCCACTTCAATGCCTTCTTTGATATTCGTTGATCATTTCTCCTCAAGGTGTGCCCAACATATCTCCATCTTCTCTTTCTTATAACAGTTGTCACTAGTGGTTGACCAGACATATCTCTTATTTCATCACTTCTCCTGAATTCATTCCATTTTATATTCATTATTTTTAGCAGACATTTATTTTCAAATGCATTCAACTTTCTTTCTATATCTTTAGTCATTTTCCAACTCTCGCTAGCATATGTTAGGATTGATACAACATTTGAATTGAAAATTCGTAATTTAGTTTTAATACGATATAACTTGCAGTTCCATATTTTATTTAGACTTTTAAAAGCTGATGTTGGTTTGCCAATTCGTATCATAATTTATTTTTAACATTTCCTGTGCAATCAAAATTGCTACCTAAATATGTTACATCATATAGATAGTAATGAAAAAATAGAACATTATCCGTACTCCATATAGATAGCCATAAACAACAACCGTCAGTTTTGTCTGCAGTTGAAAATGAAATTAAAATTTCTCGAAGCCTTTTAGACCGTACAATGCAAAATGCTTGTAACATTACATTTCGAAATACAAGTATGCAGGAGGTATGCATACCAGTTCTTTTTTATCACTCATACATCGTCGTGTGCGTAAATTAAGCTAAGAACATTTTTGGGCCAGATTCGAAAAGTGACAATTCTGTTGGTTGTGTTATTCCCACCCACTTGTCTACACTTAATTGTTTCAAGTAACGTTAGAGAACAAAAAGATGTACAACGCATTCAGGAAAAATCTGCACTCAATCTCTATTAACAGAATATTTCTGTTTTAGTTTAGTTTAGTCGTTAGATCATCATCCATGTCACTGCACATCGAACCAATTAGTCCATAAGTGCTCCGATTTCCTCCTCAGTATGTCTCTCAGTGTGTGATAACTAATGAAACCAGTTCTACAGGGTGTTCAGCTTAAAAGCAGCCCGTGAATGGAGCTAATCTGGCATTAAAGTATGGAAATGGAAAGGTTCAGTTATGACGTAGTATAGGTCAAGGTTGTGTGACGGTGTGTAATTATAGTGCGGGAAAGGGCGATGAACAAATGTGACGTAGGACGAGCTAGTTAGAACCGGTTTAAATAGTAAATAAACACAACTCAATTTGTGCCTGGCAACTTTCGATTTGTCAATGGGGCTGCAATTATCTTGAACACCCAGTATTTTAGTTGAGTTGTCGGATCACCATCACTACACATCGAACCAATTAGTCCATAAATGCGCCGATCTCCTCATGAATACGTCTTTCAACATGTTGCAACTAACACCACCAACACTTTGTTGGTTTACAATTCTTCTTTGGCTTCCAGTTTAGTGTTTTAGCCTAGTTACACACAATTTGACTTTGATATTCTTGCAGTCTGGTTAGGGTAGTAGATTCACCATCATTACTTTATTCGGTTACACATCCTCTGTCCCATGGGAAATCTAGAATATCAGCCTGGTCCATTGCTCATGCGATTTTTTTACAGTAACCCTACCAGCAAGCATATCGACGCTTTCATTCCCACGTACACCTACAATCCGTGACACACAATTTAAAATGATTGTTGTCAGCCTAGATCTCTTCCTGTTAACACCGACGGCAGAACGTGTTTTTCTATCCCCCACCTCCCCACACCGCGGCTGTTTTAAATGAATATGTTTTATTAATTAGTTCAACTACCATTCATACCTATGTTGATTGATGTTTCCATCGTACCTGGGTACGGTCTAGATGCGTTTGAGTTAAAGAGCCCTATATTTAACAACTTAACAACACCAGTAGTGACTAAAGACAGATTATAAATTCAATCTTTCTACCAACACTGTGCTACCAGAGCCAAACATGGGCACTGACAAAAGAACAAGAAAGGAAAATTACCACATGCGAAATGAGATGCCTGAGGAAAGCAGTAAATAAAACAAGAAGAGACCATATAAGAAATGAGGAAATTAGAAGAACAGTGGGAACAACACCTGCTATTAGATTTATTGAAAAACAGAGACTCAAATGGTTTGGCCACTTGGTCAGAATAAACCCGAATACACCAGTTGCTAGAACGTACAACCTGAAAATGGAATCATCAAGAGGAAGGGGCAGACCAAGAAAAAGATGGGTTGATGGAGTTACAGACATCTTAAAACTCCACAATACCACACCATATCAAGCGACCGAGCGTGCATTATCTCGGAAACCGATCATCAGTTAAACCTGCTACGCCTAACGGCAAAAAAAGCAGAGAAGGACAAAGAGAAAGAACAAGACCAACGATACGACCAATTGGACAATCTATGACATGCGTTGTCACGTTCGTCGGTCTAATAAAAAAAGAGATGTTAGTGGTGGAAGATAGCAAACGAAACAATCTACATAAATTGAAAACTTATCGGATACACAGCCACAGGCCCTTCTTCTCACCCCCTCCCCCATCTCTGCCTTTTTTTCCTAGATGGAAAAAAGAGTGGCGTGTTATCAATTTATTTTTCAGAAGCAAATGAAATTAAAGAGACAGATCGAGAGAGAGAAAGAGAGAGAGAGAATGGAGTAAAAACACGCTACATACACATTGATTGAAATCTTGCACAAACAAATCGATATGTATGAGACATTTGAGCTGCACTTTGGTGTATCAAATTATTGGTGATTGGTTACTGAACCGACGTTATAGCACTCCAGGGTGTGTATACTGATGGTTCATGTAACTCGCTGGTTAATAACACTCTTCATTCTGTATGTACTACAGGAATCAAGTTCTAATTGTACAACATGTAACTCTAAACTCTTTCTCGCTCTTCATATGAATAGTAATAAACAGCAGATCATTGCTCGCGCTTCATATGAATAGTAATAAACAGCAGATCATTGCTCGCGCTTCATATGAATAGTAATAAATAGCATATCATTGCTCGCTCTTCATAAGAATAGTAATAAACAGCCGAACATTGCTCGCTCTTCATATGAATAGTAATAAACAGCAGAAAATTGCTCGCTCTTCATATGAATAGTAATAAATAGCAGAACATTGCTCGCTCTTCATATGAAGAGTTATAAACAACAGAGAATTGCTCGTACTCCATATATTCTGTATGTACTACAGGAATCAATTTCCACTTGCACAACGTGTAACTCTAAACTCTTGAAATAGTTGGATAGATTCAACATCAATTTTAATGTTCTCATCCACAGACAACTCTAGATAACTAGGCCAGACAACTGACTGGGGGTTCCCTGACCTATATCAGAAAAGGGAGCCGGAAAATACAGATGTTTGATATAACACTACAAGCTTTTTTGCAGTTTTACTCAATTCTGTGAGTCTAAGGTTATTTATTGGTGAATAATATTCATAATATTGATATTCCTTATTGTTAAACTTTAACTTGTTGCATAATATAACTTCGATGTAGCATTTTGTGTTGATTTTAAAATGAATTCGTCTTTTTTTTCGATCCTGAAGCACTTCAGCTGAAAGCTCTTCGGCTCGGTGTCATGTACATCGTAACCCTTCGGCTCGGTGCCACGAACACCGTAAATCTGGGGAACCTGTAGCTTTTCTGCCAGTCCGCGGAGTTGAACCCGCACTCACAGAGGACTTGTCACCCGTAGTCCAACACGTTGGGCACGCTGGAAATGAATTCGTCTATATACACCAATACTGGAATGCGAGGTCACATGGTATAGTTGTGGTCTGATTTCCCATAATTCTTACTTGAGTCCGAAGGCCCATAAGTTTATAGTTGGCTTTGTCTCATCCAACAGGATGGAATATCAAGTACTAAATGTCAACTGCACTTTGATATATCAAATACAAAGTGTATGCCGTATAGACTCGTATATATATATATGACAAATAGTGGCATATCCTTTACATAACATCCTCTTCAACCATAGTAAACGAGTCGTCGATTTTCTAGGCATCACTTATACGTTCATTAGTTTGTCATTACTTTTTGAACGGTGAGATTTATTTTAGCGTGTTTTTTTACGGGAACGAGTTTGCTTCCAAACTGCCCGTCGCGGTGTTTGAACCAGGTAAGCTTGGATTGTGATCGAGTTCACAACCTCTTAAGCTACAGACGCAAACAATATTTATATAGCGTTGAAGAGTTGGTGTCTCTGTGGATTTTCTACCCATCCTCGACAGAAACCATCATTGGACTGGGATATCATTATAGAACCAGGAAATAGGGAGAGGGATTTATGTGCTTTTCATTAACATCGGCTAAGATAGGAATCACTGTGATCATTCCCCACCACCTAATTAACTGCTGATCATGTCAGAGTCTACTCATGACAGAGTTTCTGTGCATGAATATTGTACAGAGACTGCATGATTATTGCACAGAGAGTGTATGAATATTGCACAGAGACTGCATGAATATTGTACAGATAGTGCATGAATATTGCAGAGAGAGTGCGTGATTATTGCACAAAGAGGGCATGAATATTGCACAGAGAGTACATAAGTATTGCACAGAGTGCATGAATATTGCAGAGAGAGTGCATGATTAGTGTACAAATAGTGCATGAATATTGCACAGAGAGTACATAAGTATTGCACAGAGTGCATGAATATTGCAGAGAGAGTGCATGATTAGTGTACAAATAGTGCATGAATATTGCACAAATAGTGCATGAATATTGCACAGAGACTGCATGAATATTGCACAGAGACTGCATGATTATTGCACAAAGAGTGCATGAATATTGCAGAGAGAGTGCATGATTAGTGTACAAATAGTGCATGAATATTGCACAGAGACTGCATGATTATTGCACAAAGAGTGCATGAATATTGCACAGAGACTGCATGATTATTGCACAAAGAGTGCATGAATATTGCACAGAGACTGCATGAATATTGTACAGATAGTGCATGAATATTGCAGAGAGAGTGCGTGATTGTTGCACAAAGAGGGCATGAATATTGCACAGAGAGTACATAAGTATTGCACAGAGTGCATGAATATTGCAGAGAGAGTGCATGATTAGTGTACAAATAGTGCATGAATATTGCACAAATAGTGCATGAATATTGCACAGAGAGTACATAAGTATTGCACAGTGTGCATGAATATTGCAGAGAGAGTGCATGATTAGTGTACAAATAGTGCATGAATATTGCACAAATAGTGCATGAATATTGCACAGAGACTGCATGAATATTGCACAGAGACTGCATGATTATTGCACAAAGAGTGCATGAATATTGCAGAGAGAGTGCATGATTAGTGTACAAATAGTGCATGAATATTGCACAAATAGTGCATGAATATTGCACAGAGACTGCATGATTATTGCACAAAGAGTGCATGAATATTGCACAGAGACTGCATGATTATTGCACAAAGAGTGCATGAATATTGCACAGAGACTGCATGATTATTGCACAAAGAGTGCATGAATATTGTCCAAAAAGGGTCTAAAACCGAAGAATTGACCTCATTGCCCCGGGATTTTAACTCCATATAGATCGGTACCAGTCGCACAAAGCAATAATCTGAAGCCCCGACAACAATCCTAGGATTAAGAGGGGAACTGCACTCGTAAACAGAACGGCTCGGTCCTGATTTGAACCCTTGACATTCGGAACGCAAGACAAATGCTTAACCATTCAGAGACAGAGATCCCTGAATATTGTCCACCAGCACTCACATTTGTACAGATCGGTTACGGCTAATATTTTATAAAACACACCTTATAGTACTACATCTTCTGAACTATACTGAAGAATGGTACCAGAACTGATCGGTCATAGGAGAGGCAATGAGACCTGACTCATGTAAGGATGATGAGTTAAAAGGAAAGCTACATACTAAGTTACGTAGTCAGTCACAGTCTGAAACTGTGTTTTTGGTTTGTATATTTTTGCTAGTGAAACACAGGTGTTATTGATTCTCTTGCACACCTGCATTGAACGAGGTGCGGAATACGTTTAAAAAACGGTTAAGTGCGCTCATCCCTATGTATGTGTGTATTATTTTGTTCTTAAGAAAGAAAGTTAAGATTATTACGATTTGACTCTCCATCATCATCATCATAGTCATCATTAATATAATCACAAGCATAGTCATCGTCAACATCATCATCATTATAATCAGTGGCGGTTCGACATTAAGGGCCAGTGGGGACGAGTCCCACAAAAATAATGTGTAACGTGTATAAATTAAAATATAACCTAACCCAATACCATGATTGTTCACACATAAATATGTCCGGCCCCACCAACAAAACTTAGCAAGAGCCGCCACTGATTATTATTATTATTATTATATATATATATATATATATATATATATATATATATATATATATATATATATATGTGTTGGAGAGCTGTGATATAGTAGGAGTAAGTGCACTCTCAGAAGTGTGGTCTGGGATTTCAACAGTGGACGTGGAATAGTTTTTTCCGATCGTGACAGTTCACAGTTCCACCCAGTCTCAAATTGGTACCAGAAAACACCAGGGCGTAAAGGCGGCAGACGTAATGTTGACCACATCAACCATCGCGTGCCGAAAGTCATTGAAAAAAAACAGTCTGACACAATATTCCTCAATTTGCCTCATGGTATGAAAAAGGGTTCCTGTACTTTTATTATTACTATATCTTGCTATTGTTCGTTAATCACGGGTGATAATTACGATTCATGTTATTTATTGTAGGTTCTTGAAGTAGGATTTGTGTGTGTGTGTGTATATGTGTATAACGGATGGTTTGAGCATGGTGGCTGCAGAGGCGGGACATCGCACCTATGAGATAGAGAAATTCCGAAGGACTTTTAGGGGGGCAAAGTTCTGCACAGAACACGCTATATGATGATGATAATGATATAATTGACTGACGAGGCCAGTGTGAGCTTGGATTGTTTTGGGGCATTGTAGTCATGAAATTTTGGCTGTACCAGTTTGGGAATGGAAGGTTCTTTCTGGCTTGCTTTTGTTTTTCTGCTACTGCAGTTCTGGCAGACTTGCATATCACTGATCCAAGATAAGAAGTCAAACGTTACGCTGAACAGTAGCAATCACCGGCAGATGTCAGTGTGTCGGGATGTATGCCAAATATATGTACATAATGCTAAATATATGACAATTATTTAACATGTGTTAAATCTACATAGTCAGAATACATGTTAGGGTGGGTGATGTTAGGTGGGGATGTTTTATTTTTTTTCCGATCCAGAAGCACTTGAGCTTTTCAGCTCTTAGGCTCGGTGCCATGGACATCGTAACCCTTCGGTTCGGTGCCACGAACACCGTAAATCTGGGGAATCTGTGGCTTTTTCTGCCATCCCGCGAAATTGAACCCGCACACACAGAGGGATAGTCACCTGTAGTCAACGCGCTACGAACACGCTGGGCAGACGGGCAGGTGGGGGATGTTATGACGGGGATCTTAGGGTGGTTAATGAAGGGATAAGGTTTATGAAAGGGATAAGGTTGATGAAGGGAATAAGGTTTATGAAAGGGATAAGGTTTATGAAAGGGATAAGGTTGATGAAAGGGATAAGGTTGATGAAAGGGATAAGGTTGACGAAAGAGATAAGGTTGATGAAAGGGATAAGGTTGACGAAAGGGATAAGGTTGATGAAAGGGATAAGGTTGATGAAAGGGATAAAGTTGATGAAAGAGATACGGTTGATGAAAGAGTTAAAGTTTAGTTTCAAGATCAGGTACGACTTCTACTATTTTTCCAAAGGGTTGTAAGCTCATTTTCCGCACCAACTTTCAACAAGTGTCGAAAGGAAATGACCCTCCTACCTTCTGCATACTTGAGCTTAGAAATATGAAGTTACAGGAATTCAGTCTACTGTCTGCAAAGGGCTACGAATATTTTCCTTTAAACTATTTCAGTGATTTGTTTATGATTTAATCTGGTTAAAGTTAGGTTAAGGACTGGGTACCTGTGCTGATGGTTATGGTTAGTTCATGGTTATGGTCGATGGTTATGGTTAGTTCATGGTTAAGATCGATGGTTATTGCATAATTAAGGTCGATGGTTATGGTTAGTTCATGGTTAAGGTCGATGGTTATTGCATAATTAAGGTCGAAGGTTATGGTTATAGTTCATGGTTAAGGTCGATGGTTATTGCATAATTAAGGTCGAAGGTTATGGTTAGTTCATGGTTAAGGTCGAAGGTTATGGTTAGTTCATGGTTAAGGTCGATGGTTATGGTTAGTTCATGGTTAAGGTCGAAGGTTATTTCATAATTAAGGTCGAAGGTTATGGTTAGTTCATAAGATCGATGGTTATGGTTAGTTCATGGTTAAGATCGATGGTTATTGCATAATTAAGGTCGAAGGTTATGGTTAGTTCATGGTTAAGATCGATGGTTATTGCATAATTAAGGTCGAAGGTTATGGTTAGTTCATGGTTAAGATCGATGGTTATTGCATAATTAAGGTCGAAGGTTATGGTTAGTTCATGGTTAAGGTCGATGGTTATGGTTAGTTCATGGTTAAGATCGATGGTTATGGTTAGTTCATGGTTAAGGTCGATGGTTATTGCATAATTAAGGTCGAAGGTTATGGTTAGTTCATGGTTAAGGTCGATGGTTATTGCATAATTAAGATCGATGGTTATGGTTAGTTCATGGTTAAGGTCGATGGTTATGGTTAGTTCATGGTTAAGGTCGATGGTTATTGCATAATTAAGGTCGATGGTTATTGCATAATTAAGGTCGATGGTTATTGCATAATTAAGGTCGATGGTTATGGTTAGTTCATGGTTAAGGTCGATGGTTATTGCATAATTAAGATCGAAGGTTATGGTTATTTCATGGTTAAGGTCGAAGGTTATTGCATAATTAAGGTCGAAGGTTATGGTTAGTTCATGGTTACGATTAATTTTATGTTTATAATTAGGTTTACTGTAGTTTTAACGCAATGGTAAATTTAACCTTATTTTTTTTTATGAATTACTGTTAGGATTTGTATATAATGTACAGATGTTGTGACACATTCCCACTACCATGTGTCAGGCCGATTTTGATGGTCACAACATTAAAACAATTATTAAGAATGTTGCCAAAATGCTTGTAAATGGCAATGATTTTTGTAAAAAAATTTGTGTTTTTTTTGGCCACAAATGACACACTGTTGTTTTCTTTAATTTTCAAAGCACTCTCAATTTTGAGAAGACATCCTCGTTCATATGAACTTCGCTTTGGGGAGGAAATTCTCTTTCAAATCACTCTCATTTTAGAGAGGAAATTCTCTTTCAAACTAATCTCATTTTAGAGAGGAAATTCTCTTTCAAACTAATCTCATTTTGGAGAGGAAATTCTCTTTCAAACTAATCTCATTTTAGAGAGGAAATTCTCTTTCAAACCACTCTAATTTTGACTAGGACATCCTTTTTCAAACCAATCTCTTTTTTGTGATTATATTCTCTCACAAACAGTTGTTCAATTTTTTTAGTACCTATCTCAATTTTAAAAATACACAACTTATTGGCTAAAAATCAAGATGATGAGTTAAAATATAGACAATACTAATTTTGATAACCAAAATTTATATGCAAGGATACACGAATAAATAGTAGTTTTCTTCTATGCTGCTCTAAGTCTTTTTATATAGGATTCTGTCGTCTATAGAAGTTTCTATCCTCCGGAGGCTTACCTGGATATACTGTCCTGGACATGCGGGCTTTTACGGTAATGAGAGAGCGGACAGTTTTGCATCAACAGCATCGATTGTTGGGGAGTTGAAGATGGATAAGCGGGATGTTTTTCGGTCTATTCGTGACTGTCTCTTGGATGAGGACACTAAAATCGATGTTAAATCGTTCCAACGATTTAATCAGTTTGGAGTTACCCATTATACAAGTAGAACTGGATGCCTGAGGGCAGAGTGAGAAGTGTGTTTAATCAGCGAGCCACGGGAACCATCAGTATGCATACTCTTCGATATCTATGGGGGTGGGGGGAGACTAAGCATCTACATCTATGGGTCTGCCCAGAGTGCAATGACGTCAGTTTAGTAACCAATAACAAATCTATGTTTCGAAAAGAATAAAGGGTTTAAGAGCCCCAGAGAAAGCATCGGAGCCAATGAACATGTTCAATAAATAGACACTGAACAAGTATTAGAGGCTTCAGGTAAAAACAAATTACCAAACATAGGATTGGAACCACAAACCCTTATCTCTCACGGCACATATTACATATGCCTACAGACGAGTGTTCTCTCGCACATATACATATGCCTACAGACAGTGTTCTTCACGCATATTATGCCTACAGACGAGTGTTCTATCACGGCACATATTACATATCCCTACAGACGAGTGTTCTATCACGGCACATATTACATATCCCTACAGACGAGTGTTCTATCACGGCACATATTACATATCCCTACAGACGAGTGTTCTATCACGGCACATATTACATATCCCTACAGACGAGTGTTCTCTCACGGCACATATTACATATTCCTACAGACGAGTGTTCTCTCACGGCACATATTACATATTCCTACAGACGAGTGTTCTCTCACGGCACATATTACATATCCCTACAGACGAGTGTTCTCTCACGGCACATATTACATATTCCTACAGACGAGTGTTCTCTCACGGCACATATTACATATTCCTACAGACGAGTGTTCTCTCACGGCACATATTACATATCCCTACAGACGAGTGTTCTCTCACGGCACATATTACATATCCCTACAGACGAGTGTTCTCTCACGGCACATATTACATATCCCTACAGACGAGTGTTCTCTCACGGCACATATTACATATCCCTACAGACGAGTGTTCTCTCACGGCACATATTACATATCCCTACAGACGAGTGTTCTCTCACGGCACATATTACATATCCCTACAGACGAGTGTTCTCTCACGGCACATATTACATATCCCTACAGACGAGTGTTCTCTCACGGCACATATTACATATCCCTACAGACGAGTGTTCTCTCACGGCACATATTACATATCCCTACAGACGAGTGTTCTCTCACGGCACATATTACATATCCCTACAGACGAGTGTTCTCTCACGGCACATATTACATATCCCTACAGACGAGTGTTCTCTCACGGTACATATTACATATCCCTACAGACGAGTGTTCTCTCACGGTACATATTACATATCCCTACAGACGAGTGTTCTCTCACGGCACATATTACATATCCCTACAGACGAGTGTTCTCTCACGGCACATATTACATATCCCTACAGACGAGTGTTCTCTCACGGCACATATTACATATCCCTACAGACGAGTGTTCTCTCACGGCACATATTACATATCCCTACAGACGAGTGTTCTCTCACGGCACATATTACATATCCCTACAGACGAGTGTTCTCTCACGGCACATATTACATATCCCTACAGACGAGTGTTCTCTCACGGCACATATTACATATCCCTACAGACGAGTGTTCTCTCACGGCACATATTACATATCCCTACAGACGAGTGTTCTCTCACGGCACATATTACATATCCCTACAGACGAGTGTTCTCTCACGGCACATATTACATATCCCTACAGACGAGTGTTCTCTCACGGCACATATTACATATACCTACAGACGAGTGTTCTCTCACGGCACATATTACATATCCCTACAGACGAGTGTTCTCTCACGGTACATATTACATATCCCTACAGACGAGTGTTCTCTCACGGCACATATTACATATCCCTACAGACGAGTGTTTTTAAGAACACAACCTTTTAGCTCCCTATTATCTAGGATTTCCCACCTTTATTTTTAAATGTTAGAAATATTCATAGTGAAGAGTTTAACTGATGAAGTATATCGGATGTAGGGATGGTTCACCTGTTATACATTGACTTACCTTTGTTAGTTATGTGTAACATTCAATACCTGTACTGTGCACGCAGTAGGTAATGAGTTGATCTTTAAATGATTAGCTTCCATTGCTGTTCGTGATTGAATGAAAACAAAAACAGATACGTTTGTGTGTATATATGAGTGAGTTGGTGTGTGTGTGGGTTGGTGTAGAGAGAGAGAGAGAGAGAGAGAAAGAGAGAGAGAGAGAGTCAAACAGGTTCATTGTATCTCAATTGTAATATCTGGTAATTGTAGTATCTGGTAAAAATTGTAGTATCTGGTAAGTTAAGAAATAAAAGATTAAGGACAAAAAGATTAAGAGCAAAAAGATTAAGATTAAGAACAAAAAGATTAAGAACAAAAAGATTAAGAACAAAAAGATTAAGAACAAAAAGATTAAGATTAAGAACAAAAAGATTAAGAACAAAAAGATTAAGAACAAAAAGATTAAGATTAAGAAGAAACAGATTAAGAGCAAAAAGATTAAGAGCAAAAAGATTAAGAGCAAAAAGATTAAGAGCAAAAAGATTAAGAACAAAAAGATTAAGAACAAAAAGATTAAGAACAAAAAGATTAAGAATAAAAAGATTAAGAACAAAAAGATTAAGATTAAGAACAAAAAGATTAAGAACAAAAAGATTAAGAACAAAAAGATTAAGATTAAGAACAAACAGATTAAGAGCAAAAAGATTAAGAGCAAAAAGATTAAGAGCAAAAAGGTTAAGAACAAAAAGATTAAGAGCAAAAAGATTAAGAGCAAAAAGATTAAGAACAAAAAGATTAAGATTAAGAACAAAAAGATTAAGAGCAAAAAGATTAAGAACAAAAAGATTAAGAGCAAAAAGATTAAGAACAAAAAGATTAAGAACAAAAAGAATAAGAATAAAAATAAGCAAAATTCAGTAGCAATTTTTTTTTTTAATTCCTACAAAATAGTTTCACCATTTTCAACAATACATCGGGGATCCTCGCCAGTGCTACAAAGTTCGCGCACTGCCGCTCAGATCGTCCTTTGTAAGAGAAGACCAGAGCACACATGATTATTCACCGAAGTACAATAATGATGAACATATCAATTAATGAATCATTGTATCTGATGTGTATAGTATCTAGTAAGTTGTACACAGAATGATTGAAGGAATAGACTAGTTTAGACATTCCAGGCTTGTACAGAGTATTTACACCAGGTTTGTGTCTAACTTTCATTTGTTGATATTTGACGCTTTTCTGGACATCAGCTTTTCGAAGCTGAAATAAAATAATGAGCTACAAGTTATAAAGTTTAAAATCTTAATTACGAAATTTCAACATCCATGTTGCCTCAAACATACGCCAGTACGTTTGGAAATGAGGGTAAGTGGTTCGAATCCCGTGTTTGTCTATTTATTTTTTCGGTAGCTCTTAATACCTGTACATTGTTTATTTGTTGATCATATTCTTTGCTTCCGTTGCTTCCTCTGGGGTTCTTGCAAAAAATTCCTTGTTCTTATTTTATAATAAATGTGAAGCTACTTTGAATGATGTTTGTTATATGTGTATACATGTGTGTATGTATGATATTGTCTCGTCTCAAATATATACAAGCACAATAAGCTTATAGCATGTGTTTGTGCAAACACTGTTCGATCGAACCTTACCTGATTATTCTGTGTCTAGTTGTAACGAAGCGTCTGAGAAAGATACTCCTCCGTGAGTCATGTTTTTAGAATGGCTCGCTGGTTGTGTTAGTAAGGACGCTTGTATTGCTAGGCAAGGCGATGGGTGTCGTAAGAAATGAGGGTAAGTGGTTCGAATCCTGTGTTTGTCTATTTGTTTTTCGGAAGCTCTTAATACTTGTACATTGTTTATTTGTTGATCATATTCTTTGCCTCCGTTGCTTCCTCTCGGCTCTTGCAAAAAAACTCCTTGTTCTCTTCTTGATTGAGTCAGTTTATGTAGGTCATGGCACTGCTCTGCACATGATTTCCGTTTATTTTGTTCAGTATCGGAATGCACGCGCCATTTTACTATCTCCCGGTGTGGGTGGACTTGTAGCTGTGCAAACGGGTTAAGAATTACATGAAAGCTGGTTATAATCCCTTGTCAAGCTTTGGTTTTTTAACCGTTTCAGTTTCAATCTTCATTCACACTTGACTCGAACAAAATCCCTTGTTAAGCTTTGGTTTTTTAACCGTTTCAGTTTCAATCTTCATTCACACTTGACTCGAACAAAATCCCTTGTCAAGCTTTGGTTTTTTAACCGTTTCAGTTTCAATCTTCATTCACACTTGACTCGAACAAAATCCCTTGTCAAGCTTTGGTTTTTTAACCGTTTCAGTTTCAATCTTCATTCACACTTGACTCGAACAAAATCCCTTGTCAAGCTTTGGTTTTTTAACCGTTTCAGTTTCAATCTTCATTCACACTTGACTCGAACAAAATCCCTTGTCAAGCTTTGGTTTTTTAACCGTTTCAGTTTCAATCTTCATTCACACTTGACTCGAACAAAATTTACTAACAAAAATAACTGGACCTACGATGCACATCGAAGTGAAGAACTCAGCAAAGTTGCTCAAAACAAGAATTAGTATTAAAAAAACATTACAAGAAGGTTTCTGGATAGAACAATGGGAATCGGAGAAAAAGAGAGAGAGAGAGAGAGAGAGGATAGAACAATGGGGATCTGAGAGAAAGAGAGAGAAAAAAGAAAGAGAGAGGATAGAACAATGACTTATTTAAGTAAATATTAAGCATTAAAATAGAACAAGAGTATTGATTAAGAAGAAGAGGTGAGGAATTAAGCCTTTATTAGGCGCGTTCAAGAACTTGACGACGTTCGTGTGTCACCATGAGCTTTTACCACATAGTTCTAGAGTTGGAGATGTGTTATACAGAAATTGTGTAATTAACACCCCAATCGGAAATAGGTTAGCCGGGCATCCATATACTACAGATTTAGACAGGTCCGTATTATTGGAATGGTAGGTTGATTACGCGCGATCTTGAAGTCATTAGACTTTAAATGTTTAGAATGATAAGAAAAGTATCTGTAAAATGTATGAAAAAAATCTAGTTTTATAAATGTATTTTAAAAAATAAAACAAAACATTGTAAACACATTTTTTTACAAATATATTTCTCTCGTATGTTGCCAGGAATCGCAAGCTGAGCAAAGAATAGTACTACTGCCACTTACACGGCATGTCGTATGAGGCGACTGAGGTAGTGGCCTAGGAATATTTACCCTAGTAAATAAAAAGCGTCGCAGAAGTCAGATGTTCTGGCCTACTTGTGGATGCATAACTAGCACAATGTGCAAACGCTCTTAGGCTCATATCACATACAAATCACAAAAAATGGTGGAGTGTTCGAAGAAAGAAAAGAAATATATTTGAAGGAGAATGTACAAACTATGAAACTGAATGTTCTGCAGACATGTTCAGTCATCGTTGGTTTGAGATTTCAAAATTATTAACGAAATTATTATAATTAAATTATGAGACACTCGGAAGGACTTCCCTACTGACTATTGGATTTATGGTAGCGACTTATAGAAATCTGAACAATGTAAACTGATCACGACAGAAGAAGAAGAATATCCTCAGTTATTTTAATACATATTTTACATGCTAACATAACATGTCTACTGTTTTACATGTGCATGTTTACGTGCTTTTTGTGCTTGACGATATCTTTTTTGTCGAAACGACGATTAATTCTATTCCTTTAATTCTCAGCACTTAATTATTTGGGATTGAGTTTTGTCAACTTCTAAGCTGCAAATCCAATTTAGTTCATATTTGAATTCAGACAGAAAACCTCTTTCTTTGAATTCTGTATTCATAAATTCGTAGAAAAACATAACACTTCTGGCAGCAATAAATGTTTCTCATTTAAAACAAATTTGGTAATCGTTTTATTCAGTGTCGGACACAAATTTTCGGGAAAATCATGGCTTTGGGTTAGATTATATTTTAATTTATTAAATAAGAAATACACGTTAGATATTATGTTTGGGGGACCCAGCCCTCGGCCCTTAATGACGAGCCGCCACTGGTTCTATTTATGGTAAATAAAACGTGAAATAACAAAATAGAAATGGAAAGAAGTTAGCAAAGAGAACATGAGAATGTTATTAAAAGCAATTGGTGCCAGAAGTATTAATTATGAAATAAATAAGTTATAGCTAAAAATGATCGCATAGCTCAGAAAATAATATCTTGAAAAAATAGTGTAGAAAATGGAGAGAAATGACAATAAATAATATTGGCAATAAAAGAGGAAAGGCGACTTCAACGAGCATTAAACGCTAAGAAATGACCTTCACATATATCATTATGGACAGAGAAGAGAAGAAACAAATACAGCCTATAGGGCTTGAAGAAATGCCACAGGTTCGCCAGATTTACGGTGTTCGTCGCACCGAACCGAAGGGTTACGATGTCCACGGCACTGAGCAGAAGAGTTGAAACCTCAAGTGCTTCTGGATCGGGGGAAAAAAAACCATAAACATCTGTCCATATTCTCTTTTTTTATAAACAGCTGTTACTAGTAGTTGACCAGGCAATTACCTGAATTCATCACTTCTCCTGCATTCCTCTCATTTTATTTCCATTTGTTTTGCAGACATCTATTTTCCTGTTGACCACTAACTACTTTAGAAGTATACAAGTCGATATCAGTCCAAGATAAGCTATATGAAGATGTAAACAGACCACAGTTGACCACTAACTACTTTAGAAGTATACAAGTCGATATCAGTCCAAGATAAGCTATATGAAGATGTAAACAGACCACAGTTGACCACTAACTACTTTAGAAGTATACAAGTCGATGTCAGTCCAAGATAAGCTATATGAAGATGTAAACAGACCACAGTTGACCACTAACTACTTTAGAAGTATACAAGTCGATATCAGTCCAAGATAAGCTATATGAAGATGTAAACAGACCACAGTTGACCACTAACTACTTTAGAAGTATACAAGTCGATGTCAGTCCAAGATAAGCTATATGAAGATGTAAACAGACCACAGTTGACCACTAACTACTTTAGAAGTATACAAGTCGATATCAGTCCAAGATAAGCTATATGAAGATGTAAACAGACCACAGTTGACCACTAACTACTTTAGAAGTATACAAGTCGATGTCAGTCCAAGACAAGCTATATGAAGATGTAAACAGACCACAGTTGACCACTAACTACTTTAGAAGTATACAAGTCGATGTTAGTCCAAGACAAGCTACACAGAGATTTACAAAGATTTCGTTTGACCACTAACGACTATAAGTACACAAATCGATGCCGGAAAACGTTGGAAGAAGTAGATACTCGAACATGCCTGGCATAAATATGAAGACCATTCAGGATAACGACGTCAACGATAAATATACAAAATAAATACCGACATTTTGTTACGTCGCAATCGTCATAGAAACGGTGGTATTATACTTAATGTCCTGTTGATTGCATTGCGGGATAACATTTCCTGCCAACAAGAGAATTAATACACATAACGAGTAAACAGTTCTTGTTTCCATTCAATTATTTCCTACTTTTAATGAGGTCTTTCTTCATCATTATCGTTCATCATTGGAACTCATTATCCTCCATTGGAACTTATTATTTATTATTGATTTGACATAAGGTACTGCTTACAGTTCTGTGGTAGGTTTGTGATGTAACCTGACCCAAGTCTAAACGTCGTTTCATTGTCTGCCACTATTTATCCATTTGCGTAGTGTCTGTTTTCTTTAATGTGGCATGATTGAGACAAGACTCAGCTATTAAGTAAGACATGTTGTTTTTCTTTTCAGAGCGAAAATAAATGTATTATGTCATTGCGTACTCTCTCTTTCTCTCTCTCTCTCTCTCTCTCTCTGTAGCAGGCAAAAATTTGCTATCAGATACATTAGAAAAGAGGGGTTGTTCCTTAACTGGGGGTTTGAACCTTTGCCCTGTTTTCTTTACCCCTGCAGCCAAGTTGAGGTTAATTTTATTCTTTTTTTAGAAATGCCATAGGTGATTGTCCGGTCACAATATCAATTAGACTGGGGGTTTTCCAACCAACAACCAGATTTGACCGTGAGAATGTACTAACAGGACAATGACCGATTGGAAACAAAGAAAAATGCCAATTGTTAAATAGAATGAATTTGGATCATAGGGACACACTTCACAGAGACACAGGGGCAATAATTCAGACAGAGCGGATAGGAAAGGTACCCAGGGACAGAGAGTAGGTAGTCTGAGTCTGAGACAGTTACAGACAGAAAGAATCGATAAGTCAATGAGTGTAGTCTAGAATAAGAGACTCACACAGTTATCGACAAGAACTTAGTAGATAGTAACAAGAATTATAGAGCAGAACAACTCTGCTGCGAGTTATAAGTGGAATAGAGAACGAGGCAGTAGAATTGAACTGAGTTGCAGACAGAGAGAGCCCAAGAGAGCAAAGTCAGATAGATAACATAAATCCATACTCATAACCCAACAGAACGGCCGACATAGAGTGTTGCCTAACTAAGACGTAGATGCAGAACTCCACGGAGATTTTGACCAAATCAGAGAGTTACTGTTCAGAATTGGTGAACCGGTTACATCAGAACCGGAGGACTTTTCAGAGTGGAAAACTAGACAGTAGAGCTAAACTAAAGGGTAGGGCCAGACCAGACAGAGAGGCTATAACAGCATATGAGAGAGAGATGTCAGCCAGTTCACAGAATACATTATTATAACCAGTTAGCAGAGACATTTTGTGTATACTATTATGACTAACCCTAACTAGAAAGCGGTATAACGTATTGTGACTGAGCAAGTATTTTTTCTAAGGACATCGCAAGCAAGATAGAGTTGAACTGAACATTTTAGAGATAGGATGTCGGGGTATTAGATATTACTTAGTGAAGATTGACGATATTAGTTAGTAGGTATATTTTACAGTTATGTGCATTGTTATGCGTTTTGAATTATTGGTTTTCTTTTCATGATTTATTTTGATAATTTGATGTATGTGCTATTTTATTTGAACATTGTTGAGATATTGAAATAAGTAAATAACAAAACTAAAAGTTGAGAATCAGGTTTGATTCTTACATAGATGTACGATATATTTGACGGCCATTTCATTGATTTGTATTCTATGTTATAGTTGTGGATGGTGCTGATAGTAGTTGTTGTTGCAGACTGAAGAGAAGACGTAGCATAGAAAACATGTCTATTACATTTATCTGGAGCCAGTGACGAGTATAGATACTATTACAAGGTGTTATACCGTGTACAGGATAGAAGAAGTGACCAGTATAGTAGCGGAAATAACGACTACAGCTTTTATGATGCAGTGACCAAATGATATTAAGAATAATATAGAATATAGAAGAAGAATATTAGCAGTGTAGCGAAACTACGGCTACAAAAGGTGGCGCCGTGTCCAAGAATATTAGTAGAGTACGCAATAAACGGCTACATCTCTCTCTCTCTCTCTCTCTCTCTCTCTCTCTCTAGCTTGTAACGCCCCTGACGATTAGGGAAGCAACAAATGCACACCCTGCTTCCCTATTTTTGGCCGTCCTCTGCATGTGTTCCAGCTGTGCTTCATTTCTTTCATTTCGTATTCTACTGTTCTTCTCCAGGTCATTTTGTATCTTTCGTGTTTTCGTTTACTCTCTGGTGTCCATCTCAGTGCAGTTTTCGTAGCATAGTTAGTCTCGATGCGTATCACATGTCCAATCTATCTTCAGTTTCTCTTATGGATGATGATGCTCACATTCTCTTGCCGACCCTGTGCAAGCAGTTCTTGGTTAGAGATAGTATTTGACCAGAACACGTGTAACATCTTTCTCAGACAAGTTGAATTGTATGTGGAGAGTTTGGACATATGCTCACTGGAAATGTGATATTGGTAGTGATACCATCATTGCCTGTTTTGACATCCTTATTTCTTCTTGTAATATCATCATTTTTTGGTGCTATCATCTTTCTATCTTTTGTGGTCATTGTCATTTCCAGCATTCTCATCATTTATTTTGCCAATATCATTCTTCATATTGTTAACCCGGTTATTTCTTGTGCTAACATCACCATTTAGTGTGCTAACATCACCATTTCCTATGCTAACATCACCATTTAGTGTGCTAATATCACCATCTCTTGTGCTAACATCATCATCTCTTGTGCTAACATCACCATTTAGTGTGCTAATATCACCATCTCTTGTGCTAACATCATCATCTCTTGTGCTAACATCATCATTTAGTGTGATAACATCACCATTTAGTGTACTAACATCACCATTTAGAGAGATAACATCACCAGTTAGTGCTAACATCACCATTTCGAGAGCTTACATCACTCTTTAGTGTGCTAACATCACAATTCTTGTGCTAACATCATCATTTCTTGTGCTAACATCATCATTTACGTGCTATCTTGTGTAACTATAGATGCGAGTCATGGTCAATAAATAAACATATAACAAAGTCCCTGGAAGTCACGGAATTGTAGTTTGACAGGAGAAAGTTAAGAATCACATGACCTGTTCTTCTTCTTCGAGCGCTTCATATCGATCATTTGTTAACCACTGATTTGTTTGTGATCTGAGCCTAAGAGCGATTGTATGTTGTGCCAGTTATGCGCCTGCAAGTAGACCAGCACATCCGCTATCTGCAATGCTTCTTTTTTACTAGGGTAGCTTTCCTAGGTCTTACATCAGTCGCCTCTTACGACATGCCTTGTAGGTCGTGGTGGTACTATTCTTTGCTTTCCTTGCTGGCCTCGGCACCATACCGGCTAGAAGGACTGTTAAAATGACTAGTGTTAATGTGCTCAAATATGTATAGGCACAGAAAAATAACTTGTCGTTATGTCTTTCTTCATATAGCAAAAGTATCAACATCCCAACTGATAGCCAGCACCAATGACATACGTTTGTAGAAATCCATGATCGCCTAAGTTAACCGGCACGGAACACGATGATTATTACCCAGTGTAACAATAGAGCGAACGACTATGTGCAGATGGACACATTGCAGGAATCTAGTTTCAATCCTAATACATTGTTATTATTATTATTATTATTATTATATTATACTACTGACGAGTTTTACCATTTGGCTCAATCCCTCTCCGCATAAATGGCAGGTCACCTGCTGAGAGTACTACACAAAGCACCAACTCCGTATCTTTAGCAACAATCCTAAGTGATCTCCCCAAAAAGTGCACTTACTTAACCAACAACGCTTTCCGGATTTGAACTCAGACCTTCAGAACGAAAAACAGTCTTCTTAACCACTTCTCCACATAGAACCCCCAGCAAGAATATGTTTTCAGTATCAGTAAGTAAATGTGTGATCTATAGAAGAAAAGACAGGAATAGCAGTCGGTGGACAAAATATAAACAACCTAAGATACGCTGATGACACAATTCTCATGGCTACAAATGAACACGATCTGCAAGACTTGATAGACATACTAGTGAGAGAAAGTGAAAAGAAAGGATTAAGCATGAATATAAAGAAAACAGAGGTTATGGTTGTCTCCAAGAAACAAGAAACACCAACATGCAATATCAAAATAAATAACACAACACTGAAACAAGTCCATCGATTCAAGTATCTAGGAACATTCTTAACATCAGATGGAAGATGTACAGCAGAGATTAGGAGTAGAATAGCTCAAACGAAAGCAGCTTTTATGAAAATGAAGAACACACTATGCGTGAACTCACTACCAATGACACTGCGAAAACGAGTACTCCAATGCTATATTGAACCAATTCTTATGTATGGCAGCGAATCATGGACACTGAACAAACAAACAATACGATCATTGGAAGCCACAGAGATGTGGTTTTACAGAAGAATATTGAGAATTCCATGGACAGCAAAGAAAACAAACGTGGAGGTTTTAAATCAGGTCTGCGCACAAAGAAACATCAAAAGAATAAGAATCCGACAATCAAGGTTCTTCGGGCATATAATGCGAAGAGAAGGTTTAGAACATTTGGTGACTACAGGTAAAATTCAGGGAAGGAGAGATCGTGGAAGACAGAGGAGAAGATGTTGGATGGCCTGACATCATGGTTCGACAAAATATCGACGTCAGAACTGATTACATGCACCAAGCAAAGAGAGTTGTGGAGAGACATGATCGCCTACGCCGGCAGGCATGGCACTTGATTGATTGAAGTAAATGTGGTGTAGGGTCTCGGTCAGTGCCAGCTCACTGTCCCTGGCGCTGCCGTGTCACACCTTACATCACATTGCACCTATAGTTCTATGTTGCACGGATGATTCTCTATTCTGGTGTTCTACAGTTACTATAGATATATACATCCTGCCGTTGCCACTTGGAAAGGTAAACAAGCTTCTGTCTTAAGAACACACACAGTGCAGAGATTTACCAGTGCAGAGATTTACCAGTGCAGAGGTTTACCAACTACAGACAAAGGTGTGTGACAAGACAAAACACAGAACATTGTGTGGGAGGGGCATCTGTACGTGTGTTGGGGGAGCAGGAAATGGGGCGGGGACGTATGATAATGACACATGAGATAAATATAAGATAGAAGCGAGGACTCGATCAGGACCGTGCGGTATATTTTCTCAGTATGATGCAAGTCTTCGAAATCCCGCCTCTTAAATGTTTTTCTTTAAAATAACCTTCAAATGTGATTTTAATTTCGCTGCACATGCCGCCGCCGCCGCCCCCTTACGGTTCCGTCTGATGCGGCCGTCTCTTTGTATCATAGCACGGCACGGCCCTGCCTCCGATAACATAAGACCGTCGAGCTCAGATACAAATTCTCGGAAATCAGACCAAAACCGTCG
The DNA here is from genome assembly GCA_020796225.1 of Arion vulgaris. NCBI lineage: Eukaryota > Metazoa > Mollusca > Gastropoda > Stylommatophora > Arionidae > Arion > Arion vulgaris. Next base: position 28,815,979 of record CM036769.1, read on the forward strand.
CGTGATTCTCACATTTCAGTATTGTTAGATCAAAATTAATTCATTTTTAAAACAACAAAAGCATGCTAAATCAAGGTTATATTATGTTAAAAATTAAGTTTTACAGCGCCCGAGTGATTACCGGGGTCCAAATTTGGGGTGTAAAGAATAGAACCACGCATGTCGTAAGAGGCGACTAAGGAGGTTTGGCTGAAATCGGATGCATGTGTCCTGAACGTGTAGAAGTCTACACGTTTAGGGACCTCAAACCAATTTGCAACGTATACACGTTCTTGGCAAAGATCAAACATATCACAAAGAGTGATTAAAATTAGTCGTAAAGAACGAACGAAAAGAAGAAGAAGTTTAACAGGAAGATCTCAGCTACAGTGCACGAACTCTGTAGCAGCGTCGAGGTCCCGATGTAATTTTGACTAGAGAGAAAAGAGATTAATAGTAATAGGAATAGAGCTAAGAAATACTGATTTGAATCGACGTCTCTGTTACTCAGCGTAAACTACATAATTACTCAATTTCTTTTAGTAAGTGGAATGTGTTCGGAAACCACGCTATAGTACACCTCAGTGGCGGCTCGTGATCAGTTTTGTTGGTGGTGCCAGACATTTTTTCCCGGATAAATCATGGTTTTGGTTGCTATATTTAAACTTATAAAATAATAAATACACGTTATACATTATTTTGGTGGGGCCCGACCCCACTGGCCCTTAATGACGATCCGCCACTGGTACACCTCATTAGATGAAGTAGATACAGTGAAGTTTTATATTCTTAAAATCTAAACAGTAAAACATCTGCGTAAATGCTGTCCTATTCGACAATTTATTCTCAACATATCGGGAATTATTTTAGGACTTTCAATCCAAATCTATCAAAATGACACTGTTGCAGAAACTACAATGAACAAAATAATATAGTGTTAAAAATAATTTCAGTACAATATTTTCTTAGGAAATCTGAAGTAAAAAAAACTTGTATAAATGGTAGTGCTAAGTCAAACAAATCAAAGACTTTACATACCTAGGGAGCATTTTTTCAGCAAACGAAAAAAATAACTAATAAAATCCAACATAGATGGAATAAAGCTAATCAATTGATAGCAGAAATGGCACCAATATACTAGGAATTGTCAAAGCAACATCAGCTTTTAAAAGTCTAAATAAAATATGAAACAGCAAGTTATATAGTTTTAAAACTAAATTATGAATTTTCAATTCAAATGTTGTATCAATCCTAACAAATGCCAACGAGAGTTGGAAAATGACTTAAGATATTGAAAGTAAGCTGAATGCATTTGAAAATAGATGTCTGCCAAAAATAATGAATATAAAATGGGACGAATTCAGGAGCAACGATGAAATCAGAGAAATGTCTGGTCAACATCTAGTAACAACTGTTATAAGAGGGAGAAAATGGAGATATGTTGGGCATACCTTGCGGAGAACTAATCAAAGAATACCAAAACAGATATTGCAGTTGGGGGCAAAAAGTTTCAGAAAGAGAGGACGCCATAGGGAGACCTTGAAACGAACTTTGATGAGAGAGGCAAGAAATATCGACCTCGATTCCTTGGAAGAGATTGAGCGAGTTGCCCAGGACAGATCGGTACGGAGAAATTATTTGTCTTACAGACCCTATGTAACGTATGACGGTACGAGAGGAATTATTATTATTATTATTATTTAATATGGTATGATCAGTTTTGACGGTTTTCCTATGCTCAATCAGATGTGATATCAAGATACAGTATGCGGTCCAAGATGCGGTTTTTTTAAAGAGAAGTTTTTCTTCTGTTTATAAAATCTTAGTTACCCGTCAGTACAAACTTGTCTTGTCTTTGGATAATATGTATACACATTAGCCAACATTCAGATAAGCCTGTTCTACACGCCATAGGTTCCTAACAGGGGCGCAAAGTACGCACGTTCTCAACGCAAACCACAAAGATCACAAAGAGTGGTTAACTTGATTGATACGAATGAAGGCAAACAAAAATTATTATAATTTATTTTTAAAATAAAAAATTCTTGTAGTATTTTCAGAACATAGGTTATGAATTCAAATCACTTTCCATTTATAGATACTAGCGTGCAGAAGGTAGGAGGGCGACTTCCTTTCATCAAGAGTGGATATTGAAGGGTGTGATTGAACATACAACCATCATTCGTTCGATAGGCGAAAATTTATGCATTGCGCTACAAAACAAACAATAACAAACAATATAAACTGGTACTGTCTTACAAAAGAACTTCTTGCAGCACAGTTAGGAGAGATTGATAGATACATTCCATATAAGTTTATTCAACGTTCGTTTGATTAGGTAAGAGCTACTTTTGTCAGTTCCAACAGTTTAGATCTGGTATTAGATGAGGAAGTTGGAAGAAGTATCCTGCATTTCTAACAATCGAACTTTGAAATTGAAGCATGAGAGAAAGATAGCGAACCGATTTTTGTTATCTTCAACCAGAAACAGTATCCACATAAATCGCTTTGTGAGCAGTATATATTAGTGTACAAGTTCTCTGCAGAATGTCGTGAACAAGGAATTTTAGTTATGGCTATTGTCTAAACACAGAACAGAGATACGTTTCTTAGTGTTGATGAGTAAGTGGGTTAGTTTGTTTGTATTCATCATCATTAAGTAGTTTGCCCCTTCCGGAATTTTGCTCCCATGACAGCATTCTTGAAAAACTCTCTATTCTGTGCAAGTTGACCTGCGTCAGCAGCAGTTATTCTCAGATCGTCATTGACACCTTGCACCCATCCTTTTCTAGGTCTTCCTCTAATTCTTCTTTCAGGCATCTTTTCCTCCAAAATGATCTTCTCTACGCACTCATGTCGTTTGATGTGTTCGAAATATTTAATTTTCCTTGATTTTATGCTCTTTAATAGCCAATTCTCTTTAATATCAAGCTGTCGCAGAACAGAAGCATTTATTCTTTTCCCTGTCCATGATATTCTAAATACTCTTCTGTAGCATTTGCATTCAAAGGTAACAATGATCTTCTACGCCGCTTTGTCAATGTTTGTTTGTATTAATTAAGACGTAATATAAATTATATCAAATATTTTCCGCGGATTCTCCGAGTTAATTCTTATGTTTCATGTTTGTTGGCCTACAGGCTCTGATATAACTAATAAAAGATTCGTCCTTAGGTTGAAAGTGCGTGCCTCGGCTTAAAGAGGTTTTAACTAACCCCTTACATAACAAACAAAATAAACGGCAAATTCTCAGACTGATATGGTTTGTGGCAAATATAGACGTGTTGGTAAGGACAGGAACCCATGACGACACAGGTCAGCAGAAAATAGCGGTAGATACAACATACTCTGTGAAAGCTGTCTATTGGTTGTCAGTAGATAATTACTTGAGTGGAACTCACAAGGGAAAAGGAAAATGGGACACATCAAACAGACCTGGAGACGTAGTCTTCTTGGACAACTTAAGAATGCTGGATTATCATGGGAATTCATAAAGAAAACGTCCAGAGACCTCAGCAAGTAAATATCAACTGTTAAGAACTTATGCTTCCCGACTTTCACCACTTGCACACATCGTCCTGTCCTTCGTAGTGTCCTCACATTCTACCTCTATATAAATATGGGTTTCTTCTGCGAAATCAACTTAACTTAAGAGTATTGCACTTGTCCCTTGTAGAAAATTGGCATCAGCTATTCAGCCTCCTTGCGGTCTAATTATAGACTCTACTCTTTTGATATGTCTAGATGTCATATGTTTGTTGTTGTTGTGGTTTTTTTTTGGGGGCAGAGCTTTTTTAAAATTATTTTTATTTTGAAGCAGTTGTGTAAGATATTGTGGGACGGATTAGCGTAATCCTTAAGCGTTCACCTATCGATCGGATACAAAAGGATTTGCAGGTTCAATTCCACAATCGACGTTCCATACGTGTGGGTAGGAATTGGCCATCCTATCTCCTGTAGACTGTGGAAAGTGTAGAAATGGGAAGTGATAGGCACTTTATACTCTAAGGTCCGCAAAGACTAGGGAAAATTTCTGTGTGTACGATCCAAAACAATGCAATAAGTAGACTTGAATGTGTTTTGTTTGTAGATATATATATTTTATCAATTTAAAAAAACAGCTTCTGTCGTGAGCAATTTTTCGTTTCTAAAGTGTGGTTCGAGATAAAGGCATGGGAACTCTGTACTTTAGTGAGCACGGCAATCAAGGGAAATAATTATAGAAACAGATACAAACGGTATGCATGATGTGCTCAAATAATATAGTAGTTACGTTCTGATTGATGTTGTTATGTCCCCTTCACCGACAACAATTTATCCACATTCCATTGTATGCCACTCCTATCTATTTCTGTATAATATCTATCTATGTATCTATCGAACTATCTGTTTTCTATGTTTCAGATCCATTACTGAGGAATACCCTGATACGTGTTTATGCTATGATAGTAGTCGTCCCCAGATAACTGATAATATTTCGTCAGGCTAATTTACTACTGCTAACTCAAAATCAAAGAAAACTGGCTGATGCTACAAATACGAAAGAGTAAATTGAGATATTTTGGACATAAAAAAAGACATGAAGGACTGGAGAAGACCATCATGGAAGGAGGTATACCGGCAAAGAGAAGAAGAGGACGACCACGGAGAAGATGTATTCAGGATGTAACTGATCGTTTGAACATGACGGCTGCAGAGGCATGACATCTGACCTATGAGAGAGAGAAATTCAGCAGGACTGTTGGGGTGGCAAAGTTCTGCTCAGGACAAGCTATTTGATGATGATAATTTACTACTATCATATCTCGCATTGTCGTAATGTTAGGACGTATCGTTATCTACAAATCGTTCTACTTCTAGACAAGTTGTTATATTCATTTATTTATCAAGAATGTCTGATTTCCAACCTAAAAACAACTAAAAACAATATGGAATGGAACTGATAGGAATCAAAAATCATAATATCAAGAGTATGCATATTCCCAGTGGTAACGTATGGGTGTGAAGCATGGACATTTAACAAGGCAGTGGAAAAACATATATGTGCTTTTGAATATAAGTATTACAGAACATCATGAACAGAAAAGAGAAAACAAATATCCATAAAGAGATTAAATCAAAGAAAACTGGATAATGCTACAAATAATAATGAGAAAATTGAAGTATTTTTGGCATATATAGAGTCATGAATGGTTGAATAAGACTATTATGGAAGGAGACATCCTGGCAAAGAGGAGAAAAGGAAGCCCACGGAGAAGATGGACAGAGTGTAACTGGTGATTTGAGCATGGTGGCTGCAGAGCCGGGGCATACAGCCTATGAGAGAGAGACATTTAGAAGGACGGTTAGGGCGGCAAACTTCTGCTCAGGACAAGCTAGTTAATGATAATGATCAGATTGTATTTCTTGCAAATGAAGATTTATTGATTGACTTACCGATTTATAGAATGTATTGATATGACACCATCATTGCACTTTGGTATATAAACATGTGTGATCCGATCTCTTTCTTATGCATGAATATATCAACCTCATTGCACGAACTGCGTAGCACAGTTGAGTGTCCATGTTGTCACTTTGAAAATGTAGCAAATTTTTGGGTACTTTATTTCTTAATTGGTATTACTGATTTTTGCACAGACAGCGGGCTCTCAACCTAATCTTATCAATTTCTAAACGGTCAATCAGTCTTTTACGTGCTTAACTTGAGTACGGAACCTGATTTTTTTTTGCATATCTCTATAGGACTAGAAACTCGATCTCACGTACATTAAGATCATAGATCGCCGAAATATAACTCGATTGCTATACATGAGACAAGAACCGACAACTTTTGGAGTATGTGATGAGAATTGTACCTCTGGAAATAATAACAGAAAGAATAGCTGAAAATAACAAGTAGTTATAAAAAATAACAGTAACAAAAAAATAACAAGGATGTAGCTGGGAAGAAAACAAATCAAGTATTGCGGATAAAATAGTGTATCAGAGGTTACCATCAAGAAAATGTTGATAGTCTTATTGTAGCTTGCTTGAGATCTAAGAGAAAAAAATTGAAAATCAAAGGGGAGCCGACACTAGATCTGTTATCTTATAGCTGTTATTGCATACCAAGGAGAACGGTTGAACTATGACATCACATGCCTGGCAAACAGAGAATTCTTTCTCAGACAAGATATTCTACAAGAACTGTCTCTCTCGCTCTCTTTGTATTTTTACCCCGAATTGGGGCATAGGCCCTCAACCAACTCATGCCAAGTCTTCCTATCTCAATCATAAATCTTGCGATACCTTGGAAAGAAGGCGTTGGATTTTTCTACTACAAATACCTAGCGGGAACAAAAACCCACCCAGTAGAATTGTCCTATGTACACTCTGAACGTCCCAATAAGCTTTACATACTTTTTTTTTTTTTTTTTTCAAGTTCCCAATAGAATCGTTGAATGTACACTGGCAGTTTCGATAAGCTTTACATTTATTTTTCTTTAATTCCCAGTAGTATCGTCGTATGTACACTCTGAGCGTCTCGATAAGCTTTGCATAATTTTTTATTATTTTTAAATCCAAGTAGTATCGTCGGATGTACACTCTGAGCGTCTCGATAAACGTTACATTCTGTTGTTCTATTAATTGAAATCTTGTAATGATTGTAATGATAATAAAATTATAAGAAATCTGAACAAATAAATTATATTATCAGTTCTGAATTTAAGACAAATGGATTCATAAATTACCACCTGCCAACGGTGGCTATTTCTATCGCATAAACGGTAGGTGAGATTGCAAGCTACCATTAAGCTAGACAGTGGTTAAGTCCCTTCGGGTTGTCTTTGTGCAATTCCATAAATGTTGACGGAAAAGGATTCTATAGTCAACCAAGCCTCAATTCGGTATCAAAACAACTCTATGGGATTTTGTGGCCAAGTGGTTACGCCATTTATCATGAATTTCGAACGTCGTGGGTTCGAGCGCCGGTTTGTTCACCGGTGTATATTTTTCATGGGGATCCCTAGGATTGTTGCTGGACAGGTGGTGTGCAGTGTCTGCGAAAAAAGACCGAGCCATATGGAAAAAACACTAAACAGATATGCGCTGACCCCAGTCTTCAGACTTAGAACGGGACACTGCGATCTCAGAGCACACCTCCATAGAATGGATCTCAGGGACTCGTCACCTGTGGAGCACCAAAGCAGTCCCAAGAGCACATCCTGCAAGACAGTCGCAACCCGAGTAGTATGAGAATGGAAATCTGGCCAACAGAAACAACCCTACAAAATAAACTATGGGGGACCGGCGAAGACCTCAAGAGCACCGTCCGGTTTATGACACATACCTGAGTAGTCGCATAGCACAAGTTGATCACAGAAGAAGAAGAATGGGAAAAACACTTGCGGCAATATGGTCAACCCTTTGTCTTTATACAATTTTATATATAACTCTAGGATGTTAAAGCGGTCAGCACGATGCTGCCTACATCACTCATGCTATACAACTCTAGAAAATTAGGGCTTTCAGCACGATATTGTCCACATCACTCATACTATACAACTCTAGGATGTTAAAGCGGTCAGCACAATGCTGACTAAGAAAGTTAATTGCATATCCTTTACAGGACTTTACGAATCAACCCCATCTTTTTAACGCTGTTTGTGATTTTTCTAAGCATTATTACGTTCAGTAGTTTGCCATTGCTTTCTGAACGGGTGGTGCCAGCGTCTTTTTGTAAAAATTCACAGGAAATAATTTGCAACCAAACTGTCCGCAGCGTGATTCGAACTCAGAACGTCGGGGTTAATAGACCGTGTCACTAACCCTAAGCCACGACGCCACCTTCAATGCTGACTACATCAGTCATACTTTACAACTCTAGGAAGTTAAGCCGGTCAGCACAACACTGACCACATCATTCATACAATACAACTCTCGAAAGTTAGGGCTTTCAGCTAGATACTGACTATGATGTCACTCATACTATACAACTCTATGATGTTAAAGCGGTCAGTACAACACTGATCACATCCCTCATACCGTATCGGTGTTCAAGAAATACCCACCTAAAACTTCATTTTTCCGATATCTTCGGAAAACGAATTCGTTATTTTACTTACCAAAATAATTGTATGCACTGTTAGCTGCACGTCCGTTGAACTCACGGCTAGCACAAAGCTAAAGGTTACTAAACAAAGCTAAACAAAGCTAAACAAAGCTAAACGTTAGATAATGACTACGTATTCAAATCCAACGAATTCACAAACTAGCACTGATCCAAAGAGAGTAACGCTAGTGAATGAACGTCCAATGCTCGCGTGGTAGACTAATTTTGGAAAGATTTCAGAAATTAGTGATTGCGCGGTGAAGTTGTGGACGCAAACTTTTTGTCTATCTGACTAGGTAGATGGAAGATGTCGACACTCCTTTGTTTTTGAGAAGTGGAGGTTTCGCGAGTTCAGTAGTCGCCAAAGGTATATATATAAATATGCTTGAGAAATATTATCAACGTTACACAATATTATTTATTGCGTCTTCCGCTATATATTCAGGAGTAGTCATGACAAAGTGACGCCTCTGACTAATTTGCCCAGCGTGTTGGACGACGGGTGATAAGCCCTCTGTGAGTGTGGGTTCAAGTTCGCAGGCTGGCAGAAAAGCCACAAGTTCTCCAGATTTATGGTGTTCGTTGCACCGAACTGAAGGCTCACGATGTACATGGCACCGAGCCGAAGAGCTGAAAGCTCAAGTGCTTCTGGATCAGGAAAAAAAACACCACTGTCCGTCTCGCCATTAAGGCGAATCTTACTCTGACTTCAGAGATGCTTGTAATTTAGATCCCCAAGTCGCCCGTATGTTGACGAGGTCCGTAAGGGTAGCAAAGAATAGTAACACTGTGACCTACTAGACATTCGTAAGAGGCGACTGAGGTAGGGGCCTGAAGAAGCTACCCTAGTAAATATAAAGAGTCGAATAAATCGGATGTGCTGCCCTACTTGTAGGCGCATAACTGGCGCAATGTACAATCCCTCTTAGGCTCAGATCATATACAAATCACAAAGAATGGTTTAACAAGTGGTCGATATGGAACGTTAGACGCGTTAGACAAAGAAGAGAGAAGAAGAAGATCCCCTAGTAAAGAATAAGAGTTTCCTGTCATCCAATCAAGTAGCGTGTGTAAAATGAACATTTGTGGAACAAGCTGGCCTCGAACGCCGGAATTTCCACGGAACATGATCACTATCGCAGAGTGTTATCAACTTTTCTATCTGCGACATTGTTACATGATATGTGAATCATATTGTGGGAGACGATACGATGTGCTTGAGAAATGATATCAACGTTGAATGATATGAGTTTCACATTGTGGGAGACGAGATGCTTGAGAAATGATATCAACGTTGAATGATATGAGTATCACATTGTGCGAGACGAGATGCTTGAGAAATGATATCAATGTTACTTCTTCTTCTGCGTTCTCACTAGATTGAGATTTCGGATTCTCTAATAAAGGCAACCGTCTGCCTCAGATTATCAGCCACGCCATACAGTTTGTCTTCTGCGTTCTCACTAGATTGGGATTTCGGATTCTCTAATAAAGGCAACCGTCTGCCTCAGATTATCAGCCACGTCATACAGTTTGTCTTCTGCGTTCTCACTAGATTGAGATTTCGGATTCTCTAATAAAGGCAACCGTCTGCCTCAGATTATCAGCCACGCCATACAGTTTGTCTTCTGCGTTCTCACTAGATTGGGATTTCGGATTCTCTAATAAAGGCAGCCGTCTGCCTCAGATTATCCACCACGCCATACAGTTTGTCTTCTGCGTTCTCACTAGATTGGGATTTCGGATTATCTAATAAAGGCAACCGTCTGCCTCAGATTATCAGCCACGCCATACAGTTTGTCTTCTGCGTTCTCACTAGATTGGAATTTCGTATTCTCTAATAAAGACAACTGTCTGCCTCAGATTATCAGCCACGCCATACAGTTTGTCTTCTGCGTTCTCACTAGATTGAGATTTCGGATTCTCTAATAAAGGCAACCGTCTGCCTCAGATTATCAGCCACGCCATACAGTTTGTCTTCTGCGTTCTCACTAGGTTGGGATTTCGGATTCTCTAATAAAGGCAGCCGTCTGCCTCAGATTATCAGCCACGCCATACAGTTTGTCTTCTGCGTTCTCACTAGATTGGGATTTCGATTTTCTCTAATAAAGGCAACCGTCTGCCTCAGATTATCAGCCACGCCATACAGTTTGTCTTCTGCGTTCTCACTAGATTGGAATTTCGTATTCTCTAATAAAGACAACCGTCTGCCTCAGATTATCAGGCACGCCATACAGTTTGTCTTCTGCGTTCTCACTAGATTGGGATTTCGTATTCTCTAATAAAGACAACCGTCTGCCTCAGATTATCAGCCACGCTATACAGTTTGTCTTCTGCGCTCTCACTAGATCGGGATTTCGGATTCTCTAATAAAGGCAACCGTCTGCCTCAGATTATCAGCCACGCCATACAGTTTGTCTTCTGCGTTCTCACTAGGTTGGGATTTCGGATTCTCTAATAAAGGCAGCCGTCTGCCTCAGATTATCAACCACGCCATACAGTTTGTCTTCTGCGTTCTCACTAGATTGGGATTTCGATTTTCTCTAATAAAGGCAACCGTCTGCCTCAGATTATCAGCCACGCCATACAGTTTGTCTTCTGCGTTCTCACTAGATTGGAATTTCGTATTCTCTAATAAAGACAACCGTCTGCCTCAGATTATCAGGCACGCCATACAGTTTGTCTTCTGCGTTCTCACTAGATTGGGATTTCGTATTCTCTAATAAAGACAACCGTCTGCCTCAGATTATCAGCCCCTATACAGTTTGTCTTCTGCGCTCTCACTAGATCGGGATTTCGGATTCTCTAATAAAGGCAACCGTCTGCCTCAGATTATCAGCCACGCCATACAGTTTGTCTTCTGCGTTCTCACTAGATTGGGATTTCGGATTCTCTAATAAAGACAACCGTCTGCCTCAGATTATCAGCCACGCCATACAGGTGGACTTGGACGCTAGTGTAAGTGGGCCACCTCTTTCTTCTCAAGTCTGCATACTGAGGGCAGTTCTGTAGGATATAATTCCTATGATTTCTGCTTCCCCGTTTGTGCCAACCTCTTCCCGCAGTAAGTTGTGGCCACCCTCGTGATGGCAGGTCTGACATTCTTACTGCGTGGCTAAATCTCCGAGGCATAATGGCGACCGTAGAATCCGTTATCCCATTCCTCATTGTGAAGGGTCGTTGCACCATGTTATACGCCTTACGGCCTGGTGTATCCGTTTTCTGCAAGCATTTGTTTTGGGTTAGCACTCCCTAGCCAAATTTAGGCCAAACCTCCTTAGTCGCCTCTGACGACATGCGTGGCAGGTAAAAGTGGTTCTATTCTTTACACCTCAAATTTAAGCCCCGGTAACCACTCGGGCGATATCAACGTTACAAAAATGGAGGTAATAAGAAGAACAAATCTAAGACAAATAATGAGAATCACATCTGGCATAAAATATTTGAAGAGACCAAAAATAAAATGGTTCAACCATCTCATAAGGGCGCACCTTATTCGAGTAGAATATTACGTCTGCAACACTAGATTATTTAATCTAAGGGTACGGGGACACAAGATGGAAACATTTCAAAATAAATGTTTTAGAAGATTCCTGGTTCGAAAAAGAACATCATTGAAAATCAAAACAGGAAGTCGAAATTTTAGCCATCAACAAAATCTGGAAAGTCAAATGAGTGAATATTAAAACAAAACTTGAAATATATAAAAGCAGTGTATTGTGAGTGTTATTAGATAGTAGTAAGCAGTGGCGGCTCGTGGTCATTTTTGGTGGTGGGGCCAGACAAATATTTCGGGGAAAATCAGGGTTTTTTGGGCTCGGTTTATATTTTAGTATTTATTATTATTTGTCTATTCCGCAGAAGTTATTCCCCTTTACTATAATGATTTGGCATCGCATGCGCAAACAAACAAAGGGGACAACGTTGCGCCAGGGTAAGTAAGCTGGCACTGATCAAGACCCTACTCCACCTCCTCGTGGTGACCCTGGAAATAGACAAAAGATCATGTCTGGCTAAGTGGGTAAGGATCGAGAGAGAGCTACTCTGGTATAGGTAATAAAGCAAACGCAGACACGCCTCTTGGGTCCTAAATACTAGTGAATGCACTCATCTTCTGCCGATGTCTAATGAAAAAAGTTTGAAAGACACATTAATGCGTCTGTTTTATCTCTCCTATGTGGGCTAAAGACTTGTTAACACGTTATGATGCTCGTCCATCACGGGTGATGACCACACAAATTTTCATCCAAGGGAATGTAGTTGCGCTATGTTTGTCTGTGTGTGCGTAGATGACTAGTGAGCCCGATACGGGCTTGAAATGTTCGTGTACAGTGTGGGCAAGGTATACTTGCACTTGTGGGAAGTTTTAGTGCCTTTCTGTTTTGACGTCTTTGCTCCATCCGTGCTGTTCTATCTGCCTCGCAGGCCGAGGAACCGTGTCGAAGAAGTGTGCGCCAGGCTGATCTGTCTTGAGCAGCATTCTCCCAGTTGATGACATTTATGCCAAAAGATTTCATCGAGTTCTTTAGTGTATCTTTGAATCGCTTTTTCTGGCCCCCCTGTGAGCGTTTACCACTTTGCAGCTCACCATAAAGAGTCGTTTGGGTATTCTGCAATCTGGCATTCGAGCCACATGTCCTGTCCATCTTGTCTGGGACTGCATCAATATTGTGTAGATGCTGGGAAGAGCAGCTCTTTTAGGACCTCTGTATCTGGGATCATATCCTGCCATTTGATGTTAATTATTTTCCTAAGGCAGACTGTGTGAAAGTGGTTTAGCTTCCTTGCGTGTCTCTGATATACAGTCCAAGTTTCGCAGACGTGAAGAAGGACTGGGAGCACGACAGCTCGATATACCTTCAGTTTTGTGGCTTGGCCAATACCACATCTGTGCCAGACATTTCTATGTAGTCTGCCAAAGGTGCTGCTAGCTTTAAAGATTCTGGTATTTATTTCATCATCTATGGAAACGTTATACATTTCTACTGTCACTGATATAGGCGTACATTCACGTTTGTAACCTATAAACAAAGAGTAGCTATTTTTAGCTCAGCCTTCAGAAAGTATGTAACAGCGAAAGGGCTAGTTATAAAACGTTGAGAAAACTACTCATTCTCATTATCCTAACAACAACCAGATACATAATTCTTTCTAACAATAAAACACATGAAATCAGCACGCGTCGTGATCAACTTAATGATCGACTCTTTTCAGATACAGCCAGTTTCATTAAATACCACCTTACGTCACAATATTATTTCTATTCAATTAATAATATCCATCATTCTTTCTTACCGAGAAATAAGTCAAGGTAAAATATTATCTAACAAACAAAATCGAAGAATAATCGATGAATAGATCTAATTAATTTACTTGAATACTTGAATGCTGGGTGTTATTTCATTGAAAATAATTCAATCGAATCTGTACCAAAAAATCGAACGTTGTGGCCATCTGCGCTGTTCTGATTAGCTATGTTGTATTCCTCTCTCTTGATGATCTTTTAACCCATATCGTAGGGGAAGGAGGGGGCAGTGACGTGGGTTTCTATAGTAATACGACCACCACAGTGTCACCATACTACTGCTACTACTACTACTATATATGTATGGCCCTTTTCATCTTTACAGACGGTCAGTAGGCAAGTGTTTTACTGTGACAACTTCTGAGTTTTCGCTTTTCTCTCTTGTCGTTCAGCTCGTACATAAGTCTCTTCTCAAAAGACTCTGCGCCCTTCCGTAATTTGGCTTTCCACACAACTCTGTCATCAGCTAGTCCCTCCCATGTGCTGGGATCTATAGCAAAGTTTTTCATTGAGGTTTTGCAGACATCTTTATATCTGAGCAGTGGTCTGCCCTGGTGCCTCTTCCTCCGAAAGTTCACAGAACAACATTTGTTTTGGTATGCGATAAGTTTCCATTCTTCTCACAGGTCCCAACCATCTTAGTCGTCTACTGCTGAGCATGCCCATGATGGAAGGCAGATTTGCACGTTGTAGTACTTCAGAGTTGGTTATCTTGTCGTACCACCTGATGTTCATAATCTTGCGGAGACATCGAAGGTGAAAGATGTTAAGTCTCCTCTCGTGTCTTGAGTAGGCTGCCCATGTTTCTGAGCCATATAGTAAAGAACTAATTACACAGGCTCGATATATTTGAGTTTTCGTCTGCAATGTCAAATTTTTTTGTCCCACGCTCGCTTTGATAGTATGCCGAATGTAGTAGCCGCACTCCTATACGAGCGTTGATTTCTTCATCAAGAGAAAGGCTGGCAGTGACCGTGGACCCAAGATAGCAGAATTTTTGCACTGGTGTTAGATGGTTACCATTTAAAGTGATATTTGATGTCTTACCTCCTGACATAATACAACTGTTTTGGAGACACTTATTGTCAGAGAAAAGAGGTCGCATGCCTTTGACAAATTATTAATTAGACATTGCAGTGTAGTCTCACTGTGGGCGACTAAGGCAGCATCGTCAGCGAAAAGGAGGTCCTTGAGAAGTATTTCCGTCGTTTTGTCTTGGCTCTTAAGCGAGCCAAGTTAAACAGTGAACCATCAGATCTAGTGCGGATGAAAACATCACCATCAGCGTCCCCTAAGGCGTGGTTCAAAAGGACTGCGAAGAAGATACCAAAGAGAGTGGGGGCAAGGACACAGCCCTGCTTGACTCCACTCTTAACCTCAAAACTATCAGATGTGCTGCCATCGAACTGTATACTGGCTTTCATGCCCTCATGGAAGGAAACAATCAGTTGGAGCAACTTTGGGGACAACCAATATACTTCAATATTTTATAAAGACTTGGCCTGCTGACTGTGTCAAATGCCTTAGTCAGATCCACGAAAGCAATACATAGAGGCTTGCTCTGCTCTCTGCACTTCTCTTGTAGCTGTCGAAGGGTAAATATCATGTCAGTTGTTGACCGTCTAGCTCTGAATCCACATTGTGACTCTAGAAGAACACGCTCCGCCAGTTTCTGTAGTCGTTTTGAAAGGACTAGTGCAAAAGCTTTGCCTGTTACGCTTAGAAGGGAGATGCCTCTGTAGTTGTTACAATCCCCTTATCCCCTTTGTTTTTATAGAGTGTCACTATCTTTGCACCCCTCATGTCCTGAGGAAGTGTTCCCTCTCTCCAGCACTGAATGAGATTGTAGAGGTGGGGCAGCAGGACATCCCTATTGTATTTGAGGACTTCTGCAGGAATGTTGTCTAGTCCTGATGCCTTGCCATTTGAAAGTTTGTTGATTGCTTCGGAAAGTTCCTGCTCCGTGGGTTCGGTATCCAGCTCGGTTTGGTCATGATGTTTCGGTATGATCTGATCGAGGACTGGGTGTGCTGGTTTCTCCACAGAGTAAAGATTGGAATAGTGTTCCACCCATCTTTCGAGCTGTTTGGTCATATCTGTTATTGGCTCACCTGTTTCTGATCTTAGTGGTGCAATTTTTGTTATGTTTGGTCCCAGTGCTACTCTGATATTTTCGTACATTGACTTGGTGTTGCCCATATCTGCAGCCTTTTGTATCGCAGAACATAGATTTGACCAGTATTCATTTGCACACCTCCTTGACTCTCGTTGCAATACTGATTTTGTGTGCTGAAGATGGTCCTTTGAACTTTGCGAGGGTTTATTTTTGTAATTTATTAGAGCTCTTTTCTTTTCCTCAAGTAGAGGGCTTAGGGTTGTTTCATTTTGTTCTACCCAGTCTTTGTTGGAGAATTTCTTGGTGCCAAATGAGTCAATGGCACAGTCATATATGTTAGATTTTAGAATGTTCCACTTTTCGTCTACGATACATTCTCCCATTTCATTCTCACACAGAGCAGTAAACGCCTTTCTGAAAGTCTACCTATTCTCTGTCATCCCCATTTTGGTGACGCTGACTTTGGGTTTGGGTGGTCTTCTTGTTGAATAGGTTTTCATTGGAAGTATTTTGACTTTGCTGATAACTAGTGCATGATCTGTATCACAGTCCGCGCTGTGGAAAGTACGTGTGATTTTCACTGTGTTGAGGTGTTGTCTGCGTGTGAGTACAAAATCAAGCTGGTGCCAGTGACCTGATCTTGGGTGGCACCATGACACCCTGTGTCTGTGTTTGACAGAAAAAACGTATTTGTCACACATATGTTGTTTTGGGAGCAGAATTCAAGCAGTCTTTGACCATTATCGTTGATATTTCCAATGCCATGATGACCCAGGCATACTACTACTACTATTACTGTTAATACTAATACTACTGCTACTACTACTACTACTATTACTGTTAATACTAATACTACTGCTACTACTACTACTACTATTACTGTTAATACTAATACTACTGCTACTACTACTATTACTGTTAATACTAATAATACTGATACTACTACTTCTACTATTGCTATTACTACTACTACTACTACTATTACCACTACTACTACTACTATTGCTAGTACTACTACTACTATTACTACTATTACTACTACTATTGCTATTACTACTACTATTACTACTATTACAACTACTACTACTACTATTATTGCCACTACTACAATTACTACTACTGCTACTATTACCACTACTACTACTACTTTTGCTATTACTACTTATATTATTACTACTATTGCTACAACAGTTAATACTACTATTACTACTACTACTATTACTACTACTACAATTACTAAGCCTTTTTGTTGTCAGTAGAACATAAGGCTGTAACTATCGCTCGCCACCGAATTATATTCTCTTCCTTCTTCTTCAATTCTGTCCATAATGCAAGATCTGGCCTCATTCTCTACAGTTCCTACTCATGTACTCTTTGATCTTCCCTGGAGTTTCCAGTTACGTTAATATCTTGTTACGTTACTATGCTGTTTTCTCAGTGCGTATTCAAGCTATCGTCACATACTCTCATTAACCTCCTGTTGCGTTTCTTTCTGTCCTGCACTCTTCTTCAATTCTATGTACACCACTCTATTTGTCCATCTATTATCTGGCATCCGTGCCACAATTCCTGACATCGATGCATGTCTATTAATACAATTTCTATTAAGTCTATGAACATAGTTAACTAATCAATAATTATTCAAAATCAATGAACAGAGACAGTTCAAATCCGGCATACTACAATCACGAACGAGGACTATGTTTTTGTTACTAGTCAAGATCAGGATACCCGGACAGTTTTTTTATTGACAGAATATTATGAAAGTAAATAATGAATGTTTTCGTTACGTGGCTGTTCAAAAAATAGCTTTGTCTTTTTAGCATAGAATGATATATTGTATTCTATTATTAATATTATTATTGTAGCGAAGATTTCTGCTGGGCTGATGTATCGTGCACGCCTCGTACTCCAAAAGCACTCAAGTTTGCTTTCCTTGTTGTTCTATCGCACCATTTTCCATGTATACCTGATCTGTGAGATGAAGTGTCTTGCCCTGTCGAAAACGGACTTTGAAAAGTAGGTTCCTTGTTTGAATTGAGCACGTAAAACAAGTTTAGAACTTAAAAATCGAAAAAATAGGATAGAAAACCGTTCTCCTAAAGCAACAAAGCAAAATACAAATTAAAACAAAATTCAAAATTATCTTCAAAATTACAACGTGGATCCATGCCTGTGCTATGGAGTTCCGTATGTTATGGAGTAACTTACAACGTGGATCTATGCCTGTGCTATGGAGTTCTGTATGTTATAGAGTAACTTACAACGTGGATCTATGTCTGTGCTATGGAGTTCCGTATGTTATCGAGTAACTTACAACGTGAATCTATGTCTGTGCTATGGAGTTCCGTATGTTATGTAGTAACTTACAACGTGGATCCATGCCTGTGCTATGGAGTTCCGTATGTTATGGAGTAACTTACAACGTGGATCCATGCCTGTGCTATGGAGTTCCGTATGTTATGGAGTAACTTACAACGTGGATCCATGCCTGTGTTATGGAGTTCCGTATGTTATGGAGTAACTGCCGTTGAAATCATTCTGTAAGAAGCAAACCTGACAGAACACATATAGTTACTTACTGTTTAATACTGATTTTTCTATCTTTCAATAAATCAACTGAAAGGAACTGTTAGCAACACTATACCAAATATGCAACATTTTTCTAGATGGCTAATACAGTGGAGACGCATTATGGAAGAAGAAGAAGAAGAAGAAAAAGTGCACGAAATATCTATGACGTAGAATACGGCTCTGGAAGTCGTAAGAGACAAAGACGTATGGGGAATCCTTAATGAAGCCGCATATGCCACATTGCATATCATGAACTAACTAACAGATTCTTTTCTAGCTGAAGTCCTTCCAAGTTCTTGGCGTGTTTCATTGGGAGGAAATCATGCGAACGGTTTACTTCGTTAGCCAGACTAGTTGATATCTGGATCACAGCACGTGGAAATGAAACGGGACTTGGTCAATAAGTTTCCTGGCCCTTACTACAGACACGAAGTGCCAAACAAGGATTGCATCTGCATCCCATCTCAATATAATTAGAACAACTGCAGATTTTATTGTCGGGCATATTATATTTGATTACATTCATACTTTTTTTTTTTAAATTGTGTTTTGTAGCATTTGGTGGCGTCTGTGGCCTTGGGGATAGTAGTTCGGTCTATTAACCCCGACGTTCTGAGTTCGAATCACGCTGCGGACAATTTGGTTGCAAATTGTTTCGCCTGATTTTTACAAAAGGACGATAGCACCACCCGTTCAGAAAGCAATAGCAAACTACTGAACGTAATAATGCCTAGAAAAATCACAAACAGCAAAGTCCTATAAAGGATATGCAATTAACTTTTTTTTTTTATGGTAACATCTGCGTTTCCTTGACAACCTTAAGTGAAATAAACGCGGCACGTGTTGCTAACAGACTCAATCAATCAATGCTGTGACGTCTTCGCATCGAAGGTTGACTGTAACAGATCCCAAACAAGTTACATTCTTTGTTCTAACTGTACACTCTATCAGACTTTTTGCCTGTCCACATTCTGATATTCCCTCTCAATTGTACAGGGTGTTCAAGATAAAGGTAGCCCGATTGGCAGATCAAAGCTTGTCATCTGCCTGAAGATGTGACGAAACACACCCATGCTAAAGCTGCATGAATCACATTTCCACATAAATAAGACAACAACAAAAAATGTGCAGAGTTTATGGGAAATCTGGTACATCAGTCAAGTGATCATGAAAGAGAGAGAGTATATCTGCCTTCCCCTTGCTCTCCCATGTTCTACCTTCGCTTACATGATAGTTTTACAAGATAAGTGTCATGTTTCTTCTATATCTATCTATATCCACTTCGTATCTCGTTTGACACATAAAGCTTCCAAAGGGAGTTCTATTGTTTTCATTCTACCGTCTTTCTATTAATTATTTCCCATGCCAAGCTAGATTCTTTCAACTCTCTTTCCACAGTTGCTCTCCATATTTCCATTGGGGTCTCTGTGGCGTAGAGGTTAGGTGCTCGTCTCTCATGTCAAAGGTACCAGGTTCGCTCCCTCGCGGAGCCATTTGGATATTTTTCCAGACATCCCTGATCTCAGTGTAGGTGAGATCAAGTTTCTAATCCTATCGTAGATGGACGATAAAACGTAGGTCCCGTTATCAATTTGAACACGTAAAAGAACCATTGGCAGTTCAAAATCCAGAAGAACAGGCTGGAAAACCGCTCCCAATTGCAAAATTCATTAGAAAATACTTTTTAAATAAAATTCCTACAAAAATATCTTCACCATCTTCAAAATTACACCGGAGACCCTCGCCGGTACTACGAAGTTCGTGAACTGCAGTTGCGATCCTCCTGTGTAATAAAGAGATCGGAACACACATGGTTACTCAGCGAAGTGCAATGATAATGGTCTCATCAATCAATTGTTTCCTTTGAACGTCCACACTTTTTTCTCCATACACTGTTCATCAGAGAGATGTACTAGAATATGCCATACATGATCAATTTGCCTCCATCTTTACCTTTTAATAGTGGTTTCCAGTGATGCACAGTTTGTTCGTTTTAAAAGCTCTTCATTTGGTCAGAATATTCGCACGATTTTTCTTAAACATTTATTTCTTCGTGTCTCTAAATGTGACGAAAATATCTCATTTGCCTATTTTCTTTCTTATTTGAGCAGTTCTCTGTGACTCTTAGTTGTTGAAGTATTTCTTTATTAGTTCTCTGTGACTCCTTGAAGTATTTCTTTATTAGTTCTCTGTGACTCCTAGTTGTTGAAGTATTTCTTTATTAGTTCTCTGTGACTCTTAGTTGTTGAAGTATTTCTTTATTAGTTCTCTGTGACTCTTAGTTGTTGAAGTATTTCTTTATTAGTTCTCTGTGACTCCTTGAAGTATTTATTTATTAGTTCTCTGTGACTCCTAGTTGTTGAAGTATTTCTTTATTAGTTCTCTGTGACTCTTAGTTGTTGAAGTATTTCTTTATTAGTTCTCTGTGACTCTTAGTTGTTGAAGTATTTCTTTATTAGTTCTCTGTGACTCTTAGTTGTTGAAGTATTTCTTTATTAGTTCTCTGTGACTCCTTGAAGTATTTCTTTATTAGTTTTCTCTGACTCCTTGAAGTATTTCTTTATTAGTTCTCTGTGACTCCAAGTTGTTGAAGTATTTCTTTATTAGTTCTCTGTGACTCCTAGTTGTTGAAGTATTTCTTTATTAGTTCTCTCTGACTCCAAGTTGTTGAAGTATTTCTTTATTAGTTCTCTGTGACTCCAAGTTGTTGAAGTATTTCTTTATTAGTTCTCTGTGACTCCTAGTTGTTGAAGTATTTCTTTATTAGTTCTCTGTGACTCCTAGTTGTTGAAGTATTTCTTTATTAGTTCTCTGTGACTCTTAGTTGTTGAAGTATTTCTTTATTAGTTCTCTGTGACTCTTAGTTGTTGAAGTATTTCTTTATTAGTTCTCTGTGACTCTTAGTTGTTGAAGTATTTCTTTATTAGTTCTCTGTGACTCCTTGAAGTATTTCTTTATTAGTTTTCTCTGACTCCTTGAAGTATTTCTTTATTAGTTCTCTGTGACTCCTAGTTGTTGAAGTATTTCTTTGTTAGTTCTCTGTGACTCCTAGTTGTTGAAGTATTTCTTTATTAGTTCTCTGTGACTCCTAGTTGTTGAAGTATTTCTTTATTAGTTCTCTGTGACTCCTTGAAGTATTTCTTTATTAGTTCTCTCTGACTCCTAGTTGTTGAAGTATTTCTTTGTTAGTTCTCTGTGACTCCTAGTTATTGAAGTATTTCTTTGTTAGTTCTCTGTGGCTCCTAGTTAGTGAAGTATTTCTTTATTAGTTCTCTGTCACTCCTAGTTATTGAAGTATTTCTTTGTTAGTTCTCTGTGACTCCTAGTTGTTGAAGTATTTCTTTATTAGTTCTCTGTGACTCCTAGTTGTTGAAGTATTTCTTTATTAATTCTCTGTGACTCCTAGTTATTGAAGTATTTCTTTATTAGTTCTCTATGACTCCTAGTTATTAAAGTATTTCTTTATTAGTTCTCTGTGACTCCTTGAAGTATTTCTTTATTAGTTCTCTGTGACTCCTTGAAGTATTTCTTTATTAGTTTTCTCTGACTCCTTGAAGTATTTTTTTATTAGTTCTCTGTGACTCCAAGTTGTTGAAGTATTTCTTTATTAGTTCTCTGTGACTCCTAGTTGTTGAAGTATTTCTTTATTAGTTCTCTGTGACTCCTAGTTGTTGAAGTATTTCTTTATTAGTTCTCTGTGACTCCTAGTTGTTGAAGTATTTCTTTATTAGTTCTCTGTGACTCCTAGTTGTTGAAGTATTTCTTTATTAGTTCTATGTGACTCCTAGTTGTTGAAGTATTTCTTTATTAGTTCTCTGTGACTCCTAGTTGTTGAAGTATTTCTTTATTAGTTCTCTGTGACTCCTAGTTGTTGAAGTATTTCTTTATTAGTTCTCTGTGACTCCTAGTTATTGAAGTATTTCTTTATTAGTTCTCTATGACTCCTAGTTGTTGAAGTATTTCTTTATTAGTTCTCTGTGACTCCTAGTTGTTGAAGTATTTCTTTATTAGTTCTCTCTGACTCCTAGTTGTTGAAGTATTTCTTTATTAGTTCTCTGTGACTCCTAGTTGTTGAAGTATTTCTTTATTAGTTCTCTGTGACTCCTAGTTATTGAAGTATTTCTTTATTAGTTCTCTGTGACTCCTAGTTGTTGAAGTATTTCTTTATTAGTTCTCTGTGACTCCTAGTTGTTGAAGTATTTCTTTATTAGTTCTCTGTGACTCCTAGTTGTTGAAGTATTTCTTTATTAGTTCTCTGTGACTCCTAGTTGTTGAAGTATTTCTTTATTAGTTCTCTCTGTGACTCCTAGTTGTTGAAGTATTTCTTTATTAGTTCTCTGTGACTCCTAGTTGTTGAAGTATTTCTTTATTAGTTCTCTGTGACTCCTAGTTGTTGAAGTATTTCTTTATTAGTTCTCTCTGACTCCAAGTTGTTGAACTATTTCTTTATTAGTTCTCTCTGACTCCTAGTTATAGAAGTATTTCTTTATTAGTTCTCTGTGACTCCTAGTTGTTGAAATATTTCTTTATTAGTTCTCTGTGACTCCTAGTTGTTGAAGTATTTCTTTATTAGTTCTCTCTGACTCCTAGTTGTTGAAGTATTTCTTTATTAGTTCTCTGTGACTCCTTGAAGTATTTCTTTATTAGTTATCTCTGACTCCTAGTTATTGAAGTATTTCTTTATTAGTTCTCTCTGACTCCTAGTTGTTGAAGTATTTCTTTATTAATTATCTCTGACTCCTAGTTATTGAAGTATTTCTTTATTAGTTCTCTCTGACTCCTAGTTATTGAAGTATTTCTTTATTCGTTCTCTGTGACTCCTAGTTGTTGAAGTATTTCTTTATTAGTTCTCTGTGACTCCAAGTTGTTGAAGTATTTCTTTATTAGTTCTCTGTGACTCCTAGTTATTGAAGTATTTCTTTATTAGTTCTCTGTGACTCCTAGTTCTTGAAGTATTTCTTTATTAGTTCTCTGTGTGACTCCTAGTTGTTGAAGTATTTCTTTATTAGTTCTCTGTGACTCCTAGTTCTTGAAGTATTTCTTTATTAGTTCTCTGTGTGACTCCTAGTTATTGAAGTATTTCTTCATTAGTTTTCTTTTCTTCACATGACACTCGACCTATTCTTCTGTACATCTACATTTCACAATCGTCAATTCTTCTCTTTATCTATTTTGTGCTTCATGTGTTTTGTTCACACAAAAATATCCGGAAAATAACATTTTAAATTTAAAATGAAATTTTATCATTAAAAAAAGATGGTATAAGTTTTAAAAAGCATGTTAGTGTGTTCTACAGTCTGACGACAGAAGCATCATAACAGCGTTGCAGCTGCTGGACAAAAGTATTTTCTGGGGGCCCTACACCCAATCCACCTATAGACACGGCCAAATATATAATAAAAAATGAAAACTGTCAGTGTAATTACATTTTTACATTTATTGGTTCTGAAGTTGTTCGGCCACTTAATAAGAATACAGCCAAGCTCCACTGTATACAGTCTTCTATAACAGAACAACAGGAAAGAAGGCAAGAGGAAGAACACGAAAAAGATGGTTTGATGGTATAGCAGAATCCTGTCAAAAAGCAAAAATAACTATCACCCAAGCTACAAGAACAGCGCAAGAAAAAAAAAAACCACGACACAGAGCAACAACCAGATAACCGTTTTCTTCTTCTTCTTCTTCTTCTCTTCCACCATTGACTTCTTTATAGAAGTGTTGGGGTTAAACGTAGTGATCTTGTGTGTGCTTGTTCTTCTCTTCCACCATTTACTTCTTTATAGAAGTGTTGGGGGTGAAATGTAGTGATCTTGTGTGTGTTTTTTTAAGGCACTTTATAAGCTGATATTCATGTTCGTAAGGCTGTTCTTGATGCCGTCGCTCCATCTTTTGCGTGGTCTTCCTCTTGCTTTGTACTCATACTTTTCTGTGTGGCTCTCTGTGGTAAGCGATACCAGGGCATTCTGGCCAGGTGTCCAACCCATTTAATCTGTTGTTCTTTTATGAATTGCATAACTGGTTTCACATCCAGTCTCCTTCTGATTTCTTCATTTCTAATTTTGTTTCTTATTGTCACACCTGCAGCTCTTCTAAGACACCTCATCTCTGTCGTTATGATTTTCCGCTCATTAGCTGCTGTTATTGGCCATGTTTGACACTGGTATAGTGTTGGCATCTCATCTCTGTCGTTATGATTTTCCGCTCATTAGCTGCTGTTATTGGCCATGTTTGACACTGGTATAGTGTTGGCATCTCATCTCTGTCGTTATGATTTTCCGCTCATTAGCTGCTGTTATTGGCCATGTTTGACACTCGGTAACCGTGTGACGACAAAAGAAGAAGATACTAAATTTGTTCTTTTAATCAAAATTAATATGTAAATGATTTTGTTTTAATGTATTATGTAAAGATAACATTCATTATTTGATAAATATCGTTTTTGAGTTGTCCATCCTTCCGCACCATCGTAAACACAACGAACATCTAACAATACAAATTTGAAAACATTCCTGCGCATATTCAGTGTGTACGCATGAGCGCGGCGTTTGCTGTTAACGTAATTAACACATTTCAACGTAATGTGTGTCGGTGTGTTACTTACAAAGTTATATTTCATATAAGTGTGTGTTTCACCCTGAGGTTAATATTTAACACACAAAAAAAGAAGAAAAACCAGGTATAATAATTATGAAAAGAAAGGTTTAGTGCCATTCAGAATTGGAAGATGAATACTTGTTTACAGAAGTTCCAAGGAAAAATTGATTGTTTATTTTGACATGTAAGTGTAACTTTTTTTTGGGGGAGTCAACTTTGAACGTCTTGCCCCATCAGCATGTCTCGTCTCCACATCTAAGAACGTTTGTAATGATGTTCCATTAAACTCTGTTTCCTATTTTAATGGTGCACTCTGACATTCATATGTCTGTTTTTGATATTTCCTTCAACATTAAACCGTTCGTGGGTTTTTAAGTTTTGTTTTGTTATTTTGAAGTCCTGCTCTATTACTAGAAGCCATATATACTCCATGAATTGAACATAGGCATGTTATATATGGTTAGAAAGCTAATTGAATGTACTATCAAGATATGTGATTGTAATATCAGTGTCATGTAATATGTGATATCAGTGACCTAATTTTGGTGATGCTAAAAGTAGATTTTAAAACAAATTTCAAATAATTATACAGTCACAAAGAAGGAAAAAATAAGTATGAAATATATCATGAAAACTATTAATGTACTCTCTTAGTACCTTCATATTTACACAATATATCCAAACATGAAGTTGTTTGGACAATAAATAAGGCAGTAATTAGGAAATGTGTAACTTCTAAATGTTTCCATATTTTGAAGACACCAATTAATAAATAATAAATAAATAAGAGAAATTGATGCAGAACTGGTCTAGTAAGCAACCCATAAAGAACTAACACAGTCTTGATTAGGACAGTAATCTGAGTCACTAGATGCCATTTTTAAGCAAATGTGTGATTTTTGAAAAGAGCAAGTGAAAACTCGTCTGCAGAGATTATCCAAAATGGCGGCCGTTCGGAAATGTCGGTGTAATAAAAGCATGTTCTTATCACTGAAGTCGGAGAAGGTTCGCCTGAATGGCTAGGGACACCTTACACATGGTTAGTTGGCTTTCATGCATAAATCAGGCAGATACGCCATAAAAGGCTTCCTGACTACGCATGAATTCATAGCGGGCGGATGCAGAAGAAGAAGAACAAAAAGCATGCTTTATTCAACGAGATTAGACATCTTAAAAATAAAAATATATTTTTAAACAATTTATTATGGTAATATCATATGTTTTACATTATGAAACATAAATTATATGCTTTTAAATGCATAAATAACACACAAATACGGCTAGTTCCGGAGTCATGTAGCCATCTCATTTATAAATGAGATTTTCTTAGTACCCGAACGTTACAGCATTGTCTTTGCCTTTCTCTCGCCTTCCTTGGGGGTTTCTGTTGCGTCTTAACTCTAGAATACCAAACGCCCCCTGACAGACCATAAAGTTAGTTCCCATTTTACGCAAAGCCATTTCACGGACCATATGATTCTAACCAGTTGTTAATATATCGTAGAGGACTTTAATGTTTTAAGTGTATTTTTAAAATTCAAATACAGCAAGTAGGTGTTTGTAATAGATCTTTCAATTGCGCACATTTTGGTGTATGCAGTTTGTCTCTGCTGTTGAATGTAAGAAAGTTATAAAAAAATTTGTAAGGACATCTTCGCCTTAAAATTTGTTCCTCAAAAACAGTGCGTAAAAGGCGGTTTTAGTACGCGTATTGTAAGAGTTAAGTGCTCGTCTTAAGTGTCAAAGGTACCAGGTTCGCTCCCTCATGGAGCCATTTTAATATTTTCCTAGAGATCCCTAATCTCAGTGTAAAGTGAGATCCAGTTCCTAGTCCTAATGGAGACGGACGATAAAACGTAGGTCCCGTGTTCAATTTGAGCACGTAAAAGATCTCTTGGCAGTTCAAAACCGAGAAGAACAGGCTGGGAAGCCAACGCCTGTGCAAAATTCATTAGAAAATATAGAAAATAAAATTCCTACAAAAATATCTTTACCATCTTCAAAATTATATCGGGGACCCTCGCCGGAGTTACGGAATTCGTGCACTGAAGCTGAGATCTTCCTGTGTAAGAATGAGATCGGAGCACACATGGTTACTCACCGAAGTTCAATTATGATGGTCCTATCAATCAATCAATCGTGTCTTCCTCTGTCCAATCCAACCTAGTCTTCAACAATGCGTCATGTCTTTTAATATGACCAAAATAATTTATTTCTCTAACTTTGATTTCTTTGAATTGTATTCTTCTTACGCCAACTTGATGCAGCACTTCATCCTGCCGTCAACTTGCTGCAGCACTTCACCCTGCCGTCAACTTGCTGCAGCACTTCATCCTGTGGCCGCCAACTTGCTGCAGCACTTCATCCTGTGGCCGCCAACTTGCTGCAGCACTTCATCCTGCCGTCAACTTGCTGCAGCACTTCATCCTGTGGCCGCCAACTTGCTGCAGCACTCCACCCTGCCGTCAACTTGCTGCAGCACTTCATCCTGCCGTCAACTTGCTGCAGCACTTCATCCTGCCGCCAACTTGCTGCAGCACTTCATCCTGTGGCCGCCAACTTGCTGCAGCACTTCATCCTGTGGCCGCCAACTTGCTGCAGCACTTCATCCTGTGGCCGCCAACTTGCTGCAACACTTCACCCTGCCGCCAACTTGTTGCAGCACTTCATCCTGTGGCCGCCAACTTGCTGCAGCACTTCATCCTGTGGCCAACTTGCTACAGCACTTCATTCTGTATTAAGTTTTCTTTGTTTTCACGAGTTTCACCCAAATCTACTGTAAATCCATATTTCAAAAAGTCTCGATGCTGTTTTCAAACAATTTGTTCATTGCTCACATTTTCATCCCATATGGAACAAATAATCAGGACCGTACCGTGCTATGAACAGAGAGGCGAGCGCATCAGGCGGAACCGTGAGGCGGGCGGCATAAGCAGCAAAATCACAATTACAATGGGCGATTATTTAAAGGAAAAACTATTTAAGAGGCAGTATTTCGAAGAGTTCGCATCATACTGAGAAAATATACCGCACGGCCCTGCAAATAATATATGAAAATGTTGATTTTCATTCTTTGTGTGTGATATATTTACTTGATGTTAATATCTTTCTTATATTGTTAAAATGAACGAGTTTGTCAAATGAATTATTCAGCAGAAATTGATTTTAAAAATCCCGTGAAATACGAGTGTCAGGAAAGAAATCAAAACACAATTTAAAAATCAGTTCAATATATATATATATATATGCGCGCGTGTGGGGGATGTGTGCGTGTACACATACATATCTAACACTCTTATCCCTCTCATTCATCGTTTCTATTTCTGTACATTTTGTACACTTTTCCCCTATCCAGCGTACACGCTCCGTCCATGTCTCTTGTGTACATAACCTAATCCATTCGATGATATCTTTAGGGACCTCTAAACTCACCACAGAAACCTTTTTACCCAGGCTGTCACGAAGTCCTTATAGACCGTTCTGGTTCCATTCTCGTCAGATATGTACATTTGATCGTGGCATGTTCGAGACTGGAACACGTCATGAAGTGGGTAGCAAGTTCGGAAGCCACTTCAGCATCTATTATCAAACTTATGTTTCACTTGTTTCATTGAGTATTATTTTATTCTACAACTCATTATTTTGAAATTTCATACTCGTTTTATTGTATTTATAATCTTTGTCCTGCTTCTGTCTATCACTTTCTCATTTTTGTCTCTCTCTTTCTCATTTCTATCTTTCTCTTGCTCATTTCTTTCTCCCTCTCATGTCTATCTCTCTCTCTTTCTCATTTCTATCTTTCTCACTTTATCATTTTTATCTCTCTCTCTCTCTCACTTTCTCATATCTATCTCTCTCACTTTCTCATTTCTATCTCCTTTTTGTCTTTCTTATTTCTCTCTCACTTTCTCATTTGTATATACATATAAATATATATTTTTCATTACTATCTCTCTTTCTCATTTCTCTCTCTATCTCTTTCCCTTCATCGTTTCTTTCTCTCACTTTCTCATTTCTTTTTCTCATTTCTATCTCTCATTTTCTCATTTCTTTTTCTCATTTCTATCTCTCATTTTCTCATTTCTCATTTCTCTCTCTCATTTTCTCAATTCCATCTCTCTTTCTCATTTCTATCTCTCTTTCTCATTTCTATCTCTCTTTCTCATTTCTCTCTCTCTTTCTCATTTCTCTCTCTTTCTCATTTCTCTCTCTCTTTCTCATTTCTATCTCCCTTTCTCATTTCTATCTCTCTTTCTCATTTCTCTCTCTCTTTCTCATTTCTCTCTCTCTTTCTCATTTCTATCTCCCTTTCTCAATTCTCTCTTCCTTTATTTCTGTCTTTCTCGCCTCTCTCTTTTTTCTCATCTCTGTCCCTCTCTTACTATCTCTATCTCCCTCTTTCTCAATTCCGCCTCTCTCTTTCTCCATCTCCCTCTGTCTATCTTTCTCTCTTTGTTTCTCTTTTTCCCTCTCAACTTCTCTCTACTTTTCTACTTCTCTCTCTCTCTCTCTCTGCTTCTTTTTCTCTTTGTCTCTCTTTATTTATTTAACATTATGTTGTTCGTCTATTTCTCCCTCTTCCTCTTTTTCCATCTCTCTCTTTATCTGCCTCTCTCCCTCTCTCTCTCTCTCTCTCTCTCTCTCTCTCTCTCCCTCTCAGTTTCACATTCTTACTATTTTTCTCACTTTTTCTTTCTACTTTTCTCTTTTCTTGTTTCTTCCTTTCCTTGTATGTCCTTATTTCTTTCGCCTTTTTTATTTTCCGCTCTCTCTCTCTCTCTCTCTCTCTCTCCTGCATGTGTTATATCGACTTACGTCAGACTTCATAAACCTCAACAAGTATTATATTTCAATTGATGATGTGTCTGTGTTTACATATCAAACCGATACGGCGTGATCTGGAACAGGTTCGCTGTAAGAATGTTCTTATCACGCTCTGTACGGATGGATAACTGAATTAGATGGAAAAATGGAATGTTTACAGTGAGACACTTGACATTGGAAATCAACAAAGAGAGATAACTGCCGATAACAGAGAATGATTTATTCGCAGTTATTTCCCTTTGCAGATTGCTGTTCCTGCATTAGCACCTAGCCTGTGCAACCATTTTACATTATTGCAAGATTTCTAGGTCTTCTCTCTCTCTCTCTTCTATCTCTTTCTCCCCTCTCTCTCTCTCTATCTCTCTCTCTTTCTATCTCTATGCTATCATACAATGTTGATATATTTAAATTGGTGATATATTTTTTTACATATATAATTTTATAAAATTAAATATACAGTGCTGCTGTTCTGTGTGTTTCAACATCATTATGCTAAAGCACAAACCAATCAGAAACATTTGATTGACAAGTGCCCACAAACCGTTTACTCAAGTGGTGCCTAAGTAACCACCCATCACGTGATCATCGTGTCCGGAACAATAGGAACATCATTAGGGGACATTATAACACAGAGAAAGCTAATGTTTGCACCGAATGAATTTTAGATAAAAAGAAATTATGGATTGTATCCAAAAAAGTTGATCTCGAAAGTTATGTTGGTAACGTGGCGTCTGTGGCCTAGGGGATAGTGGCTCGATCTATTAACCCCGAAGTTCTGAGTTCGAATCACACTGCGGACAGTTTGGTTGCAAATTGTTTCGCTTGGATTTTTACAAAGGACGATGGAACCACCCGTTCAGAAAGCAATGGCAAACTAATGAACGTAATAATGCCTAGAAAAATTACAAATAGTGTTTAAAAAAAGCTGGGAGTTGATTCGAAAAGTCCTGTAAAGGATATGCAATTAACTTTTTCTATCGTTGGTACATTGTTCTTTATTTTACTTTTTAGTTTGTGTTCAGCTTAATTTAGAGACTCTATGTATGTCCTTTTTCGTCATTAAAAACAGTCATTTTTCAAGTGTGTTGTTTTTTCCTGCCTAGTCTGGGCAGCTAATATGGAAATGTGCCTTACTCATTTTTCACAAGCTACTTTTCCAAGCTACTTTTGTCATCCAAAGGAATTAAACAGTCTATACGAGGCTATTGATGTAGGCCTAGGAATGCTACCCTAGTAAATAAAAAGCAGCGCAGAAATCGGATCTGCTGGCCTACTTGTAGGCGCAAAACTGGCGCAACGTACAAACACTCTTAGTCTCAGATCACATACAAATCACCCAGAGCTGTTGACAAAGATCGATACAGAGCGTCGAAGAAGAAGAAGAAGAAGAAGAAGAAGAAGAAGAAAAAAGAAGAAAAAGAAGAAGAAGAAGAAGAAGAAGAAGAAGAAGAAAGAAGAAGAAAAAAGAAGAAGAAGAAGAAAAAGAAGAAGAAGAAGAAAAGAAGAAGAAGAAGAAGAAGAAGAAGAAGAAGAAGAAGAAGAAGAAGAAGAAGAAGAAGAAGAAGAAAGAAGAAAAAGAAAAGAAGAAGAAGAAGAAGAAGTAGAAGAAGAAGAAGAAGAAAAAGAAGAAAAAGAAGAAGAAGAAGAAAAGAAGAAGAAAAAGAAGAAAAGAAGAAGAAGAAGAAGAAGAAGAAGAAAGAAAAGAAGAAGAAGAAGAAGAAGAAAAAGAAGAAGAAGAAGAAGAAGAAAAGAAGAAGAAGAAGAAGAAGAAAAAGAAGAAGAAGAAGAAGAAGAAAAAGAAGAAAAAGAAGAAGAAGAAGAAGAAGAAAAGAAGAAGAAGAAGAAGAAGAAAAGAAGAAGAAGAAGAAGAAAAGAAAAGAAGAAGAAGAAAAAGAAGAAAGAAGAAGAAGAAGAAGAAGAAGAAGAAGAAGAAGAAGAAGAAAAAAGAAGAAGAAGAAGAAGAAAGAAGAAGAAGAAGAAGAAGAAGAAGAAAAGAAGAAGAAAAAGAAGAAAAGAAGAAGAAGAAGAAGAAGAAGAAGAAGAAGAAGAAGAAGAAAGAAGAAGAAGAAAGAAGAAGAAGAAGAAGAAGAAAGAAGAAAAAAGAAGAAGAAAGAAGAAAAGAAGAAGAAAAGAAGAAGAAGAAGAAAAGAAGAAGAAAAGAAGAAGAAGAAGAAGAAGAAAAAGAAGAAGAAGAAGAAGAAGAAAAGAAGAAAAAGAAGAAGAAGAAGAAGAAGAAAAGAAGAAGAAGAAGAAGAAGAAAAGAAGAAGAAGAAGAAGAAGAAAAGAAGAAAAAGAAGAAGAAAAAGAAGAAGAAGAAGAAAAAGAAGAAAAGAAGAAGAAGAAGAAGAAGAAAAGAAGAAGAAGAAGAAGAAGAAAAAGAAGAAGAAGTAGAAGAAGAAGAAGAAAAAGAAGAAGAAGAAGAAAAAGAAGAAAAAGAAGAAGAAGAAGAAGTAGAAGAAGAAGAAGAAAAGAAGAAGAAGAAGAAGAAGAAGAAGAAAAAGAAGAAGAAAAAGAAGAAGAAGAAGCAGTCGATAAGTATTGAATGAAGCAGGGATTACAGTGGATGCCAGCGGATGAAATGAAATAAACATGACCATCAACTTTCTTATGGTCCCTCCCTCCAGATTTGTGGTCAAGATTTACTCCTCTAGCCTTCTGCATAGTGTGATGAGCCACAAGGCAGTGACAATTTTCTATCAGAGTTTACTCCCCTAGACTTTAGCTCTCCTGAGTCCCCCATAAGGCAGTGCGATTTACAAATACAGATAATACAGTCTACTGTCGTACGGTACGATAGCAGATAAAACACATGAACTAAATGAGATCCAAAGATGTTGAATTTATTTGTCTTCTTCTTCTTCTTCCAACGTTTTCAGACATCGATTTGTATACTTTTAAAGTAGTTAGTGGTCAACCGGAGTCCATGTACATCTCCGTATAGCTTGTCTTGGACTGATATGGGGATTGGCCATGTGTTTTTCTCTGTTCCATGTACGTTGGACATTCTTGCAGTATGTGTGTCTCTGTCATCTTGCTGGTGCCACATGTACATATGTCAGATGGGCCTATTTTATACTTGTTAAACAGATGGTACCTCAGTCTATTGTGCCCTGTTCGTAGACGAAAATGACAACCTGTTCCTCTCTACTTAGTTGGTGGTAAGCATCGTCCTTTCATGCCCTGGGTGATCTCTCAGCCATTTGTTCTTGTAGGCCATTTTTATCCGTACTTTTGCTTCCTCATATGTCATACTGGTGTCTGTCTGTGGTAGCCTGCTTCCTGCTTTTGCCAATATGTCTGCAATCTCATTTCCAGGTATTCCGCAGTGAGATGGTATCCACTGTATTACCACTCTAGAGAAGATGTTGCATACTTGGTGTAGTGATGCTTGCAGTTCCTTCAAGTTGTTATCGTCTTCATTTTTAGAGCAGTAATTACTGACAGGGCATCAGTAAGAAATACCAGGTTTTCATTTACATGTTCCTCTGACACTATGGCTTCTGCTGCGCTTTGGGGCCTCTGCCTCTGCTCTGTAATTGCTGGAGAACCTTCCTGTCGCTAATTTAGCTTCCTGAGTTTCATGTCACTGAGCACTATGAGGGCTCCTCCTCCTCCATTTTCAGTTGCATTTGCTGCAGACCCATCTGTGTATACATGGGTCCACCTGCTGTTAGGAAAGTGTTCCTTTAGGTACTCGGTGGCCAGGAGTTTTCTTTTCACTTGTTTGTTGGTTTTTTCCTACTATCCTGTGATGTTCTCATTCAGCTCTGGGAATTTTGTATCTTTCCATATCTGTCTTGTGTTGGTGTATTTTAGTGGTTTGGGGTAACTTCAGCACATGATGGTTGTTTGCTCATCATCATCTTGGTTGTCGCTGCAAAGTTGGTTGTTTTGGTCTGCCCTTCCTAGCCCATTCATTATGTGGTACATTGGGTGATCTTCTAGTCTCTTGAACTTTTCTGCTTGTTTTTGTGCTCTGCTGTCTCTTATATCCTCCATTGGTTGTAGGCAGGTGTCTTCCCATTTCCTGTATTGGAGTAGATCTCATTCCCTCTGTAATAATTCTCATAGCTTGGTTCTGAACACGGTTGATTTTATTGAAGTTGGATTGGGCTACAGTTGCCCATGCAGAGATTCCATAGTCCAGTGTCGGGCGAACATATCCCATATAAAGCTTTTTAAACATTGTTATCTGCCCCCAGGTTGTGCCAGCTAGTTTTTTCATGATTGCCATCCTGGATTTTGCTCGGGTTTTGTTTTTTTCAATCTGAGCATGCCATGTCATGCGCTGGTCGAAGGTGATTCCAAGGTATGTTGGGTTTTTCTCTGGGAGCAATATATGGTTATTTAGTAGGAGTTTTGGGACTTTGGGGCTTTGTTGATAGGGAGAAATCGTATATGTTGTTTTTCATTGGCTTTGATCAGCCATGTATTGACCATTGGTCTAGGATGTGAGGGCCTGTTGTATTCTGCTTGTTGCAGCGGTAATGCGCTCCTCTGATGTCCACAGGGCCAGGTCATCCGCATACAAGGCGTGGTGGATCCTTCTGGGTATGTTCTCGGTTATGTCATTGATGTATATGAGGAACAGTGTTGGCGACAGTACTCCACCCTGAGGAACTCCTTGTTCTAGTGTTGTTTTCCTGCTGGTGAACTCTTGCACTTGCACTTTAGCAGTTCTTTTTCTAGATACTGTGATATCCATTTGTACATTTGTCCTGCTACTAGGTTTCTGCGCAACTTCACTTTTAGGCCAGCCTTCCACACTTTATCAAAAGCCTCTCCAGATCTACCCATACTGCTAGCGTTTGTTTTCCTCTTGAAAAGCATCCTCTATCTCCTAAGGATGTAGTCACTTGATCTTCTGTAGATCTGTGTTTTCGAAAGCCTGCTTGTTGGGGGGAGTAGCAAGCCCTTTTCTTCCAAATGCCACATTAGTCTGGTGTTGATCATGCGCTCTAGCAATTTTCCTACGCAGCTCAGTAGGCTAATTGGTCTATAACTGCTAGGTCTGTGGATCCTTCCCGTCTTTTTTATCGGTATCAATATAGCTTCCTTCCATTCTTTGGGTATAACGCCACTTTTCCAGCTACAGTTAAATATTTCTAGTAGCTTTTTTTTCGCTTGTCGTCCCATTTCTATTATCATTTCATTAGTTATCCCATCATTGCCTGGTGATTTTCTTTTCTTTAGAGACCGTAATGCTTTTTCTAATTCATGTATTGTGAATTTAGTTGTCATGTGCTTCTCCGGGGACCTTGAATGAGGTTGTGGGCCATTAGTTCTTCTTTTATGGTTTCCTTCCTTTCTTCAGGAACATCTATATGATTTACTTGTGTAAAGTGCTCACTAAGGATATTGGCAGCTTGTTTCCGCTTAGCTGTTCATCATTCTGTTTGATGGTGATTGTGTGCTTGTATTTATTTTCTTGGTTTAGTGCCCTGGCTAGTTTTCACAACTTATTTCCATCTCTGTCTAGGTTAAGGCTTTGTGTTTTTTCTATCCAGCTGTTTCTAGCATTTTCGTTTAGTGTTTGTTTGTATCTTGCCGAGGTGGCTTTAAGTTTAATGTTTGCTTCTGTTGTTCTTTCTATTTCTGCAATGTTTCTTGCTTTCGTTAGTTCTACTTTTAGTTGTTCTAATTCGTCCGTCCAGAATGGGCTGTAGTTTGGTCTCGCACCTCGAGGGATGGACTCGGTGGCTGCTTTTTTGGAGGGCTTTGTTGAAGTCTGCAACCCCAGCTTTTAGCATACTCTGCGTATGTTTAGGGTTCACAGTATAGGTCTGTCAGGAGTGCAAATTTATCCCAGTCTGCTCGTTTGTAGTTCCATCTTGGTAGCAGCTTTGGTTGCTGTGTGGAGTATGCAACATTTACGGCCAGCTTTACCGGTCTGTGATCACTTCCTGCGAGTTGGTCCAGCACCATTCTGTCAATTTTGTGGTGGATGTCACCTGGCAAAGGCCAGGTCTGGTGTGGAGGTGGTTTTTCAGGTTCTGGAGTAGTAACTAGGTTTATCCTCAGCATTGTTGATTAAGTGTAGGGTGCTGTCTATCTCCCAGTCCTCCACCTCATCACCTCTGTTATTTGTATCCTGGTAGCCCCACCGCTTGGAGTGACTATTAAAGTCTCCTACTACTATGCAGTTTGTTGGTATTATGTTCATGTTCTCCAGTACTAAGTCTTTGTTTGGAGGGCAGTAGATGTTATAGATCCGGGTGCTCCCAATTAGGGTTGTTGCGTCTATCCCTACAATTTCTGACTGTCTACTAGCACATACTGTTATTTCTTGACATGCAATCTCATTTCGGGCGAGGATCAGGACTTCACCTTTGCGTCCTTCCCTGTCTAATCGGAAGGTCTGATATCCTCTAATGGAAAATCTGTGGCTAGAGTTTAGGTGCGTCTCTTGTATGCATGCTATGTCTATCTGCTCCTGTTGTAGATATTTTGTTAATTGGACCTTCTTCTTTAGTACTCCCTCTGCATTCCACTGCATAATGTTGAATGTTCTATGATTTGCTTCACTAGTGTTTGTCCCTGCTAACTGTCCCCTGGCTCGGCGGCGTGGATCGATCATTCCTGCCGTCTGTCGAGACTCCGGTTGACCACTACTCTTTTTTTTGTATACTAGTCGATGTCGTCGTAAAACGAATTGCGCTGCACATTGTGCACCCGTCTTCTGCGGCGTTCTGTCAGGCTGCCCACCTTTAGCCTTAATTTATTAACCTACAAGGCAGCAGGTTGGACTCGCACTTAGCCCATCGCCACGCGGTGCGCTACCTATCGATAATAGGTTACGCTATTCTCCGATACGGCGCCGGCACGCTCAGGGCCACAATGTACGGTCAGGCGTTTGCTCTGACCTTACATACACAAACACGGACACTAATCAACACGTTTTATCCGCTTTTAGTAGCCAGAAACCGCGTAAATCACACCGCAATTCCAAGAAATCGCGCACAGTTTATCCGTTAGGAATTTTCACACCCGACATGTTGGCGACCGGAAATCGAGTCCCGAATTTATTTGAAATAGATAATATTAGCTTTTCGTCCTACTGCTTACAGTTGCAGTAGTTATAAATATTATTTTTTTAATTAACTATTTTTGTTATTAACATGATTAACTATGTATTATAATTGAAGAAATTGTTGAAGCTTGCTTAGCGCAGGAAATGAATGACATATCTGAAGTTATCATATTCTCGAACAGACTAGATTAAACGGTTTGAACTTCATTGAAGTGTAAATGACTAATTCTACGTTTAAAGGTTAATGTTGCTGTAAATTGGATGTGGGTTATTAGTTATTCAACCGACGCCATAGCACCAGGGGGCAGATCCAAATGTGCTCAATCTCCCCCAGCAGATATCGAAGTCTATACATACTCATGGCTCTCGTGGCTCTTTAGTTAAACACACTCTTCTTTCTACCCCTCATACATCTAGTTCTCATTGCGGAAGTTCGCCATGCTACCATCTATCGGGATCCATTATTCCCCTTTCGGGAGAGTCTCAACAATTGTCACCTGGCTAATTTTTCTGTCAAGTTTTTCAATAGATGACGTATTACGCTTTATTCTAGTGTCTTTAACATCTTATTTCTCATTTCTCATTTCTGTCTCTCACTTTCTCATTCCTCTCTCTCTCTCCATCTTTCACATCATTAGTAACATCATTGTCACCCCATACTCTCCAATTAAACTAGGTCATTTTGACAAAAGTGTAGTACAGATTTGGACTCATCCACATTCTGGGTGTTTCATGTTGAGAAAAAACAAACAAGACACGTCAAGAATATTACCTGTTTAGTATGTACACACAAACAGTGCATTCAAACAAAGGAAAGAAAAACTAGAACAGAAAACGAATATTTTGTTATATATTCGTATGTTGTCTCAGCAGATTATATGTCTTCTCAATTACTTGTGTAATACACAGTCAATGCTTCACGTCAATATAGAAAACACATGGTCAATCCCCATATCCCCAGTCAAAGACAAGCTATATGGAGATGTACATGGACTCTGGTTGACAACTTATTTACTTAAAGGAACCCTTTCATACCTCGTGGTATATAGGGCAATACAGTGTTAGGCCTGTATTTTTCATTTAATGTCGGCACACAATGGGTGATGTGGTCAGCATCACACCGGCCGCCTTTATTTCCCAGAGCATGTCTGGTACCCATTTGAGGCTGGGTCGACATGAGAACCGTCGTGGTCGGGAATAATTACACGCCCACTGCGGGAGTTGAACCCGGACCACCAGCATTGTGAAGCGAGTTCACCAATAACTACGCTATTGCGGCTCTCCGGTTGACCACTAACTACTCTAAAGGTATACACACCGATGTCTGAAAACGTTGGAAGAAGAAGTAGTATATTGCCTTACATGTATATATTGCAGATACATGTTTTTGTGAATTTTATCTTTGTTTCCTTGCTTATAGGGTTTTTAAACCGAAGGATTGACTTCATTGCACCGGGTTTTACTCATATGGCTTGGTCTCTCTCAGCAGAAATGGCACGCCACCTGCTGAGAGTATTGCACAAAGCACGAACGTAGTTCCAGCAACAATCCTAGGGTCTCTGGAAAAAAACTGCACTCGTGAACAGAACGGCGCGATCCCGACTCGAACCCACGACCTTCGACTCACAAGGCAAAGGGCTTAACCACTTAGCCACAGAGATCCCCACAGAGATTTCTTGTTTATTGTATATTATTGGCTCTTCATACTAATTACCTTTTCTATGTGAACGGGTGTCTATGTGGCTTGAAGTTATATTATTGGCTCTTCATACTAATTACCCTTTCTATGTGAACGGGTGTCTCTGTGGTTTGAAGTTATGTTATTGGCTCTTCATACTAATTACCCTTTCTATGTGAACGGGTGTCTCTGTGGCTTGAAGTTATATTATTGGCTCTTCATACTAATTACCCTTTTTATGTGAACGGGTGTCTCTGTGGCTTGAAGTTATATTATTGGCTCTTCATACTAATTACCCTTTCTATGTGAACGGGTGTCTCTGTGGCTTGAAGTTAAAGTGTTCTCCCCTTGCTCCAAAGTTACGCTGCTCGTTCCCCACGTAGAACGATCGAGATATGTTTCTAATGATCCATGATCTCAGGGTAGGTGATAACGAGTTACTAGTCATATCGGAGACGGACGATAAAACGTAGGTCCCTTGTTCTATTTGAGCACGTAAAAGACCCCCTTGCAGTTTGAAAATCGATGAGTTGGCTGTGTACTCATTACCTGGACAAAATTAATTTAAAAAGTTTAAAATTAAATTCCTACAAAAACTTTTACTCTCTTCATAATTACATTGGAGACTCACGTCCGTGCTACAGAGTTCGTGCACTGTCGTTGAGATCTTCCTGTGTAAGAAAGAGATCAGAATACACATGATTATTCACTGAAGTACAGTGAATATGGTTATATCACTTAATCTATCAATCAACTATACTCTAAGTTGTCATGACCAGTCATATCACTTAATCTATCAATGAGTTATCTTCTAAGTTATCATGACCAGTCATATCACTTTATCTATCAACTATCCTCTAAGTTATCATGACCAGTCAACTTATGACATCGTTTTTACAGTCTCCATTATTGTTACTTACAGAGCCAAGATATTCACAATTTGTAACATTTTCAATGAAGAAATGACCACAATAATTTTCTTCCTCTTCGAACGCTCCATATCGACCACTTGTTAACCACTCTGTATGATTTGTATGTGATCTGAGCCTAAGAGCGATTGTACGTTGTGCCAGTTATGCGCCTACAAGTAGGCCAGCACATCCAATTTATTATATGCTTTTTTATTTACTAGGATAGTTTCCATAGATCCTCAGTCGCCTCTTACGACATGCCTTGTAGGTTGCAGTGGTATTATTCTTTGCTTTCCTTGCTGGCCTCGGCACCATACCGGCTAGAAGGACTGTTAAAATGACTAGTATTAATGTGCTCAAATATGTATAGGCACAGAAAAAAAACTTGTCGTCATGTCTTTCTTCATATAGCAAAAGTATCAACATCCCAAGTACGACATGCCTTGTAGGTTGCAGTGGTACTATTCTTTGCTTCCCTTGTGGGACCCGGCACCTCACGAGTGGAACACAATATAATAAATAGCGTAAAAACTGCTGCTGTCCGCAACCTTACAACAAAGAACTTAGTAAATGAAAAGGTATGCAAATATGCCATATTTAGAAGTCAAGACAAACGCTGAATGGTTTCCTAAGCCCTGGTTGATTGTTTCAATAAACAGGGAGAACAGCCAAGTGTTTAACTGATCTCGTTGGGTTTTTTTTTAAAACGCTCGCAATGTAGGTCTAGGCCAGCGTTTTCCAAAGTGGCGATACCGCCCCAGTGGGCGCTGAAGCCTTCCAGGGGGGCGATGGTGGGCTCAGAAGCATTTAGGGGAGTATTTTTTTCGAGATTTTGCGATTGAATAATCATTAAAAGTTTGAATTCTGCATATTTATTCTCCTTATGCCTGTCTTACACGATATATCTTTTCATCAATTTTCTATTTCATGCATATAATCATTTGAAAACTGACCATGTATTGCAGAAATATATATCAATTTTCCATGTCAAAGAAAAAATAGAGTATGTATATATGTGGGAGGGGGCGTTGGTAAACTGTTATAATGTGGAGGGGGGCGTTACAATGTTTATATTGTGCAAAGTGGGCGGTGGGTCGAAAAAGTTTGGGAATCTATGGTCTAGGCAATGTGTGCCGTAATAAATAAGGTCTTGTGATTTGAATTCGGTGTTTGATAATTTGTTTTTGCCGAAGTTCCCAATACTTGTTCATGGGTTTTAACAGGGTTTTAAAGCCGAAGGATTTCTCTCTCTTTCTCTCTTTTCTCTGCGATCACCGCCCACACCGATGTACCATATTTCCCATAAATTCTATTCATGTGGAAATCTGATTCATGCAGCCTAAGCATTAATGTGTTTTACGTCACATCTTCAGCACCATTTGGAGCTCTGGTGATTATCCTTCATCGATGTGTCCTGTTTCAGCCAGCGTTTACTCGGTTCGCTCTCCGTTCTGTAGCCATCTAGTGTTTTTACGGTGTGGGCTAGCTAGCCCAATCCAACCTCCTTAGTCGCCTCTTACGACATGCGTGGCAGGTAACAGTGGTTTTATTCTTTACACCTCAATTTGGGCCCCGGTAACCACTCGGGCGAAGTCGAAGAATTGACTTCATTGCACCGGGTTTTACCCCATATAGCTCGGTCCTCTCCGCAGAAATGGCACGCCACCTGCCAAGTATTGCACGAAGCACGGACTTCGTAGCTCCAGCAACAATCCTAGGATCTCTGGAAAAACTGCACTCGTGAACAGAACGACGCGGTCCGGATTCAAACCCACGAACTTCGACTCGCAAGGCAAAGGGTTTAACCACTTAGCCACAGAGACCTCTAATAACTTACACTGAGTGTAAGTTATACATGCTAAACAGTTTTGTTCCCAGTTTAACTTTTCACCTTTATGGATACGGTTATCTTTCACCTTCAGTGTCTCTTCAAGATTATGAACATATAGTGGTACAACAAGATAACTAACTTTGAAGTACTGAACGTGCAAACTTGACTTCCATCATGGACATGCTCAACAGTAGAAGACTTAGATAGCTAGGGCATGTGAAAATAATGGACAATAGCAGCATACTACAGCAAGTGTTGTTCTGTGAAGTTTCGGAGGGAAAGAGGCAGACCACTGCTCAGATATAAGGATGTCTCATCATCATCAGGTGCCGTCTTCACATCGAAGGTTGGCTGCAATGAATCTCCAGCATGTTCTGTCTTTCGCCTTGGTGTTGCACACTGCCAGACTGTAACCTGTACATTTCTTAAAGTTTCCTCCCACTTATCTCTCGGTCTTCCTCTTGCTCTTCCCCTCAACTTTCCCCTCTAGTAAAGATTTTATCATGGTGTCATGTTTTTTTATGTGCCCAAAATACTTTACTTGTCTGAATTTTATTTCTCTTAATAATGGTTTCTTCATGCCTAGTTTTCCTAAAACTTTTTTATTTGTCTGTTTTTCTGTCCATGAAACTCTGCATATTCTTCTATATATCCACATCTCAAATGCATCAATTCTGTCTTCTAACTGCTTGTTCATAGTCAATGTTTCCGAGCCATACATTAATATTGGATATATATAGCATTTGATCATTCTCATTTTTAGCCTGTTTGTGATTTGATTGGATGTCAGTAACTTTCTCATACTATTGAAATTATCCTAAGGATGTCTGCAAGGTCTCAGTTATAAACTTTTCTATCGGTCCCAACAAATAGAAAAAACTAGATGATAACCGAGCAATGTGGAAAACAACATTGTCTAACGCTGCATAATCTTTTGAACTGAGACTTATGGATAAGCTGAAAGACAAGAGAGACAAACGAAAACTGAGAAGTTGTAAGAGTAAAACACTTGACCGTCTGTAAAGGCGAAGAAGATCATACAATATATAGGTGTACTCAGTGGCGGCTCGTGATCATTTTTGTTGGTGGGGCCAAGCAAATATTTGGGGAAAATCATGGTTTTTGGGTTAGGTTATATATTAGTATATACATATTAGTTATATATGATTTTGGTGGGGCCGGCCCCACTAGCCCTTGACGAGCCGCCACTTGTTGTACTACAATCTACCCAATTAAAGTGACATTATTACAACGAATTTTAATTCTAAAACTGCATTTCTCTGTGTGTGTGGCACAGGAAAAGCTTAAGAGCATCAAACTCTGGGATCATCAAAGTAAACAGCTTATTCCTGCAGAATTGTGAAAGCCAAGGCTAATATTTTCAACTCTATATTTTTTATTGACAGTGTTGTGAGCTAGTTAAGTTGATTCAAAGTGTATACATTTCATAACGTGTTATCTAAGCCATTATACAAGGTCAATGAGCATGTGCAAGAATAAACATGAAAAAACGTAGCTGCACAATATGTGAATGGAGAATATCAATTAAAAATTGGATCAAAATTTCTTTGATATAAAAGCATACGAAAAAAAGTTAGTTTTCCTTGGGTTTTTTTCTATCATGCAGACAACAACTTCTTTAAGAATTTTTAAATTACAAAATGTAATAAAATATTCAATCTATAAATAAATAAAAGTTAAAGGAACCCGTTTTCATGCCATGAGGTATATTGGTGAATACGATGTAAGGCCATATTATTCTTTGACCTACGGAACGAGGTGGGCGATGTGATCAATATCGTGATGGTCAACTTTACCTCCCAGTGTTTCTCTTCTACCTAATTGAAGCTATGTCGACCTGATTGCGTTGCGGTCTGAAAAAATTCCACCTTACAATCACATGCGAAGATGTGGGTAATAAAGTTAGTAGATATACTGTGAGCGTCTGTAGCTCAAGCGGTAGTGAGCTCGATCACAAACCCAAGCGTACCTGGTTCAAACCCCACGGTGGGCAAGTTGGAAGCAAATTCGTTTCAGTGTGATTTTTACAAAAGGTAAAAGGTAACAGACAGAATTACGCAGACTAGACCTGAGGATAAGAAATAATATGTACAACTCTCTGTTCAATGATAACCCTTGTAAAGGCGTAGTAATTATCATCATGTCCTGAATATTTGGGCACATGTCTGGA
Source organism: Arion vulgaris (assembly GCA_020796225.1). Lineage (NCBI taxonomy): Eukaryota > Metazoa > Mollusca > Gastropoda > Stylommatophora > Arionidae > Arion > Arion vulgaris. The sequence continues at coordinate 28,859,107 of CM036769.1, forward strand.
ATATAATTAAACTTGGCATGACCTCCATGGAATCTGGTAGCGGGGAAGGAGCCCACTGAACCTTACCTAGGCTCCTGTTTTATTTAGAGACACAAAAATTTAGAGGCTGTCCTGTAAAGGATATGTCACGATTTTCGATTTTTCGGATATACTAACTATCATGGGCTAACGATCATCAGTTGTTATGTTAACAATAATAAGCTACAGAACAGAAGCAATGTGTTATAAACATAATTTCAGAGTTATACATAGTGTTAGAACAGTTTAATTCTTGATTTTTCTGACCAGAGTGGGCAGAACATTCACAAACATCTCCAATACTTTAGTTTAATGAACAACATAAACGTTTCATAGCAATGAAACAAAAGTCAAGACCCCAAGTCAACTGTGGAGACATTGAAAAAGAAGAAAATGTCTAGTTCAATTACTCTGTCACTAATCTTTGCATATATTTATACTATATTCTCGATAAATATTGAAATTAAATAATACAAAAATAGCTTAAGTACTTGTGTTCAGCATCAAAACAGCATGAGAACCGTTTTGTTTGTTCCTTTACTCAGTATGAAATATATCGTGTTCCATGACTCATTTTGCACGTGCATGTTGGACACCCGTAGTCGTCATAAACTCTCCCAGCGGTGCACAAGTTCCGACAAAGGAACCCACATGGTTTAGGTTTACACTGACAGATTGGGCAACCAAACCGGTCAATCTCCAATCCGTTTGGACAGAATGCCCCACATGGTTCATGTCTACATACATGGGGCATACTTATTCTTCTACATTTGCAAACTTTACAGCTGTGTCTGTCTATTGTATACTCATTTCCGTACGGACAATAACTAGGACATGCTGAGCTCGGACACTTGCATTCACATTTCTTGCATCCTCTGTTGTCTGTCACATAGGAAGAACAAGGAAACAATGCCAACGGGCAATACAAATTTGGACATACGAAATGCTGGTTGACAGTAAGTGGAATCAGAGTAGCGCGGAGACATATACATCTTGACATATCCAAAACTTGACCCCTGGGACACCTTGACAGTCTACAGACCGCCAAGAGCACAGCAACTGTAGACAAAATAATCAATAAAACAGTATTATTCTGTTGTTCACCATTATTAACTTGTTTAGTTATTAAATGAATTGAATTGAGGTCAATATTCTTTGATCTGATTTTTTTTTTCTAGCTGGACGCAGAGGTATTACATTTCTAATTGGGTGCAGGAATCATTTAGTTCTAACTGGGTGCAGGTGTTATTTATTTCTAGCTTAGTGCAGGTGTTATTTAGTTATAGCTTAGTGCAGGTGTTATTTATTTCTAGCTGAGTGCAGGTGTTATTTAGTTCTAACTGGGTGCAGGTGTTATTTATTTCTAGCTGAGTGCAGGTGTTATTTAGTTCTAACTGGGTGCAGGTGTTATTTATTTCTAGCTGAGTGCAGGTGTTATTTAGTTCTAACTGGGTGCAGGTGTTATTTATTTATAGTTTGGTGCAGGAATTATTTAGTTCTAACTGGGTGCAGGTGTTATTTATTTCTAGCTTAGTACAGGTGTTATTTATTTCTAGCTTGGTGCAGGTGTTATTTATTTCTAGCTTAGTGCAGGTGTTATTTATTTCTAGTTTGGTGCAGGTGTTATTTATTTCTAGCTTAGTGCAGGTGTTATTTATTTCTAGCTGAGTGCAGGTGTTATTTAGCTCTAGCTGGATGCATGTGTTATTTATTTATAGTTTGGTGCAGGAATTATTTAGTTCTAACTGGGTGCAGGTGTTATTTATTTCTAGCTTAGTACAGGTGTTATTTATTTCTAGCTTAGTACAGGTGTTATTTATTTCTAGCTTGGTGCAGGTGTTATTTATTTCTAGCTTGGTGCAGGTGTTATTTATTTCTAGCTGGGTGCAGGTGTTATTTATTTCTAGTTTAGTGCAGGTGTTATTTAGTTATAGCTTAGTGCAGGTGTTATTTATTTCTAGCTTAGTGCAGGTGTTATTTATTTCTAGTTTGGTGCAGGTGTTATTTAGTTCTAGTTTGGTGCAGGTGTTATTTATTTCTAGCTTAGTGCAGGTGTTATTTATTTCTAGTTTGGTACAGGTGTTATTTATTTCTAGTTTGGTGCAGGTGTTATTTATTTCTAGTTTGGTACAGGTGTTATCTATTTCTAGTTTGGTACAGGTGTTATCTATTTCTAGTTTGGTGCAGGTGTTATTTATTTCTAGTTTGGTGCAGGTGTTATTTATTTCTAGTTTGGTGCAGGTGTTATTTATTTCTAGTTTGGTACAGGTGTTATTTATTTCTAGCTGGGCGCAGAGGTAATACATTTCTAGCTGAGCGTAGAGATTTTTTTATATCTAGCTGGGCGCTGTAATTTTTTATTTCGAGCTGGACGTAGCGGTATTATATTTCTAGCTGAGTGCAACTATATTATAATTCTTCTCTGGCGCTGGAATTTTTTATTTCTAACTGGTTGCTGTGGTTTTGTGTATTACTTACAGATCATTTATATTTCTTATTTTCATTTTCCCACTGTGGGTATTTTTTTAATGATTGTTTTAGTTTTTAATTTGTTTTTGGGTGTTGCTATTTGTTTCTAGACGAACAGTCAGGATTTTTCCAGAAAAAAATGAAGATCGTGGCATATTCTTTACCAGACTTAGCCATCAATAACAGTAAACGAGTGAGCGATTTTCTAGGCATCACTTATACGTTCAGTAGTTTGCAATTGCTTTTTGAGCGGTGCGATCTATTTTTCCGTTCGTAAAAATCCATGGAAACAAATTTGCTTCCACACTTGCCCGCCGCGTAGTTTGAACCAGGTACGCTGGGTTGTGATCGAGCTCACTACCGCTTAAGCTACAGAGGCTCATTGTCAAACTACTGAACGTATAAGTGATTGCTAGAAAACAACAACTAGTTTCAGTGGCGGCTCGTAGTCATTTTTCTTGGTGGGGCCAGACACACATTTTCGGCAAGTGTATATACATCATCATGGTTTTTGGAGTATTTACTATTATTTGTCTATTCCTGGAAATTTGCCCCCTTTCGATTATTGGTGGGGCCAGGCCCCACTGGCCCTTAATGACGGGCCACCCCTGACTAGTTTACTGTGGTTAAAACCGAGGTCATGTAAAGTATATACCGCGATTTTCATTTTCATTAAATGTTCTTACATAATTATAGCCGTAATTATAACAATTAATGAAGATTACTTACTAGCTTCGCATCCTGTAAAGAATAAATTTGATAAACTTGCAATAACAAACACCACGTTCGCAGTTTTCACTTCCATTATGATTGATATTTCCACGAGTTGGTTTTTAACATAAGTTTAACCTGTTACAAATAGTTGATAATGCTTAAAGCAAGTCTAGTAACAGATTTGTCTACGTCTATTCTATGTATCACCAATATTTGTAACATCTACAAAAACGTGTGTTCATTTCTTCAATCAAGAGGCGAAATATTCTGAGTGATTGCATACCGAGGGGGTGGTTTGGAATGATGGTGAGAGTGAACTTTTCTTACAGGCCACATAAAAAGACAAACACTGACTTACCTGTAGGTTCAGGTAAATTATGTATATTTTGAAAGTTTTTTAAGGACTTAACCTTTGACTTGACAGCAGATTGCGTGTGCTTGTGAATTGAACTTGTCTTTTCAAATTATTTGTGGATTATACAAGAGATGTGGTGAGTTTTTTTTTAAAGTACATACTATTATTATGGGTGGGTTTTTATATACCAGGATGGATACAAATATCAGGAGAGAATGGGGACAAGGGGAATACTGAAATGAAAGAGAACAATGTATATGTTTATAACTACAGAAATATATGTATATGGAGAGACGAGAGGGAAAAACAAAGACATACTACACGACCTGCCATATCGAGAAGCATTCGTTCATAAATAGCATCATGTTCCGGAAGTTGAAATATTTTAGCCATTTTAAACGTCAAAGTGTTTTGGAAAGAACGGTAATGAAAGGCATAGTTCCTGGAGTACGAGGCATGGGACGACCAAGACGAAGGTGGCAGCAGTACATCAAAGAAAACTTGAATACGACGCTGGGGGAGGGAGGGGGAAGAACTTGAAATAGACAGAGAGCTTTTAGACGGGCTGTGATGAAAGCAACGTTCCTCAAGGCATATGCTACTACTTGAGGAGAGAAGACAGCGGAAGTAATTAAATGAAAGATATATATATATAAATGTCTTTTATAAATATTTATAAACTTTTTATATATTTTAAAAAAAATGATCTTTCCTGTTATAGCTGTAGATTCATCCAAATTGTTATTTAAACATTTCCTTGATGTTTCGTTTCTATTTATATCATTATTCTGTCACTATCCTTTTGCGTTTAATCTGTCCATATAGTATGAATTTTTACGTAATACCACGTCTCTTTAAGTGTTGACAAAATGATTTTCAGGTTATTAATATTTTTCAATAATTATTATTTCATTCATTATTGTCAATTTACTTACTTGTTCTTCTCCGCTCCTCGTGGAGCATAGGGCCGTAGCAGCTGTCTTATACTTTTCCCGGTCTATAACCGTTTTCTTTATGGCTTCAGATGATAGTCCAGCATCGTTCCATTCCTCAAGAAAACTCCGTCTCCAGGTCTGTTTAGAAAGTTCCCTTTTTCCGTTTCCCTTGCAGGTGTCTCCTTGATTATTGTCAAGGACAGATATTACTTTTTTCCGTTTCCCTTGCTGCTGTCTCCTTGATTATTGTCAAGGACAGATATTACTTTTTCGTTTCCATGAAATACGTCAAATGTCGAAAGAAATACGTAACGTACGAGAATCATCAGTGTGTATACTTTTCGACATCTGTTGGGCTACACTGCGCACCTATGGACCTGTACCACGTGCTATGACGTAGTTCAGTGACCACTAACGTACTGCGTCGAGTTTTAACTTGAGCTTAGAATACATAACCATGTGTAGTCTTAAGACAACATTAAGGAAAACTGGATAGAGAGATAGAGGCTAGAGTGCAAAAGCAAATGCTGTAACCTACCAGCTAGCCCCACTGTTAAGGCACCCAAAATTTCACAGGCAGCTAAGCAACAAATAATCAACAGCATTTTTATACCTACTTTGGCAAAGATAACAATCACACAAGCCACCAGAACAGCGCAAGACCAAAACAGAAAACCACTACACTGGGCAACAACCCGGTAGCAGTGTGACGACACTGGGCAACAACCCGGTAGCAGTGTGACGACAAAAGAAGAAAGAAGAAGACAACATTAAATAATTTTAAAATGACCTCCCTTGGACAACTTTTCCCTTTTTTCAAACAGATTTGCATACAAAGAAACCTTTTCAAAAGAATACGAATCAAACAATCAAGGTTTGTCGCGCATGTAATGTGAAGAGAAGGATTATAACATTTGGTGACAACGGATAATATTCAGGGAAGAAGAGATCGTGGAAGACAGAATAAAAAGATGTTGGAGGGTCTCAAACTGATTAGCTGCACCAAGGAGAGAGAGACATGATCGCCTACGCCGGCAGGCATAGCACTTGATTGAATATACTATTTGTTTGATGGCCTTTCATTGTGAAATTGTTTTCAACGTTCAAAACATCTCAAATATATAACAAACCTACATTTGAAGCATACCACATCTGATTAGGGACCCCCACAACTCACAACATAACACTACACTTCACATTCTGTTCAGCTTCTTGATAGGCAAACAAAAATGGTTAGTAACCACCTCCCCAACTGTAATTAGAAGAAAGGTTAAAAAATTGAACTCCCTAGGGTTCAACAATGTCTACAGTAACGTCCTGTTCGTTCAGGTAAACAATAACAATGATCTCATAAAAAACCACGGTACGATTTTTTTTTTAAACAGAAAGATCTTTGATAATCATCGTCAATATACAAGAAATTAACAACATTGTTTCTGAAATAACCTTTATAGTGAATGTTGACTCAAACATGAACAATGAACAAAACACCGTCGAAGAAATAACTAAAAGTTGCCAAAAACACCAGAAAAGACAGAGTCATCAGCATAAGAAAGAAAGATGGGACAGAATCTTGCTTGAATTACATCGAGAAACAAAGAATGAAGTGGGTTGGTCACTTAATAAGAATTCAAAGGAAATTCCACTGTATACAGAGTCTTCTACATAGAATGCTGTCATTAAAAAATGATATAACTCAAGCCACTAAAACAGCGCAAGAAGAAGACAGAAAACCACGACACTGAGCAACAATCCGGTGGCAGTGTGACGACAAAAGAAGAATAAGCTAACTGGAAACAAATGATGGCAAAAACCTGATCCACTAGACCATAGGTTCCCAATATTTTTTAATGAGCGCCCACTTTTTCAGTGAATTATTCGACAGCGCCCCCTTTGGTAAACTAGATTGTCATCATTAAGGTGCATATCCTTTATAGGACGTTGCTCTCTTTGCAGCACATCTGAAATTCACTCTGTCTCTAGCCAGTTCAACCACTTCGTCAATGGTCATATTCATGGCTTCTTTAATATCTTGTAGCCATCTTCTTCTTGGTCTGCCTCTGCATCCTGTGACCCTGCCCTCTAATATTGTTCTTTCCAGACCATCGTGACGCTTGATATGACCAAAGTATGTAATTTTTCTGTATAGTATGTTGTTTATCAACCAATTGTCTTTAACATTCAGTTCTTTCAGGACATCAGTGTTCTTTCTTTTTCTGTCCATGGTATTCGTAGGATCTTTCTGTAGCATTTAGTTTCAAAGGACTGTGGTTTAGTTCTTGTTTTTTGTGTAATGGTCCATGATTCACAACTATAAGTAGCCACTGGGAAAATGTATGTTCTCAATATTTTTAATTTTAGTATTTTGCTGGTGCTTTGCCACATTTCTTCACTGTATTTAACTTCTTGATTGCTATTGCCAATCTTCTTGAGATCTCCTTGGAGCAGTCACCGTTATTATTACCGCAGTAACTATATTGTATATGCTATATATTGAAAAACACGGACAAATTTTTCCATTAATTTGATTAGAAGATAATATCAATATTGATGTATTGCTCACAGTACGATTTTAATTGATTAGAAGATAATATCAATATTGATGTATTGCTCACAGTATGATTTTATTTTATTAGAAGATAATATCAATATCGATGTATTGCTCACAGTATGATTTAAAAAATATGGGTTATTAAAAAATGAATCTAATGTTATCAGTGAATTGAGATTGATGTGATAAAACTAATTTCTCGATGTTTGGTGTCATTTTTGTCATCAATAATCGCCGCTTTCCTTAATTGATAATTAATCTCTTTTATTTGTTAATAGACTGGTGACCATGCTAAATCCTCTTTCGGCTAAATATGATGATGGGAATGCAAAACAAAAACTGCTTTGCTGCAGCCCATAATTCTGGATATAATATTCGGATTTGACTTTTTAGTCAACATTCTTGATATCTATTTTTAAAATTTCAACTCTTCATTCGTTGACAATTCTATCAACTCTTCGTGCAGTGATAATTCTATCAACTCTTCGTGCAGTGATAATTCTGTTGTTTGTAAGTTTAAGGAAGGTTCTGTGATCCAATCTGGTATGGTCATATTCAGAAAATACTGAGAAAAATTCAACAAGAAAGTTCTACAAGAATATTAAAGCCAAGCGGAAAGACAAGAACAATATGACCTAGATGAAATTATTAATGATGAAAACGGCCAAGCTCTTAATGATCCAAAAATGATAATGAACAGATGGCGACAATACTTTAATGAACCTCTCAAACTACAACAAGAGGACCAACTGAACACTCAAGAACACACAGTAAACGTAACTTCATAACTAGAACCAAGTATAACACTTTCAGAGATTAGAAATGCTGTAAGCATGGATCCATTTAACAAAACACCAGGCCCTGACAATATCCCTGCCGACCTACACAGCAACTAAAGAGGAAGAAATACGCTGGCTTCACAGCCTATTCAACCAAATCTGGAGCACACAAGAGACACCAGAAGATTGGATAAATGCAACAATAGTTCCCATCTGGAAGAAGAAATGTAGCAAGAGGGACTGTACAAAGTATAGAGGAATATCGCTACTGAGCCACACTGGGAAAATATTTTGCAAACTACTCGAATAAGGCCATTACCTTGCAGTTGGGATGGACTGGACTATCTCACAGACCATTACCTTGCAGTTGGGATAGACTGGACTATCTCACAGATCATTACCTTGCAGTTGGGATGGACTGGACTATCTCACAGATCATTACCTTGCAGTTTGGATGGACTGGACTATCTCACAGACCATTACCTTGCAGTTTGGATGGACTGGACTATCTCACAGATCATTACCTTGCAGTTGGGATAGACTGGACTATCTCACAGATCATTACCTTGCAGTTGGGATGGACTGGACTATCTCACAGATCATTATCTTGCAGTTGGGATAGACTGGACTATCTCACAGATCATTACCTTGCAGTTGGGATGGACTGGACTATCTCACAGATCATTATCTTGCAGTTGGGATGGACTGGACTACCTCACAGATCATTACCTTGCAGTTTGGAAGGACTGGACTATCTCACAGACCATTATCTTGCAGTTGGGATGGACTGGACTACCTCACAGATCATTACCTTGCAGTTTGGATGGACTGGACTATCTCACAGACCATTATCTTGCAGTTGGGATGGACTGGACTACCTCACAGACCATTACCTTGCAGTTTGGAAGGAGTGGACTATCTCACAGACCATTACCTTGCAGTTTGGATAGACTTCACTATCTCACAGATCATTACCTTGCAGTTGGGAGGGACACAACTATCTCACAGATCATTAACTTGCAGTTGGGATGGACTGGACTATCTCACAGATCATTACCTTGCAGTTTGGATAGACTGCACTACCTCACAGACCATTACCTTGCAGTTTGGATGGACATAACTACCTCACAGACCATTACCTTGCAGTTTGGATGGACTGAAATATCTCACAGACCAATACCTTGCAGTTGTGATAGGCTAGAGTACCTCCGTGAATCAAGGGGTACCTGATATAAATAAAAAGCCTACTATGCGTGAATTCCAATGACACTGCGGAAACCAGTACTCCAGTGCTATATTGAACCAATAATTATGTACGGCAGTGAATCATGGACAATGAACAAGCAGTCAAATAAGATCACTGCAAGCCACAGAGATGCTGTTTTACACAAGAATGCTGAACATCCCATGGACAGCGAAGAAAACAAATGATGATGTTTTAAAACATACCTTCACAAAAAGAAACTTTATTAAAATGAATAAGAATCAGACAATCTCGGCTCTTCGGGAAGGTAATGCGAAGAGAAGAATTAGAACATTTGGTTACAACCGGTACAAATTCAAGGAAGAAGATATGAAAAGCAGAGCTAGAAGATATTGAATTATCTAACATCGTGATTCGACAAAGTTCTACATCAGAACTGATAGGCTGCATCAAGGAGAGAGAAAGATGTGGAGAGACATGATCGCCTACGCCGGCAGGCAGAGCACTTGATTGATTGGACAGAAAATACTGGACCGCAGAAAACAAAGAAGCAGGAAAAGTCTTCACATAAGTACTGTGTGCCTCAGAACATAACGACACTTAGCAAACAAATTCATAAAAACACGTAACAAAAACGACTAATATTGAAACGTTTTCTTGGAGGTCCGTGCAATGCATATATTAACGCTATGTATTCGCTGGCGCGTTGGCGGGAAGGTAACTTTGGACAACTACATAGTGATTGGTCATGCACCAGCTTGAACGATAGGTATCATGCGATGCCGATTGTCAAGTTGCGCAGGAGCGTCACGCTGGACATTAAACAACGACTTAGTGATTATTCCTGCACAGCTTGAACGATTGCTCCCTAGCCGATTGTTTAGTTGCGCAGGAGTATATCACGCCAGACAGACAGTTCTCCCGTAGTGGATTACTCAACAAATTGAACAGGAATGGTGTCGTAGTGGTTAACGTACTCAAACACCAGTGACTTGCCAAGACTTATATAGTACGAAGGATATTTAAAACCCTACATAATCAATCCTATTCATATTTGTATTGAGTGGATCGTACTACTTGGGAGTTCAACTACCTTTCTCTCGCCAACAAATTGGCAACTTATGATTGCCAAAGAGCTTCAACATTGAAAAAAATGCATCAGCATTTTATTTGCGTTTTGCTTCGAAATACCTCCTAGTGGTGGTCATCGTTTTAAAACGATTTTTGGCCGTAAAATGGCTTCTAGTGACTTAATAGTCATTAGGAGTCCATTTCTTTCTCAAATAAAATAAAAATTCCAGGCATTAAAAAGAACAATGGAAATTGCTAGCATTCCGTTGTTCTTTTGATGTTGAATTTTTAGCGGCCCCTAGTGACTTAGTAGTCACTAGGGGCCGGCTTTTTGGTCACTTTTTCAAATGACCTTGACAAATTTAAAGGTCATTTCAATTATATTTTCGTGAATCGATCTCTAGTTAATCACTGAAGTTCGATTTTTTTTCTCAAATAAAATAAAAATTCCAAGCATTAAAAGGAACAATGCAAATTGCTAGCATTCCTTTTGTTCTTTTGATGTTGAATTTGATTTGCCCCTAGTGACTTAATAGTCACTAGGGGCCAGTTTTTGCCACTTTTTCAGATGACCTTGAACAATTTAGAGGTCATCCTTTCAAAAAAAAAAGGTTCACCTCTTAGTAGTTGCTTGATGTCGAATTTTGTTTTTCAAATAAAATAAATCCAGCAATTAAAAATAACACGGAAAATTGCTAGCATTCCGGTATTCTTTCAATGTTTAATTTTTTTTTTTTTACTTAGTAGTCACTAGAGGTCGGTTTTTTTTGGGCCATTTCTCTCAGATGCCCTCTAGCTCTGCTTCTGCTACTAGCAACTTAGAGGTCGCTGCAAATTTTGTTTTCCCTAAATCGACTTTTAGTGACTTATTGGTCACTAGTGTTCGATGCGATTTTTTGCCAATTATTTTCTTTTCAAACTTGTTATTTTCGTAAAGCGACTTCTAATAACTTAGTAGTCGCTAGAAGTCGATGTTTTCTCAAAGCATGCCCCTAGAGGTCGATGTTTTCTCAAAGCATGCCACTAGAGATTTGTGTTTTCTCAAAGCATGCCCCTAGAGATTTGTATTTTCTCAAAGCATGCCCCTAGAGATTTGTGTTTTCTCAAAGCATGCCACTAGAGATTTGTGTTTTCTCAAAGCATGCCCCTAGAGATTTGTGTTTTCTCAAAGCATGCCCCTAGAGGTCGATGTTTTCTCAAAACATGCCTCTAGAAGTCAATGTTTTCTCAAAGCATGCCCGTAGAGATCGATATTTTCTCAAAGTATGCCCCTAGAGATCGATGTTTTGTTTTGGACATGTTTTTCGAATTAGTTAATGTTATTTTAGTACCAAACTCTACTGACTACTAAACTCTATTGACTACTAAACTCTATTGACTACTAAACTCTATTGACTACTAAACTCTATTGACTACTAAACTCTATTAACTACTAAACTCTATTGACTACTAAACTCTATTGACTACTAAACTCTATTGACTACTAAACTCTATTCACTACTAAACTCTATTAACTACTAAACTCTATTGACTACTAAACTCTATTGACTACTAAACTCTATTGACTACTAAACTCTATTGACTACTAAACTCTATTGACTACTAACAATAAACTGTTCTTCTCTATCGAGTTGGTCTTACCTTTTTGCTGACCAGAGTTATCGCTTGTCCATTTCTTCTTGTTCACCAATTGTCGTGATTTCTCTTCCTTATGTCTTATACTGGTTGTCTGTCTGTGCTAGTGTCTGTCTTTACCAGTATGTCCATTGTCTCGTTGCCATGTATACAATTGTCGTGATTTCTCTTCCTTATGTCTTATACTGGTTGTCTGTCTGTGCTAGTGTCTGTCTTTACCAGTATGTCCATTGTCTCGTTGCCATGTATACAATTGTCGTGATTTCTCTTCCTTATGTCTTATACTGGTTGTCTGTCTGTGCTAGTGTCTGTCTTTACCAGTATGTCCATTGTCTCGTTGCCATGTATACAATTGTCGTGATTTCTCTTCCTTATGTCTTATACTGGTTGTCTGTCTGTGCTAGCGTCTGTCTTTACCAGTATGTCCATTGACTCGTTGCCATGTATACAAGAGTGTGATGGTATACTATAAAGCGCATAACGTGATGCAGCGATCACTCACAATGAGGAAGGGGATAACGGATTCTGGAGTTGTGGTTCTGCATGGGACTTAGCTATGCAGGAAGAATCTTGTGCTAGTGCTCACGAGGTGGAGAAAGGCAGAAAGGACCCACATACACCAAGGTTTACAAAAAAACGGTATGCCGTGGTTAAGACTACCTGTAGCGGTGTGATCCAACAAGGATGAAAATTATGAAAAATTAGAATTAATAAGGATATTTACAATTTGTTTCGATCCTTATTAACTACTAAAGTCGTGAAAGTCAATAAAATACAGTGTCTATGGCATTTTGAAAGAACAGCAGAGAGAACAGAGAGCCAACAATTCCATATACAAGAAAGATGAAGGAAAGAAACCACTAAGTAGACCAAATAAACGATAGAAAGATAACACTAAAGTATAACTAGAAATACTTAACAATTGGGAAGAGAAGACTAAGGACAGAGATAAATGGATGATGTTGATATCGATGGCAATGGACATCAGTCTCGAAAAGCTAAAGAAAAATAATCTGCGTTGTGTCAATATCTTCTTCTTCAGCGATCTCTGTTCATGCGCTTAGTTTACTATGGGCCACAAACTGGGCAGTCCACTTCACGTCTATCAGTTTTTTCCAAAGCTTAGTTCTTAGGTCGACTGGGTGTGGCTACATGTTGCTCCTCAGCTCACCCAGGAGAGAACATTCTTGCAGGACATTCTCCAGTGTCTGTTCCTCCTGTTGACACTGGCAGAAGGATGTTTGACATATTCCTAGTCTATGTAATTGTTTGTTGAGTCTGCAGTGTCCGGTATGCAGGCGAAAATTTCAATATCTTAAATTATTAGAACTAAAGATAAACTTTGAGAATTAAAGTAATCAACGAAGATACAGTATTGCTGCAGTTATGTTTATAAGAAAGTTACAGCAACAACAGAACATCAAACAACACATTCAGTTTTTAAAAAACCCAATAAAGTCTGAAATAGTTGTCGACTTCAGTTTATTAGTTTCAACGATTTGTGTGTTACACAACAGTAGAGAGAGAGAGAGAGAGAGAGAGAGAGAGAGAGAGAGAGAGAGAAGAGAGAAAGAGAGAGACAGAGTAAATAAAATAGAGATAAATGGAAAAAATTCAACTGAAAAATAGTAAGCCATATTTGCATTTCTTTATTCTATTAATTCTTATGCACTTTCTCCAACTCAGTGGTTCTCAGCGGTGTGACTAGATAGGGTCGTAGATTCAGATATTCAGATATGGTTTACACTATAGAGATTTCATTTTTTAAATATATATGCCTACAAAAATAAAATAACTGTTCAATTTATCCTTGTATATTTGGTTTATTATAAGAAATACAAAATAGTTTAACGTACGTAAATGATATGCACTAATATAGGCTATATATATAAATATAGAGCTGGATCATGTTTTTATTGATGTCTCAGTTCACCACTTCTGAACACATTCTGATTTTATTATGAAATAGTTGTGATTTTAGTAGTAAATAAAATAATGCTAAACTTTGACATTTCTTCTATGTGTGTCAATATATTTCTTATCTCTAATGAGCTTGACGTTTATCGAGAAATGTGTCGTGTACAGGGTAGGAGGGAAAAAGTTTTAGAACCCCTGTTCAGTTTGATATTAGACAATGACTCCTGCTTAACTTATCTTGTGCAAATAGCGTGACCTAAATTCGTTCTCATTGAGGCTGTGGTAAGCATTGACAGGTTGGACATGTGTTTCCATCCAACAATATTCCATATGGACACTTCATCGGACATACTGGTCCACATTCTGATTCTGGTTTGCATGCACAGATTTCACATCCATTAAAATCGACTAATTTCCCATGTAGGCAATTAATATTGCACAAATCTCCACAAGGCGTACACTTGCAAATCTTGCATCCTTTGCTGTTTGTCTGGTATCCGTTGAGACAGAACAGATCGCATTTTGTACCTGGGCAAAATAGTGGTAGCCTGCATCGACAAGAGTCGCATCCATATTTGTCTGTGAAGTATTCAAGATTTTTTTTACAGTTCGGATGGCATCTTCGAACTGGACAGTTATATAAACATTCACACGTTATACAACCACGGTCGTCCCGCTTGTAACTTAAGCACGGCCAGAGTTCGGGCGAACACTTGACTTGAGGGCATTGAAATGGAATATGATCGGCCAGAAGACTTTCCGATACACATTTACAAATAGTTTCGTTCAGTACTTCATCTCCAGGGCACGCTAAAGAGCAGATAGTGGTGTTGCCTGCAGAAGAAAAACATTAGAAAATGAAAACACATTATTGCATATACAGGGTGTTCAACTTAAAAGCAGCCCCAGTGATAAATAGAAATTTGCCAAGTACCCATTGCATCTCGTCTATTTACTATTTAAACCGGTTCTGACTAGCTTGTCCTACATCACATTTGTTCATCGCCCCTTCCCGCACTACAATTACACACCATCACACAACCTTGACCTATACTACGTCATAACTGAACCTTCTGATTTCCATACAAAAATGCCAGATTAGCTCCATTCACAGGCTGCTTTTAAGTTGAACACCCTGTATAATGTATATATGTATATTCCTCTCATACCGTTATATTTTACAAAGGGCCTGCAGCCCTTCATAACGCACTGTCCTGTGATACTCGCTCAATCTCTTCCATGGAAGTCCGATATTTATTTCCTCTCAGTAAAGTTAGTTTCAGGTTTTTCCCTTTGGGACGTCCTCTCTTTCTTGAACCCTTTGCATCCCACTTCAATGCCTGCTTTGGTATTCTTTGATCATTTCTTCTCAAGCAGTGCCCAACATATCTCCATCTTCTCCTTATTATAACAGTTGTTACTAGTGGTTGACCAGACATTTCTCTGATTTCATCACTTCTCCCGAATTCGTCCCATATAATGTTAATTATTTTTCGCAGACATCTATTTTCAAATGCATTCAACTTATTTTCTATATCTTTAGTCATTTTCCAACTCTCGCTAGCATATGTTAGCATTGATACAACATTCAAATATTATTCCATGCTTAAGTCTAAACAAAATTGAGGTTAAACTACAACAGATGCTGAAGTTATTGTAGAATGCATCAAAGATGAGCTACCAACACCTAAAAGATATGCAGAGTGACAGATAATGAATGAAACACACACAAAAGTAATAAAGACCGCAGAAAATTATGACCTAGTCTTCTCTCTCTCTCTCTCCCTCTCTCTCTCTATCTCTCTAGCTTCAATGAAAAACTTTTCTATCCGACCCAACAAATAGGACAAACTAGCTGATGGCCGAGTTATGTGGATAATAACATTACGCAAAGATGCAGAATCATTTGAAAGGGACATAGGGATGCGCTGAAAGGCAAGAGAGACAACTGCAGACTCGGGTCAGAAGTTCTTACAATAAAACATTTGCCAATTGACTGTCGTCTGTAAAGACGAAACATGCCTTATTATCAGAGTAGTAATATATTTCGATTTAATGACAAATAACTGACAATGTTAATTCAAACAATATATTTAAAGCCGATTTACATACCTTGAGCATTAATACATAATACCAAACCAAGAAAGATCGCCAGACCCAGTACAGCATAAGTGGCGTCCATTCTATAGTATCAATATCTTCTTAACATTTGGTCTCAAAACTTGCAAAGTCATATCCGTTGTGGAAACTAGTTGTTTTATATAGGCAAGTCCGTGACAATTAGTGCAGTATAGGATGGATCGATACAGGACAAAAATAGAGTGAGTGTATTTTGTTTATACTTGAGATGCAGAAAAATGTAATCGTTTAATGTATCCTTTTTCTTCTTTCTCCTTTCTCTAATCATGTTTTCCCTCACAGCGTCAAGATAAGAAGAGAATACTATAGTATATGCTTTTGTGTGCGTTTTATAAACAGTGTCCCACACTGTCTCTGTTATTTCTGGGGGTCCACCTATGCGTGGACGACCTTTTGCTTTGTATTCACTGTATTTCTTCTTCTTTCGATCGTTCTACTGCCATTTGTATCATTCTATTGTGATATATAAACAGCTAAACATCAGAGCGTAATGTGCGTGCACCAGCCTTCAGTACCTATTGGAGCACAGTTGCTTATCCTTGGGTGGGTGTTCGATTTCAGCCATCGTTTGTGTGCGGTACGATTTCCGCTAGTCTGTGGCTGCCCCCAGGCAAAAACCCACAAGGCAGCGGGTTCCCATTTTCTTTCAGTGCAGCGACCCTTAGACGGCCTGTCCCTTATGAGCGTCATCTTCCCAGCAAAACCGGTGGTTTTAGTGAACACCTTGATTTGCCGCCCGTTCAGGTTTGTTTACGGTTTTCTCCTCTAGCCTTTGATTGTCCCCACTGTATTTTAGTAGCATTTCGCGTTTGAGGCGCACTTTCTCTATAAATCTTTTCTTATCCTGACGCAGTGATGTAAAACAAGATTAGAGAAAAGTATCATGACGCAGTGATGTAAAACAAGATTAGAGAGAAGTATCCTGACGCAGTGATGTAAAACAGGATTAGAGAGAAGTATCCTGACGCAGTGATGTAAAACAGGATTAGAGAAACGAAAAAGAAAGATCATTATGTTCTATTATATAGTACAGGTCCGATGTCGAGCAAAATCATCCTGCAAAGTTAGTCAAGCAATGTAGAGAAATCAAGTAGCACTTTTATTCAAACAGTAACGAGTAATCAGGTAGTCTGCTTATTCAATCAATTCTACTACTACTACTACTACAACCACTACTGGTACCACTACTACTAAAACATCTACTACTACTACTATCAATTCTACCACTACTACTACTACAATCACTTCTACCACTTCTACTACTACTAAAACACCTACTACTACTACTACTACTATTACAACCACTACTGGCACCACTACTACTAAAACATATACAACTACTACTTTTACTACTACTACCACTACTACTACTACCACTACTACTACTACTACTACTACTACTACTATTACTACTAATACTACTACTTCTACTACTAACACTACTACTAATACTACTACTTCTACTACTAACACTACTACTACTACTATTACTACTACCACTACTTTCTTTCTTTATTTTCTTCTCGAATCCTGTTTGTTCACAGCGTCAGGTCAAGAAGAGATTTCTAAAACGGGCCCTTGTATGCGCTTTGTAGATAGTCTCTTTCGTTGCCTCTGTTATCTCTGAGGTCCACCTTTTGCGTGGACGGTTTTTTGCTTTGTACCAATTGTATCGGAGCAGCATTGCTCTTTGAGATGCACTGTCTGTTGGTAATCTGTTTACGTCGCAGAACCATTTAATTTGTTGTTTCTTGATGAAGTCTAGTACTGATGTTGTACCCACTTTTTCCTGATGTCTTCATTTCTTAACTGGTCTCTTCTTGTTACACCCAGCATTCTGCGTAGACACTTCATCTCTGTTGTGACTAGTTTTCTTCTATCGTTTGTTGTCAGCGTCCAGGTTTGGCACTGGTAACATAATGTGGGAGAAAGATTGTGTTGAACATTGCTCTTTTTGTGTTCATGGTGACGTGTTTGCATCTTAAAATTGGCACCATTTGCTCTATCATTTGATTTGCTACCACTACTACCACTACTACTACTAAAACATATACTACTATTAACTTTACTACTACTACCACCACTACTACTACTACCATCACTACTACTACTACCACTACTACTACTACTACCACTACTACTACTACTACTACTACCACTACTACTATTACCACTACTACTACCACTACTACCACCACCACTACTACTACCACACTACTACCACCACCACCACTACTACTACTACTACTACTACTACTACTACTAAAACATATACTACTACTACTACCACTAATACTACTTCATCACTCTACTACTACTACTACTACTACTACTACTAAAGCTACGACTACTATCACTACTACCACTGTTGTCACTACTAATGCGCCACTACTACTACACCCTATTACTACTGAAACTACCTCTGACGACGGCAAAGGCTCACATTTATGGTGATGGAACCAGTCAACTGGTAAGCAGGCTTCACGCAAATCTCAGTCAGAAGCGCAATACCAGGCATCATGACTTCCACCTGAATTGCCAGCAGTTGAACGAAACAAATAAAAACACTACTAAATTGCCAGCAGTTGAACGAAACAAATAAAAACACTACTGAAATGCCATCGGTTGAACGAAACAAATACAAACACTACTGAATTGCCAGCAGTTGAACGAAACAAATAAAAACACTACTGAATTGCCAGCAGTTGAACGAAACAAATAAAAACACTACTGAATTGCCAGCAGTTGAACGAAACAAATACAAACACTACTGAATTGCCAGCAGTTGAACGAAACAAATACAAACACTACTGAATTGCCAGCAGTTGAGCGAAACAAATAAAAACACTACTGAATTGCCAGCAGTTGAACGAAACAAATACAAACACTACTGAATTGCCAGCAGTTGAACGAAACAAATACAAACACTACTGAATTGCCAGCAGGTGAACGAAACAAATAAAAACACTACTGAATTGCCAGCAGTTGAACGAAACAAATAAAAACACTACTGAAATGAAAATAGTGGCATGTCCTTTACAGGACGTCGGCATCCTCCACAGTAAACGAGCCGTTGATTTTCTAGGCACCACTTACACGTTCAGTAACTTGTCATTGCTTTCTGAACAATGAGGTCTATTTTTACAGTTCGTAAAAATCCATGGGAAAAAATTGCTTCCAAATTTCCCGCCGCGGAGTTTGAACCAGGTAATCTTGGGTTGTGGTCGAGCTCACCACAGCTAGGACACAGACGCCCATTACTACTACCAAAATTACTGTTATTGTCTGTAATAGTATTACTATAATAACCTTGCTTGTTTGTTCTTTGTTTGCGTTTGCTCTTAACAGCCAAGGAACCCACTCTTTGTAATCTGTGTGGTTTGCGCAGAGAACGTGAGTACGCTGCGTATCCCATTATATTAGGCCCCTACACGTACATCCTAATTTCGGGGGGAAAATGTATACATATAATCAAACACGCATTTTTAAAACAGACTTGTAGCTGTCCCTGCGGACTCCGTGAAAGGACCCTTCTTGTCATATTCCCCTGAGGTTTCCGCGTAGTGTGTCCTATCCAGCCCAGAGGGGTCTCTGTGGCTGAGTGGTTAAGCCCTTTGCCTTGCGAGTCGAAGGTCGTGGGTTCGAATCCGGACCACAACCTTCTGTTCGCGAGTGCAGTTTTTCCAGAGACCCCTAGGATTGTTGCAGGAGCTACCAGTTCGTGCTTTGTGCAATACTCTCGGCAGGTGGCGTGCCATTTCTGCGGAGAGGACCGAGCCATATGGGGTAAAACCCGGTGCAATGAAGTCAATCCTTCGGCTTTTAAACCCTTTTTTTTATCCAGCCCAGCGCATGCGTCTTTTTTTAACCTCTTGATTCATTGGAATCTGTCTTGTTCGCTCCATACTTCCTCATTTGTGACCCTAACATTCCTGCAATAAGAGAATAAGTCGCTTCCTTATATCAAATGTTACTTTGACAATGCTGTAAGAATAATAACAGACTTGTTAGTCTCCAATACAACTCCGCTGATTAATATTGATTGCCAGTATGGGATCGCGAGAGAGAGAGAAAATTTCCAGTATGGGATCGCGAGAGAGAGAGAAATTGCCAGTATGGGATCGCGAGAGAGCGAGAAATTGCCAGTATGGGATCGCGAGAGAGAGAGAGAGATTGCCAGTATAAAATAGATCAATAATAGTATATTTGTAAATTTACTACTCTCTTGTAGTTGGTTGTGTTTACAACGTGTATAGATTCTTTGTGGTGGCGTCTGTGGCCTAGGGGATAGTGACTCGGTCTATTAACCCCGACGTTCTGAGTTCGAATCACGCTGCGGACAATTTGGTTACAAATTGTTTCGCGCGAATTTTTACAAAAGGACGATGGTGCCACCCGTTCAGAAAGCAATGGTAAACTACTGAACGTAATAATGCCTAGAAAATCACGAACAGCGTTAAAAAGCTGTGGTTGATTCGCAAAGTCCAGTAAAGGATATGCAATTAACTTTATAGATTCTTTGTATCTTACCTTTCCTTATACGGCTACATGATCTAGCAAGATAAATGACAGGTACACAATTGAAGGTCTAGCTTGATGTATGTGAGCAATTATATGAACATGGATTTATGTTGGAGAAGATGCTATCTGAATTTATAATAGAAAGTCGATGAAACGAAAAGACTTCTCCCTGCGAGGTCCAAACACAAGCATAAGTATAAACACACACACGTTCGCACGCACAATCGATCGTACTCATACACACACCCACACACATACATATACATACATACACACACACACCCACACACACACCTATATGACCTTTGTGTCTTTACCCACGATCAATTGGCAAGTATTTTACTGTGACAACTTTTGAGTTAATGAATGTCTGTCTTGCTATTCAGGTCATCTCTGTGGCAGGAGTGCGTTTAAATGTCCTGGTTACAGCAAACCAGACAAATACATCTGTAACATCAACAGGAGGTATGCTGTTGATTGACCTGTATTATGAGTCTATGAATACTCTCTTTTTTTCTATCCTATCTGTTTGGCCACGGCACCACTGGTAATCTGTACCAGACTAAGATTCTGCAATGTTCTTGAAAAGTTCTCTTTCTGCTGCTGTAAGATCTAGAGAATCTCTCTCTACCCAGAAATCAATTCACAAATGCCAAAATCTCAGATGAAAGTTAATCAAATTTTAATTACTCTCTGCAAACCTTGCTGAGAACTTTATCATTCTATTTTTCATGAAATTAAAAACAACAATCCCACCAAATCAACAATTCTCTAGAGATCCCATGGCTCGACCGAAAAATTTACACTGTCTTAAATATCTATGTAGGCCTACCAGAGCCAAAATCCCTACTGGTCTATCAAATCTTTATTGACCACTAAATCTCTATAAATTCTCTATAAATCACAGGGTCTGCTCTGCTCGAGATTCCCCACACAACAACACTTGTCCGCAGTGTTTGTTCAATCTATCGTCTGAATTTCATCCCCGAGTATTTATATCAGGCTGGCATTACGCAATCTATATCCCCCATCCCCCGAAAGATCTAGATAGGAGTTGTTTATTTCGAAATACTACGCTCATCAAAACTTAACGAATTTCATTGGTCTATTATATCAACCTACCAATAATCTGCTTCACTTGTTTACCAGGCTGCACAGTACAATCGGGTCATCTCTTCTCGAACATGACTCTAGTGAACATGGAATTTTTCTGTCTTAAATTCATCGTCATTACCAGAAATGCGTTGTATTACCAACCTTTCAATCATTACATCGTTGAATAATACCCGGATATCAGGTGATGTTTACTAAACAATACATTTCCAAATTTGAATCTAATTTTCTTAGGTACACTACTAAGATTTTATTATATAGCCTGGTCATTCCTTCCTTGCTTGCATTTTACTAGAAATATATCTTTATTTATCATTATCTCGTGGTATAAATAACCTCACTGCTACAATCTCTATGTCTCTTTTTAAAAGGTTTAACAGCAAGGATGACGTGTCCTCTCTAGTTATCCCTAGCCTGGGCGGCTGAAATGAGGAATGTGCCCTGCCCATTTTGCACAAGTCCCCCCTCCTCTCTACCCTACTGTTTCATTTAAAGGAAAGACAAAGCTCATACGTTTGGAATCAAGCAGGGTTTGCAGGAGATGCCAGAAGATGGAACAGGATACACAAATAACCTGTCTTAGGGTTCCTCCCTCCGAAGTTGTGTACAAAGTTTACTCCTCTAGCCTTATGAATAACCGTGCTAACCCAAAAGGCAATTTTTGAAAAGTTCAGGTGGAAACTAGTGAATTACGAAAATTTCAAGTGAAAACCAGTGAATTACCGAGTAAATTTCAAGTGACAACCAGTGAATTACCGAGAAGGTCTCAATTGGAAACCATTGAATTACAAAGAACCGTGAAAATCCCAAGAGGCCACTAGAACCCAAGGTCCTGCTCATATAAATCCACATGTCATTTTTTCATTGCCTGAGTTTTGTCGAATAGTTCTTTTTAGACATGGACAGTGTATAGCAGACACGCAAGAAAATTAAACCATTTCCACACAAGCTGTCTACGCAGAATACTAAAAATACACTGGCAGGACAAAATTCCAGACAGCGAAGTCCTCACAAGAGCAAAGATCCCAAGCGTCAACACCCTGTTGCAGAAGGCCCAACTGAGATGGGTCGGTCACGTTGCTCGAATGCCTGATAAACGCATCCCAAAACAGTTGATGTATGGCGAGCTTGAAGGGGCAGACGTTTAGCTGGTGGACAGAAAAAACGCTTTAAAGACACTCTTAAAGTGTCTCTGAAATGCTTCGATATAGACAATACGTGCTGGGAATCCCTTGCGCAAGATCGCCAAATGTGGCGCTGTAACAACAAAGAGGAACCCGAATAGCTGAGAATCATCGTATTGTTGAGTCACAGAGAAAACGAGCAGCGCGAAAAGACAGAACACACAACAGCACATGTCTAACCTTGATCATGTATGCCCCACCTGTGGTCGGGGATTCTGTTCTAGGATTGGACTCTACAGTCACCTCCGGACACACCAGAGAGGTGCAACAGTACACGTCTGAGATTGTTGTCATCATCGCTTGCGATGGACGGCTATGAAAGTTCTTTTTTCAAGTCTAAACGTTTTATTCTCATTTATATCGTTCTCAGCTCTCTCTCTCTCTCTCTCTCCCTCTCTCTCTCTCTCTCCCTCTCTCTCTCTCTCTCTCTTGTCCGCTAGCTTCAACCATTCCCTACAGAATCGTTCTCAGTAGCATCTTATGTCTCTTTCTGTGTAAAAATATTTGATTTGTCTAATTTTAACCTAATTCAGCAAACTTTTTACTTCGTTAAATTTCATAATCATTGTTAGTTGGTCTCTATATTAAAGTGATCAAGTTGTTTTCTGTTCTATAGATCGTGTGTTCTATAGATCGTGTGTTCTATAGATCGTGTGTTCTATAGATCGTGTGTTCTATAGATCGTGTGTTTGAATCTGAACCGTGTTGTTCTTTTCATGAGGACATTTTTTTCTGGATATATACGCGTATACGATTATTGCTGGAGCTACGGAGTTTTTGCTTAATGCAATACTCTCGGCCGGGTGCATGTGATTTCTGTGGAGATTTGGCCTAGTCTTCTGTGGAAACCAGATGCAGTGTTAGTCAATTCTTCGTCTTTACAAAGTTTTTTTTTATCACGTTATTTTTTTTTTTCTTGTTTTTTTTTCAAGTGATAACTAAATCGGTGTGAGCTTCTGTAGCTTAACCGGTAGTAAGCTCGATCACAACCCAAGAGTACATGGTTAAAACTCCGCGGCGGGCAAGTTTGGAAGCAAATTAGTTCAATTGGATTTTTACGAACGATAAAAATAGACCTCACCGTTCAGAAAGCAAGGGCAAACTACTGAACGTATAAGTGGTGCTTGTGGCGAAATACGTAAAAACAAAGTACTATAGTTTTACAAAATACAAAAACAATAACGATACACAGCAACGTTTCGACCAAAAGGTCTCACTGCACGTTGAATAAATGATGTGCACCTAGTACTTTGTCTTTACGTGTTTCGTCATTGTTACATAGTTTTACTGCAGTCTTTCCTTATATCGGTAATAAGATGGTGCATAGAAAATTGATGATTCGTTTACTGTTGTTGATGGCTAAGTCCTGTAAAGGATATGCCACGATTTTATTTTTATAACTAAATCGTGGAAAACTAACTCTCCCACGACGC
Source organism: Arion vulgaris (assembly GCA_020796225.1). Classification (NCBI taxonomy): domain Eukaryota; kingdom Metazoa; phylum Mollusca; class Gastropoda; order Stylommatophora; family Arionidae; genus Arion; species Arion vulgaris. Next base: position 28,883,145 of record CM036769.1, read on the forward strand.
TTCACGGCAAACGTGGTTAAGATAAGATAAGATGAGATGAGATAAGATGAGATAAGATAAGATGAGATAAGATAAGATAAGATGAGATAAGATGAGATAAGATAAGATAAGATAAGATAAGATGAGATGAGATAAGATGAGATAAGATAAGTTGAGATAAGATAAGATAAGATGAGATAAGATGAGATAACATAAGATAAGATAAGATAAGATGAGATAAGATGAGATAAGATGAGATAAGTTGAGATAAGATAAGATGAGATAAGATGAGATAAGATAAGATGAGATAAGATAAGATAAGATAAGATGAGATAAGATGAGATAAGATGAGATAAGATAAGATGAGATAAGTTAAGATAAGATAAGATGAGATAAGATAAGATAAGATAAGATGAGATCGTAAAAACGTAGAAATTTACGCACCATAAGTTACTAATAGCCGTCCATCGCAAGCGACGATGACAACAATCTCAGACGTGTACTGTTGCACCTTTCTGGTGTGTGCGGATGTGACTGTAGAGTCCAATCCTAGAACAGAATCCCCGACCACAGGTGGGGCATACATGATCAAGGTTAGACATGTGCGTGTTGTGTGCTCTGTCTTTTCGCGCTGCTCGTTTTCTCTATGACTCAACAATACGATGGTTCTCAGCTATTCGGGTTCCTATTTTGTTGTTACAGCGCCACATTTGGAGATCTTGCGCAAGGGATTCCCAGCACGTATTGTCTATATCGAAGCATTTCAGAGACACTTTAAGAGTGTCTTTAAAGCGTTTTTCTGTCCACCAGCTAAACGTCTGCCCCTTCAAGCTCGCCATACATCAACTGTTTTGGGATGCGTTTATCAGGCATTCGAGCAACGTGACCGACCCATCTCAGTTGGGCCTTCTGCAACAGTTGATGTATTTATCATCATAATGATGTATTTATAAACATACGCACTATAAGTAGCAACTGTTGAACGCTCGCTTCCATGAGTGCGTCCAGTAGTGTTTATATGTCCAAGGCTCTAGTCTCCAATATTGGCAGGTCTGATTTTTTTTTATATTCTGGAGAATTGAAAGGGGAAATTAGATTGAAGAAATTTAGTAGCAGAGAAGGTCAGTTTTTTTTTCTTTTTAATTAGATGTGATCATTGCAAAATATAAAGTTTTAAAACTAAATTGCGAATTCTGAGATCAAGTTTTGCATATTCTTCTTATTTCTTTCTCTAATCATGTTTTGTCTCGCAACGTCAGGATACAAACATATTTAAAGAAAGGGCTTTTGTGTGCGATTCATAAATAGTGTTTTTCACCGCCTCTGTTATTTCTGAGGTCCATCTTTTGCGTGGGCTGTCATTTGCTTTCTATCCACTGTATCGGAGTAGCAATGATCTTTGAGGCGTACTGTTTGTTGGTAATCTGTCTATATCGCCGAATCATTTAACATGTTGAGTCTTATTCAAGTTCAGTACTGACGCTGTACCCACATTTTTCTTGATGTCTTCCTTTCTAAAACGAACTTGTCTTGATATTCCAAGCATTCTGCGTAGACACTTCATCTCTGTCGTGACTGGTTTTCTTCTATCGTTTGATGTCAGCGACCAGGCTTGGCACTGATAGCATAATGTTAGGAGAAATATTGTGCTGTACAATGCTCTCTTCTAGTGTTCATGGTGACAGGTTTACATTTCAAAATTGGTGTCATTTGTTCTATGTGCTTTATTTCATCTATGGTGGACTTCGTTAGTTATTCTTACATTTGCTTAAAATATTCTTCACGGGTACGTAAAGTATTTCTTTTCTTCTTCTTTTGTCAGCACACTGTTACCGGGTTGTTAACCCAGTGTCGTGATTCTATGTATTTGTCTTGCGCTTCTCTGGTGACTTGTGTTGTCAGTACACTGTTACCGGGTTGTTAACCCAGTGTCGTGATTCTATGTATTTGTCTTGCGTTTCTCTGGTGACTTGTGTTGTCAGCACACTGTTACCGGGTTGTTAACCCAGTGTCGTGATTCTATGTATTTGTCTTGCGTTTCTCTGGTGACTTGTGTTGTCAGCACACTGTTACCAGGTTGTTAACCCAGTGTCGTGATTCTATGTATTTGTCTTGCGTTTCTCTGGTGACTTGTGTTGTCAGCACACTGTTACCGGGTTGTTAACCCAGTGTCGTGATTCTATGTATTTGTCTTGCGTTTCTCTGGTGACTTGTGTTGTCAGCACACTGTTACCGGGTTGTTAACCCAGTGTCGTGATTCTATGTATTTGTCTTGCGTTTCTCTGGTGACTTGTGTTGTCAGCACACTGTTACCGGGTTGTTAACCCAGTGTCGTGATTCTATGTATTTGTCTTGCGTTTCTCTGGTGACTTGTGTTGTCAGCACACTGTTACCGGGTTGTTAACCCAGTGTCGTGATTCTATGTTTTTGTCTTGCGTTTCTCTGGTGACTTGTGTTGTCAGCACACTGTTACCGGGTTGTTAACCCAGTGTCGTGATTCTATGTTTTTGTCTTGCGTTTCTCTGGTGACTTGTGTTGTCAGCACACTGTTACCGGGTTGTTAACCCAGTGTCGTGATTCTATGTTTTTGTCTTGCGTTTCTCTGGTGACTTGTGTTGTCAGCACACTGTTACCGGGTTGTTAACCCAGTGTCGTGATTCTATGTTTTTGTCTTGCGTTTCTCTGGTGACTTGTGTTGTCAGCACACTGTTACCAGGTTGTTAACCCAGTGTCGTGATTCTATGTATTTGTCTTGCGTTTCTCTGGTGACTTGTGTTGTCAGCACACTGTTACCGGGTTGTTAACCCAGTGTCGTGATTCTATGTATTTGTCTTGCGTTTCTCTGGTGACTTGTGTTGTCAGCACACTGTTACCAGGTTGTTAACCCAGTGTCGTGATTCTATGTATTTGTCTTGCGTTTCTCTGGTGACTTGTGTTGTCAGCACACTGTTACCGGGTTGTTAACCCAGTGTCGTGATTCTATGTATTTGTCTTGCGTTTCTCTGGTGACTTGTGTTGTCAGCACACTGTTACCGGGTTGTTAACCCAGTGTCGTGATTCTATGTTTTTGTCTTGCGTTTCTCTGGTGACTTGTGTTGTCAGCACACTGTTACCAGGTTGTTAACCCAGTGTCGTGATTCTATGTTTTTGTCTTGCGTTTCTCTGGTGACTTGTGTTGTCAGCACACTGTTACCGGGTTGTTAACCCAGTGTCGTGATTCTATGTTTTTGTCTTGCGTTTCTCTGGTGACTTGTGTTGTCAGCACACTGTTACCGGGTTGTTAACCCAGTGTCGTGATTCTATGTATTTGTCTTGCGTTTCTCTGGTGACTTGTGTTGTCAGTACACTGTTACCGGGTTGTTAACCCAGTGTCGTGATTCTATGTATTTGTCTTGCGTTTCTCTGGTGACTTGTGTTGTCAGTACACTGTTACCGGGTTGTTAACCCAGTGTCGTGATTCTATGTATTTATCTTGCGTTTCTCTGGTGACTTGTGTGATGGTTTTCTTGGTTCCCGTTGCAGAATTCATCTAAGTTATCTTTCACCTTTTCCTCGGGATTTCCTCTCGCCTTCATTCCTGATATTCTGTTCTGAAACTTCATATCCAGTTTGGTCTGTTCGCATTCTTACTAGTTCCAAGCCACTTCATTTCTCTGTTCGCTTTATAGTCAAGCCGCTTCTTCCAATCGTTTCTCTGATGCTGGTATTCGTTAGTCTGTGATTCTGAGTAAAGTATTTTACTTAGTTTTATTGATGTTTGTCCATGAAGTATCGTTAGTAATTCCAAAACAAAATAATAGTTGCCTAAATTCTAATGTTTTGTTGCCTAAAGAGAACTTTCAACTAAACTAACCCACATCAACTGCTAAATTGCAAGAGCTTGGATTGAAGATTGGAGTAACCAGAAAAGATTAACACAACAGACGTATGGGTAGATACATCAAACAACATCGAACTGGTTTGGTTAGTCGAAGGAGGATGTTGAAGATCTTGCGAAAGAGATCGAAGGTCCTATGAACTTATCTGGAGTGCAATGAAGATATTCCAAACTCAAACTGAAACTAATTAGTTTATCGCCCGAGTGGTTACCGGAGCCCAAATTTGGTGTGTAAAGAATAGAACCACTATTACCTGCCACGCATGTTGTAAGAGGCGACTAAGGAGGTTTGGCTGAAATCGGATGCACATGTCCTAAACTGTAGAAGTCTATGCGTTTAGGGGCCTACCAAACCAATGTGCAACGTATACACGTTCTTGGCAAAGATCAAACATATCACAAAGAGTGATTAAAATTGGTCGTAAAGAACGAATGCAAAGAAGAAGAAAATTAGTTTATTACCTGTCCATAAACATTTACTTTTTGCTTATATTTCAGTTTCATTTCATTTCAATCTTTCTTATAGTTGAAATAATGTTTAACAGTAGCAACTATTTATCAAAGACCATCTGTTTGATAAGATCACATACAATGATGCTGCATATATGAAACGCTTTCATTAAGGAGTGTTGAATCCCACGTTGCTGGATCGTGACTGGGCGCCTGGGAGACAGAACAAGTATATTTCACCAGTCAGCCTCAAGAACCTTTATGGGCATACCCTTTAGCATCTACTGGGGAAGACCAAGCACCTTCTAGTTGACCAGTGAGTTAGGACATCGGTTCATCAACCAATAGCAACAAAACATAATTGATTTATTCCATAGTTTTGATGATAAAATAAAACATTATTTAATCAAATTCATATCCCTTCTTCAGGTATTCCAGAAGCATATAACCATCAAGTTCAATCTTTCAAATAATAAAAACGACCCTTGAACTCTCATGATTTTGAACAACATTTAAAGTTTGGAAAAGAACACGGTCTCTAGCCGATCGCTAGTTGTTATGCTCGATTGCGACTTAACAGGCTTGTTTTAGTTCACATTTTGTGTCTCAGGAATTCAGGTAAAGATGTCACAGAAAAATTCTAGAAAGTTTCAAGAGTCTAAGAAGGAAAAAAGTAAACAAATCCGCTGCCAAAGAGTAAGAAATGTGTGCTCTAATATTGCACCAGGCCTGCATCGGAAGTCAAACTCAGGTGAGTTGCTGAAGGCATCTGTTAGTAACCGCTGCCATAAAGAAATAATAGATAACAGTACAAATGAACCAACTGCTGGTCAAGTCAGTGATTGGGAACTGACAGGCCTGTCAAACTGCATCAAAGATGGAACAGATGGGCAGTCACCAGCTGGGTTGCTCACGAGTGAAAACATGGGTGTATCATGTGGTTGTACCGGCGACGTCTCTCGAAATCCATCAGATTATTCTATGTGCTTCGATGAGAAGAACTACACAACTGCTAATGAAAAATCGTGCGAACGTAGCCCACATATTTATCTACGCAAACAAGAAGATTGTCACGAAAATGAAACCAATTATGCCATAAACCAAGCATTGAATACTAATTCAAGTGTAAAAGGAGATACAGTCAACTTGTATTCTACAGGTATCCTAAACACAAAGAAGTTATGTGACAATTCAAGCACAGATCAGAGTCAGTGCTGCACTTTTCAAAGAAAAGCTCGTGGAAGCAAATCTTTTCATCCCACAAGTGAATACCAACGTCTTTTGAAGAAAGATGTGAAAAAGGATGTTCATCCGAAGCTTTTGTCACAAAGACTAGGATTAACCTTTTTACGCCCATTTTCTAATAATGTGAGCATCCCTTCTTCTGGGAAATCAGTTGCTCATAAAAGTCACTCATTCATATCTATCGCCCACTGTTCACCGGTAATTGTATTAGGCCAACATCGTGAACTAAACATCGTTATGCCAGACTCCATGACGATGTGTGAAAGTACACAGAACATCGCTTTCCAACCTCCCATCAAGAATACTTATTGTGCCGACAACAAAGATGGCAGTAAAGCGGACGAAGAATCAAACAATTACATACACTCAAAAAGCGAACACCAACTCAACAGTCGCATTAAAAAAATGCCCTCATCAGATATTCAGCGTTGTCATGAGCAACTTAACGTCGAGACCAAAGTTAACGAATCCAAAAGAAAAAACAGCAGAGTTCGACAAATTCAGCTAAAGTTGACTCAACAATCACGTCAGGATACGGGCAGCAAAGAACACGATGCTCGGTACATGCACCGATTTAAGAGTTCTACCCGTATACATGAGTCCCAGAAACAAGAGAAACCTTACAGACAATGGCATAGGGTATCGAGAGTTGTAACAACAGATAGCAAATTTATGATTAACCATTGTATTTCAAGTCGATTGAGTGCTAACCTAGGGAACATAATGGTTTCAGAACAGAAAGAAGTACAGAAATCAGCAGAGGAACATAAAAACCCGGCTGTCGCAACAGGAAGTGAACTTTTAACGGGACTCACCACTTTGCCTTCTGCTGTCTATACAGAATCAATAGATAGTTGCCCACAGTCTGAGACCACAAGGGAATGTATTGTTAGCCCAACTGAGGGGAAAAGTGTGTGTAATATAGAAATAAAAGACGAAAGAAAAGACCAGGAAACAAAACTACATGTTTCTGCCTCTATCTGTACAATATCAATGAACGATGGAGATATATGTACAAAGCATGTGGATAGTATAGATATCAGCGACGGATCTGTTGATGGCATAGAAAGTAGCATTACGCTAACAGATGCCATTTGTCAACATACTGAAACGTGTAACAGCTCTACAGCTACTACTACTACAATACAGGAAGCAGATACTGTCACAGACTACGACTATGTTACAGTCGGTACTCATATGCCAGTTTTATGTAGTCCACGAATACAGAAAAAAGTACCTTTAAAACTCTTTCAAAAAAAGAAAAATAATCAACATAAAGAAAAAGATAATATATGTAACGTAGGTGACGATAGTGTGGAATGCGATCATATTCCTGGCAAAAGAATCGTCACTATGAGACCTGTAAGTTCAGTGTCTGGAGTTAGCCAGGTTTCTGGTCCGTCAACAGCCATAATAAAGATCAGCAGTAGTTCCTTTGATCATTCACGAATAGCAACTTCTTTGCTGAAATATCCATTGCTAAGAACATCAAATAGAAGTCGGAACATTAGTCAAATTCCCAGTCACATTTCGGTTTGTAACAATTTAATTCCCGTTGACGATAGTTCGTCAGCAAACTGTAGTGACCACAGAAACATTCTGGCTCCTAAAGCAAATGACAATTCTAGAAACTCCAAGCATGTATCAAGAAACTCAAGTGGATTTATAAAATGTTTAGAAAAAGGGCAAGTTAGACAGCACAAGTATCAAATTCCTAACTCATGTGGAAAAGAGACTTTCAAACACAACAGAAATGGTATCGGGGGTTTAAAAACAAGCAGTAGAAATGATTGTGGGTCACCTGTGGGCAGGAAAAAACATTCCACTTTGCCAATACCAAGGTTAAATCAAGTGATTCCTGTTGATGTTGATAGTAAAATGATGGACAAGGTCAGCGGAGGAGGTCTTCATGTCCACTGGAGTGAGCAAACAAAGAAATACGACAATTTGCAGGTTAATTGAATGTTTTGTACGCGTGTCTTCCTCTTCTCTCTCTCTCTCTCATACACACACACACACACACGCAGTCTATCCAACAAATACACTCACTTCCCTTTCGCGATATATGCAAAACTCTCGGCAGATGATGTACAATTTCTGCCGATAGAGATGGCGCCATATGAGAAATTTCGATGCAATAAAGTCAATCGTCCGTCTTGAAACTTTTTTTTCGATGTATTATTTATACACATATACATGATTCATATAATAGTGGTGAATCTACAACACTAGCCAGACTTCAAGAATGCCAAGTCAAGTGTGGTGTAGCTAGACAAGAACACTATGCTGGTAGCCACAGAAGAATAGTAAACTAACAAAGAACCGGTGTCGTTAGTCGCCACACGCTGAGGGAAATACTGAGGGGAGATCAGAGCACTTATGGACTAATTGGTTCGACGTGCAGTGATGATGATCTGACGACTAAACTAAACTAAACACATATACATGCACAGTTCTGCAAGATTTCTACACACATAACATGCTCTAGTTCTCTCTCTCTCTCTCTATATATATATATATATATATATATATATATATATATATATATACGCGCACTCGTAAACACACGATCAGTTTTTCAATACATACACATAAGGTCGGCACACTTCACGTGCACTTTCTAGAAATACAAACTCTCCCATTTTCTTGTTTAAAACACGAAAACTGTCGCTCTCTCTCTCTCTCTCTCTCTCTCTCTCTCTCTCAATGCACTGGTTACACACACATTGTACACACATACACATACATGCGCACATCGGATGTAGCTTTCATTATATTAGTGTGCTGGTCAATAATGAAGAATGTGCATGCAAACTGAAAGTTAAGAAACAAAGTATGCTCCTCTTATAATTTCTGTTATCTTCTTTCTTCTTCTTCCAACGCTCCATATGTAAACCAATCTGTGTGATTTGTATGCGATCTGAGCCTAAGAGAGATTGTATGTTGTGCCAGTTAGGCGCCTACAAGTAGGCCAGAAAATTCCATTTCTGCGACGCTCTTTAGTTACTAGGGTAGCTTCCCTCGGTCCCTATCTCAGTCGCCTCTTACGACATGCCTTGTAGGGCGCAGTGTTACGATTCTTTGCTCCCCATGCGAGTCCGAGCAACACACGGGCTAACTACTGTTATGTTAACGGTCGTTCATTTACAATCTCTATTCTCAGACAACGCCCATCTTCTAACTAGACGACTCACAACTTTCACTCGTCGTTCATTTACAATCTCTATTCTCAGACACCGCCCATCTTCTAACTAGATGACTCACAACTTTCACTCGTCGTTCATTCACAATCTCTATTCTCAGACAACGCCCATCTTCTAACTAGACGACTCACAACTTTCACTCGTCGTTCATTCACAATCTCTATTCTCAGACAACGCCCATCTGCTAACTAGACGACTCACAACTTTCACTCGTAACTCACACAATAGAATCATCATTTCAACGCAAACTTTTATGCAGCTTCTTCTTCTTCTTTCTAATCCTGTTTTGTTTCACATCGTCAGGATAAGAAGAGATTTCTAGAACGGGCCTTTGTGGGCGTTTAATATATTGCTTTTCGTCGCCTTGTTATCTATCAGGTGAGGCAGCACGTCAAGCAGCATCAGTACTGCGTAGACAAAAGAGAAAGGCCAGTGCACACGAAGTCATAGACTGTAGCAACAATCTCATGCCCACACTGTCCACGACTCTTCAAGGCACGCATCGGACTGACAAGTCACCTACGTGTCCATTGACTGATATTACATTTTGTTTGTTGGATGAAGTAACTTTGTGGTTATAATCATATTTGATTGACGAACATTATTATTATTATCTATCAGTTCCATATTTCGCGTAGACGACATTTTGCTTTCTGTCCACTGTATCGGAGTAGCATTGCTCCTTGATGCGCACTGTCTGTTGGTTATCCATATTTTATATAATGTATATTTTATAACATAAAAAGACACGCAGGGCTGAAGAAGACCGTCATGGAAGGAGGCATCCCGGAAAAGAGAAGAAGAGGAAGACCACGGAGAAGATGGATTCAGGATGTAACTGATGGTTTGAGCATGACAACTGCAGAGGCCTACGAGAGAGAGAAATTACGAAGGACTGTTAAGTGTTAAGGTGGCAAAGTTCTGCACAGAACAAGATATTTAATGCTGATATTTTATACCCGTTCAGAAAGCAATAACAAGAGACTGAACGTATAAGTGGTGCCTAGAAAATCAACGACTCGTTTACTGTGGTTGATGGTTAAGTCTTGTAAAAGATATGCCACGATTTTTATTTCATATTCAATATTTTATAAGCAATAATATGATTCTAAGCACTAGTTTGTACACATATAGATAAAATCTGAACAAATATAGTCTGTGCCACCTCGCTTTCCTTGTTATTGTTAAAACGTTCATATTCGGAGCTAGTTAACATATCCAGGGTCTCAGACACTGGAACGAGTTCGAGAATTAGGCGTTAAGTTTGGACATGCCAGACAGTGTCGTCTTCGTAGTAGAGAGAAGATATAGTAATCAACTTCTCATGGGTACTGTGAGCAAATGGACTTTGGGATGGCTGCTACAACGGAGGACAGAGCACGAATGGGAATGCCCAATGTGCCATGACGTCGATCGCATAACATAACATAACATAATATAACATAGTTAACATATTAAAAGACTGTGTCATATTCAACAGGCTGCTGCTGCGTGCAAAGAGATTGTGTCCGGGAAGCTGACCTTTCGGAAAGTGCAGAATGTCAAACATCATTCTTGTTCAGTTGATCGTCAGGTGACAAGAGTTATAAACGTAGTCAAGTAGGCTATTTAACTAAGCAAAGATTTGGAATTTGCTGAGGTTAACTTTTGGCACAACATCTCAAAGAGTATATACTCCCATATTTTTTGAGAATTATTCAAATGTTTTTTAAATATAAATCAAATGCATTAATACATAATGTAAAATTCATTTGTAAGATAACGTAAGGATCAAATAGGAAGATTTGCTTCCCTTTATCCTTTATATCTCAGTAAGATGATGACAGAACATAAAAGGATCTCTTATGCGTCTTGTCTAATGAGTTTTGTAAGTTCTTATTCATTGCTCTAAAGTTGTTATTGATGTTGTCACACCCTCTTTTGAGTGGTCTTCCTCTTGTTCTGTATTCATTATATTTTTTTTTCAGTGTGGCTCTCTGTGGTAGTCGTTACCAGGGGATTCTTGTCAGGGTGTCTAAACCATTTAATCTTATGTTCTTTCATTCCAACTCTTCTTCTAATTTCTTCATTTCCAATGTTATCTAAGTAGATAAAATCACTATGGCAATGTAGTCAAGAAGTTTGCCTGACGTTCTCTCTCTCTCTCTCTCTCTCTCTCTCCGATCCCGCCTAAACTGATGAAACAAATTTTATCATAAATTTTACTGTTGCTTTTAGGGCATCCGTCCCTCCGTCCAGCTTTTCACGAAGCTCTGTGTTATCGGGCCAAATTTCTTTTCTCAGGGCTGCTAGCAGCTGGCAGTCCTGCAGTATGTGCTCTGTGTCTGACGTTCTGAATGGTGTTGATTCGAATCCGGACAGTCATTTCCCCTTTAAGGATAGAAAAATGATGTCCTTATTGTTTTGTCTTACCACATCAAACGATATCTCCATATCAAAGATTGACTTCTATGAATTTCCAATATGTTGTATTTCTAGTTACTTTACTACAATGTAACATTCTGAAGTAGTATCCAACTGATGGTGTTTTCTTTGATCCCTACACAGTTCTCTTTCTGTTTGTCGTGTGCCTTCAATCTGTCAAACTAGTATTTCTCTATCCACTCCTCATTTTGCCCAGAACTGGTTTTTTTTATTTGTAACAAATGTGTTCACCACTTAAAAATAAGATCAAAAATACATAATGGACATTATAATAATTCCTCTCGTACCGTTATACGTTACATAGGGCCTGCAAGTAATTTCTCCATACCGCTCTATCCTGGGCAACTCGCTCAATCTCCTCCATGGAACTGAGACCGATATAATGGATATTATATTGACAGAACATTTTTCTTCGTTTCCACGCAGTTGGACTTTGAACTTTTTTACAGTTTTTAGTTTGTTGAATTTTTTTCTCTGTCTCCAGGAAATGGGAGTTACCACTATCTTTTCTTCTCTTACATTTTCTTGCCGTAGTGTCTTTACTATTTACTTACATGCCATGTTAAATCAATGGGAAACTTTACTATTTACTTACATGCCATGTTAAATCAATGGGAAACTTTACTATTTACTTACATGCCATGTTAAATCAATGGGAGACTTTACTATTTTCTTACATGCCATGCTAAATCAATGGGAAACTTTACTATTTACTTACATGCCATGTTAAATCAATGGGAAACTTTACTATTTTCTTACATGCCATGCTAAATCAATGGGAGACTTTACTATTTTCTTACAGACCATTCTAAACCAATGGGAGACTTTACTATTTTTTTACAGGCCATTTTAAACCAATGGGAGACTTTATTATTTTCTTACAGGCCATTTTAAAACAATGGGAGACTTTACTATTTTCTTACGTGCCATTTTAAGACAATGGGAGACTTTAAAAGTGGAGAAGACTAGTTGTTCTAATAATGGCCATGCGACAATGTTACATGGAATAGTATAAGAGAACAAATAGATATATGAAGAAAGAACACAAAATCAAAGAAAACTGACTGATGCTACACATGAGAACGAGAAAATTCAATATTTTTGGACATGTAAAGAGACACGAAGGGCTGGAGAAGACCATCGTGAAAGAAGGCATCCCAACAAAGAGGAGAAGAGGAAGATCACGGAGAAGATGGATTCAGGATTTAACTGATGGTTTGAACATGACGGCTGCAGAGGTGGAGAATCTGTCCTGTGAGAGAGAGAATTCCGAAGGAATGTTGGGGGCAAAGTTCTGCTCAGGACAAGCTATTTGATGATGATGATTATTATTATAGTAATAAAGAGAGTTGATATTCTTGCAAGTTAAAGACGGTGCTACTGAGTCCTTGTCCTCTCCTTGATATCTTTCTGTTAAAGAAAAAAATCGAAGCACACATGACTAGTCACCCGAGTGCAATATTGATGGTCTGTTCCTCATGTTTATCCCAACCATATCTTTTTTCTCCTTCTTCCTCTTCACCTTTCAATTCCCAATGGAGCACAGGTCTTCAACAAACTTCTTCCAGCTCTTTCTCTCTCTTGCCATCCATTCCAATTCTGTTCACGTCTTACCTAATCTTTTAATATCAATCTCCAGCTCAGTTTTCCATGTACTTCTAGACCGGTCTCTACTCCTCTTTTCCTGCGTGTTCCAAAACAGTGTTTGTCTTACAATGCTTCCGGTCGATCTTCGCAGTGTGTGTCCTAACTATGTCTTCAGTGTCAACAATAAAAAAAAAAAAAAACATTTAAAAACAAAATATATATATATATGTAATAGAAAAGGCTCTATACGGAGAACACAATTTAAAGCTGCCACAAGTCACTTTTTAAAAAAAACCTGTCAATGGCGAGTTAAAGAACATATCACATTAAATATATCACATTAAACATATCACATTAAACATATCACATTAAACATATCACATTAAACATATCACATTAAACATATCACATTAAACATATCACATTAAACATATCACATTAAACATATCACATTAAACATATCACCAATTTAGATGATTAGTATGATGATTTATTAAGATGATTAGCGAGATGATTTATATTCATCTCGTATTGCGAAATTATAGAGGCCTGCAAGTAATTTCTCCATACCGCTCTATCCTGGGCAAATCATTCTATCTCTTCTATGAAACTGAATACGATATTTCTCGCCTCTCTGATTAAAGTTCGTTTCAGGGTTTCGCTAGGGCGTCTTTTCTTACTTTAACTCTTTGCTTCCAATTTTAATGCCTGCTTTGTGATTATTTGATCATTTATTAAAGAAGAAAAAACAGTTGTTCGCCACTTTTCCCGGTCTCTGGCTGTTTTCTTTGTGGTCTGCCTGGATAGTCGACCACCATTCAGTTCCTCAAGAAGACGTCGTCTCCAGGTCTGTTCCCATCTCTATAAAGTTGAGCTTTTTCTGAGAAATCAGCTTAGGAGCCTCTATTATACCAGTTGATACTAGTGGTTAATCAGACATTTCTCTGATTTTGATTTCATCAACACTCCTGAATTCATCCCATTTTATATTCATTATTTTTCACAGACATCTACTTTCAAATTCATTCAGCTTACTTTAACTCATCAATTGTTCAAATGTTAGATAACTAACTCACTTTAACTCAGTAATTGTTCAAAAGTTAGATAACTAACTTACTTTAACTCAGTAATTGTTCAAATGTAAGATAACTAACTTACTTTAACTCAGCAATTGTTCAAATGTAAGATAACTAACTTACTTTAACTCAGCAATTGTTCAAATGTTAGATAACCAACTTACTTTAACTCAGCAATTGTTCAAATGTAAGATAACTAACTTACTTTAACTCAGCAATTGTTCAAATGTTAGATAACTAACTTACTTTAACTCAGCAATTGTTCAAATGTTAGATAACTAACTTACTTTAACTCAGTAATTGTTCAAATGTTAGATAACCAACTTACTTTAACTCAGCAATTGTTCAAATGTTAGATAACTAACTTACTTTAACTCAGTAATTTTTCAAATGTTAGATTACTAAGTCCTGTTATTCTTAAAACAACATTCCCGTGACCTGCTGAATATTGGAAGAAATAACATCATAATATCCTACACTACCAAGTAATGTGTTCGTATGTATGTGCAATCAACATTCATCTCCATGGTTACTGTAAACAGAGAATGATATTGAGAGGAAAAAACTGCAATCATCGCTGTGTACTAAAATATAAATATGCTTGTACATTAGTGGTCGTTATGTCATCTTATTAAATGAATCCAATAAAAGGTAAACGATACATTTGTTGCGAGTTTGTTTTTAGTAATTTTGTTTACGTCGCTTGTTGTTTATAATATTTGCTTCGTCTGTACACGTTCAGACATCGTCTTGAATATTTGATTAACTTTTCAAATACAACAAGCCGCTTTACAAACCATCTTGGCAGTATCAATTCTCCGACAAACCAGCACACTTGCAAATTTGTTTTATTTTTTAAAAAGTATTTAAAAGATCCGTTAAATACTATCAAAAGTTCGTAAACTACCAATGACATAACCAGTAGATAGAATAGAAGGATACGTGGTCGTTGCTTGAGGAGTGCGGCTACTACCTTTTATCTTGAAAGCTGCGAGATCGCGCTTGCAAAGCTGTATCGTTTATTCAACAAGATGTTTAAAGGATAGATTGTGATCACAAGTTAACTCAACATATGGCAGCCTGCCACGACAACCGATAGCCTGTCTATCAAAGCTGACGCAAAATAGGTCAACCTTGGCTATGGAATTATTTAAAGAGCACGACAGTCCGCGGACTGGCAGAAAAGCCACAGGTTCTACAGATTTACGGTGTTCATGGCACCTAACCGAAGGGTAACGATGTCCATGGCACTGAGCAGAAGAGCTGAAAGCTTAAGTGCTTCTGGATAGGAAAAAAAATGTAGGTTATCATTATTGAAAAGTCTACTTTGTTATACGCATTCTCTATGTCAACCTCCTCAACAACAACTTAATGTTGTGATTAAAAGTCATCGTCAACATCATACACAAAGGTGTCAGCATTTGTTCACATCTTTTTCATTCTCCAGTAACTGCCAAGGATATCAAGAAGAATATGATATGTCCCCAGGTGACCCATTACCTTTCTGGTCACTATCTTATTCACTGATTAGCCTTTCACTCGTGGTGTTACCTGTGCTCTCAATGGTATAAAGAATAGTAACACTGCGGCCTACAAGGCACGTCGTAAGAGGCAACTGAGGCAGGGGCCTAGGGAAGCTACCCTAGTAAATAGGAACGTCGCAGAAATCCGATATTTGTAGGTGCATAACTGATACAACGTACAATCGTTCTTTGACGCGGATCAAATACAGATTAAAAAGAGTGGTTAACAAGTGGTCGATATGGAACATAAGACGAAGGAGTAGAAGAAGTGATTAGTCATGTACACTATCAAATGCGTATTTGCATCCACTATATCGGTGTCCGAGAGCCGCTGTAGCGTAGTTGTTAGTGAACTCGCTTCGCAAGGCTGGTGGTCTGGGTTCAACTCCCGCAATGCGCGTGGAATTTTTCCCGACCACGACGGCTCAGGTCGACCCAGCCTCAACTGGGTACCAGACATGCTCTGGGAAAGTAAAGGCGGCCGGCGTGATGCTGACCACATCACCCATTGTGTGCCAACGGTCAATGAAAAATACAGGCCTAACACTGTATCGACCTATATACCACGAGGTATGAAAGGGTTCCTTTACTTTTTTTTTTACTATATCGGTGTAGCATTGCACTTTGATGCGCACTATCTGTTGGTAATCTACTTATGTGACTGAACTATTTAGTTTGTTGTTTCTCTATGAAGTTCAGTACTGATGTTGTACCCACGTTTTCCTGATGTCTTCATTTCTAAACTTAACGCTTTCAGCATTCTGCGTAGACACTTCATCTCTGTCGTGACTAGCTTGTTGTGTGTGTAAAATATATGTCATTTCTTGGTGATATTCCAGTCTCGTGTTTGTTGTATAATTCATTATTGTGCTATACAAGTGTGTAAGCTAATATGGCTATAGCAATTTGGATATCATTTGGAAACTTTTTGGGGAGGTTCCGATAAGGGATGGGGCCAGCATTACGTCGGTCACTTTTACTTCCCAGTGTTTCTCTGGTACCAAATAAAGGCTGGGTCACCTGGACATTTAAGTCGACAAAAATCAGTTCCAACTGAGGAATCTGATCATGTGAACACTCGGTACAGAAGCTAATGCACGCAACTAAAAATGGAGCTATTGCAAAATGATTCGAATATTTCCAAAGGGAGACAATCAGATTTTTGATCATGACTGAGACATATTTCTAATTATCGCGCCTAGCAAAGAAAGTCGCTGTGAGATCTTGCAAAAGAGACATCTACTGGAGATACAAAAGACTGAAATCCAATATCATTATGGAGAAAACCCGAAGAACTCCTGATTGTATCTCCACTCCTCAACAGCTGTGACAATTCCTTTACTATGAGAGTGGTATACATATCTGCTTCCGTGATCTTTAGGGATTTTTAGAAGGTCCTATTTGACGTTCTCTGGCATCTTACAAAGGTCAGCTTCAAAGTTAGAATTAGATACTTGAGTAATATTGTTCATACAACAAGATAAGACAAAGTTTGCATGCAACCAAAAAAATTGCGCCAAAGTCTAATAGTTCAACGTCTGCAATCAGAGCAGTTTCAATTAAAATGATTTGGCCATCTCTGTAAAATGAACGGGGACTGATTACCATGACAAATATTGTATATAATAGGTCTGTAGTTGAGAACTTCGAAAGGCATTTAGTGTGATGGACGAATATAGAACACAAATCTTTTCTGAAACCTGACCAGAAAGGAGACCGCTGATGGAACGTGTGATATTCTGTCGGTTTAGGTTTACAGTGGGTTTAATTGCTATATGTTTTTCGCTTTTATGGAATACACATTCCACTTCAACGAGTGCTTTTTCGGGTACGCCTCCCTAACTAGTGAAGTCTCATCACTCAGTATATGCAGACACTCGTAGTTCGTCTCGGTCGAAGTGTTCTGTAACGTCGTCCTGGCATAATTTCGCTTATTCTAGAAATGTACTCCCGGCTAGTGGGACACTTCCACAAAAAAGTTGAAACACATTGACTGAATCTCGTTAGCAGTGAGTCAGGTAAGATTTCACGTATCTCTGGTGAAACCGTAATTTAATATGCTCTTTGCAACAGTCCCTGATCTGAGCACTGTACCATTTTCTTTGGGAAAATACACCGATCTAGATATCTCCACAACAGTCGAATTTAAAAAAAAAAATTTAGACCCAGACGCACTTGAGTTTTCAACTCTTCGGCTCGGTGCCATGGACATATTAACTCTTCGGTTCGGAGCCACGAACACCGTAAATCTGGAGAACCTGTGGCTTTTCTGCCAGCCCACGGAATTGAACCGCACTCACATGGAACTTGTCACCCGTCGTCCAACGAGTAGTCTGTTAGCAGAGAATTTATGCATGTCATTCCCAATTATTTGCAAATATTCTGGAAAACTACTTCTGATGCGTAAATGTTTCAGTAACGTTTTGTCTATTCGGCTTCAGTCAATGTCATACAGTAGTGTCTATACATGTGTTTATGAGTTATTGATTTGTCGTCTACAATGTGTTTCACTCATCTACAATAGTTAGAAATTATCGAAAGTAATCTGTTTTTTTCAGTCGTGTTTTAATGCATTGTGACGCCTCCCTCGTGGTACTTCCGGTACAAGGTTCTTCCATTTTGATTTTGTCATACCACACTTCTCGTGTATCTAGTATCCCGCAATATAAGCAACTTGTAATTATTGGTGCTAAATTACTCAACAATGAAGTATGGCTGCGAGTGTGTACCTTTCTAAAGAAATTCTGTCAGGTTTTGACAATTACAAGGTATTTCATACTTTATTTTTCATGTTTGTACATTAAAATAAATGTAACATTTATTCGTCGCTGAAAATTAAAAAAAGATAACCCGGCGTCGATTGTAATAATTGTAATTGTTCATTGTTGGCATTGAATTTGAGTATTCTTTTTTTTTGCGCGCTGGTAAACTAAATTACGAATGTTCAATTTCAATGCTCTATCAATTCTAATATGAACACATTATGTCAGCAAAAACAGCATTTTATGTAAATAGATTTGTTTGCGAAAAATATAATTAAATTAAACATGATCATAAAATTGGACGAAGAGGTGATGAAATAATTAGAGTATTCAGAGAAACTGAAATGTCTTGTCAACCACTAGTAGTAGCTAAGCAATTGTTATAAGAAAGAGAAGGCGATATTTTGGGCATACTCTGAGGGGAAATGATTTGTTTGCGAAAAATTTAATTAAACAACAATATTAAAACATAACATTGGGAGGTCAGGAAGAGGTGATAATCTGAGAAAAAATGTCTTATCAGCCACTAGTTAACTAGTTGTTGTTAGTATAGACTATAAAAACAACTATAAGAAAGGGAAGACGATATCTTCATCTTGGGCATACTCTGAGAGGAAATGATCAAAGAATAACAAAGCAGGCATTGAAGCAAAGGGTAAAGAAAGAAAGGATGACCTAGAAAACTTTGAACGAATTTCCTAGAAAGAGACAAGACAAGACGTCTGATGTCAGACTCGATAATAATTCCATAGACTAGATTGAAAGGATTGCCCGGGATAGAGCTGGGTGGAGAAGAAAATGTTTACATGCCTTAGCCTTAAGTAACATATAACAATAGCCTATAGCTGTGAGACATAAAAAAGATCTTCAATTATTTATATTGTAAAACATGTGAAGTTACTTGTAGTTGTAGAGGTAAGAGAAAGTGATAGTAAATCTTCTTGGTCAACTCTTCAGCACCTAAATTTGTTAGTGTTACATGGCACTAAATTGAGACAGGTCTCATTAATTATCTATTGAAATATCTACCCTACTTGACAATCCATCAGCGTCATTAAATTTATCATTTAATTAATTCATTATTGTTATCCATCAATGACATGTCACTGCAGATCATAAAGAGTGCTTTAACAAGTGGTTGATATGTACTATAGCGCGTTCGAAGGAAAAGAAGCTGCAGCATCGTAACTTGCACTTCTTGACAAGGCCTGACAAAATTACTAGTAAATTCCAGAAAATGATCTTACTCATCTTTATATCCTCTGCGTGTGCTGTTCTACTGCATGCTTTTAAATGTTTCCTTTGGGGCTCCAGACCTTTTCTTTTCCCATCCGCTGTCTATCAGGGAACTGTCCTAGCCAATGTCTTAATAACGTACATTATAAGTTGTGATAGTGACATCAATTATTTTTTTATTTATTAACATCGATATTTTTTTAAATTAAACTACATCTCTCTCCCTCTTTGCCTTTTTGAGGGCATAGGCCCTCAACCAACTCATGCCAAGTCTTCCTATCTCTAGCTATCTCCTGCAGCTCTCTCCAGCTCTTCTTTATATTGTTGATCTCCGCCTCCAAACCTTGTCTCCATGTATTTCTCGGCCTCCCCTTCTTTCGCTGTCCCTACGGGTTCCAGGCAAGGACTCTTCTTGTTATATTCCCTCTGGTTTCACAAAGTGTGTCCTATCCAGCGCCAGCGTCTTTTTAAACCTGTTCGTTCACTGGAATCTCTCTTTTTCTTTCCATAAGTTCCTCATTTGTGACCCTATCACACCATCTTATTCCCTCTATTCTGCGCATACACCAGTTGATGAATGTTTGCAATTTATGCGCTATTGTTTTAGTTGTTCTCCATGTTTCTGACCCATACAGTAGAACTGCTTTAACATTAGAGTTAAATATCTGAATTTTTGTTCTAGATTTGATTTCGTTAGACTTCCAAATGTTTCCCAGTGCAATGAAAGCTCTTGCCTTCTGTATTCTTATTTTAACATCTCTATCTGTTCCACCCTCTTTGTCTACGTTGCTGCTACATAAAACATGTAAATCTAATGTATCATGCTTACATAGTGAGCGTCTGTAGCTCAAACGGTAGTGAGCTCGATTTCAAACCCCACGGTTGGCAGGTTTGGAAGCAAATTCATTTCTGTGGGATTTTTACAAAAGGTAAAAATAGACCTCACCGTTCAGAAAGCAATGGCAAACTACTGAACGTATAAGTGGTGCCTAGAAAATCGACCACTTGTTTACTGTGTGGTTGATGGCTACTTCCTGTAAAGGATATGCTTACAGCATTTCCATGTTCGTGTAATTTAGCTTTTGGTCATGTCTAGAAATATATATAATAAATCAATATTGTCTCCAATTATACAGTCGAATCACTTATTCAATGCAAGAGAGCCGATTGTCTTTATCTTGCTGATATTTGGGTGGCATTTTTACGTTGAATATATTCATGACTCTGTTATATGTCTTTTTAATCTATGTTCCTGAGGTACACAGGTGTCGTTTGCAATAAGAGAGCTAGCTGACTGGCTTTGTCACCAAGTCAGGTGTCCAGCCAATGGATATAGTTGACATTCTGAACACCCTCATAGAGTGGCCACAAAGAGGATTTTCGTTTAAATCAATCCACGTCAACTGCTAGATTGAAAGAGCTGGGATTTAAGTTTGGAGTGGCCAGAAAATAACAGCACAACAGATATAAGAATGCACATCAATCAAACTTGTATGGTGAGTCGCTGGACACTGTAGGAGATATGTGGAGGTGATCGGAGCACCTTTGGACATGTCCGAAGTGCAGTGAAGATATTCCAAACTGAAATGTCCATTTATATTCATACTTTTCTATGCCTGGCAGATGTGGACAACCACAGGTAGTGAATAGTGAGATGACCTTTAGACTTGAAGTTGCAGCTATTTGCTAAGCCACTTTCAAGCTGAATTAATAGATAGTGGGCTCTGTTGTTCTTTGAGATCTTCGATAGCATAGTGGTTTGGTCACTTGCTTTGTATGTGCATGGTCCTAGGATTAAATCCCAGTGAGTGGGATTTTCGTCTGACTAACGGCTCTCGGATCGATCTAGCCTCAGTTGTTTACTTGAAGTACAGTGGAAAGTATAGTGACCAGTGTGATGTTGACCACATGACCTATCATGTGCTGTTAGTCACAGACAAATGCTCACCTAATGCCATATTTCCAAATATACTTCATGGTATGAAAATTAGTTTTTTTTTACTTTTGTTTGTTTACTGATGTTCCTAGTGAAATACTCCCAGGTGTTCAATGATAGAAACATGAAGCCTCACTATAAGATCTAGACAAATGGAAGTAAACCTCAGTAAACAAACCAACCTTCTGCCTTGCAGATACCATTCAAAGATGGAAATGCTATGGAAGACAGCTGAGACAAAAAAAACAACCCAGTCTACTAAGGACAGATGGTGTCAGCTATAGCCTGGAAACAGGTACAAATCAGAGCACACTTTCAAATGCAGGAATATTGACATACTACAGTCAAATATAACGTCAGTCCTAACAGTTACAACTCGTTGGAGGTATACAGGAACCAATAGCAATCAATACATATTTTTCAGTTTGTATCAGACATGATAAAGAATGCACACAAGAAATCCCAGTGGTCATGGAGGCAGAAGTTAAGGCATTAATTTTTGAGAATGATGGAATCATTTACAGTGATTCAGCATATGCAGAGCACATGGGCTTTCACTGCTCATGTCAGAGGGAATGTTGTTGATCCTTTCATGCATGAATTTTTTGGATGAATATTGTCTTGTCCGCCACCTTGACTACACAGTAGAAGTACATGTTAATTTACTACTCCGGCAATAGACATAGCTCACAGCTAGTCTTTAGCAGTAGACTGCATGCATCAGAGGTCACGAAAAGAACGAATAGTAGTTGTCCACTACAGTGAACACTATGCATAAAAGAAGAAAGAAGGTGGTTTTGCCATGACTTCAAGCAGTCTCACTATGGAAAACAAGATAGTAACAAAAGTGATGGTTTGGCTGGAGTCACAGACTTTTATCCATGGAGGTTTTCTCAGTGACTCAATGAGTATGTTCAGGAAGATTGAAACAGGCTGGGATTGGAGTCACTGAAATAGTCTAGGCTGACAAAAAATCAATTTTTGTTAGTGTCAGAACATGCATGTTTCTGGGGGAAATGACTGCGCGATAGGCTTGCAGGTACAGCTACTGTAAAAAGCAGGCAAGCAATGGACCAGACTTATATTATGAATTCCCCAATGGAGAAAGGAGGTGTAAATGATTCAAGTAATAGGGGCGAATCTACAACCCTAACCAGACTGCAAGAATACCAAACCTAATTTAGTGTCGCTAGACAAGAGCACTATACTGGAAGCCTAAGAAGAATAGTAAACCAACAAAGAACTAGTATCGTTAGTTGCCACAATTGAGACATACTGAGGAGGAGATCTGAGCACTTTTGGACTAATTGGCTCGATGTGCAGTGATGATGATACGGCGACTAAACTAAACTTAACAATTCCTTCTGCGATTTCACTATATTGTGATTACAGATTCTCTGATAAGGCCACCGTCTGCTCAGATTGCCAGCCAGATCAGTTTGTCTTGTATGTTGGTGTAACCAACAATCTTTCTTTTCAGATCTGCAGTTTGTCTTGTATGTTAGTGTAACCAACAATCTTTCTTTTCAGATCTGCACAGTTTGTCTTGTATGTTAGTGTAACCAACAATCTTTCTTTTCAGGTTTGTTTATTGAGAACAGTCCTGTATGACATGCTCTTGGGTTATACTCGCCAGACCACAGTAGCGCAAACACAAATTTGTATGACATATGCACACTTATTACCTGTTTCGTACCATGCTTTTTAAATTTCCATTTCGGTTCAATCAACAATTTTTTCCCTGAATGCAATATTATGTTTTGTTGAATCAATTATGCACCTTAAAAGTTTCAAAACAATGCAATAATGTAATTAAAATATATAATATTTTAATAATTATAATATTTATGCCAAATAAACAAAATTGGATTTCCATGTCCTGATGTCAATCATTACATTTTCCCTTCAGGTCATGGTCATTAGTATTTTATATGCAAATTAGCAACCACTTTTACAAAGGTGTTATTTTTTGAAAACTATATTTTTTCTCAGCACAGTTTTTGGGACACGATATAGTATCCGTTAAATAGTTGTTTTTGACAGCTGTAATTTTATACGATTAATTTTATTCGCATATGTCACACATTGAGCGTTTGTTTAGCAACTCATTATTTAAATTTATTTCAAATACATAGATAATATCATTGATTTGATGTTTACAAAGAACAGACTTGTAGGTTTATTGTTTATTTGTCTCTAGCAAGCATTTGCTCTTCACGGGGCATTCATAACTTCTGAATATATGAGCTATAGGATGTGGCGTTAAAAAACATGACCATACAGAAAAAAATGAACTAAAAACAGTATGGAATGGAACTGATAGGAAAACAAAGATCAGAATACTAAGAGCATGCATATTCCCAGTGGCAACGTATGGGTGTGAAGCATGTGTTACAGAAGGATTCTCCGTATATCATGGAAGAGAATAAATAGAACTAGCTAGAAAGGACTCACAACCAAAGAAATCTGACTGATACTACAATTAAGAATGAGAAAATTGAAGTATTTTGGACATATAAAGAGACAACAAAGCGTTGAGAAGACCATTATGGAAGGAGACATCCCAGCAAAGAGGAGACGAGGAAGACCACTGAGAAGATGGATTCAGAATGTAACTGATGATTTGAGCATGACGGGTGCAGCATCAAGAAGTCGTGACATATGAGAGAGAGAAATTTCAAAGGACTTTTGGGGTGGTAAAGTTCTGCTCAGGACTATTTGATGATGATAAGGATGGGGCTAAACAATGCAATTGAAACTGCACAATTTGAAAACATAAACTTCCTTCAATCAAGAATGAAATTGCTTCAATTCTGTTATGTTATAGTTTTTATTTTGAGTTTGCAGTAAAATAATAGGATATTTATCTTATCTTAACCACATTTGCTGTGAATCGTCATGGGGAGAGTTAGTTTTCTATCTTGTGCCAGGTGTGTTGCGCTTGTCATTGTCAGTCCATGCTTTCAAAGGGACTGAGATGTTATCTATCCATCATGTTCTTAGCCTGCCTCGTGCTCCGCGCCCAGAGTGCCGATTATTGTAGGCATGTGATGGTAGTAAATGTGGTTCCATTCTCATTAGATGGCCGAACCACTTGATTCTTTGCTTCTCGATGTACTGTAATTCTTGTACTGTAATACTTCTTAATTAGATCTTCAATGCATGGTTGACTAAACACGTAAAAACAAAGTAATATAGTTTTACAAAGTACAAAAACAAAATACAACGTTTCAACCAAACAGTCTTTATCCAGCAAAGGATTATTTTTAAAGCCAAGTAATTCAGACATCCGATACACAAGACATCACATTTACATTCAGATGATAAATCCCTAACTGCCTTAAAATAAAAATTAAAAACTATTTAGCATTTGATACATAGTTTTACTACAGTTTCTCTTATATAGAAAATGCAGGATTGAGTCAGTCATTGGTGTCTTTTTCTCTGATTGCTGGTTCTAAAGACCAGATTTATCTAACAAAGTTTTAATAATACTCTTCGTTCAAGGGGTGTCAGGACTTGCAAGGGAGCAAAAAATAGTACCATGCGACCTACAGGACATGTCCTAAGAGGCGGCCGATGTAGGACCTAGGAAGCTATCCTAGTAAAAAAAAAACATTGCAGAAATCGGATGTGCTGGCCTACTTGTAGGTGCATAACTGGCACAACGTACAATCGATCTTAGGCTCAGGTCACATATTAAATCAGAGTGGTTAACAAGTGGTCGATATGGAGCATTCGAAGAAGAATATTCTTGATACACGTTTGATCTAAATTCTTGCATTCTCAGGATAACTTCTTCATCATTTGGATTGTTATTGTCCTTAAGTAACTTCAGAGTTCCCTTGTCCACATCTAATATCTCTACTTCTGGGTGCCTTCAAAACTTGTTTGTGATGATGATATGATTTGATTTAGGTATTTCATCTGTGATCTATTTTCCTACTTTACCTACTGTTGCTTAAGAGAAAAGCAAAGACATCCTACAAGACCTGCATATCAAGGAGCATTGACTCATAAATAACATCATATCCCGGAAGATGAAATATTTTGGACACATTAAACGTCACAGTTGTTTGGAGAGAACAACAATGGAAGGCATGGTTCCTGGAGTACGGAGCAGGCGACTATCAAGACAAGGGTGGCAGCAAGATATCAAAGAAACCTTGAATATGACACTGGAGGAGGCAGGAGAACTTTCTAAAGATGAGTTTTCATACGGGCCGTGAGGAAAACTATGTTCCATAAGGGACATGCTACAACTTGAGCTACTGTTGCAACCATGGTTACTACTCAACTTTTTTTTCTATCTGTGTCATCTATGGTACTTATTCTTCTCCTGATGATCACACCCTTGATAAGATAAAAATCTCAACAGACTCTCACTACATATAAATGAACGGATGGTGGTAAATGATAAATCATTCATTTTCGAATATGAATTTCATATCGCACACCCACACACCATCCCTGAACTTTGGTAATGCCATCTGTGTCAGTCTGCATTATTTTCCCATCTACACTTGACAATGTTCCCCAGCATTTTACTTTGGTTTTTTTACATATAAATACAATTTCTCATAGCCTTTTCAGACCTTAGAGTGTCTGTTACTTCACATTTCTAGGTCCTAGTGTACAGGAGGTAGGATGGCCAATTTCTTTCCTCACATGTGGGATTGAACCAACAACACTCTTGTTTTCGAGTCGATAAGCGAACGCTTACACTAGTCTGTCCCACTTATTTTCCACATACCAGTGCATATTTGCATCTTTTCATTGAATACTATTTGTCATGATTTCAACATTTCTCCATACACCAAACAGAATAAATGATTATTATTTTTTTAAACTCCATGAAGCAAAGAAACATTGACAACACCATAGCTGTTTTCAGGATACATATCTGGATCTGTGCCATATAGCCATATGCAATTGTAAAGAATAAAACCATAAAAATAGCTATGTCTGATTCTTTACATTACCTCATAATGTTATGCAGCATTATAGAAAGTAATGCTTCATTGAGCATCAATTGAAAGTTTGTATGTTAACACATTTAAAGACTGTGCTGTTCTGTTCATATGTGCATTTTTCCATAGATCCCTGGATTGTTGCTGGAGTTACAGAGTTCATGCTTTGTGAACACTCTCGACAGATGACATGCCTTTTCTGCGGAGAGGAACTAAGCACATGGGGACACCCAGTGCAGTGTAGTATATCCTTCATCATTAGACCCACCCTTGAAATACTTTAAATTATTTGGGTTTTTTTTCTTCTATTTTCTCATCAGTACAGTGCTATTGATACAAGCCCAGTAAGCAAATACGTATGTCACCCCTTCTGGAACAAATGTGTCACTGTAAGTTTTGATTGTTATAAATATAATATAAGAGCTAGTAGAATAATACTGCCAGCTCTGTAAAAGAGAGCATGATTCATTTTTCCTGTGTCACCTGCTTTGAATTGATACTAGATAAAACAACACTTGTATATTAGATAAGTGGGCATCTATATCTTGAGCTCGATCACAACCCAAGCATACCTGGTCATACTCCGTACCTGACAGGTTTGGAAGAAAATTAGTCCCCTTGGATTTTTATGAATCGTAAAAATAGACCTCACCGTTCAGAAAGCAATGACAAACTACTGAATGTATAAGTGGTGCCATGAAAATCAATGACTCGTGTACTGTAAAGGATATGCCACGATTTTCATTTTCTAATTAAACACTGAAAATTAACCACATCCTGTACCATTTGTTGAAGAAAGATTTGAAGCTAACTCCGCATTCCCTAATATGTCATGAAAGTGAGTTCTTAACTTGCCTATAGAGTAAGAGCTACCCGCCCGTGTGGTGCCAGAGCCGTAAGGGAAGCAAAGAATAGTACCACTGCGACCTACAAGGCATGTCATAAGAAGCGACTGATGTAGGACCTAGGGAAGCTACCCTAGTCAATAAAAGGCATCGCAGAAATCGAACGTGTTGGCCTATTTGTAGGCGCATAACTGACACAATGTAAAATTGCTCTTAGGCTCAGATAAGATACAAATCACACAGTGTTTAATAAGTGGTCGATATGGAGCATTCCAAGATGAGTAAGAGCTACCAGTGCTGTGAGCGATACAATTAGTTGATGGCAGTAACATTATTTTAAACTTGTAAATCTTTTGTTTATTAGAACTAAGGAGCTGGACTGACCTAGCATTGGGCTGAAGGGTTCAACGGGGATCACAGCTGGTAAGTGGCCAGAACTGTCCAGTAAGCAATGTGGACGACTGAGCAAACAATGTCAAGAAACCATGACAGTCAAAAAGGACCATAACACTAGCAGTAAAGAGCAAAATGAAACCATTTGAAACAAAGTACAACAGAAACATTTTAGAATGACATCAATAGATAAGAGAAATACTATACATCCTACAAGACCAGAACATTGCGAAACATTGACTCATAAACATCATATCAAGGAAACTGAAATATTTTGTGATCTTAATAACTTACAAACTCAAAGGTTCAGCCACTTAATAAGAGTGCAACCAAACTCCACTGTATACAAAGCTTTCTACAGTGTGTTCAACTTAAAAGCAGCCAGTGAATGGAGCTAATCTGGCATATGTGTATGGAAATGGGAAGGTTCAGTTATGACGTAGTATAGGTCAAGGTTGTGTGACGGTGTGTAATTGTAGTGCGGGAAGGGCGATGAACAAATGTGACGTAAGGCTAGTCAGAACCTGTTTAAATAGTAAATAAACACAACTCAATGTGTACCTGGCAACTTTCGAATTATCAATGGGGCTGCAATTATCTTGAACACCCTGTACAACAGAACATCAGGAAAGAAGACAAGAGGAAGACCACAAAAAATATGGAGAGATTGTAGTGCAGAATCCTGTCAAAAAGCAAAAGTAACTCACCCAAGCCACTAGAACAACACAAGACAAAAACATAAAACCACAACAGTGGACAACAACCCAGTACAGTGGTTTGAAGAGAACAGTAATGGTGTGGAGGGAGTCATGATTCCTGAAAGACAAAGCAGAAGATGACAGTGGCAACATGACATTAAAGTAACTTTGAAGATGACATTGAAGGAGGCGAGAGAATGTTCTAAAGACCAAGATATTTTCAAATTGTCTGTGTTGAGAGTGCCGATCGGCAATAGACATGCAACATGATGATGAAATCTTTTAATGATGCATGTATATGGTTAATTTTAAAAAATGTCTCAATTAAATGTATTTCAGCTGGTGCCATTATGGATGGCACCAAACTTCCTGACCCTATCAGGATTCCTTCTGCTGCTGGTAAACTTTGCTGTGATGACCTACTATGACCCTCACTTCTATGCAGCAAGTAGGGATCACCCAGAGTATCCTCCCATTCCAAACTGGGTTTGGCTAATGGCAGCCATCAACAATTTTTTGTCACATACGCTAGGTAGGTCATCCGGTTGTTCTTTTATATCTCTATATGCAATGTTTCTCATTGTCCTCTTGTATTCTTCTTCTTTGCATGCTCCATAACAACCACTTGTTAACCACTCTGTGTGATTTGTATGTGGTCTGAGCCTAAGGGCGATTGTACGTTGTGCCGGTTATGCGTCTACAATTAGATCAGCACATCCCGCGTGAGTGGTTACCGGGCCCAAATTTGGGGTGTAAAGAATAGAACCACTGTTTCCTGCCACGCATGTCGTAAGAGGCGACTAAGGAGGTTTGGCTTAAATTGGATGCACATCTCCTAAACGTGTAGAAATATATGCGTTTAGGGGCCTACTAAACCAATGTGCAACGTATACACGTTCTTGGCAAAGATCAAACATATCTCAAAGAGTGATTAAAATTGGTCGTAAAGAACGAACGCAAAGAAGAAAGAAGAAGATCAGCACATCCGATTTCTGTAACACTTTTTATTTACGATGGTATCTTCCCTAGCCCCTACCTCAGTCGCCTCTTATGACATGTCTTGTAAGTCACAGTGGTACTATTCTTTGCTTCCCTTGTGGTCCCCGGCACCACATGACGATCCTCTTAAAGTAATCTGTATCCTTTTTTTTAACTTGATGGCAGTGTTTGAATCAAAATGTCAGTTCTATTCCTATCATTTCTTCTATACTCATGGGGTTAGTCAATGCTAGATTATCAAGTTTATTTTCTAGGAACCTGAGGAACATGTCTTGCAAGATTGTCCCATTCTTGTTTTTTTTTTTTTTTAACTGAAACCTGGTCTAAGGGAACAGCATTTTAGGATAATTTGTGGAGAACCAGCGAAGACCTCGGGTCCCCGACTCATTCCGGAAAATAAGCATACCTAACTTTAATAACTAAAGAAGAATAAGAATGACTAGGATGAAATTCGCAGACATTTAAAACTACATACCTTCATGATTTGGTTTTTTTATGCCTCTTAACCATCATAAAACGTTCAAGCTCTTGTCCTTATACCTAAAGTCATGTGATATTTGTATTTTGTTCCATATAATGAGTTCCATTTATCAAGCCTTAGAAGCAGAAATGTTGTCATGATTCTTTCTGCTTGAAATAATTCATTTTCTGAACAAAGATCATCATTCATCTCTTACTGTCACCATTTTTTTGCCTGATATAGGCTAGGTGCTCACCGTTCGTTACAAGGGTGCCCAGTTTGCTCCCTTGTGTAGTGGATATTCTTCCAGAGATGCCTGATCTCAGTGTAGGGGAGATCTAGTTTATGTCCTATCTGAGACGGACAATAAAACATACGTCCCTTGTTCTATTTACACACGTGAAAGGACCCTTGGCAACTCAAAATCGAGAACACTCTGTAAAGCCACTGCCTGAGCAGAATTCATTACAAAGATGTTTTAAAATCAAATTCCTACCAAATATTTTCATTATCTTCTAAATGACATCGGGGACCCTCGAAAATGCTACAGAGTTTGTGCACTGCCGCTGAGATCTTCCTGTGTAAAAAAGAGATCGGGTTCAACTGGCAGAAAAGCTACAAGTTCCCCAGATTTACGGTGTCTATGACACCGAGCAAGACTTTCAGCTCAAGTGCTTCTGGATCCAAAAAAAAAAAAAAGTGCACATACTTACTCACTGAAGTACAATTACCACTAAGTCTGAGGCAGGGTACACTGATAAAAAAAGGAAAGCAGGCATTTATGCAAAAATCAGTCCAAAGCGCCATACCGTGCACCCTGACCACCTGAATTCATAACAGGTGATGTATGAAGAAGACAGAAGTGCAATGGGGATGGTCCCAATCAATCAGTCGCCCGAGTGGTTACCGGGGCCCAAATTTGGGGTGTAAAGAATAGAACCACTGTTACCTGCCACGCATGTCGTAAGGGCGACTAAGGAGGTTTGGTTGAAATCGGATGCATGTGTCCTAAACTTGTAGAAGTCTATGCGTTTAGGGCCTACCAAACCAATGTGCAACGTATACACGTTCTTGGCAAAGATCAAACATATCACAAAGAGTGATTAAAATTGATCGTAAAGAACGAACGCAAAGAAGAAGAAGAATCAATCAGTGATTCAGTCTGAAAATTAAAAAACCAGAATATAAATCAATTGTTTGCTTGTATTTCAGATGGCATAGATGGGAAGCAGGCTCGCAGAACAAAATCATCATCTCCCTTGGGAGAACTATTTGATCATGGCTTAGATAGCTGGGCCACATTGTTCCTTCCAGTAGCCATATTTTGTATATTTGGCAGGGGTGAACTCGGTGTTGACGTGTTCCGTGTGTTCCTGTGTGTAGTGGGCATCATGCTAGTGTTTGTGCTGAGTCACTGGGAGAAATACAACACCGGTGTACTGTTTTTACCATGGGGCTATGACATTGGACAAATAGTAAGTACCTATATCGTTTGTTGACTTTTACTTATGTATTTTTATCTATGATGTTTCATTAACCAAATTAGCATCACTGTATTCTTGATTTGATTTTTTTTTTTATCCAGAAGCACTTGAGCTTTCAGCTCCTCTGCTTGGTGCCATGGACATCGTGACCCTTCGGTTCGGTGCCACAAACACTGTAAATCTGGAGAACCTGCGGCTTTTCTGCCTGCCCGCAGGGAGCTTGTCACCTGTTGTCCAACACGCTGGACGGGCGGGCCTGTATTCTTAATAAGAACCAAGAGGTGAAGAAATGGTGCTGGATAGGATACACAATCCGAGGAGAAAATCCAAGGGGAATATAACGAAGCACCCTTTCCTGGGACCTACAGGAAAAGCGAAAGAGGAAAGTGTAGAAATGCATGGAGAAGAGATTTGGGGGCAGCATTTAATTATATACTGAAGAGATCAAACAAAGGATACAAAGCAGTGAAAATGTTCAGACTTCATATATGACAGATACAACATATACAGTCAGGCACTATTTCCCGGAAAAAATTTGTGAGCTGTTATAGATTTATTGTCTGAGTGTATATGTTACATCTGCCGTATAGGAAGTCTAAATTTTTTCATTTCTTTTGTATCCGTTGCTTGATAAAGGTCTTTTGGCTGAAACGTCAATGTATATTGTTTTTGTACTTAGTAAAGCTACAGTATTTTGTTTTTAGATTTGTCTTTACATTTCTCTTCTTGTTCATAGCTCATCATGAAGTAACTTATCCTGAGCAGAACTTTGCCACCCCAACAGTCCTTTGGAATTTCTCTCTCATATGCCAGATGTCCCGTCTCTGCAGCCATCAGTTACATCCTGAATCCATCTTCTCCATGGTCTTCTTCTCTTATCATAGTTAACTTGTCTAATTATTTCCATTCTGGTAACTCATTTTTGTATGTGCTTGTCTCTTGTCCATTGCAAGGGAAACTGCAGTAAACTACAGTTATAGGTGAATGAACAGTAGAAAAAGTTAGAAGTATTACAGTTTGACAAATGCTTCAGCATAATCTGGTAGCAAAGTTGGAATGTTAAAGTAAAGAAAAATAGTTAGCAGTTTTTACATTTATCTTATACTTGCTGCTATATTTTGTATTTGTTTCTTATTTCTCTAGCTAATGACAGTTGTTTACTTGATTACATTTTATGGTGGCCATGACATCTGGAAGTTTCAATTGCCAATCGTCAATTGGTCAGCTGCTGAAACATTTGAAATATCATTGTATGGTGAGTTGATTTCAGACAAAATATGTTAAAGTCATATTTGACCATACACACTATCTGTGTATTGACATACATGGGTATATTATTGCGAGTATAAAATGACCAACGGTGTATGTGGGTCCTTTGTTAACAAGTGAAGATTTTGAGTGTATGTTGTGCCAGTTAGGCACCCGTAGACCAGCACATCTAGATTCTGCATGCCTTTTATTCGGGTTTGCCTTCCTGCGTAGGGGAGCAAAAAACCTAACCTAGGGAGTCCATTCCCCAGGTGGGCCAGTCCCATTAGCTTTTGACATTGCTGTCAAAGTTTCCCTGTCTACACTGCTGGGGTTGGCTTGCATGTTCTACTGGTTATCAGCTGGCCACTAATTTTCAATGCTTTGCCCTTACTGAGAAAGACTAACAGGCCCCAACTCTGCTACATTTTTATCATTGTTAAAGTGTAAGCTTTAGACTTAACATCAGCTTTTAAAAGTCTAAATAAAATATGGAACTTCAAGTTATATAGTATTAAAACTAAATTATGAATTTTCAATTCAAAAGTTGTATCAATCCCAACATATGCCAGCGAGAGTTGGAAAATGACTGAAGATATAGAAAATAAGTTGAATGCATCTGAAAATAGGTATCTGCGAAAAAAGATGAACATAAAATGGGACGAATTCAGAAGATGAAATCAGAGAAATGCCTGGTCAACCACTAGTAACAATTGTTATAAGATGGAGATGTAAGAAGAAATGATCAAAGAATATCAAAGCAGGCATTGAAGTGGGATGCAAAGGGTTCAAGAAAGGGAGGACGAGAAATATCTGTCTCAATTCGATGGAAGATATTGAGCGAGTTGCGCACTATGGAGAAATGACTTGCATGCCCTATGTAACATATACGGTACGAGAGGTATTATTATAAGTGTGTACTGTAAATATAGAGAGCTGATTAATTGAAAGCAATATGATTCACACTCGTAGCCAACTACATTAGTAATTAGTGCACTTGTTTCGTAGGTGCATAGTCCCAGGATTAAATTCCACAATTGTAGTGGGAATTTTTCCAACTAATGGCTCTCAAGTCAACCCAGCCTCAATTGAATTCCATAGAAACACTGGAAAGCAACGGTGGTCCATGTGATGTTGACTACGTCTACTATTGTGTGGCGTTGGTCAAAGGTAAATGCAGGCCTAACATCATGTTCCCTAATATACCTCAGTATAAAACCTAGTTTTTTTTCTTCATTTTTATTAGTAGAATATTGCTTTTAACATTTTGTAATTTGTATTTCCGGACATAATAAATGTATCTACTTTTAATGCAAAATAATACAAATCAATATACACTCTTGACATAAAATTATTATGTGTTTAATAAATTGTGTTTCTTTATTTCAGTTGGTTTTGTCAGTCTTACTTTTCCATTCACATTTTACAATATATACAAGTAAGTGTTCAATATTCATCTTGTTTAAAATATAGAATTTTCTAGAATGAAATAGCTAGTATAGAAAATAGCTATAGTTGTACAATTGAGAAATGAAGACATCAGGAAAAAGTGGGTACAACATCAGTACTGAATTTCATCAAGAAACAACAAATTAAATGGTTCCTCCACATAAGCAGATTACCAACAGACAGTGCGCCTCACAGAGCAATGTTGCTCCGATACAATGGATACAAAGCAAAATGCCGGCCACACAAACGATGGACCTCAGAGATAACAGAATCAACGAGAGACACTATTTATGAAGCGCACACAAGGGCTCTTTCTAAAATCTCTTTTATCCTGATGCTGTGAGGCAAAACAGGATTGGAGAAGAGAAGAAACAGTTGTAAAATTTGATCTCAATAAGTGTGACATACTAAAGATCTCTCTAGGTCTGTCTGTTTTATGGAAATGAACCAGTCATCAAGAAGGGTGCAGATGAGGCATGTATAAGCAATGGGAATTATCAGCATTCAAACTCTTTGTCATTGGTGGAAAATGAGCACCTGTATACACGTTGTTTTATGGAAATGAACTTGTTATCAGATGAGGCACGTATAATCGATGAACAACGGGAATTATCAGCCTGCATACTCTTTGTCGTAGGCGGAAAAATACTGAGCACCTGTAGACATGTGATGTGGTCCCTGGTAAATAATTAAAACATAGAACAATAACAATCTGTGCTGAAATACACATCATCGTATGCAATGCCAATAAGCATAGGCCAACATGGTTTGTCTTCTCATATGATCAACAGTCTCTGGTCAGGTCTGTGTTCTTGCCTTGACCATGCTGTGGGTTCATATCAAGCAAGTATCTATGTCTTTGCCTTCACATTGTCTTTTTCCCATCCATTTTGCCAATTGTCACAAAGTTTTCAACTTTATTTTCCCTCATTACTTAACTTATTCCTTTCGGCTCCTGATGAAGCATAGGGCCTCAACAGTTGACCTCCACACTTCCTGGTCTCTGACTATTTTCTTTACGACTTCCCAGGGTAGTCAAGCATCATTCATTTCCACATGAAGAATCCATCTCCAGGTATGATTAGGACATTCTCTTTTCCATTTCCCTTGCGAGTTTCACTCAAACACTTGTCTAGTGACACTCAACTGTGCCTTCTGCAAGGTATGCCAGTCACCCGCCATTTTCTCCTTCTGACATGAGTTATCATAAGTTCCTTCGCTATTCTTATCCACAGGTCTTTTTTATTTTGCCACTGTGTCATACCATATCAGTCTGACACTGCAAAGACATTAGTTAATAATGGTCTGAATCTTATTAATAAATACACATACTGTTTAAACATTACTTCTAGTTGTCAACTGATTCCAATACACATGAGAGACAATTCAATACATGGACGTTCAAAAGAGTAATGGGGGTCTCAATGGTGAATTGGTTAATTGTTTATCTATCATTCTGAATGTTGTGGATTCGAATCCAGACCTAGCTACATGTGCATTTTTTCATGAGATCCCTATGATTGTTGCTGGTAGTACTGAGTTTGGACTATGTTAAGTACGCAAAAAAAAAGGGGGGAAAGTGTATTTATTGTTCTTACATGCTTTGTGTATGTTCTTACGTTGTCTGGTTTGAAAACATGTTCATAAATAACTGCTTTGCTTGGTTGTGTTATCCAGGTCTTACAGAGATAGATCTGGGAAGATGCATTCATTCCGAGAGGCCATGCGTCCCTGCGTCAACATTTGTATTGTTTAGTTTGATGATCTATTGGGCATGGAGTTCATCCAGTGATATCATTGAGCTGCAGCCCAGACTCTTCTATTGGACAGCTGGGACTGCATTTTCACATATAGCAGTGAGTTGACAGTGTCTATCGAGCAATGAATTTGTGTTGCAGATTTAAGTACCATATTTAGTGAATTTGTATTGCAAACTTAACTTACTTATATAGCAGCGAATACAACTCTGTGAATTTGTATTGCAAATTTAACTTATTTATATAGCAGTGAATACAGAGCAGTGAATTTAACTTCCATTTAGAGCAATGAATTTGTATTGCAAATTTAACTTATTTATATATCAGCAAATAGTGAATTTGTATTGCAAATTTAACTTCCATATATAGCAGTGAGTTGACGGTGACAATAGAGTAGTGACTTTGTATTGCAGTAGCATGACCCCCAAATTGTACTAATTACAAACCATATAACAATGCTCAAGATGGCAAATAAATCTTTACAAGTATAATTATGTTATCTATATTTATTATTCATCTCTTTTCAGTGTCACCTAATTATTGCTCAGATGAGTGGAACAAGGTGTGAACTAATCAACCCAGCTTTGCTACCTCTGATAACTATAGTTACTATTGTCAATATTTTCCATCTCGGCACCATGGAGGTGGTTCTGTTGTGGTCATATTGCACTTTCATCACATTTAAGCATGTTAAATTTGGTGTGTGCGTGGTAAGTGCTGTCTGTATGTGTGTCTATATATTTATATATATAATGACCTTTTTTGTCTTTACAGACGGTCAACAATTGGCACGGGTTTCACTGTGACAACTTCTTGTTTAAAGGGTTTTAAAGCCGAAGGATTGACTTCATCGCACCCGGTTTTCCCCTCAAATTACTCTGTCCCTCTCCGCAGAAATGGCACGCCACCTGTCAAGAGTATTGCATGAACTCCGTAGTTCCAGCAACAATCCTAGGGGTCTCTGGAAAAACTGCACTCGTGAACTGAACAGCGTTTTCCGGATTCAAACCCGCGACCTTCGACTCACAAGGCAAAGGGCTTAGTCACAGAGACCCCCCTCTCTCTTGTTCTCCTTGTGTTTGCCAGTTATGAATTTAGGCATAGTTAGGGTGTTGGTATACCACTTCTGACTGATTTTTTACGTGAACGTATGCTTTCCATTATATCAGTGTTATCCGCCATGCAGGTTTGCCTTTTTCGACTTCAGGGGTTGACATCTTATGAGTTTGCGCTTATCTCTCTTGCCTTTCAGCTCATCCATAAGTCTCTTTTCAAAAGATTCTGCACTTTTGTGTAATGTTTTCAACATTACTCTGTCATAGCTAGTTTTTCCCATTTGTTTGGACCTATAGAAAAGTTCTTCATTGAGACCTTGCAGACATCCTTATACCTGAGCAGTTGTCTGCCTTGATGCCTCCTTCCTTCCGACAGTTCACAGAACAACACTTATGTCTACATATTTATATACATATATATATGCCAACCAATTGATATATGTTAGAGCCATAATAACACAGTGGTCAGAGCACATACTTCCTATATGAGTTGTCTCGGTTCAACCGCTAGTTAGAGTTCATTTTTTCAACTGAAATAGTTTTGTTTCCAATTTCATGTTCAGTATTTCAATTATTATTGTTCATTTCTCCACAGGTCAAGGAAATGTGTGAGCACTTCAAGATCAAAGCATTTTCTATTCCAAAACTGAAAACAAATGAACATGGAGATCAACAATAATAGCAACCAGAAGAAGAATACCAACATATAGAGATAACTAAACTATGAAGACTTTCTTATAAAATAGCAAATACTGTTTTTTTATACCAATGATATTTTGACCATTTCATTTGCTGTAATGACTGTATGAAAAATTGTAATTTTTAGGGCACCGTTAAAATTAATGATTTCATTGTCTAATAAAATCTGAAATAACAAGTTTCTTTCTGTAATCTTTAATTGAAGTAACATTAGATCAAAGGTGTCATACTGTATTAAAGGTTGGCTGTAATGTTTCTCAATACTTTCTGTTGCTTGCCATGATAGCTAACCACAATACACTATTGTCTTTCTGCCTATTGATTATTCCTTATAACTAAGCTGCTTTGTTTTTGTTCATTAGCCTCTAACCATTCCATCAAATATTGTTTTCAAAGTGTCATGGTTTTTTTTAAAAAAGATTTTTACGTCGAAGGGTTGACTTCATTGATCAGGTTTTACCCCATATAGCTCAGTCCCTATCCGCAGAAATGACATGGCACTTACAGAGATCATTGCACGAGCTCCTGCAACATTCCTAGGGTCTCTGGGGAAAAATACACTGAACAGTGCGGTCCGGATTCGAACACACAACCTTCGCAAGACAAGGACTTAGCCACAGAGACCCCTTTACTGTCATGTTTTTGTTATACTCCCTTCAATTTTTGTCTACAGTTTACCTTTTCCATCAATTCCCTTTTCATTCCCTAGTTTATGTAGAACTTGTTTATTTTCTCTTGCGTATGAAATTTGCTCAATTTGTTCTGTTTCTTAAAACATAATTTTTCTTGGAAATATTTTCCTGAACAGAGGAACAGAACTGATTCAATATTTATATGTTCACAAGATACTGTTTAACATTATTTAAACTATATAGCAAAGTATTTAAAAAATAATTTATTCATTTTTGCATCAAATAACCTCCCATATATATATATATGTGCGTGTGTGTGTACATCCACAAGTGTGGCACAAGGACCTGGTGTTGGGTTTTAAAAAATAATATAATATGGTCTACTCTTGTAAAATTTATGACAATTTATCACACCCCCAACACTTCTATAAAGAAGTAAATGGTGGAAGAGAAGAAGAAGATACCCAAAGAATAACACCAAGAAGCAAAACCACAAGAGATCAGTGTTAATTTTGTTATGATACATTTACCTTTCTATAAACATCTATGAAATGAAAGTCGTGGCATGTCCTAAAGAACGTAGCCATCAACCACAGTAAACAAGTCGTTGATTTTCTAGGTATCACTTATACGTTCAGTAGTTTGCCATTGCTTTCTGAACGGTGAGGTCTATTTTTACCTTTTGTAAAAAATTCCACGGAAACGAATTTGCTTCCAAACTTGCCCACCGTGGGGTTTTGAACCAGGTACGCTAGGGTTCGTGATCGAGCTCACTACGCTTGAGTTAGGCGCTCATCTATACAGTTACAATGAACAATAGATAAGCACTCCAATAGACAGGATAAGGAGATAGCATCTATCCAACACAGGAAGATCTATGCAAGAATATACTGCTAAATGGTTCAGTTTAAGACATTCTACATTGAGACACAGAACATTTGAAACGGATGAAGATTTAATCATCAGAAACAGGAGGAAAAAAGAATGAACATTTGTAATTCTGGGCATTTTTATAGTCACTTAGACCATGCTATAATTTGGGTTAAGAGAACCTGCATGGAGGGACATAAGACAAGTGATGGTGCTGGAGATCAGAGATCACAAGAACTGCCATACAGTTGGTGCTGGAGAGAAGATAAAAGAAAGGCAGCATAAATACAGCCTGGCCTAGAATAATGGTGACTCACAGTGAGGATCAGACTTGGGACACCATGCGCATGGATAGCTACAAACCGAGCATGGTGGAGAGACTTTGTTGTAGCCTTAAAAGATGGGTCACTAACTGCTTTGTCAGTCCATGTGCAAGAAAAATAAGACTACAATCTTGAGCAAACACATAGGTGCTCAGTTTTATCCTGCATATGTCAAAGATTATGAAATCTTTGCTGTGACATCATCCAACCTGCAGTCATTGAGCTACTTCCATATGCCCCCAAACATCTTTCCCTCCCCATAGTCAGGAGCCACAGTACAAGCTTTTCCAAAGACAGCCTTCCCCTCTATCTTTATTGCAGACACCTGCATCTCCAGGACTGTAAATTCAGGTAAGATCCTTGAGGTTGATGCCATCTATCTACTTCTTCTTGTATTCACCCTCTATGAATTCAGGCATAGCCATGGCTTATTTTTGCGTGAATGCCTGCTTTCCTTTTTATTAATGTTTCCCGCCATAGCAAGTGCCGTCTCAACTTCATAGGTATAACATCTATAAGTGCTATCCACTTGTACTGTAACTGTATCCTCTTCGTTCCTCCTGAAAAGTGTTTCTTATATTGTGTCACAGCAGCAGCGAGACTTTGATATCTGCACCTTTTGATCCAGCACACTTTTTGTACCTGACCAACAAGGCGGGTGTGCCGTTAATACCTTAGAGTTTTGTTTGCTTCTGGGCTCGGTTGCTAGAGCATTTCCCATATGTTCAGACTTGCAGGACCTGGTTTTGTTGCAGCGCTACTAAGTTTAGTGCTTGGAGCAAAACTGTGAGCTGTGAATTTCATTCAGAATGCTCTTTTTGTGCCCTCTGTGGTTGTGTTGCGAAATGCAAATTCAGAAAATAGCAGTGATTCCTTAATGAAGTAATGCTTGTGCCGACTGTTTTGTTTTAAAGTGACAGCTGTTTCCTTCAGCGTGAATTGCAAATTCAAGTAGCTGCCAGTGCTGACACTGTCTGCTGCCTTATGCATTTAATTCATGGGCAAGCTGCTGGTTTGGGTTGGGACTTATGTTTGTTTCACATGACACAATGATGAGCATTTTGAATGGTGTTCGCTTGCAGGATCAAGCACCTATGGGGCAACCTGTTGCCGTAAAGTTAGAACCGTCGCTAAATAAAATTTCCCATAGTCTTTTCAGACCTTAGGGTAGAAGGTGCCTGTCACTTCATATTTCTAGTCCCTAGTGTGCAGTAGGTAGAAAGGCCAATTCCTTTCCACGTATGTGATACATTGAGTGTGGGATTCAGCCCATGACCTTCTCGTGTCTGAATTGATAAGATTTACTCTTACGCTAATCCATCCCACAGAACCGTGACTACCTACATGTTTTCAGTTCAACAGTTTTGAAGACTTTTATCTTCCCTGTTTAATCCCTACTCAATTAGGCAGTGATTCAGCCTGTTACTAGGGTCACCACTTGGAAGTGATGTATGGACA
Organism: Arion vulgaris; assembly: GCA_020796225.1. Taxonomy (NCBI): domain Eukaryota; kingdom Metazoa; phylum Mollusca; class Gastropoda; order Stylommatophora; family Arionidae; genus Arion; species Arion vulgaris. Next base: position 28,923,783 of record CM036769.1, read on the forward strand.
TACCAAAAGCTGCAGAAACCACTTCATGAAGAGGTTACAGTGATTCAGCTTGTTACTGGGGTCACCACTTGGTAGGAAAGTATGGTCATGCCCACAAACTGAAGAGCCAGCAACAGGAACACACTTTTTCTGATACTATTGTTACAAAACAATTAAACAAGTCTACACTATTATAGGATTTAATCATTTAAAAAAACAATGTACACAAGAGTTCATTCAGTAATCTCTTCTAATCATGTCACTGTAAGACGGAACAGGATTAGAGAAAGCGGAAGAATTCATTTATTATTACTAAGAAACAAATACATCAATATTATTTTGAATCAAAACAAGGATACTGATAATGCTAATATGTTGTAACTTTATGCCAGTATTGTGTTTTCAATGTTAAATCAATCTTGGTTGTGTTGGGTAGACAAGTTTTGTATATATATTTTACTTGTGAGATAACTATACTGCTTATTATAACTATAGTAATTATATATTTTATTGATGTGGTGTTATTGGTTATTAGTTACTGAAATGACGACATAGCACTTTGGACAGACCCATAGATGCTCAATTTCCCTTAACAGATGTCAGTAGTATGCATACTGATGTTTCATGTGACTCTCTGGTTAAACACACTCCTCTTTCCATCCATCAAGCATCCAGTTCTACTTGTACAATGTGTAATTCCAAACTCTTTAAATCACTGGATAGATTCAGCAACAATTTTAGTGTCCTCATCCAACAGTAGGTCGCCAAGAGACTGAATAACATTACCCCTTCTTCACCTCGCAACGGAGCACAGGTCTTCTAGATCTTCCTCTCTCCTTCCAATTCTTTCCATGTTTTACCTTTCCTTTTAATATCAGCCTCCAGTTCTCTTCTCCAGGTATGTCTAGGCCTTCCCCTACTCTTTCCATGCGGGTTCCAAAACAGTGCCTGTCTCGCAATGCTTCGGGTCGGTCTTCTCAATGTTTGTCCTATCCATTGCCAGCATCTCTTTCTCGATTGGTATCTGCTTAGTAACATTACCCCTTATCCATCCTAAACTCCCTGGCTGCCAATGCAAACCTGTCCGCTCATTGGCACAAACACATGATTACCCAGTACAGTATAGCCACACATTATAAAAATATTCATTGCAGCTCTAAAGTGCTTTCTTGCAGTTACGTAATAATAACTAATGGCAGATAGGGGACCCCAAGACTTATGTGGGAAACGACAAAGAATATGGCATTTGATTAATTTATGTAACTGTTTCAATCCTTGAGATAGTACGATTTTGCCCTCCGGTCTCATGTGCTAGACACAGAAATTTGTACTTCAGATTTGTTAGTATCCTGGCCAATCTTTTTGATAGGGCAGGTTTCCAGAGCTTCTTAACAAATCCTAGAGTGCTGCTTGACTCAATACAATGGTGAGTGCTGCGCAGAAAACTAGGTCGTCTTCTGCTGCAGAAGGTAGTTTGTCGCGACTCTTACAACCTCAAGACATGCTTAACTCTCGGTATTCGCACACTAAAACCTAGCTACTGCTTTTTAGAATAAACTTTGTAACCTACAACGTTCTAACAAAATATCTTATAACTTTCTTATAATAAGCAAGCACTAGAACACTATTTCAGACATCAGCATGCGCAGTTGAAAGTTTTATTTTATAGATTCCCCTGTTGTACTCTGAAAACCTAGTCATAACAGAGATGAAGTGTTTGCGCAAAATGCTGGGGGTAACAAGAAGAGAAAAGTTGAGAAATGAAAACATCTGGAAAAAGAAGTGGGTACAACATCAGTACTGAACTTCATTAAGAAACAACAAATTAAATGTTCGGCCACATAAGCAGATTACCAACAGACAGTGCAACGCAAAGATCAATGTTGCTCCGATCCAATGGATACCAAGCAAAAGGCTACCACGGAAAAAAAAGGTGGACCTCAGAGATAAAAGATGCGACGAAAGACACTATTTATGAAGTGCACACAAGGGCTCATTCTAGAAATCTCTTCTTATCCTGATGCTGTGAGGCAAAACATGAATGGAGAAAAGAAGAAAACACTCTAGAAAGAATTATACAGAACTAGTTCAGTTATATGAGGACTATCATCATAGCACTCCGGACATGTCCATAGGTGCTCCGATCTCCGCCTCAGCAAATCCAGCAGCGACCCAACACACCAGTTCGATGTTGATTAATCAATCTCTTTGCATATTTAGTATGTCGTTCTTTTCGGGCTGCACCAATATTGACACCCATCTCTTTCAATCGGACAGAACTAGTATCAAACAGATCTTGTGGGAATCTTTTGATTGTATAAGTCCTATAGCTTTACTATCTCCCAATGGTGGTTTCACAACAGACTTGTTTATTTACCGATTAGACACTGTTATAAAGGAAAGTAGGCCTACATGGACAAATTAGTCAGCAGCGACATATGAGGAGCAGTGACTACAACTGAATTTATAGCTGGCAAACGCAAGAAGTAGAATAGATGTTGTCAGAAGGTATTCTCCATAACTAGAGGTTATAGCTACTCTTGCTCACTTGACGTTCCAGTCATTGTATATTGGAGTATTTCATTGGGATATCACCAGTGCAACCTGTTGCCTCACCTCATTCTATGAAAATGTCACTATTCATGTGATTTAGTGAGCAAGTAGGAAAGATGGACAGGCCAGACATTATCAATGCCATTTAAGAGACAGATCAAATAAAGGATTATTTTACAGACATGTATGAATTTTGCATCTCTATCCATAGCGAAGGAGATGAGAGTAAAACGAGGTAGTACCAGATACACTTTGCTTTGGGTACTCTTCTTCCTTTCTCTAGTCCTGTTTTGCCTCACAGCTTCGGGATAAGAACAGGCTATTGTGTGCGCTTCATAAATAGTTTTTCGTTACCTCTGTTATTTCTGAGGTCCACTTTTTGCATAGACAGCCTTTTGCTTTATATCCACTGTATCATGCACCTGAATTTTTTTTTTTTTTAATGAAGTTCAGTACTAATGCTGTACCCACGTTTTTCCTAATGTCTTCATTTCTCAACCAGTCTCTTCTTGATACTCCCAGCATTCTGCGGAGACATTTCATCTCTGTCGTGACTAGTTTTCTTCTATCAATTGATGTCCACATCCATGATTGACACTGATAGCATAATGTTGGGAGAAATATTGTGTTGTACAATGCTCTTTTAGTGTTCATGGTGACATGTTTGCATTTCAAAATTGGTGTCAATTGTCCTATTATTTAATTTGCTTTGTTGGATTTTGTTGGTTATTCTTCCATTTGCTGGTAAAATGCTACCCAGATGTGTAAATTACTTGATTTACACTTTGCTAAGAGTACTAGACTTTTAATTGATCAACATAGAATAGAAGTGATCAGTCACTTTACACTGGAAATGTTGAAGAGATCTAAGCACCTATGGACTTGTCTGAAGTGCAGTAATGATAATCGTCACTAATACTAGAAAAGCATCGCTGTTTCATCCATAATTGTTTATCCATCCATTATGAAATAGGCTTAGATTACAATTGACAAACTTTGTCCGAACATTGACCCACTATTTTCTAATTATTGATGGTTGTGTGACAATATCCTTTATGAATCTCTCTAGGGAATTGTCTCTGTTACATGTTGGACCTTCAAATTAGCTGTTAAAGGGACATTGTATTTCGATGTTGTTATCTGATCAAAGGAAATTGATTTTTGTTGCCTCTCAATTAGAACACATCCTTTCTCATGTGTATTTATTGATTTCACATATATGTCATACAACTTTATCAGTTTCATGTATCTGTTAGAAGTTTCTTATTGATCATATTTGTAAATGTCTGTAATGTTGTTGTCATACTTGTAGCAGCTTAGCTAGACAATATGACACAAATAACTACATTTGAACTTGTCTTGTGGCTGTTAGACTTGTTCATTTTTGTAGCTTTTTTTTTTTAAATATCTTTATTTTTTTTACCTCTCTATGTTAATCAATCTTTTTTGTTCCTTGCTTACGTTTAAAAAAAAATTGTTTGGTTGTGAAATAATTATTTATATTACATATAGTTATCCCTCCTGCTTAGTGGTGTATGGTTCTTTTTTATTGTTAAACATAAATTGAAATCCTTTAAGAATTTATAGCAATTATATATTTTTTTTTGCTCAATTCTTCTTCGAATGCTCCATATCGACCACTTGTTAAACCACTATTTATGATTTGTATTGGATCTGAGCCTAAGTGCAATTGTGCCAGTTATGCACCTACAAGCAGGCCAGCACATCCAATTTTTGTGATGCTTTTTATTTACTAGGGTAGCTTCCCTAGGCCCCTACTTTAGTCGCCTTTTACAACATGCCTTGTAGGTCGCAGTGTCGCTATTCTTTGCTCCCCTTCCGTGCCCCAAGAACACATGGACCAGCCCAATTCTAGAAAACTGTTATCAGTATTAAATAAAGTATGATCAAAAAGCAATCATTTATAATCTATAATCATCATCAAGAGTCCTCATCATAGAAGGCGACATACAGCAGAGACACAAAATATCCACACAATTCAATCCTGTACCTTTCTACAGGGTGTTCAACTTAAAAGCAGCCCCAGTGATAAATAGAAATTTGCCAGGTACGCATTGCATCTCGTCTATTTACTATTTAAACCGGTTCTGACTAGCTCGCCCTATTTGTTCATCGCCCCTTCCCGCACTACAATTACACACCATCACTCAACCTTGACTTATACTACGTCATAACTGAACCTTCTCATTTCCATACATATATGCCAGATTAGCTCCATTCACAGGCTGCTTTTAAGTTGAGCACCCTGTATCTTTCTCGGAGGATCCTCTGGCTGATTGGATTAAAGCGCTGCTCCCATGTGGGAGACCCGTGTTCAATTCACGGTACGGCCAAGGATTTTTTCTGTTGTGGGCATAAATGAAAAATTCTAACCTGAACAGCTTTGCGGCGACTGCGCTAGCCATGCGGCCATTAAATTCCCCCTCTCTCTCCACCTGTCCTACACTGCGCTAAAAGCGGCAATCGGGCAGTAAAGCAAGTAATAACCTTTCTATCTACACGAAATCTAGTCCTATGCCTGTCTTTGGGTTCTGCTTCAAAAGTTCTCCATGTACCCCTCATCATCAGTGCCGTGCCGGCTGGCGTAGGCGATCATGGATCTCCACAAAACTCTGGTGTTTGCTAACATTTCAGATCTTGATGCTCTTCCAGGGCCATTAAGTTGGGCTATCCACAATTTTGTCTGTCTCGTCTCCCCTCGACCTTATGAACCCATAGACCTCCCTTTATTCCGCTGCTCCTGTGGTGTCCACTTCATTGCATTTCTTGGCTGCCTATCTTTTCTCATCTCCAATCTATCACCATCATCTCTTTTTAATATATTTATATATGTCTTCCAGGTCAGTAAGTTCTTTTGGCACAAGCTGGCCTCAAATTCTGGAATTTTCACGACATGTGCTCACGAGCGTAGCGTGTTATCAACTTTGTTATTGTCAACACTCACTCTCACTGCTGTTACAAGTCTATGATATCCTGATCAGATTGTTGTATCATAAGTTGACTCTCACTGCTGTTACAGGTCTATGATATCCTGATCAGATTGTTGTATCATAAGTTGACTCTCACTGCTGTTACAGGTCTATGATATCCTGATCAGATTGTTGTATCATAAGTTGACTCTCACTGCTGTTACAAGTTTATGATATACTAATCAGATGATGGTGATTTGGCTCTTGCTACTGTTACAAGTCTATGATATACTAATCAGAATGTCACTCATGATAAGTTTCCTCTCACTGCTGTTACAAGTATATGATATACTAATCAGAATGTTGCTCATGATAAGTTGGCTCTGTCTGCTGTTACGAGTATATGATATACTAATCAGAATGTTGCTCATGATAAGTTGGCTCTGTCTGCTGTTACGAGTATATGATATACTAATCAAAATGTGGCTCATAAGTTGGCTCTCACTGCTGTTACTAGTCTATTATATTCTAATCAGTTATTGGCTAATGATGATATTTTAACCCACTGATAAGAAAGTGTTAAATGACTCCAAATGGAGTAAAAAAAAATATTTTGGAGTTGATGAGGGTTACACATTTTTTATCCAAGTGTTGTGAGACCTCTGCTTGAGAATGTTCCGCTGTGAGATGTTTTGGCTAAATTGTTTAATCCTTTTTTATGTATTTTGCGTGTGCGCTGTGTGCTATTATTACGACATGTGTGACTTTTAAAGTATTTTCTAATGATAAACTTTGAAACCAGTTATTCTTCATTTCCAGGCCAATTAGTAAGTGAATGTTTGTCAGTTGTATTTGTTTTGAATTGTGTTTGTTTTGAATTCATTTAACACAAATACAATTTGGGTAATATCAAAAATAGTTCCATGACCTGTGTTCTAACCATTTTGGAGGGTATAAACTCTAAATACGGGCCCACAAGGGAAGCAAAGAATAGTAACACTGCGACCTACAAAACGTGTTGTAGGAGTCGACTAAAGTAGAGTTTGGCTTGTGTCTAGCTACCTCATCCGGTAGAAAATTTTAGCTATAAAATCCAACTAACTATGAACAAATCAAATGCAAAGAAATAATAACTCGATGTACGAAGGGCTTGCAAGAGATCGTTAAAGATAAGAATACTTGACATGAGTTGGCTGAGTGTCTGTACTTCAACCAGGCTTTGAAAAGACACAAGACTCACATGCACTAAGTAAATACAAATGGTCCTCATGCAAAAAGGCATCACTCGCAATAGATTATCATAAGATGTGTTCATGATATATATGTTCAACATGAATGTAAGAAGTACCAAATTTTAAAACATAAATGCAAACAGTTGTATTTTGTTGTTGTTTGTTTTCTCAAGAACAGTGGTTCTCAATCTTCCTAATGCAGCGACCCTTTAATACAGTTCCTCATGTTGTGGTGACCCCCAGCCATAAATTTATGTAACAATATTTATTTATAATTATGATAACTATGTGTTTTCCAATGGTCTTAGGCGACCCCTGTGAAATGGTTGTTCGACCCCCAAAGGGGTCGCAACCCACAGGTTGAGAACCACTGCTCTAGAATAACCACTTATATGACAATATTTTTTTGCATTGAGTCAAAGAGCTTAAGTGCACTGTTCTGTAGTTTACAGTGTGGCCAAAAACTACAATATTTTTGTGTGTTGCGTCGAAGAGCTTAAGTGCACTGTTCTGTAATTTATAATGTGGCCAAAAACTATAATATTTTTGTGTGTTGCGTCGAAGAGCTTAAGTGTACTGTTCTGTAGTTTACAGTGTGGCCAAAAACTATAATATTTTTGTGTGTTGCGTCGAAGAGCTTAAGTGTACTGTTCTGTAATTTATAATGTGGCCAAAAACTATAATATTTTTGTGTGTTGCGTCGAAGAGCTTAAGTGCACTGTTCTGTAGTTTACAGTGTGACCAAAAACTACAATATATTTTGGGTTTTTTTTTTTAGTCCTTGAGCTTAAGTGCACTGTTCTGTAGTTTACAGTGGCCAAACTACTATATTTGTTGCACCCAGCACATCCTATTTAGTGTATGATTTGTACTAGTTAAGTTTCCCTAATTTGTGATAGTTTCCACACTGACTACAGGTCACCACCAGCAGTTATTCTTCATAGAAGCAATCTGTAGGAGATACTCTGGCATAGAGCAGTTATCGCTTTGAAAGTGTTCCAGATGGGAGCAGCACCACCAGTCATTTGGGACATAGTGTACTGGCATCTACATTTGGGACATGGTGTACTGGCATCTACATTTGGGACATAGTGTACTGGCATCTACATTTGGGACATACTGTACTGGCATTTACATTTGGGACATAGTGTACTGGCATCTACATTTGGGTCATAGTGTACTGGCATCTACATTTGGGACATTGTGTACTGGCATCTACATTTGGGACATACTGTACTGGCATCTACATTTGGGACATACTATACTGGCATTTACATTTGGGACATAGTGTACTGGCATCTACATTTGGGTCACAGTGTACTGGCATCTACATTTGGGTCATGGTGTACTGGCATCTGCATTTGGGACATAGTGTACTGGCATCTACACTTGGGACATAGTGTACTGGCATCTACATTTGTATTAAGAGTGTGCTAATCAAACGGGATACACCCAGAGGATGCTTGTATGTATGGCAACAATAAAAATGGCTTGTGGAAGTCTTACGTGTCAAGCAGAACATGAAATGGAGAGAGATAGATGGATGGATATTTAGGTAGGTAGAGATATATGTTTGTACGTACATTTATCGTAACTGTGTATGTATTTGGCAAAAAAGAGAAGACGAAGACCACAGAGAAAATGGATTCAGGATGTAACTGGTGGTTTGAGCATGACCGCTGCAGAGGCAGGACATCTGACCTATGAGAGAGAGAAATTCTGAAGGACTGTTGGGGTGGCAAAGTTGTGCTCATGACAAGCTATTTGATGATGTGTATGGGTCTGTAGATACAGAGATATTTGATATGACTGTGTCTTCATTAAAATGTGAATCTGAAACACTTTTCCTGTACTGAACTCATTGTATCCATGTAAAGGTATTATCTTCTATAAATATAAGATACACCCTAATAACAATTTTATATTGTCTGTGCAGTTTACTTGGTGCCACTATAATCTAACAAAATTCTTAGAAATATTTTTTTATATCGCTTTTTTTATATATATTTTGCAATTCCAATTTTAATTAATTTACACATTTAAGTTTTATAATGCACATTAAAATGGAAAACATTTTTTTGTATTCTACTGAATGTTTGATGGGCTGATGTTTTTTTCTTCTTAAATATATAGGTCATATAGTTATTTCAATAGCAATAATTTCAGACCACTATTGTGAACATGTAGTATTTATGTTGTGAATTTCAGTGATGAACGTATAGTGGTTATATTGTAAAGTTGAGCATTTAAATGATGAACGTATAGTGGTTACATTGTAAAGTTGGGACAATTCGGTGATGAACGTATAGTGGTTACATTGTAAAGTTGGGACATTTCAGTGATGAACGTATAGTGGTTACATTGTAAAGTTGGGACATTTCAGTGATGAACATGTATGACTTCAACTAGTATCTTTATTTAATGCCAGTGTGTGTTTTTTTTATCTAGAATTTACTATTGTTCTGTTGTGCATCTTCCATTTGTTCTGTACTCAAGATTCTATTTGCTCTGTGCTCAGACCATATTCTATTTGCTCTGTGCTCAGACCCTATTCTATTTGCTCTGTACTCTATTCTATTTACTCTGTACTCAGACCCTATTCTATTTGCTCTGTTCTCATGCGCTATTCTATTTACTCTGTACTCAGACTCTATTCTATTTACTCTGTACTCAGACTCTATTCTATTTACTCTATGGTGGGGTTAAACAGTTCTAATACATCCATATAACATTCACTAAAACTTGGTCTTTTGTTCTGTCTGGTATTTTAATGAGTAAGTCTGCATCTTCTACTTTGATGTATCAGTATGTTGTATTTAGTTACCTTTCTGCCATCAACCAGTCTATTCACAAACTTCATTTGTTGATGAAACCAACCTAATAGTATTCTGGATAGACCCATCAGTGCTCAGTAGTCTCTAGCAGATGGTGAAGATTGTACATTCTTCTTCTTCTGCATTCTCACTAAAGTGGGATTTCGGATTCTCTAATAAAGGCAGCCGTCTGCCTCAGATTATCAACCACGCCATACAGTTTGTCTTGGAAGCTAGTGTAAGTGGGCCACATCTTTCTTCTCAAGTCTACACACTGGGGGCAATTCTGTAGGATATAATTCATATGATTTCTGCTTCCCGTTTGTGCCGACCTCTTCCCGCAGTAAGTTTTGGTCACCCTAGTGATGGTAGATTCTTACTGCGTGGCAAAATCTCCGAGGCAGATTGGCGACTGCAGAAACCGTTATCCCATTCCTCATTGTGAGGGGTCGTTACACCATGTTACGGGCCTTACGGCCTGGTGCATCCATTTTCTGCAAGCATTTGTTTCGGGTTAGCATTCCCTAGCGGACACATGCATCCGATTTCAGCCAAACCTCCTTAGTCGCCTCTTACGACATACAGTGGTTCTATTCTTTACACCCCAAATTTGGGCCAGAGTAACCACTTGAGCGAGATTGTACATTCAGGTGGTTCCATTGATTGTTCAATTGACCTTGTAGCACTCCTGAAAAATTTCATGATAAACTATGCATGCTGGTGGTTTCTGTGATCCACTAGTAAAGCACACTCCTACGATGCCCTGTCCTTCTCTGCAATGCTCGTCTTCGAATTCATCATTCTTTGTTTGTCTAGTATAACCTCTTCTAAACCACTCTTTTCATTTTAACCATTTACTTGCAAGTCACATCAAGCGTCACGATGGCCTGGAAAGAACAATATTATAGGGCAGGGTCCCAGGACGCAGAGGCAGACCAAGAAGAAGATGGCTACAAGATATTAAAGAAACCATGAATTTGACCATCGACAAAGTGGGTGAACTGGCTAGAGACAGTGAATTTCAGATGCGTTGCAAAGAGAGCAACGTCCTATAAAGGATACACACCTTGATGATGATGACTTGCAAGTACATTTAGCTTAGTGCACATTGAGAAGACTAACTGAAAGCATTGCAAAACAGGCATTGTTTTAGAACCCATAGGGAAAGATGAGTAGGGGAAAGCCTAGAAATACTTGGAGAAGAGAGGTGAAGACTGATATTAAAGTGATGGACAAAATGTGGAAAGAATTGGAAGCGATGACACGAGAGAGGAAGGGCTGGAAGAAGTTTGTTGAAGACGTGCTCCGCTGGGAGTTTAAAAGTGAAGATGACATTTTGCTGCGATATTTGCACATTTCGTACTAGCACATCTGATTTCAGCCAGCAGTTTGGTATGTTTGCCTACAGACAACATCCACCGTTCTTTGGTAACAGCTTTAGACATGAATGAATTAATCTTTGAGACGAGCATATGACTACTGGCAGGATCAACCTGAAAGGGATCTAGAACATAACTGCCTGTAGTATACAGCAATCTCTGCACAGCGGATCCCAATAGCTTCTGCAATATTGTGGGATATATATCTATGGATACCCAAAGGACATTGTCAAAATGTGCTGAAAGTGTTCATGTCAAGATGAAGCATATCGAGGAGCATTGGCACATAAATAACATTGTGTCCCGGAACATTAAATATTTTATCCACATTAAACGTCACAGTGGTTTGGAGAGAATGATAATAGAAGGCATGCTTCCTAGAGTATGAGGCAGGGGAAGACAAAGGTGGCAACAAAACATTAAAGAAACTTTAACATGATGTTGGAGGAGGCGGGAGAGCTTGCTGGAGGCAGAGTTTTTCAAGTGGGCTGTGATGAAAGTGACTTTCTGCAGGTAACTATTACTTGTAGCTTTTTAAAACTTCTAGACATGCTGCATCACATTATAAATAGGAGCTGCCCACTATGAGCACAGTTACAAGTCTGATGCATAAACACTACTTCTTTCTTTCGCTGAGAAGTGCACCTGCTGCATGGAGCAAATAGTCTCACTTGGTTGTTTGAGACTTTATGTCCATATCAAGACCACACTAAATAAACAAGGGCGACTCATCTGGCCCTGGAACATAAATTAAAGCTCCCACCTCTCGCTAACGCGAGTGGACAACCAATTCCATCATCCACCTGGTGATAGATAAGTGGTACTAACAAATGCTCATCTTTTTTTCTGAATGACATATGCAGAATCAGTTTCCTTCAATTATAATAGAGCTTCTTGTTAGAGCACTCACTATTTAACATTATTGATATATGGTGTGTGTTCCAAAAATATACTTATATTTACATATATATCATATTTAATTTTGACAGTCTCTTGTGGCATGAAAAAAACCACCATTTTAAATATGAAATAGTTAATTACATATATTGTTCTTCCAGTATGCATGCTGTGTAACTGACATTTCTTATCACTTTGTACACCTCAGCGAATCTATTTCTACACCTGTCCGCATCTACTTTCAATCTTATAGTTTATATCTTCCATGCATTGCCATGTTATTCTCTTTTCCTCTTTCCTTACTGTTTCCATGTCAATTCTTAATGGTTGTGCTAAAAGTAGTTTCCTCAGTGAATGCCTGCACTTATCAGAATATATCATTGTTCATATACATGCTAATGATAAATTGTTATGCAGAGGCAGACCTCTGTGATGAAGCTGTCAAGCCTTGTGTTCTGAGGGTCGTGGGTTTGAATCCGCTGACAGCAGACTGGATTAAAAAACATGTTGAAGCTTGGCCTGTAAGCTGGTAGTTTCCTACCACAGATCTACATTCTCAAAAGTATTGAATACTCATGTAATAGTGGCTTATAGTTGACACCGATTTCATATGTGTTTATGAATTGTGTAGAAGATGTAGCCTATTCTCTTTATGAAAAATAAACAAATTATTTAAAAGTGTTGAACATGTGAATATATAAATAGTTTATGTTTTGACCCACCAAGGTCTTGATCAGGAAAAGGACAAACAGAAACAGTATGATGGTCAACTAAACATTCACTGGCTAAGTATCAAAGTTTCTTCTAGTGTCCCGTACTAGATGTAGACCATTTGGTCTTCTGTGGAGCATCTGACTGAATGGATTAAATCACAGGCTCCCATTCGGTAGACCCGGGTTTAATCCACGGTAAGGCCTATGAGTTTTTTTCTGTCAGAGGCATAAAGAAAAATCATAAACTGGATAGTTTCGCAACGACTATATTAACCAAGCTGCCATTAAATTCCACATCCTCATGTACCCCCAGTCCTACACCGTCATAAAAGCGGTATTACAGGCAGTATAGACCATTTGGTTGAAACATTGTTTAGAGAAATAGAATAAATTCCACATCCTCATGGTACCCCCAGTCCTACACCGTCATAAAAGCGGTATTACAGGCAGTATAGACCATTTGGTTGAAACATTGTTTAGAGAAATAGAATAAATTCCAAAAGACTTAATGAGTATGTGTAAGAGGATCAATGCAGGAGAACTTCTTCTTCTTTTTTGCATTCGTTCTTTACCACCAATTTTAATCACTCTTTGTGATATGTTTGATCTTTGCCAAGAACGTGTAGACGTTGCACATTGGTTTGGTGGGCCCCTAAACGCATAAGACTTCTACACATTTATCACACATGCATCCGATTTCAGCCAAACCTCCTTAGTCGTCTCTTACGACATGCGTGGCAGGTAACAGTGGTTCTATTCTTTACACCCCAAATTTGGGCCCCGGTAACCACTCGGACGAGAGCAGGGGAACTTCATACTGAATGGATCATCAGCAGTCCTGTCCCAAGAAACTCTTGGCTTTGAACATGCAGTATTAATAAAATAAAATTTCCCCTAGCCTTTTCATACCTTAGTGTTTGAAGTGCCTGTCACTTCATATTTCTAGAACCTAGTGTGCAGGTGCTATAGAAAAGTCCTTAGAACATCCTGGATAGAGAAGAGAAGAAACAAAGACATCCTACAAGACCTGAATATCAAGGAGCATTGGCTCATAAATAACATCATCTCCCGGAAGATTAAATATTTTGGCCACATTAAACGCCACAGTGGTCTGGAGAGAAAGGTAAAGGAAGGCATGGTAAATGAGGCAGGGGATGACCAAGATGAAAAGGGCAGCAGGACATCAAAGAAACCTTGAACATGACGCTGGAAGACGAAGGAGAACTTGCAAGAGCTTTTCAGGCGGGCTGTGACGAATGCGACATTCCGCAAGGAACATGCTACTATGTGAGTGTTCAGGAGGTAGAAGTGCCAGGTCCTTTCCTCATTTGTGATACGTTGAGTGTGGTATTGAACCCACAACCCTCTTGAGTCGATATGTGAACACTTACATATTACGCTAATCCACCCCACTTGGACATGCAGTATGAAAGGGAAATAAAAAGGCAAATAAATTAACTGAAACAAAATTCATTGCAAGTGGGAGAATATGGGCAAAACCAACGCCAATTCTAGATAACTCAAGACATTGTAAATGTTCTTGGTTTCACATATGGAAACAGAATCAGACACGTTGAAATTGGGGTTAATCATGAACAAACTTTAGCGATGGCCATATGCATTTATGCGATGCTGGTTGTTTTTGTGGCGGTACGGCTGTTTCATTTTGGAATTAGTTCAGGGGACAGTTGTTAGCATTTCGTATGATTTTCATTGGCACAGGAACGGAGCAATTATGGGATGACTCGTTGCAGTGAAGTTGAAACCATACATATGAACTATGAAACATGCCAGTCTTTGCAGGGCAGAGAGAGAAGTGATGTGGTGCCAACCAGCATCACTTGGTTGCGGAGAGCATGGGAATATTGAGATGACTGCAACATTGGAGAACACATGGACTTGCCCAAAATACAGGGATGTCAATCAAGTGAACTGAAGTGTTTCATTTGTTATCATATTTCTAAATTGATGTCCTGTTTCCCACTTTATATTATTGTGACAAATCTCTTTATCTTGTCATAGTTAATGCTGATACACAAATATCAGGTTGTGGTAGTTTTGGCAACTTATAGCTTCTTGGTATTGCAACTCAGATTTCTCTGTGGCATAGAGACTAGGTGATCGCCTTTTGTTCTAAAGGTACTTGGTATGCTCCCTTGTGAAACCATCAGGATATTTTTACAGAGATCCCTGATCTCAGTGTAGGTGAGATAGAGTTCCTAGTCCTATCGGATATGGACGATAAAATGTTGATCCCGCCCGAGTGGTTACCGGGGCCCAAATTTGGGGTGTAAAGAATAGAACCACTGTTACCTGCAACGCATGTCGTAAGAGGCGACTTGGAGGTTTGGCTGAAATCGGATGCATGTGTCCTAAACGCGTAGAAGTCAATGCGTTTATGAGCCTACCAAACCAATGTGCAACGTATACACGTTCTTGGCAAAGATCAAACATATCACAAAGAGTGATTAAAATTGGTCGTAAAGAACGAACGCAAAGAAGAAATGTTGATCCTGTGTTCAATTTGAGCACCCTTAGTAGTTCAAAATCTAGAATAGCAGGTTGGAAACCGCTGCACTGGGCAAAATTCATTACAAAAGATTCAAAATAAAATATTACCATCTTCAAAATGACATCGTGGACACCCTCCAGTGCTACGGAGTTTGGGCACTGCCTCTGAGATCTTCCTGTACAAGAAAGAGATTGGAGCACACATGTTTGCTCACCAAAGTGCAATGATGATGATACTATCAGTCATTAAAAATAAGGATCTGTTCTGTTATCAGGATTTATGCTGTAGAGGCATCTGGTTCTGCTCTAAAATTGTTAGAGAATTTATCGATTACTACCTAGTCTTTTATGTATGCAGTTTCTTAGGTTCTTCTGCGTTCTCACTAGATTGGGATTTCGGATTCTCTAATAAAGGCAGCCGTCTGCCTCAGATTATCAATCACGCCATACAGTTTGTCTTGGACGCTAGTGTAAGTGGGCCACCTCTTTCTTCTCAAGTCTACATACTGGGAGCAGTTCTATAGGATATAATTCCTATGATTTCTGCTTCCCCGTTTGTGCCAACTCTTCCCGCTGTAAGTTTTGGCCGCCCTCGTGATGGTAGGTCTGACATCCTTACTGCGTGGCTAAATCTCCTAGGCAGATTGGCGACCGTAGAATCCGTTATCCCATTCCTCATTGTGAGGGGTTGTTGCACCATGTTATGCACCTTAACGGCCTGGTGCATCCGTTTTCTGCAAACATTTGTTTCGGGTTAGGTTTCTTAGGTTCAGAAAGATTCCACCTCCTCCATTTTGTATTATATTAGTTGATCCATATTTTCATATAAGTGTTGGTGTGATTGTTTTTCTGTATATATTAAGATTGTTTTTCTGTATATATTTCAGTGTTATGGCTCTTCTTTATGGTTCGATCTGCCTATTTTCTCTCTAATTACCAGAATGTTCTCTATCATGT
Organism: Arion vulgaris; assembly: GCA_020796225.1. Taxonomy (NCBI): domain Eukaryota; kingdom Metazoa; phylum Mollusca; class Gastropoda; order Stylommatophora; family Arionidae; genus Arion; species Arion vulgaris. The sequence continues at coordinate 28,939,747 of CM036769.1, forward strand.
CAGGGAGGTACTGATGGTTCCAGATTGGGAGTTGTGTACTGTGTAACCTTGTACTTGAGGTAGTATTGTTCCTATCTATCATATTTCTTTTCATTGTTTCTGCAAAGTTTCAGATAATTCCGTTCAGGGACACTATGATACATCAGGGGATCTTTCAGTCTTCTCTCTCTCTCTCGTGCGATCACCCTTAGACTGATGTACCAGATTTCCCCATAAACCTCATTCATGTGGAAATCTGATTCATGCAGCCTTAGCATGGGTGGGTTTCGTCACATCTTCAACGCCATTTAGAGCTCTGGTTCTTATCCTTCGACGATCTGTCCGGTTTTAGCCATCGTTTACTGGGTTCGCTCTCCGTCAGCCTTTGGCTCTCCACAGCCGACCTGCAAGGCAACAAGTTTTTCAGTCTTCTGAGTTATTCTTCTTTGAACTCTCCATATCGACCACTTGTTCAACAATTCTTTGTGATTTGCATATGTTCTGAGCCTAAGAATGATTGTACATTGTGCCAGTTATGCGTCTACAAGTAGGCCAACACATCCAATTTCCTCAACACTTTTTATTTACTAAGGTAGCTTTCCTAGGCTCCTACCTCAGGCGTCTTTTACGACATGCCTTGTAGGTCACAGTGTTACTTTTTTTTTCTCCCCGGCAACACACAGGCGACTGAGTTATTCAAATTGTTACTCAACCTTACTGTCTGTCCAATCTTCTGCAGACTGAAAATTGTTATTCAACCTTATTGTCTGTCCAATCTTCTACAGACTGAAAATTGTTATTCAACCTTATTGTCTGTCCAATCTTCTACAGACTGAAAATTGTTATTCAACCTTATTGTCTGTCCAATCTTCTACAGACTGAAAATTGTTATTCAACCTTATTGTCTGTCCAATCTTCTACAGACTGAAAATTGTTATTCAACCTTATTGTCTGTCCAATCTTCTACAGACTGAAAATTGTTACTCAGCCTTACTGTCTGTCCAATCTTCTACAGACTGAAAATTGTTATTCAACCTTATTGTCTGTCCAATCTTCTACAGACTGAAAATTGTTATTCAACCTTATTGTCTGTCCAATCTTCTACAGACTGAAAATTGTTACTCAACCTTATTGTCTGTCCCAATCTTCTACAGACTGAAAATTGTTACTCAACCTTACTGTCTGTCCAATCTTCTACAGACTGAAAATATGTGATATTTTTCTGGTTTTGTAATTGTTGTAAACCTGTTGTGACTCTCATTGTTTGACTTTGTAGTCTGTTTATTTTCAAAGAATTCTTAACAAATTGGACTTGTGTATCGTTGCCCGTGCTGCAATGTCACATTTTATGACTAGTCTCACTCGTCCGATATATAACCTTTGCAGTAATCTCTCATCCACTCCCCAAGTTGAGCCTGCAAGTTTTTTCCATGATAGTCATTTGTCTTGTTGCCTAGAGTCTGTGTTTCTATATTTGTAGCTTCCATTTCAAGATGTGATCAAAGGTTGGGGAGAAGCAGGAGTCACATAAAAAGACAACACAATGCTTGTAAGACACAAAAACCACTGTATAATCCTCCTCACTGACTCATAATCAGCGTTAAAAGCCTTTAATAGACCACAAAAAACATCCACGAAGTGGGAAGCAAAAACCATCACCAAAGGGCACTACAAAGTAAAATGGGATAAAGAACACCCAAAACACAACAAGGACGATGGATATTACCAACTGTCCAGAAGAGACCAGACAGCCATACTTCGCCCCCGGATGGGTCACAACAGAATGAGACAACGCATGTACACTAAATTCAAGATGACACCAACGACCTGTGGCTTGGCGAGTATGACAACAGAACATATCCTACAGAACTGCCCCCAGTATGCAGACTAAAGAACAAGAAGGTGGTCCACTTACACTAGCGTACAAGACAAACTGTATGGTGTGGCTGACAATACGAGGCAGACGGCGGCCTTTATTAGATAATCCGAAATTCCAATCTAGTGAGAACGCAGAAGAAGACTCACATTACCTCATGTCATCAACTAAGAAAAGGGTCCAATGTTGAAGGATTGACTTCATTGCACAGGACGCCCGAGTGGTTACCGGGATCCATATTTGGGGTGTAAAGAATAGAACCACTGTTACCTACCACGCATATCGTAAGAGGCGTCTAAGAAGGTTCGGCCGAAATCGGATGCATGTATCCTAAACGTGTAGAAGTATATGCGTTTATGGGCCTACCAAAACCAATGTGCAACGTATACACGTTCTTGGCAAAGATTAAACATATCACAAAAGTGATTAAAATTGGTCGTAAAGAACGAACGCAAAGAAGAAGATTGCACAGGGTTTCTCCATATGGCTCTATCCCTCAGTAGAAATAACAATACATCGGCCGAGAGTGTTGCACAAACTCCGTAGCTCCAGTAGCAATTCTAGGGGTATCAAGGGACAAAATGATAAGGACTCACACCCAGAACGCAAGGCAAACATCTCAACTACTTCGAAAAAGAAAACCACTGCCAAAAATTAAAATACAGTATTGCAATGGATCCAGTGGCACTTATAAATTATTGGAAATAAATCGATCTTTTAGCAAAGACAGACAGAAACTCAAAACAGATTCTTCTTCGAATGCTCTTCTCTCTCTTCTTCTCTCTTTGCGTTCGTTCTTTACGATCAATTTTAATCACTCTTTGTGATATGTTTGATCTTTGCCAAGAACGTGTATACATTGCACATTGGTTTGGTAGGCCCCTAAACGCATAGACTTCTACACGTTTAGGACACGTGCATCCGATTTCAGCGAAGGCTCTTCGAATGCTCAATATCGACCACTTGTTAACCACTCTTTGTGATTTGTATGTGATCAGACTATGTGCGATTGTACGTTGTGCCAGTTATGCGCCTACAAGTAGACCAGCATATCCGATTTCTGCGACGCTTTTTATTTTTTACCGTAACTTCCCTATGTCCCTACCTCAGTCGCCTCTTATGACATACCTTATAGGTCGCAGTGTTACTATATTTTGCTCCCCTTGCGAGCCCTGGCAACACACATGCGAGTACCTTTTTAAAAGATTCTGCGCCTTGACGCTCATCATCATCATCAGGTCTCCACATCGAAGGTTGGCTGCAATGAATCTCTAGCATCCTCTGTCTTTCGTCTTGGTGTTGCACACTGCCAGACTGTAACCTGTCCATTTCTTAAAGTATCCCTCCCACTTATCTCTCGGTCTTCCTCTTGCTCCCCCAACTTTCCCCTCTAGTAAATGTTTTATCATGGTGTCATGTCTTTTTATGTGTGCAAAATACTTTATTTGTCTGAATTTTATTTCTCTTAATAATTGTTTCTTCATGCCTAGTTTTTCTAAAATTTGTTTATTTGTCTGTTTATCTGGCCATGAAACTCTGCCTATTCTTCTATATATCCACATCTCAAATGCATCAATTCTTTCTTCTAACTGCTTGTTCATTGTCCATGTTTCCGAGCCATACATTAATATAGGATATATATAGCATATGTTTAGCATATATATATCTATATATATCATATGCCCGCGTACCCAGCGTTTTCGTAGCGCGTTGGACTACGGGTGACAAGTCCGCGGACTGGCAGAAAAGCTACAGGTTCCCCAGATTTACGGTGTTCGTGGCACCAAACCGAAGGGTTACGATGTCCATGATATCGAGCCGAAGAGCTTTCAGCTCAAGTGCTTCTGGATCGGGAAAAAAATATAGCATATATATATATATATATATATATATATATATATATATATATATATATATATATATATATATAATATATATATATATATATATATATATATTGCCTTGACGTTATATAAATAATATCGAGATAATATGGTGTACCGAGACGGCAACACTAACAAATCGATTATAATGATGTTCTGGAAAGAATCATATAGTTTGTTGACGTTATTTGTACTATGATATGAGGACTAATAGAGGAACGACAAACAGAATCAATCGACAACTGATAACTAAAAACAGTCTGATGTATATATGGCCTTTTTCGTCTTTACAGACGGTCAATTGACAAGTGTTTTACTGTGACAACTTCTGAGTTTTCGCTTTTCTCTCTTGTCGTTCAGCTCATACATAAGTCTCTTCTCAAAAGGCTCTGCGCCCTTTCGCAATTTGGCTTTCCCCACAACTCTGTCATCAGCTAGTTTTTCCCATGTGCTGGGACCTATAGAAAAGATTTTCATTGAGGGAAGTGTCTTCTCTCTTTGTGCCTAGTCCGGGCAGCTGATATGGAGAATGTGCCTTGCCCATTTTGCACAAACCCCCTCTCTACCCTACTGTTTCATCCAAAGGAAAGACAAATTCTATACGTTTGGAATCAAGCAGGGTTTGCAGGAGATGCCAGAAGATGGCAAGGAATACACACTTAACCATCAACTGCCCTAGGATCCCTCCCTCCGGATTTTTTTGTCAAGGTTTACTCTTCTAGCCCCCTGCATTACCGTGCTAACCCACAAGACAGTGGAGATTTTCGATCAGGGTTTACTCCCCTAGCATTTAGCTCTCCCGAGCCTATCTCCACAAGGCAGTGGGTGTAGTAGTATTAAAAATGCGTTTGTTCAGAGATTGGGAAAATATATAGTCCTATATTATTCAAGATTTGAACATAAAGGAATATTGGCTCATAAACAACATTTAAACGTCCCAGTGGCTTAGAAAGAGCAGAATGGAGGGCGTGATTCATGAAAGACGAGGTGGTGGGGGGGGCATAACGACGGTGGCAACGGGGCATCAAAGAAGGCTTAAACATGATGCTGATGAAGGAGAAGTGGCTAGGTAGCTGGTTAATGTGGACTGCGATGAGAGTGAACTTTGCAAAGTATATGATCAACTGTTCGATTCTGGGTTAGGAAAAATTACACTGAATGAGATGACTTGCTTGAAAAAAATGTGTGCAGTGAGGCCAAGAATGGTGTGTACGTGTTGCCACCCCTGTGTTACACACGTACGTGTTGCTGCCCTAAGAATCAGGGGTGTCACAGGCTAGAGAGCTAGAGTATAGTAAGATTGAGAAAAGATGAAAGCTTGGAACTACATTTGGCTCTGGTTGAGGGGAGGACAACGGTAATTATCAATAGAATGAGTAGGTCATGGCCGAGGTATACATAATGCTCTCATCGCTGCCGATGCGTAGTTACAACAGCAGACGATCTGATTTTAGAGGACGAAAAAAGGCTAAGAAGCAGATGAACTGTACAATTCCTACGACACACGAGATTGCATCCACCAATGTATGTGTTTCGTTTTTAATATGTAGTGACATCAAGACTTATGGTATGTGCTTGTATGGTAATGTTAGAAGCGACAGGATGTGATTTTTGACATGTAAGAGAGACAAATGGGCATCTGTGGGTAGCTCGATAATAAAGAGTACCTGGTTGAAACAACGCGGCGGGCAATTTTGAAGCAAATTTGTTCCCGTTGATTTTTACGAACGGTAAAAAATATATCTCACCGTTCAGGAAGCAATGGAAAACTACTGAACGTACAAGTGGTGCCTAGAAAAATCAACGAATCGTTTACTGTGGTTGATAGTGACGTCTAAAGGACATGCCACGATTCTTATGAAAGACAACGGCTGGTGACTGCGTGTATTTTGTTTTTAAATAAATGACCGTATCTGGGCGCACTGGGTTGTAGCCAGAGTAAATAATCATTCGGAATAAGTCATAGGATCTACTTTTTTCTTTGTTATTTGCGTTATCAGAGAACTTCAAATACCTATACAGAATTTATGTTTGTTTCGCTATTTTTCACACTACCAATGATGTCGATGAATAACAACACATTCGGCAGAGAGCCGAGAACTACACGGCTGCTATCCTGACGTCTTGCGGCAAAAGTGGATTGTAAAAACAAAACATGTCACATTTGACTTGCGTTAGACACCATGTTGTCAGTGTAAAACAACAAATACACGGTGTAATATTATTTACTATTTAAATGCGTTCCAATAAAAACTTGTTTTTTTTTCTCTATCCGAAATAAATAACTGACAAGGGAGACCACTCATGTGTTCCGGTTTGACTTTTCTCAAAAGGGACTGAAAAATATAAGACCGCGGTTTGCTCTCTGTCCTGCCAAGTCTACGTTTTGTCTGTTTTCTAAGTAATTGAAACTGAAACTACTTGCATAACAGGAAATAGTTTGTATTGTATTTATGACTTTTTCATAAAGTAACGGTATCATTTAAGTGCTATTATATGGAATATTTGATTTATGGTAGATTATTAATAATCTTTGATTGATGATGATGACACGCTAACTTTGGAGTTTGGTTTAAATCAATAAATGTTTTGTTGCACTTGCTGCTAAGTAAAAACTATACTATGTTAATCTTGCTACTCTACACTTGTAAACATGTGAATCGACAGTGTTTTCGGTACATACTCTCGAAAAACCAAAACTGAAAACATTAACCATTTTGAAAGTTTACAAAAATCAATTCGGCTGTCATATCTATCAAATATGTAGAGGTGAGACACATTGTGATTGTAATTGTTATATTTGTATTCCCAATTTGAACTTTAATTGTTAAAGTTAATCTACTATTCGCTACCAATACCAGAGGCAACTACTAGCCTTAACTGCCCTTAACTACTAGCTAAGCTAGTAATAGTAGAGTAGTAACTTACAAACTTTGTAACAATAACGAAGCAGCAAAACAAATCAAACGTCCAGTGAAATTGTACAGTACAAACCATTCCATACTGACTTATACTGATCAACGACGTCAGTGAAGATGTCGTTTGTGATCATATTCATATTGATTGTGAAGACATAGACTGGTTTCATTATTGGTGTTGTTTAACAGTAACACTTCTTAACACTGTAATTTATTTGTATACAATTTATTTGTAGTTTTGCTGTTTAAGCAGAGGAGAAATAGCTCCATATATAGTGTTAAATACAAGGATAATAAATAATTATTGATATTTAATATTATAATATTTAATAATAATAACATGTAAAGTTGTCTTCAAAATTAATCTGCAGTTGTCTTAATTTCCAAATAACCATATGTTGGTGAAACATTCAAAACAGAATCATGAGAAATATAGTCATTTTTCTTCAGATAATTCCTACAATAAGAATGACCCCTTGTTTTGTTATGATAGTAGATGTTATAGTTGGATGTTACTGAAATAATATATAGTAATATACACTGATTTACCACAACAAATTTGTTAAAACCTTATTGCTTGGAAATACTTGGAAGTTGCTATTGATAATTATCAGGTCGTTTGTAAAGTAAGTATACTGGGGGACTGCCTAGAGTAGTTGATAGTAGCTCGGCCTGCTAGCTGTGAGACGCCTCATAGCTCGGGTTCGAACCTACTGTCCGGCATTTGTTCGAGTCCCCTGGTCTTACTCAGGACGATAACATGAGTACCTCTGAAGTCGGAGAAAATCTGCCTGTATGGCGAGGAATACTAATTACGAGTACATTGAGCACACGGCTGCCAGTGTAAAGTAATTTACAATGTGCACGCTGCTGCCATTGTAAGAAATTGGAAAACAGATTTTCACGCAAAAATCAGTTTCAGAGATGAAACTTCGTCTGAGTTGAAAGCGGACGAAAAAAAAAAAAAAAAGTAAGTATACTCAATACTCCTTCATATAGTCAGTGCAGACGGCTTGAAATAGTGTGACAGGGTCTTTGACACTGGTCTTGGCAAATAAGCCAAAAACGTCTGCAGGGTTGTACAAGTTGTCCAGTCTTGGCAAATTCTGGCAATGACTGATGTTTCCTTAATCCAACTTTGAAAACAATGCAAAGTGGAAACTTCTAATTCTTCCAGACGACTAAAACTATGTGTGCCAAAATGATTGAACATATTTCTTTTCAAAACAATCTCAATACGTCCCAATGATGGCAGTGTCCTCGTGCTCTTTTGCTCAGATCATATACATGTTGTAAGGGGAGGTTGAAAAGAGATTACTTTAGAGTGAACACAAACCAATGCCAGTACGAACAGATGGTGCCCAGTAGCTAGTGTGGAGACCTTACTGGCCAGGGAGACAAACCCGAATATCACGCTTGAAGAAAGGGAATGTGCTGACCTAAGGATCTATTTATTTTGTAAAAATTATATACTGTGGTTATATATTTTATTTTGTGTGAAGTGTTTATTTATTCATTTTACAGTTTAGTAACTAGATATGTGTTTGAAATTTATTTCTCATTAGACTAAATCATGGCAGAAGGTTCTGACTCCACAAAGGCAGCAATAGATGTCAATAAGCTACTGAAAGTAAGGGACAGAAGAATATCTCAAGACGAGGCTAAACTTTTGGCACAAGATACCAAAAGCCTGAAAAGGTTAAAAAAGGTCAAAGGCTTAGAATCAGCTGAAGGAAGAGATATTGTCATTAACTCACATCAAAAGGAGAGTTCAAGCAAATCTTCAAAAACTCTATCAAACAGTAATGGCAATGCCCTTCTAGGTCCGTCTGCTAGCAAATCAACTTCATTAATGTCAAAACAACAAAGTCAGAGATTTGGGAAAAGCAGCAATAAGGATAATTATTCAGTACTAGAACAAGGCTCAAATAGTCATAGACTTAATGAATATAGTAACACCCTTTCAGAGTCTACTCAGAAAAGACATTCTGAAAGTCACACATCAGTCATGTACAAAGACATTAGTAATGCTTCATTTGAAAGTTCATCAGAGGCCGCCAGTATTAGAAATCCAAAACTTTCAAGTTATTTAAATCAAGCAAACTCTGTTCAAAACAGAAACCAAAAGAAAAATGGTGACCAGTTAAGAAATGGTGGTGGAGGAGTGAGAAGTGCCAAGAATGGCCATAATTCGAGAGATGGAAGGGGGAATGATAATAGTATTCAGAGGAGTAATGAAAATTGGAGAGATAAGACATCAGACAGTCATGGTAGGGATGTTAACAAGCAACAGTCATCCAAACTTGAAGGTGGGTCTCTTGTCTGTCTGTGTAGCAGTTTGTCTGTGACTTCATTACTTTTTGTGCAGACCCATGCGAAAGTTAGGTATACTGATGGATCTAGTGATTCATATATCTCATCCATTATCTCAGATGACTTTGTTTAGGAAGTTTGGAATTACATGTTGTACATGTAGAGCTGGATGCTTGAGGAACAGAGAGAGAAGTGTTGTTTAACCAGCTGAGCCATAGGAACCATCAGTATGCATACCCTTCAACATCTGTTGGGAAGTTTAGGATGGATAAGGGGCATGTTCTTTTGTCTCTTAGCGACCTACTGTTGGATGAGGACACTAAAATTAATGTTGAATCAATCCAGCGAATTAGGGAGTTTGGAATTACACGTAGTACAAGTAGTGGGATGCTTGAGGGACAGAGAGAGAGGTGTGCTTAACCAACGAGCAACAGGAATTTGCTGCTTCTTTCAAAATCTGATAATGAACAGGTCTGCAACAGGTGTTCAGCTTGTTATACAGTAGCTAACACAGATATGCAGATGTGTCGCATCAAAGATCATATTGTGTTGTACTGTGTTTTGTATCTTGCGGCCCAGCATCCTACGCCTTCAGCATACGTTTACTTTGGGTGGATTCTGTGGATACAGATGATGATCAAAGATCATGAAAAATATAATTTAAAAATAATATAAATATTTTTCGTCTTCTTTTCCTTGGATACCAATGACAAAATAGTTAGTGATCATCCATCGTATAGAACCCCATGACTGACCTGCACAGTGCATCTTCTCTACTATTTTTCATTGGGTTGTCCTTGGTCTGTCCCTTCTTAGTCTTCTCTCTGAGGTTGACAGTTCTTGTGATATTCTTTGGTTTCAGTATGTGCCTTTTATCACTGAGCATTTCCTCCTGATTGTACCTGTTGAGTAGTTCTTGGTTGCTGATGCAAGTGTTCACGGTAATAAGAAACCGACAGGCTTGCATTAGCAGCATTGATCGTTGGGGAGTTGAAGATGGACATCAGGGTCGTCTTCGGTTTCTCGACAACCAGCTATTGGATGAACACACTAACATTGATAGCGACATGTCGTACAAGCAGAACTGCATGCCTGAGGGGCAGAGTGAGGAATGTGTTTAACCAGTGAGCCATGGGGACCATCAGTATGCAAATGCTTAATCACATGTTGGGAGAGACTGAGCATCCATGGGTCTGCCTGGACTCTTATAACATCAGTTTAATTACCAATCCAGCAGAAATATTATGAGAATTATGCTTAGGCTGATTGTACGGAATGCTCAGAGTCTAGTAGTCTCCATCAGATTAATATTATAGTTATTCTATCATCTGGCAGTAACATTTGTTAGTAAGCATCTCAGTAACAAATCTTTATGATATTATATTCCGTTCGCCCGCTATGTATTCGCCAGTGTCTTTCTTTACTACCTTTGTCCTTCGCCATTCAGACGAGCATGTGCTTGTTATTTAAATTCCCAAATAAAGGATCGTGGTTTCTTGTAGTTCAACTACATACTGTGTGCACATGAAAAATGTTTTGACCAAACTGGCCACGATCCCCAGTATTTCATGGCATATGGTCACTAGCTCAGTGCATTATCAATTTAGCTATCGGTGACCCCTTTTTGATATTTATTTCACGTTTAATGTTGAAGTTGAACGTTTATTAAACAGACTTTCACATTTAGAACACATCCGATTGCTATAATGGCAATAAATCATGAGGGAGATCACATGATCAAATTGGCCTCATTATTTCTGACTGCAATAATTTATATCTATAATATCAATAATAGGGAAAGCTGAAGTAAAAATATGTACCGAAGGTGAAATGTGAACACTACCTTACTTCTGGTTTCCGTATTGTAACTTTAGTTCCATAATAATAAATAATTAATATTTAATGGGATGTTTCTCATGAGGACATGGCTGTATTCAAATTAACTGTGACGCTATCTTTTAAAGTAGCTTTATAAATTTTTTATTTTTGGGAACCCTTTCATACCTCAGGGTATATAGGAAAATACAGTGTTAGGGCTGTATTTTTCAATGACCGTCGGCACACAATGGGTGATGTGGTCAGCATCACGCCGGCCGCCTTTACTTTCCCAGAGCATGTCTGGTACCCAGTTGAGGCTGGGTCGACCTGAGAGCTGACGCGGTCGGGAAAATTCCATGCACACTGCGGAGTTGAACCCAGACCACCAGCCTTGAGAAGCGAGTTCACTAACAACTACGCTACCGCGGCTCTCAGTTTTATATTGGTAATAGTTAAATATTTGTAAGGAACTTTGTGTACATTAATTTTTTTATGTCGTGTGTATTGGATAAAAAAAAAGTGCAGGATAAATATGTAATCTTGACTATAGTTTATTTACACAGCATCTGGCCGACTGATTAGAGGCTGGAAGTCCCAGGATCAGTCCTATGTAAGCCAAGGAATTTATTCTGTTTGGGGGCATAATGAAAAATTCTAACCCTGAACAGTTTCGTGGTGGCTTGCATTAGCCACGTAGCCATTAAATTCCACAGGCACATGCCCCCCTCCCTGTCATACACCACCCTAAACGGTATTACGGGCAGCAAGGACAGTTTGTTTCTTAAACGGCACTGTTACAGTCTTGTTTCAAATTTGGGAATTAGTATAGTTCCTAGAAGTAATTATTGGCAAAATTATGCTCTTAAGGCATATGAAGAAAGGAAGCTAGATAAGGCACACCTTGAAAAAACCAGAGAAGAATGTAACAAAATGGGCCCTTTCCTGGAACCCACTGGGAAAGTTAAAGGGAGGGTACCTAGAAATATATGGAAAAAATATTTGGAGGCAGAGATTAGCTATATATGGAAAAGTTTGAAGGAGTTGCAAGAGATAATTAATGATCAGGAAGACTTGGCATGAGTTGGATGAGCATCTATGCCTCAGCCAGAGTTAACAAGGCACAAGAGATAATGATTATTAATTTATATTTTTCTCAGAGATGGATCTGTCCTCTGACTTCTTGCTTTTGCTAGAAGAGAATAAAATATACACGCTGAAGAAGGTAAAGAGCATTTATACACGTGTTGTTTTATGTCAGTCGTGCAATATGCTGTGTTGCTTTCTTTATTATGCTTTCTTGTTCATTTCCTGACTGGGTTTGGTTTAGACATACACTGTTTTTTGTTCCTTGATCAAAGCTTGTATAAAATTTACTTTGTTTTTGTTATATCATTTGTACATTGGTTTAGTTCATTTTTCATGTGTCTATTCTTGAGTAAAGGTGGCGTCTGTGGCCTAGGGGTTAGTGACTCGGTCTATTAACCTCGGCGTTCTGAGTTCGAATCACGCTGCGGACAGTTTGGTTGCAAATTGTTTTGCGTGGATTTTTACAAAGGACGATGGCACCACCGTTCAGAAAGCAATGGCAAACTACTGAACGTAATAATGCCTACAAAAATCACAAACATCGTTACAAAGCTGGGGTTGATTCGTAAAGTCCTGTAAAGGATATGCAATTAACTTTTTTTTAAATACTTTAGTAAACAGAGTTTGTGCTTTGTGCAATACTCTCTAGAAGGTGGCGTGTCATTTCTGAGGATAGGAACCGAGCCATATGCGATAAAACCTGGTGCAAGGAAGTCAATCCTTCGACTTTATAACCCCTCTTTAGAGTAAACCTGCCCTACCTGAAAGAAATGGGATGGGTGATGTGGTTAGCGCAGAATCGAAAGTTGCGTTCTAGCGCCTAATGAAACTGCCCTTTTTGTTTACTTGTGTTCAGACTCAGCTGAATGTTTCCTGTCCTTCTAAATGGAAAATACAAATTAAAAACTTTAAATTGCCTGGTGCCGACACGCATCCCAAAGCGCTTAGAATGTTCGTAATCCAAAACCACAATCACCGAAGCCAAAAAATATAATGGAAAGCTCAAACAAGGCCAAAATTTGTTGGTGGTGTCAGTCTTACATGCCTTGTGAACACTCGCTGGCTCAGACCAATAGAGGGCATAATAAACGGCAGAAAATTGATCGCTAAAGTTAATGCAAACATCTTTCGTAATAGGTGTTCACCCAGTACATCCTCTGTCAAAGGTCACAGAAAGTGATCAATGAGGGACTATTCTTATGTGATCACAGAAGTAGCTCTTTGGACTATAACCACATGTAGGTTGCCAAGTTTGGTAGACAAGTGGTGTTTCTAGAGCGCCTACTGCTAGAACCAAGAGGCTACTTTAGCGATCACCAACAGATTCTACCTTAGTAGGAGTTTCCGCATCCCTAGGCATATCACTTCTTCTTTTGTCTGCACACTGTTACCAGGTTGCTAATCCGGTGTCGTGGTTTTATCACTACACGCTTGAAATTGTTGGAGTCTTCTGGGTCTGCAACAACAAAAAAACAGTGGGTACCAGGTACTCTACCCTGCTCTTATATACAAAAAAGAGTGAAAACTCATAATTACTTGGTGTTCAGAAGGAAAAACAGCCACAGACCTTGTGATGTCCTGAAAAGCCATGTCAACCTCCTCTCTTCACAAGAAGCAGGCCAAAAGAAAGAAGATATTTAACTCTTTCCGCGCTTTAAGCCGCACACTGCGCCATAGAGTTGCTTCCTTATAAGAAGTCTTTCTAGTTTTACTTCTACTATTTTACATATACTACTTTTTAACCTTGTTATTTTATTGGGTTATCCAGTTTTCTTCAATTTAGTTTTATAATAATATATATATATGTTTATTTATTGACAATTAATTGGGATCGTTTATGTTTTTTTAATTTTATTTTTTTTACTTCCCTTGAATTAACTGCTTAAAAAATTGAGGAAATATCTGCGCGTGGAAAGAGTTAAATAGCCAGACATTGTGATGTCCTGAAAAATATGTCAGCCTCCTTTCTTCACAAGAAGCAGGCCAGAAGAAAGAAGATCTTTAAGAGGGTTCATAGAAAATGCATGTCATATTTATCGATAAAGTAACTAAACACAGTAGAAGTATTACAATAATGGCTAACATGGCATGTTTATAGTTTATCTATCTTTTTTCTGCTGTCTTTTCCTTCATATCTGTAGTTTGTCTCCTCTTTCATGTCTATAGTTTTCTCTCTTTGCTGCATGTCTATAGTGTCTGTCTTTTCCTTCATATCTGTAGTTTGTCTCCTCTTTCATGTCTATAGTTTTCTCTCTTTGCTGCATGTCTATAGTGTCTGTCTTTTCCTTCATGTCTGTAGTTTGTGTCTCCTCTTTCATGTCTATAGTTTTCTCTCTTTGCTGCATGTCTATAGTGTCTGTCTTTTCCTTCATATCTGTAGTTTGTTTCTCCTCTTTCATGTCTATAGTTTTCTCTTTTGCTGCATGTCTATAGTGTTTGTCTTTTCCTTCATGTCTGTAGTTTGTGTCTCCTCTTTCATGTCTATAGTTTTCTCTTTTGCTGCATGTCTATAGTGTTTGTCTTTTCCTTCATGTCTGTAGTTTGTGTCATCTCTTTAAATTTCTATAGTCTTATCTTTTCCCATGTGGCTATAGTCTTATCTTTTCCAATGTTACTATAGTCTTATCTTTTCCTGCACATCTATAGTCTTTTCTTGCACATCTATAATCATATCTTTTCCCATGTGACAATAGTCTTATCTTTTCTTGCATATCTATAATCATATCTTTTCCTATGTGACTATAGTCTTATCTTTTCTTCCATGTGACAATAGTCTTATCTTTTCTTGCATGTCTATAATCATATCTTTTCCTATGTGACTATTTTGTCATGGCACTTATGAAGGTTTCTTGTCTCTGCTAGAAAACTTTAAAGTTTCCCAAGGCCAAGTTCTTTTGTCGTCTGTGTGACTACCACTTGGACTTGAAGGAGGACTGTGACAAGCATATCATTGACAGCAGGCATTGTCGCAGGAAGGAGGTACACAATTTTTATCATTTAGTTTGCAGTTATAAAGTAAGTAAGTAAAGAATTCCCTTGCAGAATGTTGCTTTCATCACAGCCTGTCTGAATAACTCTCTATCTCTAACAAGTTCTCCCGCCTCTTCTAACATCATGTTCAAGGTAGCTTTGATGTCCTGCTGTCGTCTTGGTGTTCCCCTGCCTCTACTCCCAGGAACCATGCCTTCCATTACTGTTCTCTTTAAACCACAGTGTCATTTAACGTGACTGAAATCTTCCATTTTCTGGGACATGATATTATTTATGAGCCAATGCTCCACAATATGTAAGTCATGTAGTATGTTCTTGTTTTTTCTCTTCTCTGACCAGAGCGCTCTAAGAATTTATCGGTAGCATCTTATATCGAACGCTTCGATTTTGTTCCTTAAGGAGGGGTATGGGGATCAAGAAACTATTTTTGTTGTTTTCATATTAATGTAAAATTTGTATAACCATTTTGAAAGATTATGACTTAGAAGAGTATAAAAAGGTTAGTTTACAAAAATAATATCAAAGTGTTGCCATGGAAACAATACAAAATGGCCGCCACACAAAAAATTTCAAATCCCTAAGGCTCTGAATCTAATGAATGTAAATGAATTCTGTTTCCACTCTAAGGTGAGCAATAATAATATCTAAAATATTACACTTTTCTGACACCTCTTGCTTATCATCTCCTTCTATAGACATGAGAAACTGATAGAAGAAACAGAACGATACAAAGAATCTAGTTGGATACACAGGAAGCAAAGATGAAATGCACATTGTCACTGATAGCTCTTACTAAAATTACATGTTAGGTTACTTTGAGGAGCATCTGGCCTAATGGATTAGAGCGTGGCTTCCATGTGGGAGACCTGTATTCAATTCATGGTAAAGCCAAGGATTTTTTGTTGTTGTGTGCATAAATGAAAAATCCTAACCTGAACAGCTGTGCGGTGACTTGCACTAGCCATGCGGCCATTAAATTCCTCAGGCACTGGACCCACCTGTCCTACACTGTCGTACTACAGCAATAACGACAGTAATGACATTTTAGGTGCTGGTGCTACAGAGTTCCTGCACTGCCACTGAGATATTCTTGTATAAGAAAGAGAACAGTGCATGCATGACTATTCACCAAAGTGCAGTGATAATATTGGTCATATCAATCTGTTCTCCAATCAATCAATCAATATTTTTATTTTCAAGTTCAATGTAAAATAAATGGCACAAAGAATATAACCTAATATTATTGAACTTAGTTTTTTTTTGTCTTAGTGGACCACATAAATAACAGGCGGTTAAAGACACCATGTACAGAAGATCTTTTTCTATAAATCTTTTCTTATCCTGACCCTGGGAAGCAACCCAGGATTAGGAAACAAGACGCCCGAGTGGTTACCGGGCCCAAATTTGGGGTGTAAAGAATATAACCACTGTTACCTGCCACGCATGTCGTAAGAGGCGAATAAGGAGGTTTGGCTGAAATCGGATGCACATGTCCTAAACATGTAGAAGTCTGCATTTAGGGGCCTACCAAACCAATGTGCAACGTATACACGTTCTTGGCAAAGATCAAACATATCACAACGAGTGATTAAAATTGGTTGTAAAGAACGAACGCGAAGAAGAAGAAGAAGGAAACAAGAAATACTTTTTTGTTGCATGAAGTTACAACCATTTTGCAATGTTTTAATGTTGCAGATAAATCAAGTTGATGGTATTTTAAGAAGTCTGCCCAAGCCAATAGAAAACCAATATGTTGCACTAACTGCTGCAGTAGAGAAGATATATGAGGAGCATGGAATCAATGAGTTGGAACAGAAGCAAAGAGCAGATATTGTCACACGGTTAGAGAAAACATTGAAAGAAAACATTCCGGGTAAGTTAATTATAAAGTATAAATTGTCCTATAATAGCTTTCCAGACGTTAGTAGAATAGTGTTTCTTTGTATATTTCAGTAATATATATCTAGACGGGCAGGTTTCGGTATGAGTGGATGTCGTCTATAGAAGTTTCTAACCTCCAGCGGCTTACGTGGATATACTGTCCTGCATGTGGGTGTTCGTGGTAATGAAAGAGCGGGCAGACTTGCATTAACAGCATCGATTGTTGGAGGGTTGAAGATGGATAAGGGGATGTTCTTCGGTCTCTTCACGACTATCTGTTGGATGAGGACACTAAAATAGATGATGAATCGATCCAGCGATTTAGGCAGTTTGGAGTTACCCGTTGTACAAGTAGAACTGGATGCCTGATGGGCAGAGTGAGAGGTGTATTTAATCAGCGAGTCACGGGAACCATCAGTATGCGTACTCTTTGATATCTGTTGGGGCAGACTGAGCACCTATGGGTCTCCCAAAAGTGCAATGACGTCAGTTTAGTAACCAGTAACCAATATTTCAGCATTATTGCTCTTCTTTATAGTTTGGTCTGGTTGTTCTTTATCTCAATGTCAGCAATGCTCTCTATTACTTTAAATAGACATGGAACACATATTAGAAGATTCTGAAATAAACAACCAAACACAGGATTCAAACCATTAACCTTTATTTCTTATGCACCTATTGCCTAGCCCTACAGATGAGCATTTTTAAGAATACAACCAGCTGACTGCTCTGCCAGTGTCAGCTGGCAGAACAGACAGTGTAGAGCATGTCCTGCAAGAATGTCCTCTCTTGGGCGAGCTGAGAAGCAACATGTGGCCACACCCGGTAAACCTAAAAACTAAGCTTTGGGAAACCTGACAGACCTGAAGCTGACTGCCCAGTTTGTGGTTCACAGTAAAGTAAGCGCATGACCAGAGGTCGCGAAAAGAATAATAATAATTAGATTTTATTTAATACAACCCAGAGCTTGACAACATAAATACATTAAACAGAACAGCGCAGACCATATGCTTCAGATTTAGAAGGGGACAATGCGGTCTCACAGAACACCTCCATAGAATGAGTCTCTGGGGCTTGGCTGCCTCCACCTATGGAGCACCAAAGCAGTCCCCAAAGCACATCTTACAAGACTGCCCCAACCTGAGCATCTTTGATAATGGAAATCTGGTCAACAGGAACAACCCTTCAGAACAAACTACAGGGGACCGTAAAGACCCCCTGACTGATGAATGTGCATCGCCCTATTTATGACACATACATGAACAGTCGCATAGCAGAAGTTGATCACAAAAGAAGATTTGTTTTGGAACACAAGTTCTAATCTGAAAAGTATTGTTAATTTATAACTGATTCATTTATAAAAATACTATTGCTCATTTAACAATATTTTTTCAGACGTGGTCATGTTTATGTATGGGTCATCATTGACTGGCTTTGGCCTAAAGACAGCAGATATCAATGTTGACCTGAAGTCTTCGGACAAGGATAAAAAGTTTACTTCCTTGTTGAAGGAAGTCCATGTCAACCTCAAAGACCGTACAGGTAAGTCTTTCTGCATGCTATTTATCTTAAGAGACATGAGGTACTCTAGTGACATGAAGATGAGAACCTGCAAATAAAAGATTAGCGAGGGTGAGGATGCACTAGGGCAAAGTAAAGCAGGTATGGGGGAAACATATAGTGATTGATTTATAGAACCATCATTATTGCACTTAACTGATTCAGTCCCGTGGAACACTGTAGTGCACATATTTCTTATCTTCGTGGCCCAAGCGTCGTTTAAAAGACGGCTACTATTTCGTTGAGTTTTTATTAATTTTCACTCCGATTGTAGTTTTATATCAACCGGAAAATAAGTAGAAAGGAAGTACTAACGATAACCAAATCACAACATCGTGGTTTTGACGAATCAGAAGTGAAACCAAGTTTAATTTTCGTTTTCAAGTTACCCTGTGATTAAAAATAATGTCTAACAATTCAGAGTCTAGAAATGGTTTGTTATCAGCTCGCTTTTGCATGTTTTACAGCTGCAGAAGCGTGAGATTGGTTGCATGAAGATGTAGATACTGATAGTGAAGATAGTGAAGCTTCTGATTCTGATGACACAGAAGTTTGTGATTTAAATACGTCGATTATTAATAATTTAAATAATACTAGTAGTGTTTCCCAACCAGCTGCGAGAGTGGCGTTGCCCCAGTCAGGTTCCAGTAGGATTGCAACAAAAGAAGAAGGATTCAGACAGAACCTACACAGTCTACTTGGAGAGAAGTTATATAGTTGCTATGTTAGGACTATTATTCATATACTTTAGTTCTTTATTCCTGTAAATATTGCTATAATTTCCACTGTATGTGATTATATATTATGAGACATGAATGTTTAGTATGTGAAATCTTCAATTTGACAATTTTAATGGAAATTTCTTCAAAGATGGCCGTGTTGCTAATTTGAGAACAGTTAGTAAACCATATATTCCGTCAATATTTTCTTAATTTTTGTGTATTCATAAATGGATTACTTATATAAAGAGAGCAGTTAGACTGACTTATTCACCATATTGTTCCTCAAGGCCCTTGGTAAGTTGGATTTTTGTTCTCACAATTTCAATTAATTTTTTTATTACATGCTAATATTTGTCATGCACAGTCAACACAACATTATATTTTCGCATACAATAAATATTTTATGAAAGTACAATCATTTATCTTTAATTTGATATATAATAAGTTCAACTTTAAATCATATTTAGAAACAATATTTTAATTTAACTAAAGTATGTGTGCAATATTTTTTAAGCTAAAAATAATTCCGTCCAGAGGTGAAAAAAACCTGGTACTGAATCAGTTAAGTAAGTACGGTAAGTAATCATGTGTCTCCGATCTCTTTCTTACACAGTAAGATCTCAGCGGCAGTGCATGAACCCCATGAAAAAAGAAAAGTAGACAGAAAAGCCGCATTTCATGTAACATTCATTAAATATTTAAAAATAAAATTCCTACAAAGTATTACTGTACTGTTCTCATAGTCACATGAACTACAGAGTTTGTGCTCTACTGCTGAGATATTATTTTGTATGGAAGAGATTGGAGCAAATATCATACAATGATGATTAATTGATTAACTCAGTTGTCACTAGCAGCCACAGTGGGCGTCAAGATTGTCTATTAATTAAAATAACCTAACTGCCACATACAGCGGTATGCATTCTTTCATGTAACATTAGTGCAAACTTTACATCAATGAATTCTGATTCAATTTTCGGTTGTTATCTACAGCAACGCTAGCTATATCTATATCGTAGTCCAGACGAGAGTTTGCTAAAATATATGTTAATTGGATGAAATTTATATCATTTTCAAGCTGGAAAATGTGAACAATAATTAATTCAGCAACAACAAGTTTTTTTTCAATTCAGTAGTGAATGTGTTGATAGGACGGACCATCATCATTGCACTTCAGGGAATAGCCATTTTTTTCTATGATGTTGTTTTTACATGTGTTTGTTGTTAATATTTTGTTTTCTAAAATCTAATCAATAGATTCTGGATTCAGCAATGTGAGATCTGACTTTGCTGCAAAAGTACCAAGTCTACTATTGATGGATGAGTTGACAGGTCTGACTGTGAACATCGCCATTCACTGCTATAGCGCTCACTGTTCATCGGAACTCCTCTCTATCTACTCAGACTTTGATATTAGGGTCCGCAAGTTGGCGGTGGCATTTCGTTACTGGGCACATGTAAGTGCATTAAGTCATCAAGTTTATTAAGCATGTCTGTGCAGTTGCTATATGCAGTCTGCGGTTGCTGTATACAGTCTGTGCGGTTGCTGTATACAGTCTGTGCGGTTTCTGTATACAGTCTGTGCGGTTGCTGTATACCAGTGTTTCCCAACCTTTTTTGTGCCCTGCCCCATCAAAGCTTTTCAAACATTCGTATATCATTCTCCTTCCCCCCCATCCCCCATGTTATTTTTTAAACTTCAGTAACATGATTGTGAAACAACATTTCATTTTTGTCAACAGACATACAAAAGCCGATATATCGTGAACATTAGTTAAACTCTGAACGAGTCCATTGCCCCCTTAACGATGAAAATGCCCCCCTGTGGAGCATGGGCCCCACGTTGGGAAACAGGGCTGTATACAGTCTGTACGGTTGCTGTATAGTCTGTGCGGTTGCTGTATAAAGTGATGCGGCTGCTGTATATATTCTTCATGTTTGTGTGTGTGTGTTTTTGTTAATTGGTGTCTAATGGTGAAGGATTAACTTCATTGCATCGGGTTTCCCAATATGGCTACGTCCCTTGTTGGCAGAAAAAGGCACAACATCTGCTAAGAGTGTTACTCATAGCATAAACTTTGTAGCTACAGCAACAATCCTAGAAATTTCATGAAAATTGAATGTAACTCGGTCCGGATTAGAACCTACAACCTTCAGAACAACAGGCAAATGTCTTAACCACTTCACTATAGAGACCCCCAAAAATGAGTGTATGCTGAGAGACTGTTTGCAAGGTATACAGTCGTGAACATTGATTTTAGCGAGTCGATGTTGTACAATGGTCGGTATACTGTATTTAAAGGTGCCTGGGATTGAATCCCAGGACAGTTGTCTCTCTAGTCCATCCTGCAGAAAATGGGTACCTCAGTATGGGCATTTTGAAATTGTCACTGAAGCTGGCACTTTCAGCAAGCTTCAGGGCACTTATGTTGAATGACTTGGTCACATAACATGGTCAAGTCAAGAACCCAGACCTGATCAGGGACTCTGGTGCATCATGTGAGATGATGAACTGTGACTGCCTACGTTTTATCAACCTGACACATAACGGTTCAGCACAATCAGTTTCATTAGTTTGTATGTGTCATGGCCATATTTTACTAACATAATCTCCAGTGGGGGTCTGTAGGTTGAACTGTAGTGAGCTCGATCACAACCAAGTTTGCCGGTCCAAACTTCGCAACGGGGCAGTTTGGAAGCAAAGTCATTCCTTGGATTTTTACGAACGGTAAAAATAGAGCTCACAGTTCAGAAAACAATGGCAAACTACTGAATGTATAAGTGGTACTTAGAAAATCAATGACTCGTTTACTGTGGTTGATGGCTCGCCCTGTAAAGGATATGCTATGATTTTCATCTTCCATTAGCGATGATATTTCTACAAAAAGTAGAACTAATTTGTGTGTTTATATCCATTATGCAGCTGTGTGGACTAGATCGGCAGCATGATGGCTTCATTCCACCACAAGCTCTCAACCTTATGGTCATCTACTTTCTTCAGATCATCAACCCACAAGTTGTACCAATTATTCAACCACCAAAGGTAATAATCCAACATGTATCTTTCAGTACCATTTACAATTGCAAGCGTCATCATAATCATTGTATTTTAATATCTAGAGTTTATCTTGTAACAACGACTTGATGAAATGTGCTAAGGTTTCCAGCTTGATCACTCTCCTCTGCCAATACCTCCTAAGTTGACTGGGTTAGTTAGTTAGTTTGTTCCTTTTGTGCCAAAGGCAACACATAGGGCAGAGGTTTTAGATCTCCATGTGATGCGATTCGTTGCTAGCAGTTGGAGATCTTGTATGGTTTTACATCCCAATAATTTACTTTCTTGTTGGATTGTTCTTCGAAGAGTGGTCTTAGGTCTTCCACGTTTCCTTTTCCCAACTAGTGACCACATAAGGAATTGTTGATTTAATCTCTTTTCATCTAATCTAAGAACATGACCTAAATATTTCCACCTTCGTTTCCTTATAATATTTGATACGGCTTGTTGGTGTGTTCTATCTCTCACTGTGTTGTTAGAAACGAAATCGCTCCATTTTACTTTTAATAATTTTCGGAGACATTTATTCTCAAAGCTGTCCGGCTGCCAAATGGGGTACAGCCAGATCCTTAATATCGTGTACAAGAGCTGGCTTTGGACAACAGAAAAGAAGAGTTGATCATTGCTTTGCTTTAATCCTTAAAACCAGAGATCCCGATATATAGATCTGCAATGTAAATATCTTCCCGAAGTCACGCTTTATAGTTCAGCCAAGACCTCATCGTTATTTGTTGGTGACCGATGATCATGTGACGTCACACATAACCCACATGTCACTATTTGGTCGAGCAAGATGGTGGACAAAACGTTTGCAAAATGTTAAAAAGTTATGTTTTAAGTGTTTCTATGATGGAAAGAGGTGTTGAAAGTTATGGAAATTGTCACTCTAAAAGGATAACAACAGGCAAGCAGTCTAACTTGTGTTGAATGATTCTGAATATTAATTAGATTCTGAGAGATTATTCTGATACAGATCTCAAAAGGGAATCATATGATAGTTTATAGGTGAACTGATTGAATTGGTTGATGTTCAAGCTAGCTATGTTCAATCTGGAGAATAGAATATGGGAATTTACAGGGCTGTGACCTAAGTTTGATCTCCTACAAATGTATAATAAACAGGAATATCGGAGATGATTGGACAAGTCAGTAACAAATTACAGAGCACTTATTTGTGCCAAATTATCTTGTTTTTAAATATCATTCTGACTTGTGCTGTTTTTGCTCAGAGACTGGGTTTTACGGTACAGGTGGCCAGAATTCAAAGAGTTATGGATGTCTGCAAATGAGACTTGGAGACGTCGAACAGGATTATACAACACAGGGATGATCTTGAAAAGACAGCAGGTTTTAAACACTGATCTAAGAACTGGTGAAACAAGACTACGACTGCACACTGATTTAAAGCGAGTCAAGAGCAAACAACTTTTGAAAAAAATCATAAGCTTGTCTGTCTACCATGTCTCTCAAGACTAACATCATGTCGTCATCATCATCATTCAAATTGTCACTATTGTCTCTTGTCGGTCATTGTTCACATTTCTTGGACAGTTTTTAACCAGTATTCTAACACTAAACATACATGTTTTCATATCCTGACATATCGCTTTCTTTCTGGCCAACCCAACTAAAAATGAGTACCAGACTTTATAACTTAAAATTGTTATCAACACAGAAGTTCTTCTCTTAACTAGAAGATTTTCAAACAAATCAGTTGGGTATCAGAAAAGCACACGCCCAAGTGGTTACCGGGCACAAATTGGGGTGTAAAGAATAGAACCACTGTTACCTGTCACGCATGTCGTAAGAGACGACTAAGGAGGTTGGGTGTGGGCTAGCAACCCACATAGTAAAAAGCACTAGAAGGCTACAAAACGAAGAGCGAACTAAGTAAACGCTGGCTGAAACCGGACACATCGCCGAAGGATAAGCACCAGAAGCTCAAAATGGTGCTGAAGATGTGACGTAAAATACACCAATGCTAAGGCTGCATAAATCAGATTTCCACATGAATAGAATTTATGGGGAGGTCTGGTACATCGGTCTGGGTGGTGAGAGAGAGAGAAAAGCACTGGGAAGTTACGGCAGATGGCGTGATGTTGACCACATCACCGATCATGTGCCGTTGGTTAGTGAACAATATGGGTCACTGTATTTCCCAAAATACCTCATAGTGTGAAAATGGATTCCTTACCTTCCTTACTCAGAGACTGACGCAACAAGCTGAAAGGGAATGTACACCTTTACAGTTACAGAATACAGTTACATTAATATCAATTCTAACCATTTGTTCCTCATTTTTTTAGTTCTTGAAATGTTATGAGCATGTTTTAATTTTCTTATCATTGAAAAGTGCCTGGTCGAATAGATTACAGAATGGGCTTCCATCAGTTTGATCCCCGGTAAGGCCAAGGAGTTGTTTTCTGTCGGGGACATAAAAAAAAAATCCTAACCTGAACAGTTTCCAGGTGACTGTACTAGCCATGCAGCCATTAAATTCCTCAGGCTCGTGTACCACGTTTCCTACACCCCTATTAAAGAACGGTATTACAGGAAGTAAAGACAGTTTTTAGAAAAAATTGATATCAGTTTTCTTCTCAAACATGTACTTCCATGCATTTTATTTTCTGTTGTCTTGTAATATTTTATTGAATATCAATTGCTAGGTAACTGGAGATGAAGTTGGGGATTTCAGCAAGGATTCTCCTAAATTTGAAAAAATGAGAGCCAAGGTAAGTTATTCTGAATGAAATTCTCAAGATTAAAGCCCCTGCCATTGTTAAAGAAATTAATCTAATAGTTGTTGAGATAGTTTCAGAGAAGAGTTGTCAAACTGCTGTCATTTCATATATGTGATATATTTTAAACAATGATAGTCATGTTAGTAAATTAAATGTAATCCCGCTCGGTGGCCTCTGTGGCTAAGTGATCAAGTCATTGTCTTGCATTCAAGGTCGTGGATTCAAATCCGGCCGCAGCATTCTGTTCATGGGTGCATTTTTTCAGAGACCCTAGAATTGTTGCCGGTGCTGCGGAGATCGTGCTTTGTACGATACTCTCAGCAGGCTGCATGCCATGTCTGCTGAGAGAGACTGCCACCCTATGGGGTAAAACTCGGTGCAACAAAGTCAATCCTTCGACTTTAGACCCGTTATGTAATCTTTTTGGTAAATGTAATCATATTGGTAAACGTATTCACATTTCCAGACCGCGAGGCTCTCAGGTCGACCCAGCCTCAACTGGGTACCAGACATGCTCTGGGAAAGTAAAGGCGGCCGGCGTGATGTTGACCACATCACCCATCGTGTGCCGACGGTCAATGAAAATACAGGCCTAACACTGTATTGACCTATATACCACGAGGTATGAAAGGGTTCCTTTACTTTTTTTTCTTTTATTCACATTACTAAATGTGATAGCATTGATAAGAGTAATTCCTTTAGTAAATGTGATCACATTGTAAAAGGCATAAGAAAGCTAGTCAAGATAGAGATGAAATATCTACACAGAGTGATGGGAGTATCAAGCCGGACTTTATAAATAAACAGCAAATTAAGTGGTTTGACCACATGAGCAGATTATCAACGTCTCAATGACACTGTTACCAGGTTGTTGCCATGTGTCGTGGTTTCCTGTTTTTGTCTTGCACTTCTGTAGTGGCTTGAGTACGTTATTTTGGGCAGGATCCTGCCATGTCATCTATCCATCTTTTTTATAGTCGTCCTCTTCTTTCCTGTTTTGTTGTAGAAGACTATACAATGGTGATTGGTTGCATTCTTATGAAGTGGTCGAACAACCTCATTCTTTGTTTCTCAATGTAATTAAGACAAGGTTCTGTCTCAACTTTATTTCTTACGCTGACGTTGGTGTCTTTTCTGGTGTTGTTGGTTACTTTTCATAGGCATTGCATTTCACATGTAGTTATTTTATGTGACTGATTTGCTCACTGTCCATTTTTGTCTCTGGTAAAATTAATAATAAATGCGATAACACTGATGTTCAAAACAAACACACTATGGCGAAGCAGGCGGAAGCAGTAACAACAAATGAGAACTCAACAATACGCAAAACAACAGCGTTTAAGATCCTTTACTTGGGGATCTAAATTGCAAGTAGCTCTGAATTAAGATTAACTGATTGGCTTCCGTAAGCCACTGGGAGCGGCACTGTATATTTATGTTAGATCTATCTTAAAGAAAATTCATTTACCTACAAAATGGTATATTTTTCATAAAAATCTGTTAATAATTAAGGAAACTGCAGCTGAATTTGTACACACACCTGCAATGGGGAAATATGACATAAATTCAAATCAGCCACAACCCGTTTTTTAATTTGGTAGCCAATCAGTTAAGACTTGCCAGAATGGTGAGGTATGCTGGTGATAAGGAAAGCAAGCTTTCACACAAAAATAAGTCAGGTGTCATGATTAAGTCTGAATTCATAGTAGACAAATGGGAAGGGGGCAGTAGAAGCTTTAGAAAAACTAGGAATGAGAGTTACTACAGGAAAAAATATCAAACAAATAAATTATTTTGACATGTGAAGAGACCTTGATTAAAATCATGTTTAAGGGGATACATGAGATTTACAAATGACAAATTTGCAGAATCGCCTCCAACACTTCTATAAAGAAGTAAATGATGGAAGAGAATAAGAAGAAGAGCTTTGCAGAATGCAACATAAAGGCAAGAGATAGAAGATGTTGGAGATCTATTGCAGCCAACCTTCGATGCAGAGATAGCACATGATGATGTCTAAGAAACAGAATAGTATGTGATGAAAAATGTCCATAGTAATATTGAATTGAAATGTCAAACTGAAGGATTAATTGCTGAGATATACCATACTGCAGAAATGTCTCATATACCTGAAAATTTTGCTTTTTTAAACAGGTGATGGGGTTGACATTATCTACCTCTAACAGCATGAGTGTAGGTGAGCTATGGCTCAGACTTCTCAAGTTTTATAGTCTAGAGTTTGACACCTCTAATATTGTGGTGTCCATACGCAACAACCAGGACTTATTACGTCATTTAAAACCTTGGAATAGTAAAAGACTTGCTGTTGAGGGTAAGTGTATCTTTATCATTCTAGCTATTCATTCCATGAACTTGGAGAAATGGAAAACAAAAGTGAAAGTAGGTACAGGATATGATAGATGACTTGAACATGACATCGGCAGACACTGGACATCTGACATTTGATAGTTTCAGGACTGTTATTGGGACAACTTTATCGCCCGAGTGGTCACCAGGGCCCAAATTTGGGGTGTAAAGAATAGCACTACTGTTACCTGTCACGCATGTCGTAAGAGGTGACTAAGGAGGTTTGGCTGAAATCGGATGCACATGCACTAAACGTGTAGAAGTCTATGTGTTTAGGGGCCTACCAAACCAATGTGCAACGTATGCACGTTCTTGGCAAAGATCAAACATATCACAAAGTGATTAAAATTTGTCGTAAAGAACGAACGCAAAGAAGAAGAAGCACAAGACAAGCTACTGGATGATATTGAAGCATAAGTACATTGTGATATTTTTACACGGCTGCTATTGAAGCATAAGTACATTGTGATATTTTTACACGGCTGCTATTGAAGCATAAGTACATTGTGATATTTTTACACGGCTGCTATTGAAGCATAAGTACATTGTGATATTTTTACACGGCTGCTATTGAAGCATAAGTACATTGTGATATTTTTACACGGCTGCTATTGAAGCATAAGTACATTGTGATATTTTTACACGGCTGCTATTGAAGCATAAGTACATTGTGATATTTTTACACGGCTGCTATTTTTACACATTTCAGCCCAGCACATCCAAATTAATCATGCATTTCTTTGGTTTTCTTTCTCTCCTATCTGATACATAAAGGGTAGAATTGGAAGCAATAATATTTAGCTCTTAGAACCCAGAACCCCTGACCCGATATTTCGGTATTGAATGCAAACATCCCAGATCACAACGCTGGGAAGACTCCATCGTTATTTGTCAGTGATCGAAGATTAATTGTGTACAAATGGGACATCAAACACAACCCACATGTTCTTCGTGGTTTAGAAATATGGCGGACATTATTGTGGGATATTTTGTTGTACTTATAAGGTAATTACTTAGGATTTTCATGAGGGAAAAAAACGCGCTGAACATTTTGGAAATGGTCACTCTAAAAGGATAACAGTATAGCAAGCTGTTGAACCTGTTTTGAATGATTCTGAAGATGAATTAGACATATACTGATTATTCTCATAAAAAAGTTAATTGCATATCCTTTACAAGACTTTGCGAACCAACCCCAGCTTTTTAACGCTGTTTGTGATTTTCTAGGCATTATTACATTCAGTAGTTTGCCATTGCTTTCTGAACGGGTGGTGCCATCGTCCCTTTGTAAAAATCCATGCGAAACAATTTGCAACCAAACTGTCCGCAGCGTGATTTGAATTCAGAACGTCGGGATTAATAGACAGAGTCACTATCCCCTAAGCCATAGACGCCACCGATTATTCTTATAAGGATATTGAAAGTGAGTTAGGCAATCATTTAGACTACAAAGCATTGTTTTAATCAATATTCAAGTCATATATGTTCAAGCTGGAGAACAAGCTACATTACCTGGGACTATACGGGTGCGTGACCAATTTAATATATCAATTAATTTTTAAACACTTAGTATTCTGCACATAAATAATAAGCAGGAATAACGGATGTGATAGAGTAAGTCAATAAGAAATTATAGAGCACTTAATTGTGCTAAATGATCATGTTTTTTAAATATCACTCTGATGGGCTGTTTTTGCTCAGAACGGGAAGGGGTTTTTAGTGAACATGCCAGGGTTCAAAGGGTTAATCAATGATATTTTAAATTTTGCCTGAACAACAGCTTTACAGCTTACTTAATCATTTATATTTTTTTACTGCCAAGAGTTCTTTAATGTACTCAGCTTGAACATTTGGCCTATGTTGTGTTGTCTTCCTTTGAGAGAACTAGGAAATAGCGAATCATTTCATATGTGACACAAAGTACTTTTTTAAAAATAATTGAGACAAGCTCAATACCACAGAAACTCACATCATGGAAACAAGACAAAGGAAATTAAAATCTGAAATATTCTTCTTCTTCTGCATTCTCACTAGATTGGGATTTCGGGTTCTCTAATAAAGGCAGCCGTCTGCCTCAGATTATCATCCACGCCATACATTGTGTCTTGGACTCTAGTGTAAGTGGGCCACCTCTTTCTTCTCAAGTCTGCATACTGGGGGCAGTTCTGTAGGATATAATTCCTATGATTTCTGCTTCCCGTTTGTGTCAACCTCTTCCCGCAGTAAGCTTTGGCCACCCTTGTGATGGTAGGTCTGACATTCTTACTGCGTGGCTAATTCTCCGAGGCAGATTGACGACTGTAGAATCAGCTATCCCATTCTTCAATGTGAGGGTTCTTTGCACCATGTTATGCGCCTTACGGCCTGGTGCATCCGCTTTCTGCAAGCATTTGTTTCGGGTTAGCATTCCCCAGCGAACACATGCATCCGATTTCAGCCAAACCTCCTTAGTTACCTACGACATGCATGGCAGGTAACAGCGTTCTTTCTTTACACCCCAAATTTTGCCCTGGTAACCACTCGGGCGAAATATGAAATATGAAGAGAAAGGAAAGATTTGCTGTTTTAATTTTAATTCTTTGTGTTTCCTTGATAAATTCATAATATTTGTTGTTGATGTTCTCATGCCGTAGTAAATCTGCAGGTTATACTTATTTCTTTACTTAGCCCATAGAAAATAAAGTGTGTTGATTTGGTTTTGTCATCACTTCTCTACCTTTTGTCTAAGACCAAAGTGTAGTGCCTACTTGATCGCTGCCAAAAGGGTGGGAGCCTACATATAACACCAGATGGCAACTAGACACACTTAAACAAGCTCAGAGCAGCTCTCGTTCAAATAATGACGACACTTGAAGTTTACACGTTGAACTGTGCTGGATCCACTCATTGTGACACTTTGGGTTAGGGGGCAATAAAAAAGTTACAAATTTTCTCCCTTACATTATGTTTCATCTTCCTCTGCTCTCTCTCACTTTCTCTCGCTTTGTGTTGTTTTTTTTTTTTTTTTATTTAACTTTGTCCACCATCTTGGTTACTATCCTAACAGTGTTCACTTTGATATTTATCACAGATCCATACATGCCCAAGAAGAACATCACACGTATGGTCAACAGTTCCCATGTATATGAGTACTGGCAAGATTCCATATGCAAAGCCCTTTACTACTTTGGCTTGCCCCGTAGCTTGGGATCTGATACTCCTCTACAAGTCCTCAAATCAACACTGAATGATTCTAACAGATCTCAACCAGTAGAAGCAAAAGGAAAAAACAAACAAGAAGCAGCTAAAAAATCTTTGTGTAATGAAAAAAAGGAAAAAGTAGTAGAGGATGTGAAGGATGGGTCATATAACAGTGACTGCAGAAACGATCAATTTCCAAGCGAAGGCGAGGCAACAGTGGGTCCGGACTGCATCACCCCTGTTGCTATAGCACCCAACCCTCTCATGTTGTGTCGCATATCCCCTCCCAATAAAAAATGTGTACACAAGATACCAAAACTAGCAGATCATGAGTTACAAGTTCTAACTGTAGAAAGCGACTCACAATCAACTAATCATGACATACACAGTTTTAATGCTGAAATCGGTGACACTTGTCTTGTGACAGAGCAGCTGTCAGTAGACAATATAGATGGTCTTACACACCAACCGGCAGTCCCCATTATCACTGATGTCCATGACAGAACAATGCCTACAGCTCTCTCAGACATTACCATTCCAGCCACATCTGTTGCCTTACCAAAACCACTTCCTCCATTTCAGCGATACAGCCTATCCGTTACATCTAAAGTTATGAGTAACCAAATCGCAGAGGATGTTAAAATAGTGGATTCATGTATAGAATCTGAAATACCTCAATCTGCGGATAACACTGATTCCTTACAAAAAGAAGATGAAGACATTAACGCTTTTGCACTAGCGATTGCCTGTTCTGTTGTAGATAAAGCTATAGATCAAATGAAGGAAGAACAGTTTTCATGTGGCGAATTCCAGAGAAATGATGAAAGTGGTGCTGTTTCAGACATTAATAATTTGCTGTGGATCAGACATTGCAAAGCAGTTTTTCTAAATGCAGCTGAGAGCCTGGAAGAAGTGAATGAACAACTTGCGGGGCTATCTTTGCAACATGATGATGGGCCTCGGCAACGTGAACATGGGCCTGAACAACATAAAAAATTGTCTGGTAAACACAAAGAAAAGGCTGGTCATCATGAAGTTCATATAAGACAGGAAGTTGTGCCAGAGAGACAGAATGGAGGGTCTGAGCTGCATGGAGAGGGGACTGAGCAATGTGTTCATGTGATACGAGAAGAAGAAATGCCTGTTCAAAGGGAAGATTTGCCTACAGGACAAGAAGTGCCTGTTCAGCATGAAGATTTGCCTGCAGAACAAGAACTGCTTGTTCAACATGAAGATTTGTCTGCAGGACAAGAACTGCTTGTTCAACATGAAGATTTGTCTGCAGGACAGGAAGAAGTGACTGTTCAACATAAAGATTTAACTGCGGAACAGGAAGAAGTGACTGTTCAACATAAAAATTTGCCTGCGGAACAGGAAGAAGTGACTGTTCAAGATAAAGATTTGCCTGCAGAACAAGAAGTGCTTGTTCAACATGAAGATTTGCCTGCAGAACAAAAAGTGCTTGTTCAACATGAAGATTTGCCTGCAGAACAAAAAGTGCTTGTTCAACATGAAGATTTGCCTGCAGAACAAGAAGTGCTTGTTCAACATGAAGATTTGCCTGCAAAACAAAAAGTGCTTGTTCAACATGAAGATTTGCCTGCAGAACAAGAAGTGCTTGTTCAGCTTGAAGATTTGCCTGCAGAACAAAAAGTGCTTGTTCAACATGAAGATTTGCCTGCAGAACAAGAAGTGCTTGTTCAACATGAAGATTTGCCTGCAAAACAAAAAGTGCTTGTTCAACATGAAGATTTGCCTGCAGAACAAGAAGTGCTTGTTCAACATGAAGATTTGCCCTCAGAACAAGAAGTGCTTGTTCAACATAAAGATTTGCCTGCAGAACAGGAAGTGCTTGCTCAACATGAAGATTTGCTTGCAGAACAGGGAGAAGTGACTGTTCAACATAAAGATTTGCCTGCGGAACAGGAAGTGCTTGTTCAACATAAAGATTTGCCTGCAGAACAGGAAGTGCTTGTTCAACATGAAGATTTGCTTGCGGAACAGGAAGAAGTGGCTGTTCAACATGAAGATTTGCCTGTGGAACAGGAAGTGCTTATTCAACATGAAGATTTGCTTGCGGAACAGGAAGTGCTTGTTCAACATGAAGATTTGCTTGTGGAACAGGAAGAAGTGACTGTTCAACATAAAGATTTACCTGCGGAACAGGAAGTGCTTGTTCAACATGAAGATTTGCTTGTGGGACAGGGAGAAGTGACTGTTCAACATAAAGATTTACCTGCGGAACAGGAAGTGCTTGTTCAACATGAAGATTTGCTTGCAGAACAGGAAGTAGTGACTGTTCAACATGAAGATTTGCCTGTGGGACAGGAAGAAGTGATTGTTCAACATGAAGATTTGCTTGTGGGACAGGGAGAAGTGATTGTTCAACATGAAGATTTGCCTGCGGAACAGGAAGAAGTGACTGTTCAACATGAAGATTTGCCTGCGGAACAGGAAGAAGTGACTGTTCAACATGAAGATTTGCCTGCAGAACAGGAAGAAGTGATTGTTCAACATGAAGATTTGCCTGCAGAACAGGAAGAAGTGACTGTTCAACATGAAGATTTGCTTGTGGGACAGGAAGAAGTGATTTTTCAAAATGAAGATTTGCTTGTGGGACAGGAAGAAGTGATTTTTCAAAATGAAGATTTGCTTGTGGGACAGGAAGAAGTGATTGATCAACATGAAGATTTGCCTGCGGAACAGGAAGAAGGGACTGTTCAACATGAAGATTTGTCTGCGGAACGAGAAGAATTGACTGTTCAACATGAAGATTTGTCTGCGGAGCAGAAGAATTGACTGTTCAATATGAAGATTTGTCTGCGGAACAGGAAGAAGTGCATAATGAACAAGATGTGTCAGTTCAACAGACAGCAGTGCCTATGAGACAGAAAGTGCCTGTTCAAAACAAAGGTATGCATGATGAACAGGAAGAAGTGCCTGAAAGACAGCTAGAAGTGCTTGCTCAACAAAAAGATGCATCTAAGGAACAGAAAATGGTCCCTGTTCTACAGAAAGATGTGCATGAAAGAGAGGAAAATATCTTCTCCACTCTGGCAAACAGAGAATGCTATTATGAGTTTTCAGAGAAAAATCTGACAGATGGCAAGGTAAGAAAGGCTATTGTTTCCACTTCATTGATCTGTAATGGCTAGAGTGTAATGTATTCCATTATTTCCATTTGAAAATCTTATCTCTCATGTGTTATGGCTATTTCCTCTCTCGTAGTTAACTTAGTTTGTTCCTTTTGTACCAAATGCGGTACATAGGGCAGAGGTTTTAGATCTCCATGTGATGCGGTTCTTTTCTAGCAGTTGGAGATCTTGTATGGTTTACATCCCAATAGTTTACTTTCTTGTAGGATTGTTCTTCGAAGAGTGGTCTTAGGTTTTCCACGTTTTCTTTTCCCAACTGCTGACCACATAAGGACTTGTTGATTTAGTCTCTTTTCGTATGATCTAAGAACATGACATAAATATTTCCACCTTCGTTTCCTTATAATATTTGATACAGGTTGTTGCTGTGTTCTATCTCTCACTGTGTTGTTCGAAATGAAATCACTCCATTTTACTTTTAGTAATTTTTGGAGACATTTATCCTCAAAGCTGTTCATTTTCTTATCAATTTTGTTTGTTGATTTCCAACTTTCACATCTGTAAATCAGTGCAGAAATCACTCAGGACCTTTAACAGGAATCAGGAAAACAATGCAACTTTTGTACAAGAAAAGGATGCCACCCTCAAGAGAGAGAAGGACTGTCATTTAACCTAAGACTGGGGAGTAAGTTTGTTGCAGCCAAAACATGTACTACTCACCAGTGGGTTCTGCAGTGTCACCTTATGGGATATTCTTTGGTCTCTTCGCGACTCTGTTGGATGAGGACACTAAAATTGATGTTGAATCGATCAAGCGATTTAAGCAGTTTGGAGTTACCCATTGTTCAAGTCGAACTGGATGCCTGAGAGGCAGAGTGAGAGGTGTGTTTAATCAGCGAGCCACAGGAACCATCAGTATGCATACTCTTCGATATCTGTTGGTGGAGACTAAGCACCTATGGGTCTGCCCGGAGTGCAATGACGTCAGTTTAGTAACCAATAACCTTATGGGACCTTACTCTGTTTCCTGGTAAATGTGCTGAAAGAGATCAAGGCACATATTAAAAAATTGATCAACATAATAACGAGGCAACCATAATTTGTTTGGACAAGTAATGAGAAAGACAGGTATAGAGCCGCCAATTTAAAAACGCAAACATATCACCATGAACACAAAAAGAGCAATGTTCAACACAATCTTTCTTCCAACATTATGCTGTCAGTGCCAAACCTGGATGCTGACAACAAATGATAGAAGAAAACTAGTCATGACAGAGATGAAGTGTCTACGCAGAATGCTGGGTGTAACAAGAAGAGACAGTGGAAAAAGTGGGTACAGCATCAGTACTGCACTTCATCAAGAAACAACAAATCAAATGGTTGTCCACATTAGCAGGTGATGAAAGACACTATTTATGAAGCACACACAAAAGCCTGATCTAGAAATCTCTTCTTATCCTGACGCTGTGAGGCAAAACAGGATTAGTGAAAAGAAAGTGAGAACCAATAAAATCTATGAGAGATGAGGCAGAGAATGACAGAATGAGAACGTTTTGGACAGCATAGCTTCATGGTCACAAATGAGGAACTTTGGTAGAGAGAACAAGACAGATTCCAGTGAACCCAGAGGTTAAAACAAGACGCTTGCGCTGGATATGACACACTTTGAGAAAACCAGAGGGAAATATAACAAGAAGAGTCCTTTCCTGGAACCC
The DNA here is from genome assembly GCA_020796225.1 of Arion vulgaris. Lineage (NCBI taxonomy): Eukaryota > Metazoa > Mollusca > Gastropoda > Stylommatophora > Arionidae > Arion > Arion vulgaris. The sequence goes on from CM036769.1 coordinate 28,974,927, forward strand.
ACAGGGACTGAAAGAAAGGAAGACCTAGAAATACATGGAGATGAGATTTGGAGGCAGAGATCAATAATATAAAGAAGAGCTGGAGGGAGTTGCAGGAGATAGCTAGAGATAGGAAGACTTGGCAGGAGTTGGTTGAGGGCATGTGCCCCAATCCGGATTAAAAAAGCAGAGAGAGAGAGCTTCGTGGTGCGAATTAGTTTCAATATCCTAAGTGATAGTACTGAGGGCAGATGTTTGTGGAGTTCATGTGACCACTTATGTCAATCTGCATGGTCCAGGAGAATGAAAACACAAAATACAAATTAAGATCATTTAAAAATAAGGCATATACCACTTTACAGCTCCACACATCTTCTTGACAGGGTCCAGCTCTAGTATGTGCATACTGTGACAAAGAAGGTCATCTAAAAAATGAGTGCCCAGAAGATGAGTTGCCAGAGATCTCGCCACTGTCACAGCTTACCCCCTTTCATGTGAAAGTTTTGTCTGAAACCCTTAACAAAGTGCCTGGTAAGCCAAGTCTTGTCAGTTATATCTTTTTCAGTATTTGCATTTTATAATAGAGACAGAATTGATTACAAAGCCAAAATTGAGGAAGAAAAGACATCTAAAATCTATATAAATGTATCTCTGTATTCTATAAGTCTAACTACAAAAGTCATGTACGAGTTTCGTTAATCTACTTTGCTCAGCATATGGAAGCATCCACGTCTGCAGTATCTCTCTCTCTCTCTGTCTCTGGATCGTTCTTTTTGGCCATTTTGATCATTCTTATTGTGCTATATAAACAGCATTTGCCAAGAATGTATTTTTACGTCACATCATACAGCGTCATTTGGAGCTCTGGTACTTGTCCTTCGGCGATGTGTCCGATTTCAACCAGCGTTTGCTGGGTTCGCTCTCCGTCAGCCTTTGGCTGTCCCAGCCTACCTGCAAGGCAGCAGGTTGCTATTTTCTATTAGGGTAGCGACCTTGGTTTGCCTACCGTCCAGTTTTGTGTACGGATTGCTCCGCTAGCTTTGATTGTCCCCAATCTAACTACAAGGCAGTAGTAGTTCCATGCGAGCGGAACGCGCACTGGATTCAAGCCTCTGCTGGGCTTTCCAGTTTTTATGCACAAATTGTGGTGGCCCGCACAACCCCTATGCTTGCCACGCCCCTTTATGCTCCACCATCAGCGCTGTGTACAACTGCCCCACCGTTGGGCTCACCCATGCATTGTTTGCATGCGTGTTCGCTCTGCCCCAATGCCTGCACACAGTGTCTATTAGTTCTCACCGTGCACACATTTACCATGCCTCTAGACTGTCTGGACACGGAGCTCAACTCGGGCGCCCACCTCAGGGCTCTGAGTTTTGCCCTATGTGGGCCCACATGCAACTCAACTCGGGCCCAGAGGTGAGGACCTGATTTTCGCCCAGTGTGGGCCTATATCTCTTTGGATGCACTCTCATCCTTTTTTGTTTATCCATTCAGCTTTTCCCATTGGCCAGGAGATGTGCATTAATAGTCACTCTGGGATTCCGCTCGTCTGTGTTGCGAGCGGATCTCATCCAACATGACTACGTCTGCATCACTACTTATACCAGAGTAGCTCTCTCTCTCGATCCCTACCCACTTAGCCAGACAGGAACCATTGTCTGTTTCCAGGGTCACCACATTGAGGTGGGGTAGGATGTTGATTAGTGCCAGCTCACTAATCCTGGTGCAGCGTTGTCCTTTGGTGCCTTTAAGCTCGCTTGTATCCATTAGGGATACCTCACACTATTTATGTTGTCTACATCACAGAAACTCTAAAAATAGAATATGGCCATTGGTCTAATAACTGACTAGTTCGATAATGAGTGATGGTAGAATCCCAAAAAACATTCTATATGGTTAACTCGCAACAGATACTACACAGCTTGTACGCCTATTACTACGTTTCTTTGACACCTGCAAGCGTGATCTAACTTCATGCAGCATAGACAACAAAAATTAGGAGTGGTTGGCCAAAGACAGGCAAGCATGGTCAGCGGCAGTGAGGATGGCTCCAAAAAGAAAAACACCTTCACATATGGATGTAAATGAGTGCGCAGAGGGCCAGAGAGAGAACATCCTATGTATCAGCTCTACTCTCCAGTTTTACTTGCAGCAACCGTGGCAAGGATTGCCACTCCAGAATAGGCCACAACAGACGTTGTGATTCAGAACAGAACAAACTACATGTCGCAAAACCTATTGTCTCCTGAGACAAAGATGATGATTATACATTACTTGTTTACTGCACCTTGCTAAAACAAACAATCAGACTACTTTCTGAACTTCATAGAATTTGTTCCCTGCCGAGAATAGTGACTGGCATCCAGTCTGCAAGTCTCTTAGATCAAAAGGGGGATGTACATGTCTAGTTTGTCAACTCTTACAAAACTGACACACGTGACACAAACTACTCTCGTGTTTTCATACTCAGGGACTCCATGAGCATGATTCATAAAGTCGAATCAGGAATGGTGAGATGCAACTGGGTGGAGGTACTGGTACAGACAATGATCAGAGAAATCACCTTCATTTTTGTCCCTGGGCATGCAGGAGTTGGGGTAATGAACGAGTTGATAGCTTGGCTACAATATCAGAAGGAGCTGCCATGGATCGAAATGACATTCTTCACGCATTGAGAGTCTTTCCGAACAGAGGAGTTTCAGGACTGTGAATGCCACTCGTTGACCAGATTGAAAGAGATGGGTGTCAATATTGGTGCAGCCTGAAAAGAACGACATACTAAATATGCAAGGAGATTGATTAATCAACATCGAACTGGCGTGTTGGGCCGTTGGACGCTGCTCGATTTACTGAGACGGAGATCGGATCACCTATGGACATGTCCAGAGTGCTATGATGATAGTCCTCACATAACTGATAACTGACACACGTGGACTTGATTCCAAACCAGTTCTGAGAAGATATGTGGTATTATAATAATAATAATTCCTCTTGTACTGTTATACATTACATAAAGCCTGCAAGCAATTTATCCTGGGCAACTCACTTAATCTCCTCCATGGAACTGAGACCTATATTTCTTGCTTCGGCAAAGTTCGTTTCAGTCTCCTTAGGTCGTCCTCTCTTTCTTGAACCCTTTGCGTCCACTTCAATGCCTGCTTTGATATTCGTTGATCATTTCTTCTCAAGGTGGGTCCAACATATCTCCATCTTCTCCTTCCTATAATAGCTGTTACTAGTGGTTGACCAGACATTTCTCTGATTTCATCACTTCTCCTGAATTTGTTCCATTTTATGTTCATTATTTTTCGCAGACATCTATTTTCAAATGCATTCAACTTGCTTTCTATATCTTTAGTCATTTTTCAACTCTCACTGCCATATGCTAGAATTGACACATAATTTGAAAATTGGTAATTTAGTTTTAATACTATATAACTTGCAGTTCTATATTTTATTTAGACTTTTAGAAGCTGATGTTGCTTTGCCAATTCGTATCATAATTCTTTTTTAACATTTCCTGCTCAATCAAAATTGTTACCTAAATAGGTGAACTGCTAGTTGTCTGTTATATGTGGTATAAAAAAAAAAAAGTAAAGGAACCCTTTCATACCTCGTGGTATATAGGTCAATACAGTGTTAGGCCTGTATTTTTCATTGACCGTCGGCACACGATGGGTGATGTGGTCAACATCACGCCGGCCGCCTTTACTTTCACAGAGCATGTCTGGTACCCAGTTGAGACTGGGTTGACCTGAGAGCCGCCACGGTCGGGAAAATTCCACCCGCACTGCGGAGCTAAACCAGACCACCAGCCTTGAGAAGCAAATTCACTAACAACTACGCTACCGTGGCTCTCATATGTGGTATACCTTTGTTTTAAATATATTGATCTACTTGTGTTTGTTCACAGCAATGAGACAGCGGACTCATCGGTTGTAAAGGAGTTTAAGATGGATAAAAGGGGATGTTCTTCGGTCTTTTGGTGACCTACTGTTGGATGAGGACATTAAACTTTATGTTGTAACAATCCAGCTATTTAAGGAGTTTGGAATTACACATTGTGCAAGCATAGCTGGATGATTGAAGATCAGAGAGAGAGAGGTGTGTTTAACCAGCGAGCCACGGAACCATCAGTATGAAAACGTTTTGGCATCTGTTGGGCGTAAATGTTTTTTATTGTGTGGGACATTCAAGGAAAGAAATTAATTGTGTGTAGCATTCAAGAAAAAAAATGTATTGTGTGACCTTCACACCTCTCTTATAAATAATTGGGGTCTCTGTGGCTAAGTGGTTACGCCCTTTGCCTTGTGAGTCAAAGGTCGTGGGTTCAAATCCAGACCGTGCCGTTCTGTTCACGAGTGCAGTTTTTTCCAGAGACCCCTAGGATTATTGCTGGAGCTACAGAGTTCATGCTTTGTGCAATACTCTTGGCAGGTGGCGTGCCATTTCTGCAGAGAGTGACCGAGCCATATGCGGTAAAACCCGGTGCAATGAAGTAAATCCTTCGGCTTTCTTATAAATAATACAATATTACGACTGGATGATTATCATCATTATCTTCACAGCATTAGGTACTTGTATAATAATGATGATGGGTTATCTAATTGTCATACTTAATATTATGTTCTTGTATTCCATCTCTAGCTGATGTTGGTTTAAGTGAAGACAGTCTGGCAGATCGTGAGATGTTCATGAAGGCCTTAGAAGAATTCATTCAGGTTCAGTTTCGAGGTGAGTCATACTTAACCCTTTGAACCCTGGACATCTATACCCTTAAAAATCTTCAATGTCATGACTTTAATTTTGTCAATGTTTATTCTCATCAGTATTGTTCTGCAGAAAGGAATAGTTTCCATACATATCTGGCTCAGAAACATTTACTCTGAATAAGAGAGACTTGAACTGTGGGACTATAAAGAATGAAATTAGTTTGCTGGATAGAAAAATGAAAATATTCATAAATACATAAAAACACAGAAATAATTACTTGAGAGATAAAGAATGAACACCCTTCTTGAGAAAAGAAACAAATGTAGACTGTACTGGCATGAGACACAAACAAAAATGTAGACTGTACTAACCTAGCATGAGACACAAGTGTAGACTGTACCGGCCTGGCATGATACCAAAATGTAGACTGTACTGGCCTGGCATGAGACCAAAATGTAGACTGTACCGACCTGGCATGAGACAAAAATGTAGACTCTTCATCATTTGGTTCACATGTTAGTATCTCTTCTTTTTGGAATGGGTTCAACATATTTCCACAATTTATTTATAGTAATTATATAATTTTATTTAAACTTAAGAAAGTACTGGTTTATTTTCATTTGGACTTTGAAATAATTACCATTTTTGTATACATTATTTGTTCAGATGCCAAATTAGCATTGTTTGGATCCACTTGTAATGGTTTTGGCTTTGATAAGAGTGATATGGATATCTGTCTAACATTTACCCAGAGAAAGGTGAGTGGTATGGATATTTCAACAATCAGATCAAAATTTCTTTGCTTAACAAAACACACAAGACAATTTTTAGTTTTCTTCTGTTTTTATTATACAGACATCAATTTCTTTTAGAATTTTTTCTGTAATATATAATGAAATATGCAGTTTATAAATTTATAAAAGTAAAAGCACCTGTGTTTATATCATGAGGTACATTAATGAATACAGTGTTAGATTCATATTTTTTTTTTATCTATGGCACACAGTAGATGATCGGGTCAATGTCACATCCACCACTTTTACATCCCAATGCTTCTGTGATAGCCAATTGAAGTTGGGTCGACCTGAGATCTATTACGGTTTTTAAAATCCACATTTTAATCTCATGCAAAGTTGGGTAGTAAAACTGGTTTTCTGTTAAAAAAAATGTGCCAAGAGATATTTGAACTCTCACTAAGGTCACAGATGCAGTGAATAATGTGATAGAAGTCATGGTCAGAGTACCAGATATAACCAAGATTGACTATATCACCAAGTGGGGGCTATTGTGGCAGACTGCATCAATACAGTCTGACTAAACAATTAGGGGCCAAAGAGAGATGTCAAACCTGGTTCAAAAAAATATACTAAAAACAGATTTGTCAGACCGAAAGAAGTGAATATCACAACACCTATCTGAACTTTGACTCGTTTTAACATACTCGGTTTTGAAGAACTTTGAAGACTAACTCTTACTTAATTTATCCAAACTTAACTGATTCAGTACCAGGTTTTTTCACCTCTGGACGGAATTATTGTTTTAGCTTCAAAAATATTGCACACATACTTTAGTTAAATTAAAATATTGTTTCTAAATATGATTTAAAGTTGAACTTATTATATATCAAATTAAAGATAAATGATTGTACTTTCATAAAATATTTATTGTATGCGAAAATATAATGTTGTGTTGACTGTGCATGACAAATATTAGCATGTAATAAAAAATTAATTGAAATTGTGAGAACAAAATCCAACTTACCAAGGGCCTTGAGGAACAATATGGTGAATAAGTCAGTGTAACTGCTCTCTTTATATAAGTAATCCATTTATGAATACACAAAAATTAAGAAAATATTGATGGAATATATGGTTTACTAACTGTTCGAAAATTAGCAACACGACCATCTTTGAAGAAATTTCCATTAAAAATTGTCAAATTGAAGATTTCACATACTAAACATTCATGTCTCATAATATATAATCACATACAGTGGAAATTATAGCAATATTTACAGGAATAAAGAACTAAAGTATATGAATAATAGTCCTAACATAGCAACTATATAACTTCTCTCCAAGTAGACTGTGTAGGTTCTGTCTGAATCCTTCTTTTTGTTGCAATCCTACTGGAACCTGACTGGGGCAACGCCCTCTCGCAGCTGGTTGGGAAACACTACTAGTATTATTTAAATTATTAATAATCTTCGTATTTAAATCACAAACTTCTGTGTCATCAGAAGCTTCACTATCTTCACTATCAGTATCTACATCTTCATGCAACCAATCTCGCGCTTCTGCAGCTGTAAAACGTGCAGAACGAGCTGATAACAAACCATTTCTAGACTCTGAATTGTTAGACATTATTTTTTAATCACAGGGTAACTTGAAAACGAAAATTAAACTTGGTTTCACTTCTGATTCTAGTCAAAACCACGATGTTGTGATTTGGTTATCGTTAGTACTTCCTTTCTACTTAGTTTCCGGTTGATATAAAACTACAATCGGAGTGAAAATTAATAAAAACTCAACGCAATAGTAGCCGTCTTTTAAAAGACGCTTGGGACACGCAGATAAGAAATATGTGCACTACAGTGTTCCACGGGACCGAATCAGTTAACATTAATTTTTGTTTGTTTGTTCGTTTGTTGGCTTAAGGCTCTATGTGGCGAGGTGCGCCACTTTCAACCTAAGAATATTTTTTGGGGTTATCTCAGTGTATTGGCCTGTTTTCTTTGAGTGGTCTGGGACTAGTTCTAAGAAAGGGCTGTTTGTTGCCATTATTCAACATAAATACCATTAGTGTGTTATTTGTATATATTTCATAAACAGTTGACACAAATCTGTCAAATGATATCTATTGCAGGTACCTGACAAATCCTGGTTGATTGAGAATCTTGCTAGGAAATTGAAGCAACATGTAGAACTAACAAATGTACAAGCCATCCCTACAGCCAAAGTGCCTATAGTTAAATTTACTGTCAAAAAGACAGACTTAGAAGGTGACATCAGCCTCTACAATGTTCTGGTTAGTCCTTATGTCAGTAATTGATATGCTGTTTTTGTGTTTTGTTTCTATTTTGTTTGTTCTTGTATCTTGCACTTGTGCCACTGAATAGTATCTGTATCATCTTCATGTTATAGTTCACATATAAAGCATTTACAAATGATTCCCATTTCAGACAGTCTACTTTCATTCTACCCATGCCATTCCATGTCAGTCCTCCCTTGTTTTTTTGCCCACGATGAATTGAGACACTTGGTATGGCGTCTCTGACTGATTTTACTGTGAACCCTTGCTTTCATTATCACCAGTGTCTCTCACCATTCAGGCGAACTTTATCCCAACATTAGAAGTACTTGTAAATTAGATCTCTAAGTATATGATCATGGTTTCCTGTTGTCCAACTGAGTACTATTCACGCACTATTTTTTTGGCCCAAGATGACCTCAAACCATGGAACTTCCACAGCAGAAAGTCTCTAGCGCAGTTTGTTATCAATTTGCTATTGTTACTCCCTCAATCCTCACTTTTTCCATTTCCCTTTCCACTGTTTTTCTCTAGATATCCTTTGGTCTACCTCCTTTTCCTTCTGTCTGTCAGAGAACTATATTTGCCAAAGTGTCTAGTGACATTCTATATACATAACCCAAGCCATCTTCTTACTCTGAAGGTGGTTGCCATTGATATATACTAAGTTATTATCTGTTTAGTAGGCGATAGAGCAAAGACTGGTATATACAGTATTACATAAGAAGGGAAAAATTAATTATAAGATATGAAAAAACAACACTCAACGTTTTGGTGCTTAAGACCTTTATCAAGAACAGAAAAAACAGAAAAACTAAATTAACTAAAACATGACACTAACAAATGATCTGCATCAAAAGATACTGGCATACGTACCTGCGTGGCCCTTGGTCAGCATCTCGTGAATGAAAGAATGGACAGGAAATAGGAAGACTATTAGGTTACCGATTGGCTGGCCAATCGGAAAGCGTCAGTGGCAGGTTACGTAAGATATTGTTTGTACAGGTGGGAACAAAGACCCCACGTGGGAAGAGCAGGAGAGGTAGGTGGAAGAAACGTCAGATAATAGCGTTAATGACCGACATAACATACTGCTGTGTAAACACGTACACCCTATACAACATGAGCCCTATTCTGCCAATATGGATTGCATACACTCCGATAACAAAGGCGGGTATGTACTCCAATTTAGTGTCATGTTTTAGTTAATTTAGTTTTTCTGTTTTTTTTGTTCTTGATAAAGGTCTTAAGCACCGAAACGTTGAGTGTTGTTTTTTTCATATCTTATAATTAATTTTTCCCTTCTTATGTAATACTGTATATACCAGTCTTTGCTCTATCGCCTATTTTCCTCAGTATTACCGCAGCCACCCTAACGATTTTCTCCAGATCTGATCTGATCCAGTCTGACTACCTCAGATTTGTTGATTTTCGTACATCGCAGTATCTGTTTAGTAGTTTATTCAGAATTAATTCTTATTCTTGTAGGGTTATATTGTTTTTTTTTTATAGTTTCATACCTTGTTTTATTCATATTTTCCAATACAAAAACTATTCAGAAGATTCTTAATTTTCACATTTATGTTCATATTTTTTTACTTCAACTTTATTATTCCTCCACTGAGTAAAGGCTCTACCGTACAGTTGTTTCACACCCGGACGAAAGTGAAAGCTCTAGAAATCACCATAGAATGAAAGGAGAGTGAAGTTTCATATTTTCATAAGGATGACAAGAAGACTAGAATCTGCCTAACCTGCTGCCTTACCGGTCAGCTGGGGACAGCCTAAGGCTGACGGAGAGCGAACCCAGTAAGCGCTGGCTGAAACTGGACACATCACGAAGGATAAGCACCAGAGCTCCAAATGGCACTGAAGATGTGACGAAACCCACCTATGCTAAGGCTGCATGAATCAGGTTTCCACATGAATGCTTTTTATGGAAAATCTGGCACATCAGTCTAAGGGTGATCGAGAGAGAGATTGAATCTGCCTCGGTGATGTTTTTCATAGCTGTAACTGCCAACTGCCTACAATGTGTAAAATAAGTACCAAAAAATCAATAAATGGTTTGGGCACTTTTGATGTTTATTTTCAGGCTCAGCAAAATACTAAACTTCTGCTATCTTATAGTAAGATTGATCCTCGAGTTTGCATTCTGGGATACACTATCAAGACTTTTGCTAAGGTAAGTTATGTCCTCTTCATTGTTTTGTTTGATTAACTGTTAGGAATCATCATCATTACACTTTGATCAATAACCATGTGTGCTCAAAATCTCTTTCTTACACATGAAGATCTCAGCTGCAGTTTTATAAACTCCGAGCATAGAAGAATCGATTAAAAGCATCAACGTACGATCCTTTATGTATTTTCAATCTCATATCACACTGAGCTGTTCCATAGATGCTGATTCTTAGTCACTTTCTTTGTTAACTTCTTATATCATTGTTTTATGCATTTATTATATTCATCTTGTACCGTTATATGTTGAATAGGGTCTGTAAGCAATTTCTGCATACCACTTTATCCTGAGCTACTCTCTTCTATAGAATTGAGTCAAATATTTCCCCACCTCTCTCATTAAAGTTAGTTTTAGGGTTTGCCATTGACATCCTTTCTTTCTTGAATCCTTTGTCTACCACTTCAATGCCCGCTTTGTGATTCTTTGATCATCTCTCAGAGTATGCCCAATATATCTCCATTTTTATCCTTCTTATAACAGTTGTTACTAGTAGTTGACCAAACATTTCTCTTTCATCAGTTCTCCTAAATTCATCCCAGTTTATGTTCATTACTTTAGCAGGCATATATTTTCAAATATGTTTAACTTACTTTCTATATGGTTAGTCATTTTCCAAATCTCGATGTCCATATGTTAGGATTGATACAATATTGGAATAAAATATTTGTAATTCAGTATTAAAACTATGTAACTTGAAGTTTTATATCTTATTTAAACTTTTCTACTTTGAACGCTCCATATTGACCACTTGTTAACCACTCTTTGTGATTTGTATTTGATCCGAGCCTAAGAGCGATTGTACGTTGTGCCAGTTATGCGCCTAAAAGTAGACCAGCACATTCAATTTCTGCAACGCTTTTTATTTACTAGGTAGCTTCCTTGGCCCCTACCTCAGTTGCTTCTTACAACATGCCTTGTAGGTCGTAGTATTACTATTCTTTGCTGCCCTTGGGAGCCCCAGCAACACACAGGCAATTTAAACTTTTAAAAACTGATGTTGCTTGACAGTTTAGCATCATTTCTTTGTTACTTATTTCCATGCACTCAAAATTGCTACTGAAATATGCGAACTGCTCTGTTACTTTTATCATTTTGAATTACAGCATGATATCTGCGTTACTTGTCATACATGTATTAATTATATTTTGTGTTTTATGTATACCAAATCTTTAGCAGTCATATCATAGTTGTGTTTACTGTCTGATGTAGGTATGTGATATTGGAGATGCATCTAGAGGCAGCCTTTCTTCTTATGCATACATTCTTATGATGCTGTACTACCTGCAGCAGGTGAAACCACCTGTTATCCCAGTCCTACAGGAGGTAAGTTATCTATACGTTTTCTATTTATGGTCTTTTCCTTGAGTATATATGGTTATTCATATATGTATCTGGTGCTCAAATGTTTAAGAATAACTCCTGGTAGGTTTAACCAAGTTGAACAGACTTAAGGTGAAAGACCAGACCAAAGGGCAAGATAGGGCCTAATAAGGGGACATCTCAGAACCCACTGGTGAGTGGTAAATGCTCTGGCTGCTACAAATTTTCTGGTCAAATACAATAGCAAATGAAGAGCTTTTAAAATGAACAAACTGGACATCATTGGAGGCCATCCTTAGAAGATGGAGGTGGATTGGGCATGTATGTTGTATAATGCCAGTAGGGACAGTGACTAAGAACTAGAATATCTCTCCGATGGACAGTGGATAAGAAGACCTGGTATTTTTCTGTATTCGATAATAAATTGTGTACAAATGCGATGTCAAACACAACCCACATGTTCTACATGGTTATCAATGTGGCAGACGCTGTTGTGTGATTTTTTTGGTACTGATAAGGTAATTAGTTAAGTATTTTCATTTTGAAAAGATGTTCTGAAAATTCCAGAAATGGTCACTCTAAAAGTATAACAACAGGGCAAGCTGGTGAACTTGTTTTGAATGAATCTGAAGATAAATTAAACAGAATGTGATTATTCTGATACGGATATCGAAAGTGAGTTAGATGTCATTTAGACGACAAAGAATTGTTTTAATCGATTGATATTCAAGCTATATGTTCAATCTGAAGAACAATCTACATATACAGGAGTATTCACAGCCGTGCCCACATATTATATCAAGTAAATTAAAAAGTTTAGTATTCTGCAAATAGATAAAAAGCAGGAATCATGGAGATGATGGGGTAAGTCAATAACAAATTATAGAGCACTTAACCCAACGGGACTGCAGAGCCGATATATCGGTTCAGAGTAATGTTCATGATGTCGCAGAACCGATATATCGGCTTTTGGATGTCTGTTCACGGAAACGAATGTATCTTCAGAACCCCTTTACTGAAGTTTAAAAATCTTCAGAAACGGAAAGTACATATATGTAGGTACATTACTATCTCCATTTAACAAAGATTTGAAAGAGGGAAAGCAGTGTATTATTGTGTTCAAGTCTAGACTTTTTTTTAAACGTTAATGTTTCCGACGATGTTTACAGTGTAATCTTGAGTACTGTTAGATCAAATTATAACTTGTGATAGTAATGAAGAAGATTTAATTGATGGTAATAATGACATTTGATTGTTTATGAAATGCAGTATCGATAGTTGTAAGTCTAATGTAATAATTGCATCTAAAGAATGGGCGTTCCACATTCCATTTATTGACGTGTCCGCACTAAAAAGTGAATATTATAAAAACTACTGCACCTAGTTAGATGAAACTTATAGAATATGTTCGCACATGGATTATCTTCATTTAACTGCTACTTCTGGAAACATCTATGAATATTAAAATGTAATACAAACCGGAGAGTAAAAATATTTTAAATGATTTTTGTTTTTTCAAAATAGTCATGCTACAATAATCTAATTTTGTCAAACGTATACCACCTGATGTAAAATATTATTATATTAATGTATTCCACATCCAATTAGCAACAAGTTAATATATAATATGTCATACTTTAGAGAAACAGTACAAGAGTTATAAAGGATTAAACTAATTGACATTGAATGTTAAATTTGAATCGCAAAATAAATGCGTCCAGAGGTCAAAATAATACAGGGCAAAAGGGTTAAGTGTGCTAAATTATCATGTTTTAAAATAATACCGATGGGCTGTTTTTGCTCAGGAGCTCAGGGAGTGGGTTTTAAGGTACATGTGGCCAGGGTTCAAATGGTTAATGACACTGTTAATGCTGTAATATATATATATTTTTATTTAGCACATAACTGATTATCCATCTTTTAATTCACAGCTGTATAAAGGAAAAGATAAGCCCAAACTCATGATAGAAGGATGGGATGCTTGGTTCATGGATGATCTCTCTCAGCTGGTGAGTTGGCAGAGATTTCAGGGTAATCTTGAAAGAAATATAGACTAACTCAATCCGTACAGTTAACCGCTATAGTGTGATTTTCCGGTCTGCACCACTCTTGCCCATTAGCCACTATAGTAGCATTTAAATCTGCGCCAATCACGCCCCCATTAGCCACTAAAGGGGCGTTGAAATTTGCGCCAGTTACCCCACTAGCCACTAAAGTGGTTGTTCATATTGAGCATCGTCTTGCTTTATACTAAATCTTTCAAGTTTTAATCATAGCTAATGTTAGTTTTTAAAAGTTCTATAAACAGTATAATAATAATAATAATAATTCCTCTCGTACTGTTATACGTTACATAGGGCCTGCAAGTAACTTCTCCATACCGCTCTATCCAGAGCATCTCGCATCCATGAAACTGAGACCGATACCTCTTGCCTCTCTCAGCAAAGTTCGTTTCAGGGTCTCCCTAGGTCGACCTCTCTTTCTTGAACCCTTTGCATCCCACTTCAATGCCTGATTTGATATTCGTATCATTTCTCCTCAAGGTGTGTCCAACATTTCTCCATCTTCTCTCTCTTATAACAGTTGTCACTAGTGGTTGACCAGACATGTCTCTGATTTCATCACTTCTCCTGAATTTGTTCCATTTTATATTCATTATTTTTCAATATCTTTAGTCATTTTCCAACTCTCGCTGGCATATGTTAATACTGATATAACATTTGAATTGAAAATTGGTAATTTAGTTTTAATACTATATAACTTGCAGATCCATATATTATTAAGATTTTTAGAAGCTGATGTTGCTTTGCCAATTCGTATCATAATTTCTTTTTTAACATTTCTTGTTAAAAAAGTAAACTGAATGAAATATGTGATACCTACTCCTAACAATATAAACACAAAAACTGCCTCATCAAAATTCTGGTGTCCCAAAACACTTGCTGTCAAAACTTGGAAGCAATAATTGTATGAATAGAGTAAGTAAATTTGCAGATTTTTTTGGGTAGATTTTTTTGTGTAAAAGAAGTTTTACTTTGCGGTAGGTTTTACTACTTCTGATTTTGCACATTCATCTTCAATATAAATTTCGTTGGTGCTTCTACTTTAGCATTTGGTCTTGAATGTGACACATACTGATGATGATAGTCACAACTGGGGAAATAAAAGAAAAGTTTTATTTTCTTTTTTTTTTAATTAAAAACACATTTACTTTACATTAACATTTAAAATTGCAAACAATGTTTATTATTCAAAATACACAGATAATTTATTTCTGAACATTTTATTGATTGATTGGACCATCATCATTTCACTTCGGTGAGTAACTTTGTGTGCTCCGATCTCTTTCTTACACAGGAAAACCTCAACGGCAGTGCACAAACCACATGCATCGGCGATGGTCTACGATATAATTTTGAAGATGGTGAAAGTATTTTTGAAGAAATGTTATTTGTAATCTTTCTAATGAATTTTGCCAGGGCAGCAGCTTTCCAGCCTGTTATTCTCGATTTTAAACTGTCACTGGTTCTTTTACTTGCTCAAATTGAACATGAGATCTACGTTTTATCGTTCATCTCTGCTAGGACTAGGAACTCAATCTCACCTACACTGAGATGGATCTCTGAAAAATATCCCAATGGCTCCACAAGGAGCGAACCAGTACTTTTAAAATGAGAGGCAAGCACTTAACCTCTACGCTACAAAGACCTCCTTTCAACATTTTCTTTTAAAAGATATTTCTGTTAATTTATGGCCATATTACAGGAAAAAGAGTAACAATATTGCATGAAATTTTACCCAGTAAAACCCCCACACCTTGTAGCAAAAGTGGAAATATTTCCTCTTGCTTGGTGTTCTGTTTTTTATCTGTGTTATAAAATGTATCTCCAACAAACAATTTTATTGCATCATGTGTTCCATTTTGTTTGTTTCAGTTTTAAATATCTTCATTGCACTCCGGACATGTCCATAGGTGCTCGATCTCCTTCGCAATATCTCCAACAGCGTCCAGCGACTGACCGTACCAGTTCGATTTTGATTGATGAGCCTACTCATGTACCTGTTATTCTGTTCTTTTCTTGCTACTCCAATCTTCAAACCCAGCTTCTTCAATTTAGTAGTTGACGTTGATTGGTTTAAATGAAAATCTTCTTTGCGGCCACACTCTATGAGGCGTTCAAAATATCAGCTCTATCCATTGGCTGGCCCCTGATATGGTGGCAGAGACAGCCAGCCTGTCTGCTCTATCATTGCCAATGTCACCCATGTGCCCCGAACAAAGATAAGTGTGATTCTGCACATTGTTGACGCTTGTAGTGATTCAGTCCATTGCTCATTTTGTTCGTTTACTAATGCAACACAACCAACCACCGATAACAGAATAAAATAAGAGATCAGGTAATAGAGCAAATGGAAGACAGAGAAAAATATGAATAGACAATATCAAGTCCACACTAAATAAACATGGATATAACACAACAAGGGCAACGCATCTGGCCCTGGAAAGTAAATTAACGAAAAACGTGTGGTGGCTGAATGAAATTTAGGTCATATTTCCCCATTGCAGGTGTATGTACAAATTTAGCTGTAGTTTTCTTAATTATTAACAGATTTGTATGAGTAATATAATTATCGATATAAGGAAGACTGCAGTAAAACTATGTAGCAATGGTGAAACACGTTAAAAACAAAGTACTGTAGTTTTACAAATACAATAACAATACACAGCACGTTTGGACCAAAGGCCTTTATCAAGCAAACTATACAACAGGAGTAATGAATTTCACAGCACACTACATATAGACTACGCCAGAAACATAACCGTTTGGAGGTTTCTGTCATAGTCTAGATGTGGTTTGCTGTGAAATTCATTACTCCTGTTGTATCATGTACTTGATAAGGGCCTTTTGGTCAAAATGTTGCTGTGTATTGTTTTTGTAAAACTACAGTACTTTGTTGTTACATGTTTCGCCCAAGAGTAAAATACCATTTTGTAGGTAAATAAATATTCTTTAACATCGTTCTAAAACAAATAGTGGTGCTCCCAGCGGCTTATAGGAGCCAATCAGTTAAAGCTCCCACCCCTAGGCTTAACAGCAAGAGTGGAGGACAACCAACTCCCATCATCCACCTGGGGAAAGACAATAGATTAACGGAGGATTCTTTTTTGTGGGTGTTTACATGTATGATTTGAATCATTGAAGTTCAAGTATGTATATATTTCCTTCTGTTGCAGGATGAATTTTGGCCAGAGAAAGGCAAAAACCAAATGTCTGTTGCTGAACTTTGGTTGGGATTTTTGTGTTTTTATGTTGAAGAGTTCAAACACACCGAGTATGTGGTTTCCATACGTCAGAAAGAACCTCTTACACGATTTGAGAAGTTGTGGAATGGATCATGTATAGCCATAGAGGGTTAGTAATTGGGTTTTTTGCCATATATATATGTATGTAAATATAAAAATGTTTATATGTGTGGTCGCACACGCACGCAGTTGTTATATCTTTGTCAAAGTCTATATGTAGTGTTCTGTGACATTCGTCATTTTTGTTGTATCATTTGCTTGATAAAGACCTTTTTGGTCGAAACGTTGTTGTGTATTTTCATTGTTTTTGTATTTTGTAAAACTACAGTACTTTGTTATTACGTGTTTCACCATTCTACATAGTTTTACTGCAGTCTCCATCTATATTGACATTATTTCACTATGACATCCAAATTTTCATTAGCACTTGTGAGTTTCTTCTGTCTGTTTTTTTATAGTATGGGGTTATCAACCCCATGCCTAATCCTTCTTAGTCGTTCTTTATGAAGGCGGTCTGAAAAGTGTTACCGTCACTGTTATCTTTTTAGTAACATTGAACATATCTGGATAATCCAATTCTCTACAGTCTCATCTCCACCATTATTAACCTTGTATACAAAGACACTAACATTTTCCTGCCTAGTGCGCATCGAAATGGAGTGTTCAGACATGTGCTTCAAACAGCTCGCTGTTATTGAATTATTAACAGTGGAACATGTTCCTTCAATTAAAATTGACATACCTATGCAAGTCATTTATGGTATCAGTTACCTACCACTAAAAGAAAAGGATGATTAAATCAATCAGAAAGCCACAAATACCAACACAAGATGACTACTATAATATGAGCAGATTAGAACAAGTTGTCATTCTGCACCTTAGAACAGGACACAATCTACTCCGCAGATACATGTATACAAAATCAAGAGTGGCAATTCAGCCATGTGTACATGTGGACAGGCACATCAGACTGCAGAGCACATACTTCAAGACTGCCCCGAATATGATATACTGAGGCAAACTCACTGGCCTAACGAAACACCACTCGACAGAAAACTACACCGACCTCTGTTTGAGTGAAGTTTATACAAGAGATAATATTGAATATATAAACAATATTTCAGGCAAACAAAATTAAGGAAGGAAGAATTTATGGTGATCAGTGTGTTTATGTGAGTGCATTAAGACTTGAGGTAAAATGTACCATAGATGGAGAAGTTGATCAATCAGATTTAAAAGACAAACCACAAAGTGGAAGGCCTGCAAGTGATCAGTTTCATCAAGCTATTGTTGAAGAACTGATTCACGGAAATCATCACGTGCAACAAAAAGAAATTGCTGTTGAATTAGAAATTTCAAAGTAGAGTATTACACGTTGGTGTTCTTGGATTCTGCAAAGTTTGTGGCAGATGGGTACCGCTCATGATATCTGTTGAAAGGAAAGCTGAAAGGGTTTGCAGCATTTTCCAGTAATTCCTGCAAAATTTTTTGAATGAACGAAAATCATGGCATATCCTTTACAGGGCGTAGCCATCAACCACAGTAAATGAGTCGTTGATTTTCTAGGCACTAATTATACGTTCAGTAGTTTGCCATTGCTTTCTGAACGGTGAGGTCTATTTTTACCTTTGTAAAAATCCCACGGAAACGAAATTGCTTCCAAATTTGCCCGCCGTGGGGTTTGAACCAGGTACTCTTGGTTTGTGATCGAGCTCACTACCGCTTGAGCTACAGACACTCATATGAATGGATGGACTTCTAAAAGAAGATCATTACAGGTGATGAAACTTGGGTCCATTATTATGACCCAGAGAACAAAATACAGTTCATGGAATGCTGACATAAATAATCATCTGAGCCAAATAAATTGTGTGAATGGTGAGGAACACTGGTGATAAGGAAAGCAAGAGTTCTTGCAAAAATCATTCAGAGGTGGAGTGACAGCATCTGAATTCATAGTGAGCAAACAATGAACAAAATTCACCACTGGAAGGAAATTTTGGAATGTAGATGAACTGTTGACTAGAATAATAAACCTAATACTCACATTATATTATTTTGTCATTACTGTTCTTCTTGTTACTTTCAGATCCTTTTGACTTGGCTCACAATTTGGGTTCTGGATTGACAAGAAAAAGTAAGTCAAGTAAATCTATATTGCCCAGTATTGTTGCAGCCTCCCCAATGGTTTTCATCTGATCTGGTCTGACCACTTCAGATCTGTAGGTTTTCTTACATCACCATTTTTGAAGTATATTATAGTAAAATTGAATAATAATGATAACAGATAACAAAATATGAGATATGAGGAACAGGAGAAAGATACATAAAAGTTAGGTCAACGGCAAAACACACAAAGTTGGATATTCTGCCAAGAACATCTTGATCAAGCACAATACACATGAAGATCACTCCCTCCTAGAGCCTTCAGATATCCCTGATCTGAGATTGAGTTCCAAGTCCTATCGGAGAAGGATGATAAAATGTAGGTCACATGTTCAATTTGATCAAATATAAGAACCCTTGGCAGTTCAAAATCGAGAAGAGCAAGCTGGAAAGCAGCTGCCTGGACAAAATTCATTAGAAAAAAAAATTAAAATAAAATTCCTAGAAAATATCTCCACCATCTTCAAAATTACATTGGGAACCCTCGCCCGTGCTAAAAGTTTGTGCACTCCAGCTGAGATCTTTTTGTGTAAAAAAGAGATTGGAGCACACATGGATACTCATCGAGGAACAATGATGATGGTCCTATCAATCAACACATGAAGAATGTACATGTCAAATAAATTAATGAAACCATACAATATCACTTGGATAGAACACACATTGAGGAGACCTCCAGACAGCATCACAAGACATGCCCTCTGATGGAACACACAGGGTAATAGAGGTAAGGGAAGACCCATGAACACCTGGAGATGGGAGTTGGAAACGAAATGCAAGAAAATGGGGAGATAGTAAAGAGATCTGGAAAAGATGGCCTTGGATAGCAATGCTTGGAAAACCTTGGTTGCAGGCTTATGCCTCCCTAGAGGTGAAGAAGAAGAAGAATACAATATCCCCAGTAACTAGCCTTACTTAACTAGAACCAGAATAGTTGGACTAGAAATGGAAACAAAAAAAAGTAAAACTAAATGTCTATAAATAGACTGTAGTCCTTGACCAGACATTCTGTGAAAAGTGATGGAAGCCCATTTTGTAATGTTTTATTTCAGTGAACAACTTTATCTTGAAAACTTTCATCAATGGACGCATGTTGTATGGCAGCCCAATTGATGAAAATATGGATATGTTTAATAAATACCAAAGACCATCTGTAAGTGTGTCCTTTTTTTATGGTTACCTGTATTTTTGTTTTGTAGGTTCTATTGTTTTTTTCTCTGGCAGTCATTTTAGTTGTCATTACATTTTGTTTTTATTTTTGAAAGCGTAAAGGGTCTAAGGCTGAAGAATTGACTTCATTGCTCCCAGATTTACCCCATATGGCTGGATCTCTCTTCGCAGAAATGTCATGCCATCTGCCGAAAGTATTGCACAAAGCATGAACTCCATAGCTCCAGCAACAATCCTAGGGGTCTCTGGAAAAATGCACTCGTGAACAGAAAGACATGATCTGGATTCAAACCCACAACCTTTGGAACTCAAGGACTTAGCCATCAAGACCTCCACTCTGAGAATACGGTGGGGGTGGGGGGATGGGGAAATATATATTTTAAAAAAGTAAAGGAACCCTTTCATACCTCGTGGTATATAGGTCAATACAGTGTTAGGCCTGTATTTTTTCATTGACCGTCGGCACACGATGGGTGATGTGGTCAGCATCACGCCGGCCGCCTTTACTTTCCCAGAGCATGTCTGGTACCCAGTTGAGGCTGGGTCGACCTGAGAGCCGTCGCGGTCGGGGAAAATTCCACTCACATTGCGGGAGCTGAACCCAGACCACCAGCCTTGCGAGCGAGTTCACTAACAACTACGCTACAGCGGCTCTCAGGGAAATATATATAGGGCAGAGGAAATAAGGTCGCTTGCCCGAAGCAGTTTGCTATTTATGTGCCTATCATTGGTTTTAGTTTCCCCCCAATAGAAATAACCTTTGACCTTACAGAGTGGTCGAACACTGAATGCTTCCATTAGGAAACACCACCACATTAGGAAACACACTTACCATTCACACCCCCTAAGGCGCACAACATGGTGCAATGACCCCTTACAATGAGGAATGGGATAACGGATTCTACGGTCGCCAATCTGCCTGGAGATTTAGCTACACAGTGGGGGACTGCCTAGAGTAGTTGATAGTAGCTCGGTCTGTTAGCTGTGAGACGCCTCATAGCTCGGGTTCGAACCTACTGTCCGGCATTTGTTCGAGTCCCTGGTCTTACTCAGGACGATAACTTCGTCTGAGTTGAAAGCGGACGAAAAAAAAAAAAAAAAAGCTACACAGTAAGAATGTCAGACCTACCATCACAAGGGTGGTCAAAACTTACTCCGGGAAGAGGTAGGCACAAACGGAGAAGCAGAAATCATAGGAATTATATCCCTCAGAACTGCCCCCAGTATGCAGATTTGAGAAGAAAGAGGTGGCACACTTTCACTATTGTCCAAGATAAACTGTATGGCGTGGCTGATAATCTGAGGCAGACGGCTGCCTTTCCTAAAGAATCCGAAATCCTAATCTAGTGAGATTCAGAAGACGAAATTCACTCGTTCTCTAGCCAGTTTGAAATCAGGAAACATTATTATTGTGCTTTATCTTTTCGAATCATGTTTATCTAATCACACAGAAGTATGCTATTATCCATCATTCTACTTTAAGTCAATCTTTTTAACCTTGTCTGGCACTTTCGTTTCACTTTCTCTAATCCTGTTTTGCCTCACATTGTCAGGATAAGAAATTTCTAGAACAAGCTTTTGTGCACACTTCCGTGTTTTTCACTGCCGCTGTTATTGTTGAGGTCCACCTTTTGCTTTGTATCCGATGTATCAGAGTAGCATTGCTCTTTTAGGTGCACTGTCTGTTTGTCTAGTAGTTGTTAACTTATGTGTCGTCAACTGTACGCCATAACAGGCATTGACCGAGGGATGAGCCCAATAAAGTTGATATTTAACTATCTGCGTTTGTTGTAGTAATTTTTTCAACGTCACAGTGGTTACCAAATATGTTTCTATTCTTAGGACTACTTTTTCGACACGGATCTGCTTTCTGAAAGTCGTCCACCCAACGTTCGTGGATGCCGTCGATGTGGTAAAATAGGTCACCTGGTCAGACACTGCCCAGCTGGTCACAAGGATAAAGAGGAAGAGCAGAAGAGACTACAGCAGCAGCAACAGCATGTATTTTCAAACACGTTAGTTATGTTTTATGTAGATTTGATAAGTTTCTAGTACCAATGCATGCACAATGGGTGTAAAACATGGACATTTAACATCATCATCATCAGTCCTACTCACGTCCAAGGGCACATACGGCAGAGGCACAAAAATGTTCTACTCAGTTTGATCTTGTACATCTCTACCTCAAACCTGGTCCTATACATGTCCTTGAGCTCTGTCTCAAAAGTTCTCCATTTAACATGACACAAGAATTATATATGTGCTTTTGAATACAAGTGTTACAGAAGACTCCTCCTACCATGGACAGAGAAGAGAACATCAATATATTCAGAACTCAAAATCGAATGAAACTGGTTGATGCTACAAATAAAAATGAGCAAATTTGAGTGTTTTGGACATATAAAAAGACACGAAAAGTTGGAGAAGATCATTATGGAAGGAGGCATTCTGGCAAAGAGGAGAAGAGGAAGACCACAGAAAAGATAAATTCAGGATGTAACTGATAATGTGAGCCTGGCGGCTGCAGAGCGGAACATCTGGCCTATAGAGAGAGAGACTTTCAAAGGGCTGTTAGGGTAACAAAGTGCTGCTTAGAACAAGCTACTTGATGATGATGAAACCATTGAATTGTTTTTAAAATCTCGCATAGATGAAAGAATTCTTTCAAAATATCAAGTATTATCTGATTCTATATATAGTGTGCAGTGTAAGGAGTGAATTTCTTCACTTTTGTTGTATCATGTGCTTGATAAAGGCCTTTTGGTCGAAACGTTGCTGTGTATTGTTTTTGTATTTTGTAAAACTACAGTACTTTGTTTTTAACGTGTTTCGCTATTATTTTCTTTCATAATTTCAAGTTTGATTTGATTTTGCTATTGTAAGTTTAACATTAAATCCTTAAATTTTTTTAGTTATTAGAAAGTCTATAGACACTATTAGTTAGTTTGTTTTCTGAAATATTTATATTTGGATCAGTATACTTCTAGCTATCTAATGTAATTTATTAATTTTTATTTTTTTATTCAGAAGCACTTAACACTTTGAACCCTGACCAACTATACCTTTTTTTTTTGATCCAGAAGCACTTGAGCTTTTCAGCTCTTCGGCTCGGTGCCATGGACATCGTAACCCTTCGGTTTGGTACCACGAACACCGTAAACTGGAGAACCTGTGGCTTTTCAGCCAGCCCGTGGAATTGAACCGCAATCACAGAGGGCTTGTCACCCATCGTCAACGCACTACGACGCACTGGGCAGGCGGGCATCTAATGTAATTAGAACAGTTTCAAAAGGGCTATCGTTACTGAAGAATCGTTTTGTTCCTGGTGAAACATTAAGCTGCAGCTGCCGCTTTCCACCAAATTTTATTTTGGGCTGTCTTCTTCAGTTTTACTGATGAGACTGACCTTTCTGATATATTCTTCAGCATTAACTTTGCCAAGTTTCCTTTGATCTTCCCAATCTTCTCCTTCCCTAGCAATTTATTTGGTGTTCAATTTACATTGTATTTCTCTACTTATTTTGAAAAAATTGTCTTTTTTCCACTTAGTTTGAAAATATTGTATTTTTCTACTTAGTTTGAAAATATTATATTTTTCTAATTAGTTTGAAAATATTATATTTTTCTAATTAGTTTGAAAAAATTGTATTTTTCTACTTATGGACTTGTTAGCCACCAATGTGGACTTTTAAATTTCTTTTCTTTAACAGGCGAGAGCAGGATCGTAGGCAAAATAGCCCAGCTGCTAACATAAATAGAAATGCATCAGCACCTTCAAGTCCAGGACATCTTTCTAATGTAAGTCCTGCTCTTATTTTTTTGTCTCCTTTTTTGTAGGTTTTGTTAATATATGAGACTAATAGTAGATCACAGGATCAAGTAAGTGAACTTTCAACCCTCTAATAGAGATTTGCATCAGAATTTGACCCAAAGTTCAATGAGTTCAATAAAACAGATTTATCAGGTACACCAGCGTTGTTGATAGCTTCTTCTTTGAATTCTCCATATCGATCACTTGTTAACCATTATGTGTGATTTGTATGTGATCTGAGCCTAAGATTGATTGCACGTTGTGCCAGTTATGCACCTACAAGTAGGCCTGCACATCTGATTTCTACGACGCTTTTTATTTACTATAGTAGCTTCCCTAGGCCCCTACATCAGTCGCCTTGTATCTCGCAGTGGTACTATTATTTGTTTTCCTTGCAGGTCCCGGCACCACACAGGCAATTGTTGATAGCAAATCTGATAACACCCTGTGCTAGCAGCTACGTGCTGTGGAAATTCCGAGGTTTGAGGCTAGCTTGGACTTAAAAAAATAGTTGTTGGTGCACATAGTATACAATTGGACTACAGGAGACCCTGATCCTTTACTTGGATATCTAAATTACAAGTACCTCGGAAGTCGATGTAAGACTCGCCTGAATGGAGGTGAACAAGTACGCCGAGTGGTTACCGGGCCCAAATTTGGGGTGTAAAGAATAGAACCACTTACCTGCCACACATGTCGTAAAAGGCGATTAAGGAGGTTTGGCTGAAATCGGATGCACATGTCCTAAACGTGTAGAAGTCTATGCATTTAGAGGCCTACCAAACCAATGTGCAACGTATACACGTTCTTGGCAATGATCAAACATACCGCAAAGCGTGATTAAAATTGGTCGTAAAGAACGAACGCAAAGAAGAAGAAGAAGAGGAGGATGTGAAAAAAAAGGTGTTGGCGCTGGATAGGACACCAAATGGGAATATAACAAGAAGGATCCTTTCCTGGTACCCAGAGAAGAAAAGAAGGGGAAACCTAGAAATACACTGAGACAGATTAACAATATAGCGAAGAGCTGGAAGAAGCTGCAAGAGATATCTAAAGGAAGACTTGGCATGCGTTTGTTGAGGGCATATTTGAAAGCATGAACATAATCTAACATTCAACTCTTGAAAACATGAACATAATCCAACATGCAACTCTGAAAGTATGAACATAATCCAACATTCAACTCTGGAAGCATGAACATAATACAATATTTAACTCTGAAAGCATGAACATAATCCAATATTCAACTCTGAAAGCATGAACATAATCCAATATTCAACTCTGAAAGCATGAACATAATCCTACATTCAACTCTGAAAGCATGAACATAATCCAACATTAAACTCTGAAAGAATGAACATAAACGAACATTAAACTCTGAAAGTATGAACATAATCTAACATTCAACTCTGAAAGCATGAACATAATCCAACATTCAACTCTGAAAGTATGAACATTAAACTCTGAAAGAATGAACATAAACGAACATTAAACTCTGAAAGTATGAACATAATCCAACATTCAACTCTGAAAGCATTAACATAATCCAACATTCAACTCTGAAAGTATGAACATTAAACTCTGAAAGAATGAACATAAACGAACATTGAACTCTGAAAGTATGAACATAATCCAACATTCAACTCTGAAAGCATGAACATAATCCAACATTCAACTCTGAAAGCATGAACATAATCCAACATTCAACTCTGAAATCATGTACATAATCCAACATTCAACTCTGAAAGTATGAACATTAAACTCTGAAAAAATGAACATTAAACTCTGAAAGTATGAACATAATCCAACATTCAACTCTGAAAGCATGTACATAATCCAACATTCAACTCTGAAAGTATGAACATTAAACTCTGAAAGAATGAACATAAACGAACATTAAACTCTGAAAGTATGAATATAATCTTAACATTCAACTCTGAAAGCATGAACATAATCCAACATTCAACTCTGAAAGCATGAACATAATCTAAGATTCAACTCTTGAAAGTATGAACATAATCCAACATTCAACTCTGAAAGCATGAACATAATCTAAGATTCAACTCTTGAAAGTATGAACATAATCCAACATTCAACTCTGAAAGCATGTACAGAAAGCATGTACATAATCCAACATTCAACTCTGAAAGTGTGAACATAATCCAACAATCAACTCTGAAAGTATGTGATGTGTTCACAGTTGACTACTGAGAGTCCACCACCTGCAGAACCACCATTATTATTAATGTCCAACATGACTAGATTTATGTTGGCCACCAACGCTACTAACAGTTCACAGACAGTAAGATTGATGTGTTTTTCAGTGTTTAACCCTCCTGGTATCCCAGTGTAGAGATCATGAATTTCATCTGTAGATATGCTCATCATAGCTGAAAGATTGTTCTAGACTAAGTCATAATGTTAATGCTAACACATATAGATATATATATTTTCCTTTCGTACCGTTATACATTACATAGGGCCTGCAAATAAATTCTCCATACCGCTCTATCCTTGGCAACTATCTCAATCTCTATGGAATTCAGTCCGATATTCCTGCCTTCTCTCAGTGAAGTCCGTTTCAGTATTTCCTTTTTACTTTCTTTCTTGAACCCTTTGCCTCCCACTTCAATGCCTACTTTGTGATTATTTAATCATTTCTTCTCACAGTATGCCCAGCATATTCTACATTTTCTCATTATTTTAACAGTTGTTACTAGGGGCTGACCAAACGTTTCTCATTTCATCACTTATCCTGAATTCGACCTATTTTGCATTCATTATTTTTTTGCAGACATTTATAAGCTCTGAATGGAGTTTCTTAAATTTGAGAATAAGATGCTGACAGACTGGCTAAAGAGGGAGCAGAAATGCCCCAAGATGAGAACCTGGTTAGCTGTGAAGAAACAAAAGCCATCGCCAAAGGGCACTACAAAGCAAAGTGGGACAATGAACACCAAAACACAAAAAGAACGATGGATATTACCAACTGTCCGGAAGGGGCCTGACAGCTATACTTCCGCCTCCGGACGGGTCACAACAGAATGAGACACCACCTGTACACTAAATTCAAAATAGGCACCACCAACGACCTGTGCCCCTTTGGCATGGCGAGTATGACAATAGAACCTTCCCTACAGAACTGCCCCCAGTATGCAGATCTGAGAAGAAAGAGGTGGCCCACTTACACCATCGCCCAAGACAAACTGTATGGCTGGCTGATAATCTGAGGCAGACGGCTTTATTAGAGAATCCAAAATCCCTATCGAGAACGCAGACGAAGAAGAAGAAATTTGAGAATGTTTATATCAACAGTTGAAGTAGATTATACTTCTTCTTCTCTTTCACCATTTAAAGAAGTGTTGGGGGTGTGGTGCTGGTGTAGTGATCTTGTGGTACTACGGCACTTTGTAAGCCGTTATTCATTTTCTTAAGACTGTTCTTGATGCCGTCGCTCCATCTTTTGCATGGTCTTCCCCTTGCTCTGTACTTGTTATACTTTTTTGGAGTGGCCATACTTGCACTTTCTAAACATTGATTTCAGATAATAAACATGCAATTTCTTTCTGTTTTAGTTCGGAATAAATGTAGTTGAATATTGGTTTTAGAAATTGAAAGCTGGTTCAATTTGGCAATGTAGCGACACCTTGAAAGCAGACTCTGCTAGTCACATATAGTTTAAGAACATTACCACAAATGATCTCTACATGTGTTCAGTACTCTAACATGTTTGATCCTGTTTGCTTGTCAGATATCTCCTATATCAAAGCATGTTACATGTGTCTTGTCCCATGTGTTGATAACGTCTACCAATGGCAGGATTAAGTTGTATACCTCCCTGGACAGATATTAAGTTGTATTATATGTCCCCAGACAAGCATGAGCATAACTTCTTCCGCTGACAGGATTAAATTATCTACGTCCCCAGACAAGCATGAGCATAACTTCTACCGCTGACAGGATTAAATTATCTACATCCTCAGACAAGCATGAGCATAACTTCTACCGCTGACAGGATTAAATTGTCTACATCCTCAGACAAGCATGAGCATAACTTCTACCCTTGACAGGATTAAATTGTCTATGTCCCCAGACAAGCATGAGCATAACTTCTATCGCTGACAGGATTAAATTGTATACATCCCCAACAAGCACGAGCATAACTTCTATTGCTGACAGGATTAAATTGTATACATCCCCAGACAAGCATGAGCATAACTTCTACCCTTGACAGGATTAAATTGCCTACATCCCCAGACAAGCAGGAGCATAACTTCTACCCTTGACAGGATTAAATTGTATATGTCCCCAGACAAGCATGAGCATAACTTCTACCCTTGACAGGATTAAGTTGTATATGTCCCCAGACAAGCATGAGCATAACTTCTACCGCTGACAGGATTAAGTTGTATATGTCTCCAGACAAGCATGAACATAACTTCTACCCTTGACAGGATTAAGTTGTATATGTCCCCAGGCAAGCATGAGCATAACTTCTACCGCTAACGGGATTAAGTTGTATATGTCCCCAGACAAGCATGAGCATAACTTCTACCGCTAACGGGATTAAGTTGTATATGTCCCCAGACAAGCATGAGCATAACTTCTACCGCTAACGGGATTAAATTGCCTACGTCCCCAGACAAGCATGAGCATAACTTCTATCGCTAACGGGATTAAGTTGTATATGTCCCCAGACAAGCATGAACATAACTTCTACCGCCGACAAGATTAAGTTGTATACATCCCCAGACAAACATTGATATGTGAAACCACATTTATGTACATATACATTTTTAAAGTCAAAATAACAGAAAGATATGTTGTATAAATGTGTGTAGAGAAAATACTATTTGTTGAAATTGAATAAAAATAAATTGATATGTAAATTTGTCAAAGTACAGCAAAGATATATTGCAATAAACTTGAAGGTGAATAACTTTAACCCTTTCGCTGCTACATACTTTCTGAAGGCTGAGCTAAAAATAGCTACTCTTTGTTTCTAGGTCACAAACGTGAATGTACGCCTATAGCAGTGACAGTAGCAATGTATAAAGTGTTAACACGTCTTTAGCCCACAGAGGAGAGATAATAACAGACGTGTTAATGTGTCTTTACAAGTGAATGGGAAAAACGTATATATATGTCTTTAGCAACTAAGGGGTTAAATAAAAATAGCACGCACCTAACAGGTCTTAAGATATATGATTGATTTAATTGCACCAAGTCTAGGTTTCCTTCACTTAATACAATCACAGGTTTCCACACTGATATATATTATTATAATAATCATATAATAGTAAACTGACAGCATGGGTGGACATTATTATGTTTCATTGACATCTGCAAGCATGATCTAACTTCATGTGGTATAGACAAAGAATATTGGGAGCGGCTGGACAAAGACAGACAATCATGGTGAAGGGCAGTTTGAAAATAAGACAAACACCATCACATATGGATGCAAAAGAGAGCGCAGAAGGCAGAGAGAACATCCTATGTATCAGCTCCAGTTTTACCTGCAGCAACTGTGACAAGGATTGCCACTCCAGAATAGGCCATTACAGCCACAAGAAACGTGATTCAGTGCAGAACATACTACATGACGCAAAACCTATTGTCTCCTGAGACAAAAAGGCCAATGATGATAATAGTAAAACAAACATTAGACATGTATGTTTTTTTGTTTTTTTAAACAGTCTGTTCTTCATATTAGAACAAGTCAATGTCTTTAAATATATCTGTATCGACACTGGCTATGTTGATCAGTTGCGAGAGGGAATAAATGGGCAGACTCAACTAATGATGCCACTACTTGTAGGGGTCCCAAATTGACTAGCATGTATGTTCTTGTGACAAAGCACTACCATAATTTCGATAGGCCAGTGTTCCAATCTAGGTTGCGTGTTTATGAGTGTTGTTTTGTGTATTTGTAACCCAAACTTCCCACATATTTCTTTCACCCTTAATTTGACACTCTTCTGAGCTTCCCACTTCCCGATAACTAGTATTTCTCATTCCCTTGATCATTTCCTACCATTGTTGTATTGTAGTGTCATTTCTGCTTTAGGTATCAGCACCAGTCCAATACTTGTTGATTGATCTAGCTATATTTTTGTGTGCGTGCGCTCATGCGAGTCATGTTTTTACAAGCCATTTCTTTTTAGAATGAAAAGCGCCCTTTAGTGTGGCTCCTAGTAAAAAGGCATCCAATTCAAAGCCAGGTTGTGTGGCTTTTGGTCCACACAGAGTTAATGTATTAAAATCTTCTACAACAGAACATCAAGAGCCGCTGTAGCGTAGTTGTCAGTGAACTCGCTTCACAAGGCTGGTGGTCTGGGTTCAGCTCCCGCAATACGCGTGGGATTTTTCCCAACCACGACGGCTCTCAGGTTGACCCAGCCTCAACTGGGTACTGGACATGCTCTGGGAAAGTAAAGGCGGCCTACATGATGCTGATCACATCACCCATCGTGTGCCGACGGTCAATGAAAAATACAGGCCTAACACTGTATTGACCTATATACCACAAGGTATGAAAGGGTTCCTTTACTTTTTTTTTTTTTTTACAATAGAACATCAGGAAAGAAGGCGAGAAGAAGGACATGAAAAAGATGGTTAGATGGCATAGTAAAATCCTGTCAAAAAGCACAAATAACTATCACCCAAGCCACTAGAGCAGGGCAGACAAAAAAAACTCACAACACTGGGCAACAACTTGGTAACAGTGTGAGGGCGTCAAAAGAAAAAGAAGATTAATGGCTATTTCATATAAACATAATCAAGTGTTAGCCTCAAGTCTCCAGTATTTATTGTTCTAAATAAGACCAAGTTTGTTGTACTGAAAGTGCTGATAGTCTTTTTACGGATCAAAGATATGGTGAATTATATGACAGAAGTGCTCGTGTGTTGCCGGGAGCCGTTAGGGAAGCAAAGAATAGTACAACTGCGACTTACAAGGCATGTCGTAAGATGCGACTGATGTAGAGGCCTAGGAAAGCTACCCTAGTAAATAAAAAGCGCAGCAGAAATTGGATGTGCTGGCCTACATGTAGGCGCATAACTAGCACAACATACAATCGCTCTTGGGCTCAGATCACATACAAATCTCACAGAGTGGTTAATAAGCGGTCGCTATGGAGCGTTCAAAGAAGAAGAAGATGATGGCAGAAGTCAAACTCAACGAACCAAAACAGATAAACTAGCTTTAGAACCTAAGAAATGTTGAATCAGATGGCAATGAATCAAAACTGATTTTGAAACTTTAGATGCAGTAAATGAGATGGTAGAAGTTAGAGTCAGTGTACTAACACTGACCAAGAACCTACTCCACCTCCCAAGTGGTGTCCCTGGTAGCAGACTGGAGTCTGGCATAACAAATGAGGGGGTGGTGGGGCTCAAGAGAAAAGGCAAACCTGTAATCCTCAATCTAAAATGCCCTCAGAGGGACCCAACTCTATCGCAAAAAAAAACAACCGAGGATGCGTTAAAGATAGTTTTTGTAAATTTTAACATGATTGGTTTTTTTGTACTGATTTTGGATTTGTGTGTTTTCTAACATGTATTTCAGTTTGCGAAGCATCCAAACTTGCAGCTAGTAATACCTACCTCTTTGAGGGGCTACCATCAACAGGAGTACCGCATCCCAAACTTATCTCATCAGTATGATCAACAGCAGCATTCACGCAGAGTGTTAATGCCTGCAGCCACAGCTCATCCCTCTATGTCCTACATGCCTCAGTCTCCATTGTTTAACTCAGCACTTCCCAGGTGATTTATTAAGAGCAAGAGGGGAAACGATGCTTCATACTTGAAGAGCACTTATAGAAAGCATTTTATATTATTATTACGTTGTCACCATCATCCTCTTCTGCATTCACCTCCTTCTTTCTTCTTCGAACGCTCTATATCGACCACTTGTTAAACTACTCTTTGTGATTTGTATATGATCTGAGCCTAAGAGTGATTGTTTGTTGTGCCAGTTATGCGCCTACAAGTAGGCCAGCACATCCGATTTCCGCAACACTTTTTAATTTACTAGGGTAACTACCCTAGGCCACTATAGGTCACAGTGTTACTATTCTTTGCTCCTCTTCCAAGCCCCTGTAAAATACGGGCATCATTCACCTAATTTCTGCCCTTTAATTATGTAGATGTATTGTTCATACTATCCACCTTTGACTTGCTTACAACCTTTCTTTTCTCATTTGTCTGCTTGTCTCTATTCTTTTTCCTTCACTACTAAAATCCTCTTGTTTTTAAACTCTTGGAACAGACATCGGAGCATGTCCTGCAAGACTGTCCTCTCCTGGTTGAGCTGAGAAGCAACATGGGGCCACACTCAGTCGACCTAAAAACTGCGCTTTGGGGAAACCTGACAGACCTGCAACTGGCTGTGAGATCTTCCTGTGTAAGAAAGAGATCAGAGCATACATGGTTACTCACCGAAGTGCAATGATGATGGTCCTATCAATGAATGAGTCAATCACTCTATATTTTTTAGACATCATCTCAAATAGAATTGATTAAACAGTTTGAACTGGTTTAACAAAGAAAATTATAATTCTTTGTACTGAAGTATTAAGGTATATCTTTAAGTTTGCTTTTTACCTCTGAAGTCGGAGAAGGCCTGCCTGTATGAAAGGGAGAGGCCCGTCTGCCCAGCGTGTTCGTAGCGCGTTGGACTACGGGTGACTATCCCTCTGTGTGTGCAGGTTCAATTCAGGATGGCAGAAAAAGCCACAGATTCCCCAGATTTACGGTGTTCGTGGCACGAACCGAAGGGTTACGATGTCCATGGCACTGAGCTGAAAAGCTTAAGTGCTTCTGGATCGGGACAAAAAAATGAAAGGAGACACAAATAATGACAGCAGGCATTCACTCATAAATCATTAGAAGCACCAAACCAGGCTCCTTGACTATACCTGAATTCATAGCGGACGAACGCAAGAAGAAGTAGTATGCCTTTTCAAGTATATTGCATGTGACTCCTTAAATGAAATAGTTCAGCTTGGCAAATATAGTACATGTTTGGGCTTGGTCTGACTCTAGGTATGTCAAGTTGATAATACCTAAATACATATGTAAATTGGACCTTAGATGTGATGCAAAACACTGTTTATGAAGCACGCACATTAGCCTGTTCTAGAAAACTTGTCTTATCCTGTGAGGTAAAAGAGGAATAGAGAAAAGAAAGAAGGCATATGTAAAGAAGTGACATAATGTGTTCAGTATATAGAATATGTAATCCTAAGTTGTAGTTGCATCTACAGGCACAACATGACTCATTTCAACTATGCACCTCCAAGAACCCAGAATGCCATGTTTTACCAGCCTGGAAATCCACAAACCTCTCCCAGCTATGGCGGTTGGAACCCTCAGAACAACAACCATAATGGATCACAGTCTGGTCCTCAATACAGGTAAATGCTATCTGAGCCATGTATGTGGATGTAATGGTCTGACAATTGTTGTTATACATTAGTTTAGTTTAGTCGTCAGATCATCACTACACATTGAACCCATTAGTCCATGAGTGCTCCAATCTCCTCAGTTTGTCTATCAGTTTAGTTTAGTCGTCGGATCAACATCACTACACATTGAACCCATTAGTCCATGAGTGCTCCAATCTCCTCGGTATGTCTCTCAGTTTAGTATATATAGTCCTCGGATCACGGCTACACATCAAATCAATTAGCCTGCAAGTGCTCCAATCTCCTCAGTATGTCTCTCAGCTTGTGGTGACTAACGACACCGGTTCTTTATTGATTTACTATTCTTCTTTAGCTACCAGTATAGTGCTCTTGTCTGTCTACACCACATTTTACCTGGAATTCCTTGCAGTCTGTTAAGGGTTGTAGATTCACCACTTATAGATGGCCTCATGCTATAAATAAGAACATTTTGGACATATAGAAAGATACGAATGGTTGGAGAAGGCCATTTTGAAAGTAGGCATCTCAGAAAAGAGAACTTTACATTATTGTTTATATAAAATATTGAACACGTAAAAACAAAGTACTATAGTTTTACAAAATACAGAAACAGTGACGATAAACAGCAACGTTTCGACCAAAAGGCCGTTATCAAGCAAACAATACAACAAAAATGGCGAATTTGAGAACACTACAAATGGACGATTACATGTGGAAACATAAACCTATCTGATATAACATAAACATAAGATAG
Source organism: Arion vulgaris (assembly GCA_020796225.1). Lineage (NCBI taxonomy): Eukaryota > Metazoa > Mollusca > Gastropoda > Stylommatophora > Arionidae > Arion > Arion vulgaris. The sequence continues at coordinate 29,008,854 of CM036769.1, forward strand.
CATTAACATAAACATTAGCATAACATAAACATAACATTATATAGACATAAACCTATAAAATATTGACAACTTTCATTTGAATTTACTACAGTTTCTATGGACATGATGGCAGTAACATTCAAGGCATGAGCCCAAGATTCCATAATACATTTGCTAGCACTAAGGGACAAGTAAGTTGTTATGAATCTTATCTTAACTCACATTGCCGTGAAGCGTCGTGGGAGAGTTAGTTTTCTATCTTGTGCCAGGCGTGTTGCGCTTGACATTGTCAATCCATGCTTTCGCAGGGACTCTGAGATGTTATCTATTCATCGTGTTCTAGGCCTGCCTCGTGCTCTGCGCCCTGAGTGCCGATTATTGTAGGCACGTGATGGTAGTAAATGTGGTTCCATTCTCATTAGATGGCCGAACCACTTGATTCTTTGCTTCTCGATGTACTGTATGCATGGTATAGTACCAACGATCCTTCTGATATTCTCGTTTCTCACTCTATCTCTCCTTGTAATATTGACAGCTTTTTGTAGACATCTCATTTCACATGTTGTAATCTTTCTTTCTTGTGTCTTAGTCAGGGCCATGTTTGGCACTGATAACAGAGAGTTGGAATTCCATTGAAATGTGTAAATGTTTTTGTTTATACAAGTAAGTCTGATGTGTGTGAGAAATTATGAACAAGAGACCTGTAAACAGATCTCAAACTGGTTGAGAAGACTAATTTCTGCATGTAGGCCTGCTTTCCTTATTATCAGTGCTCTTCGTCATCATACCTTATCCAACTTCAAAGGTAGGTTATGCTTCTACTAAATGGCCACTATCAAGCAACGGATACAAGACAAACATGATCGGTCTATATAGATGAATTGATGCTACAAATAAGAATGAGAAAATGGAAGTATTGTGGACATATATAAAGATATGAAGGGTTGGAGAAGACCGTTATGGGAAGAAAGCATCCCGAGAAAAAGGAGAAGAGGAAAACCACGGAAAATAATGGATTCAGGATGTGACTGATAATTTGAGCATGGCGGTTTTAGAGACCTATGAGAGATAGAAATTTCTAAGGATTGCTAGTGTGGCCACATTCTGCTCAGAACAAGCTATTGGATGATGATATAGATGACAGCATAAACTCTTAACATTTTTAGTGGTTGGATGCCTAACAGCTAGCTACTCTATGTAATATTCTTTTCTTGATAAAGGACTTTTGGTCGAAACATTGCTTTAGCCTGTTTTTTTGTTCTTTGTAAAGATACTTTACTTTGTGATTTCATGTTTTGTATATGGTACATGTAAATAGTAGCGCAGGATTAAAGACGAAAGACAGAAAACCCTGGATAAGCGATAACACCTGGAAGTGTATTCAAGAAAGAAGAAAGATGAAACTAGCAATATTTAATACTAAGGATGCAACAGATGAAATCCAAGCTAAAGAGGAATATAGACTAAAAGTCAAGGAAGTGAAAAGAGCAGCTAGAAGAGATAAAAGAGCATATGTCAATCGACTGGCCGAAGAAGGGAAAAGGCAGCTAAGACTGGAAACAGTAAAATGCTATACAACACACTAAAACAACTTACTGGAACTTTTGTTTCAAAGGGTGGCCCAATCAAGAGTAAAGATGGTAAAGTTCTAACATCAGATACCGAGCAGAAGAAAAGATGGGCAGAACATTTTGAAGAAAGACCTGATCCACCAGTACTACTCAAGTTTGAGGAAGAGGCAAGAAACAGCTCCCTACCAATTAACGAAGAAATGATAAGTGTAGCTGAGGTCAAGGAGGCAATCCATTCCTTGATAAACAATAAGGCAGCGGGTGATGACAACATTACTGCAGAAATGCTCAAAGCGGCTGATAATACAACTATTAGCCAGGTGCAAGAACTATTTAATAAAGTATGGGAAGAAGAAACTGTCCCAGATCAATGGAAGAAGGGAATAATTGTTAAGATCCCCCAAAAATATGATCTCAAAGATTGCAACAACTGGAGAGGGATCACCCTATTATCAGTAATGACCAAGACTTTCTGCAAAATCATTCTTAATAGAATCAAAGGAGCAGTGGACACAACCCTGAGAGAAGAACAAGCTGGTTTTAGACCTGGGAGAAGCTGCTTAGACCAAATAATTACCCTACGACTAATTTTGGAGGAACATATTGAGAAGCAACAACCACTCATACTAAATTTCATCGATTTTAAAAAAGCCTTTGATAGTCTACACAGAATCTCTCTGTGGAATATTCTGAGATGCTATGGAATACCAGACAAAATAATAAACATTATAAAGAGCCTCTATGATGGTTCACAGTGTGCAGTTCGCACTGATGGTGGACACAGCGACTGGTTTATGGTTGAAACCGGAGTAAAGCAAGGCTGTATTCTATCTCCGCTATTGTTTGGAGTGGCCATTGACTGGGTGATGCGAAAATGTTGCAGGGGCGAGGCTGGCATCGATTGGGTAGAAAATAGTCAACTGGAAGATTTGGATTTTGCAGATGATGTTGCCTTGTTGGGTGGAAACGGCCGGGATATGCAGAGAGAGACGGACGACTTGTCATCTGTGGCGTCAAAGGTTGGACTGCAGATAGGCTGTGAAAGGACAAGTATGGTGAAGACACCTGTGGCAAGTGGTGCAGATGTCACACTGGAATCTGGAGTGATAAAAATGACAGAGCGGTTCGCCTGTTTGGGTAGCGGTTTTGATTGCACGGGAAGTATTAAAAGGGAAATTGTGATACGAATTGGCAGGGCAGCGTCAGCTTTTGAAAGTCTAAATGGAATATGGAACTGCAAGTTATGTGGTATTGGAACTAAATTACGAATTTTCAATTCAAATGTTGTATCAATCCTAACATATGCCAGCGAGAGTTGGAAAATGACTAAAGATATAGAAAGCAAGTTGAATGCATTTGAAAATAGATGTCTGCGAAAAATAATGAATATAAAATGGAACGAATTCAGGAGAAGTCATGAAATCAGAGACATGTCTGGTCAACCACTAGTGACAACTGTTATAAGAAAGAGAAGATGGAGATATGTTGGGCACACCTTGAGGAGAAATGATCAAAGAATATCAAAGCAGGCATTGAAGTGGGATGCAAAGGGTTCAAGAAGAGAGGTCGACCTAAGGAGACCCTGAAACGAACTTTGCTGAGAGAGGCAGGAAATATCGGTCTCAGTTCCATGGATGAGATAGAGCGGGTTGCCCAGGATAGAGCGGTATGGAGAAATTGCTTGCAGGCCCTATGTAACGTATAACGAGAGGAATTATTATTATTATTATTATATGGTACATGGTTTTACATACATTTTTTACGGTTATTGCTGTGAGACTAGTGTTTTGAAATTAAATTTGATTTAAAAGCAACTAACTCGCCCGAGTGGTTACTGGCGCCCAAATTTGGGGTGTAAAGAATAGAACCACTGTTACCTACCACGCATGTCGTAAGAGGCGATTAAGGACTTTTGGCTGAAATCGAATGCATGTGTCCTAAACGTGTATAAGTCTATGTATTTAGGGGCCTACCAAACCAATGTGCAACGTATACATGTTCTTGGTAAAGATCAAACATATCACAAAGAGTGATTAAAATTGGTCGTAAAGAACAAACGCAAAGAAGAAGCAGAAGAAGAAAGCAACTAACTGTTGTTGTTTGCTGTTTATTATTGAAATGAAAATCGTGGCATATCCTAAAGGACGTGGCCATCAACCACAGTAAACGAGTCGTTGATTTTCTAGGCACCACTTATACGTTTAGTAGTTTGCCATTGCTTTCTGAACAGTGAGGTCTATTTTTACCTTTTGTAAAAATCCCACGGAGACGAATGTGCTTCCAAACTTGCGTTTGAACCAGGTATGCTTGGGTTCGTGATCGAGCTCACTACCGCTTGAGCTACAGACGCTCACAACTAAAACCACAACTAAACTACAACTAAAAGAATATTTTTCTTAAACTACAACTAAAAGAATATTTTTCTTAAACTACAACTAAAAGAATATTTTTCTTGTCCTGTAGGTTTTTGATACAGGCTTCAACCAGCCACACAGACGGAAGTGAGTGTCTTTCTGGTGATTGGAATGCAACCTGGACATTATACTTTACTATAGCACCTGACATTATGTTTCTGCATCTGTTTATCTGTGTTATTTTAACTTGGTTGAACAATCCTCTAGTGTTTTAACATGGTTGAACCAATCTGAATTATGTTATCCTGATCAAACGCTGTAGTTTTTTTAATATGATCAATTCATTCGCAATTATATTATCCTTATCGAACCAGTCTGAATTATATTATCTTTATCGAACCAGTCTGAATTATATCCATATCGAACCAGTCTGAATTATATTATCCGTATCGAACCAGTCTGAATTATATCCATATCGAACCAGTCTGAATTATATTATCTTTATCGTACCAGTCTGAATTATATTATCCTTATCGAACCAGCAGTAGTGTTTTAACTTGATCAATTGATACGGAATTATTTTATCCAGATTGTTTCATTTTGAATTATTTTATCTGAATTATATTATCCGTATCAAACCAATAGTAGTATTTTAACTTGATCAATTCATTTTGAATTATTTTATCCTGATTGATTCATTTTGAATTATTTTATCCTTTTCAAACCAGCAGTAGTGCTTTGACATGTTTGAAACAATCTTAAATTATTTTATCCTTGCCAACCTTGCCTGTAGTGTTTAACATGGTTGAACCAGCCAGAGTTATTTTATCCTTGCCTGTAGTGTTTAACATGGTTGAACCAGCCAGAGTTATTTTATCCTTATCAAACCAGCAGTAGTGTTTTAACATGTTTGAAACAATCTAAATTATTTTATCCTTGCCAACCTTGCCTGTATTGTTTAACATGGTTGAACCAGCCAGAGTTATTTTATCCTTATCAAACCAGCAGTAGTGTTTTAACATGTTTGAAACAATCTAAATTATTTTATCCTTGCCTGTAGTGTTTAACATGGTTGAACCAGCCAGAATTATTTTATCCTTGCCTGTAGTGTTTAACATGGTTGAACCAGCCAGAATTATTTTATCCGTATCAAATTAGCATGTATTGTTTTAACATATGATCGAACCAGTCTGAATTATTTTATCCTTTTTTTTTTTTTATTTCCGATCCAGAAGCACTTGAGCTTTCAACTCTTTGGCTCGTGCCATAGACATCGTAACCGTTCCACGAACACCGTAAATCTGGAGAACTTGTAACTTTTCTGCCAGCCTGCAGAATTGAACCCACTCTCACAGGGTGCTTGTCACCCGTCGTCCAACGCGCTACGAACACGCTGGACATGCAGGCATTTTATCCTGACCAACCTAGCCTGTCGTGTTTTAATCATGATGGAACTAGCATAACATTTTACATGGCCAACAAACCAGCTTGGATTATCTTAGAATAGCTTCTTGTTGAATTATTGTCTCATTGGTTTTATTAGTAGTAAAGGGAAGTCATTTACAGAAAATGTAACAGTAATTGTTTCCCCTTATATGTCTGGTGTAACATGTAGATTTTTAGCTTGTTTGTTTGTAATATAGGGGATGTAAGCAGAGGCACGCTTATTTCAACCTAAGGACAAACCTTTGTTTTAGTTATATTGGACCTGTAGGCCAACAAACATGAATAAAAAGAATTAACTTCTTTCGGAGAATCCAAATTTTAATTATGTATTTTTTAAAATTATCTTTATTTGGGTGGTTCATCATCATCATCAAGTAGCTTGCCCCTTCTGAAACTTGGCTCCCATGACAGCAGTCCTGAAAAACTCTCTGTTCTGTGCAAGTTGACCGGTGTCAGTAGCGGTCATTCTCAGATCGTCAATGACATCCTGCACCCATCGTTTTCTAGGTCTTCCTCTCGTTCTTCTTCCATGCACCATTCCTTCCAAAATTATTTTATCTAGGCACTCATGTCATTTGATGTGTCCAAAATATTTAATTTTCCTTGTTTTTATGCTTTGTAACAGCCAACTCTATTTAATATCAAGCTGTTGCAGAACAGAAGCGTTTGTTCTTTTCTCTGTCCATGATATTCTAAGTACTCTTCTATAGCATTTGCATTCAAAGACATAATGATCTTCTCTGCCGCTTTGTCAATGTTCCATGTCTCACAACCATTGGTTGCCAAGGGAAAATCGCAGACTCTTAAACATGGGATTTTTAGGTGGTGACCATTTCAGAATATCTCCTTTACAGCATGAATTGAACAACATCTAGTGATGTTTTATGAGTTTAGTTATTTTTGTTATTAATTTGAGAGATGTTTGAGAATGTTTTAAGCTTTGTTTACCTTGTGTGTGTGTACGTTGGTATTTGAATCACCATCTCTATAGAAAGTATTGAGTACCTTATAGGCTGGCAGTTCTCAAAGTGGATTATCTAATGAAGTCTATTGAAAAATACATTACAGTTCAAAGGAGCTTAACTCTTAGTGAACCAGGGCAAAAGCCATGATTTTACATGCAATTTGTTTTTAGAATTTAATAAACGCCCTTTAGCGTGGCTCATGGTGAAAGGGTGTCCAACCCAAAGCCATATAGTGTGGTGTTTGGTCTACAAGGAGTTAATATTAGCAGATCTATTTTGGAGAAATATTTAGAGAGTACTGCTAGAATCTGAAAGAATGCAAAAAAGTGAAGTATTTTATACATATAAAGAGAAATGAAGGGTTTATAGAAGATCATTATGGAAGGAGATATCCTGGTAGGACAGGAAGACCACGGAAAAAATGGATTCAGGATGTAACTGATGATCGTTGCAGAGGCAGGACATCTGGCCTATGAGAGGAAGATATTCTGAAGGACTGTTAGGGTGGCAAAGTTTTGCTCACAACAAGCTATTTGATGATGACTGCAAGAATCCGGCGTGATGTTAACTACATCACTCATTGAGTGTCATTCATCAGAATAATACAGTCATAACACTGCATTCTCCATGATAGGGCTCTCTGTGGTTAAGCCTTTGTCTTGTGTTACGAAGATCTAGGTTTGAATCTGAACTGGGCTGTTCTGTGTCATAAGTGCACATTTCCCAGAGACACCTGGGATTATTAACGGAGCTCGTGATTTGTGTAATACTTTGGGCAGGTGGCGTGCCACTTCGGCAGAGAGGGACAGAGCCATATTGGGTAAAACCTGGAGCAGTGAATTCAATCCTTTGGCTTTAGGACTCCATTATACCGTATGATATGAAAGCTGGTTCTCTGATATAATGCATTGTTTTTTGTGTGCTGATTAGCAACACATAAATGTTGATCCATACAGGGGTCAACAATTTGCAAACTTACATTCATATTTATTCTAGGGCATATGGGTGTCGATGGCAATAAGAGAGTGGGCAGGCTCGCTGGCTCTGTCATCATATTGGGGAAGGGGGTGGGTCAGCCAATGGATAGAGCTGACATACTCAATGTCCTCATAGAGTGTAGCCACAAAGAGGACTTTCATCTTAGCCAATCCACATCAACAGCTAAATTGCAGGAACTAAAATTGGAGAGGCATGTAAAGGGCAACACAACAAATGTTTGAGTAGGTTCAACAATCAATATCAAACTGGTATGGTCAGTCGCTGGACACTGCAGGAGATATTGAAGGAGATCGAAACACCTATGGACATGTCCGGAGTGCAGTGAAGATATTTCAAAATGAAATATAAATGCAGAGATTTGATGATCACTTATGTCAGCTGATATAGCTCATGAAAGAATCATGCAAGTTTATTTTTTAATAGAATCAGTATTAAAGAATTTTCATTATTTATTTTGTAGTTTTGATCTTAAAACTGGAATAGACTTATAAAAAAAAAATATTTTATTTTCCATTTAATTTGTCTCATTCCATGAAACTATATATTGTTCATAATCTAATCCACTATATTTTTTTTTAATTTGAAGGGTGAGAATGGCCATGTCTTTACTGCCTCTAATACTTCTTTTTAGTGCGGTGTAGGACAGGGGCGACATGTACCTGTGGAATTTAATGGCCGCATGGCTAGTGCAGTCACTGCGAAACTGTTCATTGTTCGGTTAGGACAGAAAAACTCATTGGCCATGCTGGGGATTGAACCAGGGTCTCTCGCATAGGAGCATACGCTTTTATCCATTCGACCAGATGCTCCACTTTGCTTGGAATGCACTATTGCAAATATTTTTGAAAGGCAAATAGTGTATGTATAACAACATTTGTTTTAATGATCACTTGTATGACTATGCACTTCTTTATATGTACATTCATTCAGAAATATAAAACAAGATGTATAACAAGTTATTATTATATTCCTCTCATATAGTTATAAGTTACAAGCAATTACCCAATCTATCCTGGTCAACTCTTTCAATCTCCTCTATGGAATCGAGCCCATATCTCATGCCTCTTTTAGTAAAGGTCGTTTCATGGTTTCCCTAGGGGTTCCTCTCTTTCTTGAACCCTTTGCCTCCTCCCACTTCATCAAACCAGCAGTAGTGTTTTAACATGTTTGAAACAATCTAAATTATTTTATCCTTGCCAACCTTGCCTGTAGTGTTTAACATGGTTGAACCAGCCAGAATTATTTTATCCTTGCCTGTAGTGGCAGAAAAGTCACAGGTTCTCCAGATTTACGGTGTTCGTGACACTGAATCGAAGGGTTACGATGTCCATGGCACCGAACCGAAGAGCTACGATGTCCATGGCACCGAGCCAAAGAGTTGAAAGCTCAAGTGCTTCTGGATCTAAAAAATTTTTTTTAATGTAGCAAGGGAAGCGTTTGCACAACAACTTTGACACAAGAGGGTTGTGAGTTACATTCCACATGTGAGGAACGGAGTAGGCCCTTCTACCGCCTGCACACTAGAGTCTAGAAATGCAGATTGATAGGCACTTGATACCTCACGGTCTGAAAGGTATTTTTTAAGATAGCAAATATATGTGACCTTGTTTCCATTAACTCTTTGATAACCTCATCCTTTATTAAGATATTTCCTGATGTCACCTGGACTCCATAGAAGACAATAAGGCGTTAGAAGAACCCCAGGGGAAGCACTGGAGCTACTGAATAAGATCAATAAATAGACGGTGAACAAGTATAAGGGGTTTCCGGCAAAAACAAATAACCAAACACAGGATTTAAACCACAAACCTTCATTTCTTACGGCACCCATTGTCTAACCCTAGATCCCACACATCTTTTGTTAAGCCTGTTTCTGCTAACCCGCCTAGATTCCATGTATGCTTTGTTGATCTCATCATCTGCTCAAATGTTTCTTCATGTCACTTAGTTAGTGTCCATTGAATCCTTTGTTAATCTACTGCGATATTTTGAATGTGATATTTTGATTGTTTCACACAATATAGTATAGTGTCAGTCTAAATGTAATTAAAATATTACTTATATTATTGAAATCTCAACATATCTCATCCACCATCTGTCATGGAAGAGAAGGAAGAACATTACAAGATGTAACAGAATTTATAATTAGAAGAAATCAAGTCATGATGAAGTGTCTATGCAGAATAATGGGAGTATTAACCCTTTAGCTGCTAAAAACGTATATATATATATATATAAATGTTTTGCCCATTCACTTCTAAAGACGCATTAACACGTCTGTTATTATCTCTACGCTGTGGGCTAAAGATGTGTTAACACGTTATACATTGCTACTGTCACTGCTATAGGCGTACATTCACGTTTGTGACCTAGAAACAAAGAGTAGCTATTTTTAGCTCAGCCCTCGAAAAATATGTAGCAGCGAAAGGGTTAAGAAAGAGACCGGTTTCGAAATAAAGACAACCTGTTGCCTTTGCAGGACAGCCAAAGGGTGACGGAGAGTGAACCCAGTAAACGCTGGCTGAAACCAGACACATCACCGAAGGATAAGCACCAGAGCTCCAAATAGCACTGAAGATGTGATTAAACCCACCCATGCTAAAGCTGCATGAATCAGGTTTCCACATGAATGTGATTTATGCGGAAATCTGGTACATCAGTCTAAGGGTGATCGCGAGAGAGAAATAAAGATATCAGGAAAAAAGTGGGTACAACCTCAGTACTGAACTTCATCAAGAAACAACATATTAATTGGTTCGGACACATAAACGGATTACCAATAGACAGTGTGCCTCACAGAGCAATGCTTCTCTGATATAGTGGATACAAAACAAAACATCATCCACGCAAAAGGTGGCGCACAGAAATAACAAAGGTAGTGAAAGACACTATGTATGAAGCGCACACAAGACACCGTAATATAAATTTCTTCTTATCCTGACGCTGTTAGGCAAAACAGGATTAAAGAAGAGAAGATGAACAAAGTTCATGGTAAAATTGAAACCAACATTCTTCTTGATGAGGAAGGGAAGTTAAGAACACATTGTGACAACCGGTAAAATCAAGGGTAGACGAGACAGAGAGAGAAAAGTCTGACTTTGTGGCACGGAAGAGCGTCCAACATCTGAAAGGATAGCAAACACCAGAGACAGATCTTTGTGTAGATCCATGTTGGCCTACGCTATCCAACATGGCACCTGATGATGATTTTTCTAATCTGTAACTTCTTTTCTCTAATCCTGTTTTGCCTCACAGTATCAGAAGAGATTTCTAGAATGGGCTTTTGTATGCTCCATAAACAGTAAGAAGCTGTAACTAGTTGCATTACTCCATTATTCTATATTTTCACTTTAATTGTGTAAGCTTCATAAACCTTACGTCTACATAAACCTTACGTCTACGTATACCACTGTCTTCATAAACCTTACGTCTACGTATACCACTGTCTACTTGCACATATTCATATAACGCAGTACTCAGACACATTACAACAACAGATGTACATAACTCAATGTTTTATGTACATTTTTATATAAAGACTTTTTATCCGCCTGATTAAGCTCTGTTGTTTATTTGTTTTGTATATGACACAGTTATCATTGACTTAAATTTGTTACGTCTAGTAACATTCAGAACTGTACCCTATTGGAAATAAAATATAATATGATAGAAAATGCATAGTCGCTTCCAGTAGTGATTGTTTTATTTTCCTGTTCGACCGCTATGAGTTTGGTTGTGCCTCGTTACTGATTTATGCGTAAAGGCTTACTTTCCTTATCAACAGTGACACTCGCCATTCAAGAGAGCCTTACTTCAACTTCAGAATTGCTTGTAATCTAGATACCCAAGTAAAAGTAATGCAGTGATTCTAACATTTAATGTGATACCCAAGTAAAAGTAATGCAGTGATTCTAACATTTAATGTGATACCCAAGTAAAAGTAATGCAGTGATTCTAACATTTAATGTGATACCCAAGTAAAAGTAATGCAGTGATTCTAACATTTAATGTGATACCCAAGTAAAAGTAATGCAGTGATTCTAACATTTAATGTGATACCCAAGTAAAAGTAATGCAGTGATTCTAACATTTAATGTGATACCCAAGTAAAAGTAATGCAGTGATTCTAACATTTAATGTGATACCCAAGTAAAAGTAATGCAGTGATTCTAACATTTAATGTGATACCCAAGTAAAAGTAATGCAGTGATTCTAACATTTAATGCGAATGTAATACAACCAACCACCAATAACAGCATACAATAAAAGAGATCAGGTACTAGAGCCTAGGGAAAGATCAAGAAAAAGCCTAGGAAAGATCGAGAAAAGATGTATAGACAATATGAAGACAACACTAAATAAACACGGATATAATACAACAAGGGTGACTCATCTGCCTCTGGAACGCAAATTAAATCTCCCACCCCTGCACTTAACGGCAAGTTAGTTAGTTTGTTCCTTTCGTGCCAAAGGCGGCACATAGGGCAGAGATTTTAGATCTCCATGTGATGCGGTTCATTGCTAGCAGTTGGAGATCTCGTATGGTTTTACATCCCAATAGTTTACTTTCTTGTAGGATTGTTCTTGAAGAGTGGTCTTAGGTCTTCCACGTTTTCTTTTCCCAACTGGTGACCACATAAGGACTTGTCGATTTAGTCTCTTTTCATCTGATCTAAGAACATGACCTGAATATTTCCACCTTTGTTTTGTTTATTAACGGCAAGAGTAGACAACAAATTCCATCATCCACTAAGGGGAAAGACAATATATGAGTAAAAGATCAGGATTTCCTGTAGTCCAACCGTGTACCATGTTCACAACATTTTTTTTCTCAAACTGATGTTGAACCGAATATCAAAGCAGGCATTGAAGTGGGATGCAAAGAGTACATATTTACGATCAATTTTACTCTTTGTGATATGTTTGATCATTGCCAAGAACGTGTAAACGCTTGCACATTGGTTTGGTAGGCCCATAAACGCATAGACTTCTACACGTTTAGGACACATGCATCCGATTTAAGCCAAACCTCCTTAATCGCCTTTACGACATGCATGGCAGGTAACAGTGGTTCTATTCTTTACACCCCAAATTTGGGCCCGGCAACCACTCGGGCGGACCAGGTGCTATATATATTTGTTTGTTGTGTAATGGGTTCAAGCCGAGGCACGCACTTTCAACCTAAGGTCGAACCTTGTTTTGGTTAAATCAGAGAGTGAAGGCCAACAAACATGACAAATAAGAATTAACTCCTTTCGGAGAGTCCAAGCTAATATATATTATATACATACCGAGTCCACCAGAATAATGTAAACACATTTTATTTCCTGCAGAAAAATGAAAACACAAGTTCATAGAGGATATCTGCATCTAACGTTATCATCTTCTTGTGTTGCCACACTATTACCGGGTTGTTGCCCAGTGTCATGGTTTTTCTGTTTTTGACGCGCTGCTCTAATGGATGTAGTGATAAATATTTTTGCTTTTTAACAGGATTCTGTTACGCCTTCACAGTTTCTGAGCAGAACTTTACATTTCTATTTTCATATTAATCCATTGGAAGTCATTTTCAAAAGGCGCCGCTGGAACAGGGCCGCTAGATAGTCATCAGGAACAATTGTTCTCATTTAAGTTAAATGACTGACACTTTGAATGTTGTCACATAAATTAGAATGATGTACTTTTATGCTGTCCTGAGTTGTGGTCTGTCATGGGCGTAGTCAAAGATGTCAATTAGAGTGGTGTTTAGTGATGTGGAGGAATCATATCATCCGTGTCCCTGAAAAACAACATAAAGCATGATGATTAACTTGGAATTAAAGAACTGTTCGAATAAGCGTCTGTAGTGAGACACATGTAACAACAGTAGGAAATAGAATCACACGCAGGCTCATCTATTGCCTCGTGTCGACCTCTGACCTAATCAGCTGATATGAACAACTCTCATTGGGATAATTCCTGACAAAAACAGGCACAATTATTTTTAAATAGAAGTGAGCATATGTGGAGAGAAGGTACTAGAACGTAAACTTATGGCAAGAAAATCAATAGCATAATTGATTAGCATAGGTATGGACAGGGATAAACAACACCAGCATAAGAAAGAAGGTTGAGACAGAACCTTGCTTGAAATACATTTCGAAACAAAGAATGAAGTGGATCGGCCACTTATTAAGAAGGCAACCAAACTCCACTGTATACAGTATTCTGCAAGAGAACACCAGGAAAGAAGGCGAGAGGAAGACCACGAAAAAGATGGGAAGATGATACAGTAGAATCCAGTCAAAAAGCAACAGCAACTATAACCCAAGCAACTAGAGCAGCGCAAGACAAAAACAGAAAATCATGACACTGGGTAACAACCCGGTAACAGTGTAACGACACAAGAAGAAGATGGACAAGGAGTTGTTGCGGTATGTTATCACTTATACCAACTGGCAGTGGCGGCTCGTGATCATTTTTGTTGGTGGGGCCAGACATTTTTCTCCGGACAAATCATGGTTTTTGTTTGCTATATTTTAATGTATAAAATAATAAATACACGTTATACATTATTTTTGGTGGGGCTCATCCCCACTGGCCCTTAATGACGAGCCGCCACTGCCAACTGGCAAGATAAATACGAGATTGAGAAAAATTTGTTGAAAAAATGAAGATTAAATAGTGTGATATTTGATATTTTTCATTGAATAAAACTCACTAAGAAGCAGTGGCGCCTCGTGATAATTTTTGTTGGTGGGGACAGACAGAAATTCTCAGGAAAAACATGGTTCAGTTAGGTTATATTTTAATGTATAAAATAATAAATACACGTTACACCTTATTTTTGGTGGGGCCCGGTCCCACTGGCCCTTAATGACGAGCCGCCACTGTTAAGAAGTAATACCGAAGTTACGATATTTTACAATTGATTAATAGGACCATCTTCATTGCATTTCAGTGAATATCTACGTGTGGTCCAATCTCTTTCTTACACCGAGTTTATCTAAGCAGCAGTACACGAACTCTGTAACATTGAAGTGAATTCTCGATGTTATTTTCAGTGTGGTGAAAATGTGTTAAGTTAATTGTATATCCTTTTCAGGACTTTGCGAATCAACCCCAGCTTTTTAATGCTGTTTGTGATTTTTCTGGGCATTATTACGTTCAGTAGTTTGCCATTGCTTTCTGAACGAGTGGTGCCATCGTCCTTTTGCTAAAATCCACGCGAAACAATTTGCAACCAAACTGTCCGCAGCGTGATTCGAACTCAGAACGTCGAGGTTAATAGACCGAGTCACTAACCCCTAGGCCACAGAATGTATAATTGATATTAATAGTTTTTTGCTTGGACAGTGACTTTCCAGCCTACTCTTAATGAATTTTGACTTCAAGAGTTCTTTTACCTGCTCAACTTGAATATCGAACCTACGTCTTTTCGCCCGTCTCCGATAGGACTAGGTACCCCATCTCAGTTACCTTAAGATCAGGAATCACTGGGAAACAAATCGACCGTTTCACATGTAGCACGAATCGAGTACGTTTGTAGAGTGGAACGATCAATTTACCACAACGCCTCATGTATCTCAAAACATTGTCTATGACCACAAATGCGATCTTCTTTGTTTTCATTCTTATTAACAATGTTAATCTCTCTTTGTGACGTGTGTGATACCTACCAACCTTGCGAGACGTCAGTGCATCATTCTGTTTCCAGGGCCACCACGTGGATATGAGATAGGGTGATGGTCAGGGCCAGTTCACTAGCCCTGGCACAGCCGCTGTCCCCTTAGTTTCATGTACATACGGCCCCAACAGATGAGATCAAAATAGATGGTTCCAGAAAACATAAGCGAGAATTACAAATAGTAGCATGTTCCTTGCAGAACGTTGCTTTCATCACATGCCGTCTGAAAAATTATCTGTTCTCCCGCCTCCTCCAACGTCATGTTCAATGTTTCTTTCAATAAGAGTGAATAGGAGGACGAATGTCATTGGTACGGCTATTGGCAAGAGTGCAATTCTAAACTTTTGAATTTAAAACAAAATTAGAAGGGATTACACGAGCAGAATTAGTTATTTGTGTTTTCTTATGTCTAATGTATAATCACCTCTTTTGTGAACTCTTGCAGCACGTGACTCGACAGATGATGTAGACCCACGGATCCAGGATCTGATTCAGACAAGCCAAACGTAGAGCCCATAGGTCCACTTTGTCTTCTATTCCTCCTGGTATTGGTACCGGGTTGACGTTCCACGTCTGGTTAATTAGTGTACGGACCTAGTATAAATAGATACAATCGGAACCAATAAACACGACAACTAATGGGTTCTTCACAAGAACAATCTTATTTTACATAAATATAACAAGCTCTTTTTTATTTGTTTGTTTCTTGACAAACCCGCTCTGATATAAAACTAAAACAAAACTCTTTATTATGTGGAAAGTACCCCGTAATACAGCTGTAACCCTTTCACTTTGTAAATTATTTGTTGACCGTCCGGAGAATGTATAATACAATATATAGTCAATATAGAAAGATCCTACGAATACCATGGACAGAAAAAAGAAAGAACACTGATGTCCTGTAAGAACTAAATGTTAAAGATAATTGGCTGATAAACAATATACTATACAGAAAAATTAGATACTTTGGTCACATCAAGCGTCATGATGGCCTCGAAAGAACAATATTAGAAGGCAGGGTCCCAGGACGCAGAGGCAGATCAAGAAGAAGATGGCTACAAGATAGTAAGAAACCATGAATATGACCATCGACGAAGTGGGTAAACTGGCTAGAGACAGTGAATTTCAGATGCGCTGCAAAGAGAGCAACGTCCTATAAAGGATACGCACCTTGATGATGATGAGATGGAGACTGCAGTAAAACTATGTAGAATGGCGAAACACGTAATAATAAAGTACTGCAGTTTTACCAAATACAAAACTACAGTACGTTACAATATATATTGAATTAGCTAGTTTACTGGCTTAAAATTGATCACAAGCCAGTATATGGGTTCAGCAGATTGAAGGGGTTAAAAGGCTTGAAATATCCTTTTAGAAAAATTGTCATCTTCTTCATCATTCGCCCCAAGGGAGGCATAGATCTGCAGCCAAGGTTTTCCAAGCCTTCTTTTTCAGATCTCTCAAATCTCTCCTCATTTTCTTGCATTTCGTTTCCAACTCCCGCCACTAGGTGTTCCTGTGCCTCCCCTTACTCCTGTTATCCTAGTGGTTCTTTCGAAGGGCCTACCTTAGTTTCTTTTAAAAGAGTTAACACGACAACATAGGCAAACACGACAAAATAGGAAACACGACAGCATAGGCAAACACGACAGCATAGGCAAACACGACAAAATAGGAAACAAACTATGAGATATTGTAGTTTTAAGTGAAACACGTACAAACAAGTACTATAGTTTTACAAAATACATAAACAGTGACGATAAACAGCAACGTTTCGACCAACAAGCCTTTATCAAGCAAACGAACAAACAGGAGTGACAAATTAAAATGAAACACAAATGTCACTCCTGTTTGTTCGTTTGCTTGATAAAGGCCTTGTTGGTCGAAACGTTGCTGTTTATCGTCACTGTTTATGTATTTTGTAAAACTATAGTACTCTGTTTGTACGTGTTTCACTATTTACCAAGTTTTACTGCAGTCTTCCCTATTTAGTTTTTTAAGTATTGCTGTCAACGTTTCAATCAAAAGGTCGTTGTTGAGCGTGCGACAAACATACAATATAGAAATCTCTTATGTACACAGTTGCAATACTTCATGTTTGTCTTTTGCCATTGATAGTAAACTTTAACCCATTCAACCTTGTGAGCCGATATATCCGCTCGCAGTACTTCTTAAGATGATTCAAAGTCTGTACACTGGCTAATTCAGTATACAATGCAATATAAATTCGTCCGAAGTCAAGCAAAGTTACGGGTTGAATGGGTTAATGTACTTTAATAATAATATCAGTCCATCGCAAGCGATGATGATAACAACCACCGACTGGTGTTGTTGCACCTCTCTGGTGTGTGCGGAGGTGACTATAGAGTCCAGTTCTGCAAGACAATCCCCTACCTAGGTATGGCATACATGATCATGGTTGGAAATGTGACGTTGTGTGTTCTGTCTTTTCACACAACTCGTTTACTCTGCGTCTCAACAGTATGACGTTTCTCAATTATGCGAGTCCCTCTTGTGTTGCTAAAGTGCCACATTTGGGATCGTGGACAGACAAAGGATTCCCAACATTTGTTGTCTATATTGACGCATTTTAGAGACACTTTAAGAGTGTCTTTAGCGAGTTGTTTTTTTCTGTCCACCAACCGATCGTCTGTCCACTTCAAGCTCACCACACATCAACTATTTTGGGAACCGTTTATCGGGCATTCAAGCAGCATGACAGTCTCATGATTTATAGAAACAGATTAACTACGGCATTTGATTGTACAGAAACAGGTTACCTGTGGTATTTAATTATATAGAAATGAAAATCGTAGCATATCCTTTACAGGGCGTAGACATCAACCCCAGAAAACGAGTTGTTGATTTTCTAGGCAAAACTTATACGTTCAGTAGTTTGCCATTGCTTTTTGAACGGTGAGGTCTATTTTTAGGTAAACACGTAAAAACAAAGTACTACAGTTTTACAAAATACATAAACAGTGACGATAAACAGCAACGTTTCGACCAAAAGGCCTTTATCAAAAAGGTATATTTTTACAGTTCTTAAAATTCCAAGAGAACAAATTTGCTTCCAAACTTGCTCACCGCGGAGTTTCAACCAAGTACCGCCCGTGTGGTGACGGGGCTTGCAAGGGGAGCAAAGAATAGTACCACTGCAGCATACAAAGCATGTCGTAAGGAGGAAAAACCTGGCCAGCAATGGCGGAATGCGGGAGGGCCATTCAGAGTCAGAACTGTTTGATTCTGAACACGACTTTGCAAGCGCATCTCCGACATGTTTGATCGGGTATTTTCCGGTTTCGTTTGCCGAGCTACTGAGTTAGTGCTTGAGCAACGATGTGAGTTATGAATGTTACATGGAATGTTTTTGCTGTGTCAACCGTGCGTTTGTTGTGTGTTAGTGTGTATTCAGAAAATGGCGGACAGTGGTTATAACGAACAAGCTCAATCTGCCGTATGCAGTTATATTGCGAGTGCAGAAAGCTGGATTTTGTCGTGATTGATGTTTCCTTCGACAAGAATTGCAATTCAAGTGATGAACAGTTTTGTGTTGCTACATTAGCGACGGCCATATGCATTTTATGCGGAGCAGGTTTTTTTTGTGGCGGTACGCGGCTGTTTCATTCTGAAATTAGTTCACACAGGAAACATTTCACAGTTGTTAGCATTTCGTGTGATTTTCATTGGCACAGGAACGGAGCAATTATGGGGTGACCTGTTGCAGTGAAGTTGGAACCGTACCCATGAACTATACCAACTATGTCGTAAGAAGCGACTGATGTAGGACCTAGGAAGCTACCCTAGTAAATAAAAAACATCGCAGAAATCGGATGTGTTGGTTTACTTGTATGTGTATAACTGGCACAACGTACAATCGCTCTCAGGCTCAGATCGCATAGAAATGACACAGAGTGGTAGATATGGAGCGTTCGAAGAAGAAGAGGAACCAGGTACGCTTGTGTTGTGATCGAGCTTATTACCACGCTACAGACACCCACTTACAGATATCAGATTACCTGCGGTATTTAAAAAAAAAGTGTTAACTTATTTCTAACTAGACCAACATTTTCAACTTTGTTACCAACAATCCAAAATATAAACAATCAGATCAGAACAATGAAGCGCCCGAGTGGTTACCAGGGCCCAAATTTAGGGTGTTAAGCATAGAACCACTGTTACCTGCCACGCATGTCGTAAGAGGCGCCTAAGGGAGTTTGGCTGAAAACGGATGCATGTGTCCGCTAAGGAATGCTAACCCGAAACAAATGCTTGCAGAAAACGGATGTACCAGGCCGTAAGGCGCATAACATGGTGCAACGACCCTCACAATGAGGAATGGGATAACGGATTCTACGGTCGCCAATCTACCTCGAAGATTTATCCACGCAGAAAGAATGTCAGACTTAAAATCATGAGGGTGGGCAAAACTTACTGCGGAAAGAGGTCGGTACAAACGGGAAAGCAGAAATCATAGGAATTATATCCTACAGAACTGCCCCCAGTATGCAGACTTGAGAAGAAAGAGGTAGCCCACTTACACCAGCGCCCAAGACAAACTGTATGGTGTGGCTGATAATCTGAGGCATACGGCTGCCTTTATTAGAGAATCCGAAATCCCAATCTAGTGAGAACGCAGAAGAATATCAGAACAAATAAAACACACACACAACAGCAACAACGTATAAATAAACAACAAAATGTTATACCATTAGTGGTGAGTAACAGACTGTGAAGACAACGATGATGGCCATTAGAAAAATCACCATACGAATCTCGCTGTCTGGTACAGATTTGATTTTATTGGGAACATAATCCTGCGATGACTGGAAGAAAGATGTGTTTAATCTGCTCCTGCGCATGCGCCATAAATGTTGTATGACTGTCAGGTTGAGAATGATGGTGATTATGACAGTCGAGAGTCCGGCAATGGCGTAAAAGTAGCTGAAAGCTTTCCCACCTGTAAAGGACAATCAAATACTAGGGTGAATAGTGCATGTATATATGATCGTCTATAGCTCAAGCGGTAGTGAGCTCGATCACAAACCCAAGAGTACCTGGTTCAAACCCCACGGTGGGAAAATTTGGAA
This sequence comes from Arion vulgaris, assembly GCA_020796225.1. Taxonomy (NCBI): domain Eukaryota; kingdom Metazoa; phylum Mollusca; class Gastropoda; order Stylommatophora; family Arionidae; genus Arion; species Arion vulgaris. The sequence continues at coordinate 29,028,927 of CM036769.1, forward strand.
GCAAATTCGTTTCCGTTGGATTTTTACAAAAGGTAAAAATAGACCTCACCGTTCAGAAAGCAATGACAAACTACTGAACGTATAAGTGGTGCCTAGAAAAATCGACCACTCGTTCTACTGTGGTTGATGGCTACGTCCTGTAAAGGATATGCCACGATTTTCATTTCATATATGACCAGGAAGGTAGAATCAATTGTATATAGATATACTAGATGTATACTAGATAATAGATATATAGATATACTAGCAGACGTACCCGTTCTTCCCACGGGAATTTAAATCTAGTTCTTATGTTCAACACTTTTAAAGTTACATTTGTTATCCTTTTCCGCTGATCTTCCAAGTCATTCCTCTTTAGTTTCCTCATCAATCGCCTTTACATTCCTACAACGCTTGTAGTCAAGCCTAATAACTAATCTTTCCTCCGCTGTCTCCATGTTTCTGATCGCCATTTTTCTTACCATTCGTCAACCGCATATCTCTAACGTCATTAGTTTTGATAGATCAACGAAATTGTAAAATTTCCGAAATTTTAAAGTCCCAACCAGTGGGAGACTGAGCATATTAAAGAAAGATGCCCGTTCCTCAAAATCGACTACAATAACAATTGGCAAATTGAATTTATTCAGATTATAAGCTTATCGAATCTGACCAGATGTTTTTTTTAATCCTTGGCAGTGAATGGAACACGGTCTACGGCATGAGAGACTGCGCTCTTATGAATTCGGACATACGTGTTAAAATACGTTATAATAATAGTCGTCATCATCAATTTTAACATCGAATCGGCAAGTGAAAACATGGATATATCTTTTCGGTGTTTAACTTTTCATGAGCATTTCGTTTAGTTAAGTATTTAGATATAAAAACAAACCAATAGTCCAGTTTTATAATTTTTACATTTTTCCATCTATGAAAGATACCCTCTTGACAAATTTCAAGTCCATAGGATGTCCAGATATCTTGAAACTATGGGAACAGACATTCACACAATTTTATTAAAGTTATATATATAGACGGGAAAGCTGTCCGTCTGGCCAGTCCACCATTGGGCAAGTTATCATCCTGATCAGTCCGCCATTGGTCAATGGCTCAGAAACCGCTGAATCATTGATAAAGGCGAAGATATAAAATATAGTATTAAAAATCGACTTATGTTCTACAATTATAAATACTAGGACAACATATATACTCACTCGCAGTTGTACTTCTGTAGTCAAAGAAACACCAGGTTCCTGGCCAGTGAGAAATGTTTGTGCCCATGCCTACAATAGGGAGTATAGCTATCAGCGAGGACACTACACACACAGCAGCGATACTACAATTTACTGCCAGAGGTGTAACCAAACGGCTGTACTGTGTGGGTGAATACAAATTAGAAATAGTTGTTCAATAAGAGAAACAAAATGGTTTTTACAATAAATTTTGGTAAGCAGAACAAAGAGTCATGTAAGCAGTGGCGGCTTGTGATCATTTTTGTTGGTGGGCCAGACATTTTTTCCGGATAAATCATGGTTTTTGTTGCTATATTTTAATTTATAAAATAATAAATACACGTTATACATTATTTTTGGTGGGGCCCGGCCCCACTGGCATTTAATGACGAGCCGCCACTGCATGTAAGATTATATGTAACACTAAAAGAGACAGAGAGAAACACTGTCAAGTACATTGGAGTTCACATATAGTTTTTCCAGAGTTATTTTTGTTTACAAAGAAGACGAGATTCAGATCAGATTTCTATTGCAGACTCCATGTATAGACATGTTAATTTAAAAAATAAATTTCTAAACCATAGATAGTTAGCAGCAAGTTGACAGACTTGCATCAACAGCAACAATTGTTGGGGAGTTGAAGATGGATAAGAGGATGGTATTCAGGCACTTTTAAAAGCTGATGTTGCTTTGATACGAATTGGCAAAGCAACTTCAGCTTTTAAAAGTCTAAATAAAATATGGAACTGCAAGTTATATAGTATTAAAACTAAATTACGAATTTTCAATTCAAATGTTGTATCAATCCTAACATATGCCAGCGAGAGTTGGAGAATGACTAAAGATATAGAAAGCAAGTTGAATGCATTTGAAAATAGATGTCTGCGAAAAATAATGAATATAAATGGAATGAATTCAGGAGAAGTGATGAAATCAGAGATATGTCTGGTCAACCACTAGTGACAACTGTTATAAGAAAGAGAAGATGGAGATATGTTGGGCACACCTTGAGGAGAAATGATCAACGAATATCAAAGCAGGCATTGAAGTGGGATGCAAAGGGTTCAAGAAAGAGAGGTCGACCTAAGGAGACCCTGAAACGAACTTTGCTGAGAGAGGCAGGAAATATCGGTCTCAGTTCCATGGATGAGATTGAGCGAGTTGCCCAGGATAGAGCGGTATGGAGAAATTACTTGCAGGCCCTATGTAACGTATAACGGTACGAGAGGGATTATTATTTATTCGGGCACTTCGCGTCTTTCTGTTGGATGAGGACACTAAAATAGATGTTGAATCGATCCAGTGATTAAAGCAGCTTGGAGTTACCCGTTGTACAAGTAGAACTGGATGCCTGAGGGGCAGAGTAATAATAATAGTAATTCCTCTCGTACCGTTATACATTACATAGTGCCTGCAAGTAATTTCTCCATACCGCTATATCCTGGGCAACTCGCTCAATCTCCTCCAGGGAACTGATATCGATAATTCTTGTCTCTCTCAGCAAAGTTCGTTTCAGGGTCTTCCTAGGTCGTCCCCTCTTTCTTGAACCCTTTACATCCCCACTTCAATGCCTGTTTTGATATTCGTTGATCATTTCTCCTCAAGGTGTGCCCAACATATCTCCATCTTCTCTTTCTTATAACAGTTGTCACTAGTGGTTGACCAGACATGTCTCTGATTTCATCACTTCTCCTGAATTCATTCCATTTTATATTCATTATTGTTCGCAGACATCTATTTTCAAACGCATTCAACTTGCTTTCTATATCTTTAGTCATTTTCCAATTCTCGCTGACATATGTTAGGATTGATACAACATTTGAATTGAAAATTCGTAATTTAGTTTTAATACTATATAACTTGCAGTTCCATAATGTATTTAGACTTTTAAAAGCTGATGTTGCTTTGCCAATTCGTATCATAATTACAGCGAGCCACAGAAGCCATCAGTTTGCATACCCTTCGATATCTGTTGGGGGAGTGCAATGACGTGAGTTTAGTAACAAATAACCAATAGTTAGCAACAGTCAATGGTCTATCGGTTATCAAAAGTCATTTTCAGAGGCGGCACATGTTTCTACCACCTCTGTGAATCCCTCCCCCTCCCTCCACAACTTACCTTAACGTATGGACGCCCAGGATCAAGTACTGTTGGTTACGAGGACTGATGATAATGATGATGATTGTTTTGAAATGACATATAATAAGTGCAGATATACATTACCTTAAAAGGATACTTGGTAACAATAAATCTTTCAACTGCCATTACTAACACGGTACACAAAGTGTTGTTGCCGGCCATGATAAGTATGAAAGAGAAATAGTTGCAGAGTGGCAGACCACCTGTGTTGGAACATTCACAATTCGATTAACATATTGGTTTGTTTGTTTGTTTGTTTGTTTGTTTGTTTGTTTCAAATCTCTTTTGAAGTACAAGTTTTCACTCTGTTCCCTTTATTTATAGTAATATAGGTGTTACTAAACTCTCGCCCATGTGGTGCTGGGCCCGCAAGGGAAGCAAAGAATTGTACCACTGTGTACCACTACGACAATGCATGTCGTAAGAGGCGACTAATGTAGGCATTAGAGATTTTACCCTAGTAAATAAAAAGCAGCGCAGAAAACGGATGTGCTGGCCTACTTGTAGGTGCATAACTGGCACAACGTACAATCGCTCTTAGGCTCAGATGACATACAAATCACACAGAGTGATTGACAGGTGGTCGATACGGAGCGTTCGAAGAAGGAGACGAAACGCTTATGCATATAAAGAAGAGCCCAACACCTCTCGGCGCACAGTGCTATGATGGGAGTTTTGGAGATTTCTACTCAGATAGGATCAATGTGGCTATGTGGTTAAGCCCTTTGCCTTGTGAGTCGAATGTCGTGGGTTCGAGTCCGGACCGCGCCGTTCTGTTCACGGGTGCATATTTTTCCAGAGACCACTAGGATTATTGCTGGAGCTACGGAATTCGTGCTTTGTGCAATACTCTCGGCAGGTGGCATGCCAGTTCTGCGGAGAGGACCGAGCCGTATGGGGTAAAACCCGGTGCAATGAAGTCAATCCTTCGGCTTTTAAACCCTTTTAAACCCTTTTAGGATCAATGTGTGATCATTGCTATATCCATTCAGTGTTAGCACAGAAGGTGCTCTAGAAACAAGACACCGCTTGCAGAATATCCTTTGTAATCTGCATGTGAAGGTCATAGTTTAAGAGTCCAGTCTGCCATTAACTTAGAATAACCATCTGTTAGAGCCATGGATCAAAATGACATTCTTCACGCATTGAGAGAGTCTTTCCGAATAGAGGAGTTTCAGGGCTGTGAATCCCACTTGCTGACTCGATTGAAAGAGATGGGTGTCAATATTGGTGCAACCCGAAAAGAACGACATACTAAATATGCAAAGAGATTGATTAATCAACATCGAACCGGCGTGTTGGGCCGCTGGACGCTGCTAGATTTGCGGAGATCGGAGCACCTATGGACATGTCTGGAGTGCTATGATGATAGTCCTGATATAACTGATAACTGATAGCCACCTGTTGATCACTCCGTGTGACCTGTGTGTGATTGACACCTCATTAGTTTCATGAATTTTGCATCAGATCATTATTCTTGTCTAGTGTCTGCACTTTAGTACGAGTAGTATTAGTTCATTGTCTCCATGTTCCCAATGGCTATTTCAGGGGTAACCAAACTACTGGTAGTGTCTCCATGTTCCCAATGGCTATTTCAGGGGTAACCAAACTACTGGTAGTGTCTCCATGTTCCCAATGACTATTTCAGGGGTAACCAAGCTACTGGTAGTGTCTCCATGTTCCCAATGACTATTTCAGGGGTAACCAAACTACTGGTAGTGTCTCCATGTTCCCAATGACTATTTCAGGGGTAACCAAACTACTGGTAGTGTCTCCATGTTCCCAATGACTATTTCAGGGGTAACCAAACTACTGGTAGTGTCTCCATGTTCCCAATGACTATTTCAGGGGTAACCAAACTACTGGTAGTGTCTCCATGTTCCCAATGACTATTTCAGGGGTAACCATGCTACTAGTATTGTCTCCATGTTTCCAATGGCTATTTCAGGGGTAACCAAACTACTGGTAGTGTCTCCATGTTCCCAATAATTATTTCAGGGGTAACCAAGCTACTAGTAGTGTCTCCATGTTCCCAATGGCTATTTCAGGGGTAACCAAGCTACTGGTAGTGTCTCCATGTTCCCAATAATTATTTCAGGGGTAACCAAACTACTAGTAGTGTCTCCATGTTCCCAATGGCTATTTCAGCGGTAACTAAGCTATTAGCAATGCCTCTTGTGTCAAACAAGTTAAAGACGGGGAAGTATATTTCTCACATAAGGCACTTCATTAGCAGATGTTAAACAAGCAGTATGTATGCATCAGTCACACTTACTGGCCACAGAAACAGATTACCAACAGACAGTGCACCTCAAAGAGGAATGTTACTCCGATACGGTGGATACAAAACAACAGGCCGTCCACACAAAAGGTGGACCTCAGAGATAACAGAGGCGGTGAAAAAAACCACTGCTTAGGAAGCACACACAAAAGCCCGTTCTGTAAATATTTTAGCCTGACGCTGTGAGGCAAAACAGGATTAGGGAAAAGAAGTAGTCACACGTAATAAATGTGCATATCGTATACATGTAAATACATGTATTTGTGTCGTACACTCGTCCCAATAGTTTTACTAGTACTTTGCATTTCTCTCTTCCTCTCTCAACCTCTCTCTCTCTCTCTCTCTCTCTCTAGGCACACATATACACTCAGTGGCGGTTCGTCATTAAGGGCCAGTGAGGCCGGTCCTCACCAAAAATAATGTATAACGTGTATTTATTATTTTATAAATTAAAGATAAATTAAAGTAAAGTATAAATTATAAATTAAAAACCATGATTTATCCGGAAAAAATGTCTGGCCCAACAAAAATGATCACGAGCCGCCACTGTATACACCCAAAGATAAATACATACACACACTCACATATATATATATTATGAGGACTTCAAAACATCTTTTACACATATGTCCTGCTTACGAGTAACAAAAATGAATAATGTGACTGCCAGAAGCGTCGCTGCAGAGCAAGATGTATGATAATGAATGGTGTGTGTGACTACCAGCAGCGTCACCGCAAAGCAAGATGTATGATAATGAATGGTGTGTGTGACTGTCAGAAGAGTCACTACAAAGCAAGATGTATGATAATCTCATCAGCCTGAGACTGACAACTTCTTTCTTTGAAAATCCTCATTTAAATTCAAATTACGTTCAAAGAAGAGTATAAATCACAATGACATCATTCAACTTTGTGTAACTCTCTCTCTCTTATAAATAAATTTAATAATAATTCCAGGCAGCCTTTTCAAAGCTTAGGATATGAAGTCACTTCACATTTCTAGTCCATAGTCTGCAGGAATTAGGAGGGCTAATTACTTTCCTCACATGTGGAACGACGAGTGTGAGATTGAACCTACAACATTCTTGTGTCCGAGTCGATTGGCGAATGCTTATACATTACGCTAATCCGTCCCACTGTAATTCTCTTAAAATGAAAATCGTGTCATATTCTTCACATGACGTTGCCACCAACAACAGTAAACGAGTCGTCGATTTTCTAGGCACCACCTATACGTTCAGTAGTTTGTCATTACTTTCTGAATGGTCTATTTTTACAGTTCGTAAAAATCCAATGGAAATAATTTGCTTCCAAACTTGTCCGCCGCGGAGTTTGAACCAGGTACGCTTGGGTTGTGATCGTGCTCACTACCGCTTAAGCTAAGTTAATTGCATATGCTTTACAGGACTTTGCGAATCAACCCCAGCTTTTTAACGCTGTTTGTAATTTTTCTAGGCATTATTGCGTTCAGTAGTGTGCCATTGCTTTCTGAAAGAGTGGTGCCATCGTCTTTTTGTAAAAATCAACGCGAAACAATTTGCAACCAAACTGTCCGCAACGTCATTCGAACTCAGAACATTGGGGTTAATAGACCGAGTCACTATCCCCTAAGCCACAGACGTCACCGCTCTGCTTAAGCTACAGACGTGTAATTCTCTCTTACCAGTTTGAAATACTCCGTTTCCGATGTAGAAGATGATTGTAACTGGCGAGGACGCTACAATGCCAAATAGATCCATACATGCTAAAGCTTTGACCAGATGGTAGAACGCAGTAGCTCTGTAAAAGTAGAGACAACACATGATAATGATTACGCCTCTGGGGCACAGTAATAAATGGTTATAGAACATTCACAGTAATAAATGGTTATAGAACATTCAGAGTAATAAATGGTTATAGAACATTCAGAGTAATAAATGGTTATAGAACATTCACAGTAATAAATGGTTATAGAACATTCAGAGCTCCAGAGACCCCAACACACACCATAAATATCATTGACACACAAACAAAGATGGAACACATTTCATATTTTCTGTAACAACTTAAGCATCATCATCAAATTGCTTGTCCTGAGCAGAGCTTTGCTACCATAACAGTCCTTCAGAATTACTCTCTCAAAGGCCAGACGTCCTGCCTCTACAGCCGTTATACTCAAACCATCAGTTACGACCTGAATCCATCTTCTCCGTGACCTTCCATTTCTTCTCTTTGCCGGGATGCCTCCTTCCATGATGGTCTTCTCCAGCCCTCCGTGTCTCTTTATATGTCCAAAACCCACAACCTTGTGGATTACGGCTGGGAACAGTCAAAGGCTAGCGGAGAGCGAACCGCACACAATAGCTGGCTGAAATAGAACACTCCACCTAAGGATAAGCAACTGTGCTCAAATAGGTGTGAAGGTTGGTGCACGTACATTACGTTCTGATGTTTGGCTGTTTATATATCACAATAGAATGATAAAACTAGCCTAGAACGATCGAGGAAGAAGAAGAACATGTCCAAATATTTCATCAACCATCAGCCAGTTTTCTTTAATTTTGAGTTCTTTCTGTATAGATCTATTTGTTCTCTTCTCTGTCCATAATATACTGAGGACTCTGTTGTAACACTTATATTCAAAAGGCACATAAATGTTTTTCCACTACCTTATTAAATATCCATGCTTACAGCTAAACACGTTAGCATACAAACAGTTTATTTTTTTTATATTGCCGTGTAGATTTATACACAACACACACATAATATTTGTGTAGTATGTAAGAGTGTAATGAGCTGAGATAAAATTAGGAAACCAGGTTGTACTACCTTGGTATCTTCGTTTAATGTTTCATACAGTACATCTTTTCTTTTTTAAGATTCTAGTTTATTTTGATATTACTTTCTAACGATTTTACGTGTGTATTTTTTCGTGGTGTCAGCAAAACAAGAACAAAAAATACGTGTAAAATTTTAGGTGCAAAATTGGTTAATCTTCTTCTTCAGTCACTTGCTCTACACCATCCTCTTGTTAAACCATTCTTTGGGGTCTGATTGTCGCCTTGAAATGTGAGTTCATTGTGCAATTTAAGCGTCTACAGACTAGCACAACTATTTTCTGTTTGTTTTTAAAAAACACATTCGTATACGCTTATCTAAGTAGCACACACACACACATGCAAAAATTCGTATACGCCTCTCTACGTAGCACACACACACACACATACACAAATTCGTATACGCTTATCTACGTAGCACACACACACATACACAAATTCGTATACACTTATCTACGTAGCACACACACACATACACAAATTCGTATACGCCTATCTAAGTAGCACACACACACATACACAAATTCGTATACGCCTATCTAAGTAGCACACACACACATACACAAATTCGTATACGTCTATCTAAGTAGCACACACACACATACACAAATTCGTATAGGTCTCTCTAAGTAGTACACACACACATACAAAAATTAAATTATTAATAAATTTAAAGTTAAAATGAAAAAAAAACTAACATAGGGCGTCTGTAGCTTAATCGGTAGTGAACTTGATCACAACCCACGAGTACCTAGTTCGAACAACGCGGTGGGCAGTTTGGCAGTAAATTTGTCCACGTGGGTTTTTACGAACGGTAAAAATATACCTCCCCGTCCAGAAAGCAATGACAAACTATTAAACGTATAAGTGGTGCCTATAAAATCAACGACTGTGGTTGATGGTGAAGTCCAGTAAAGGGTATGTCACAAGTTTCATTTCAACATTTGGACATTTCAATTTTCTAGACCATCCAGAGCACGTTTAGCAGTTGACCGCGCGGTTAAAGTTTCTTGGTTTACACCAGTAGGTGTGTTCCATGTGTCATCAGAAGGTTACTAATTTTCACTTTTCATCTTTTCTAAATAAGACTAGCCGACCCTAACTCTGCTGGATGCAGAGCCAGTCACAGAACACACTTTGTTATTAGTTAATGAAAGCTTCCTGTGAGCGTGGGATGATTTCCGTGGACTGGCAGAAAAGCCACAGGTTCTCCAGATTTACAGTGTTTGTGGCACCGAACCGAAGGGTTACGATGTCCATGGCACCGAGCCGAAGAGTTGAAAGTTCAAGTGCTTCTGGATCAGTAAAAAAAAAATATTAGTTAATGAACCGACGTATATCACTCCGAGCAGATCCACAGATGTGCACTCTACCTCAACAAATATCGAATAGTGTACTTGCTGTTGGTTCTTGTAATTCGATGATTAAACACATTCCTCATTTTGTCCATCAAACATCCGGTATTGTTTTTTTTTGGGTAAAACTACAGTACTTTGTTTTATGTGGTTCGCCATTGCTATATACAGGGTGTTCAACTTAAAAGCAGTCTGTAAATGGAGCTAATCTGGCATATACGTATGGAAATGGGAAGGTTCAGTTATGACGTAGTATAGGTCAAGGTTGTGTGATGGTGTGAATTGTAGTGCGGGAAGGGGCGATGAACAAATGTGACGTAGGACGAGCTAGTCAGAACCGGTTTAAATAGTACATAAACACAGCGCGATAGGTTATCTGGCAACTTTCAATTTGTCAATGGGGCTGCAATTATGTTGAACACCCTATAGTTTTACTGCAGTCTTCCCGTATATCGATATCAATTAAACATCCAGTCCCGTTTATGCAAAATGTGATTTCAAATTCCTTAAAACAGGGTGTAGATTAAACATAAATGACCGTGTTCTCATCCAACAAGTTGTCATTGAACAATCAAATTATATCTCTCACTTAGCTATTATTCCCTACCGTTGATCTCGATATAAGTATGTTTCGCACGGCTCTGTTACTAAGTGGTTGAGCACTAGCCTTGCGTTTTGAAGATATAAGTATGTTTCGTACGGCTCTGTTACTAAGTGGTTGAGCACTAGCCTTGCGGTTTGATGGTAGTGGGTTCGAATCCTTACCTCGACCTTCTGTTCACGAGTGCATTTTTTCCAGAGACCTCTAGGATTGTTGCTGGAGCTACTGAGTACGAGACTCTCGGCAAGTGGGGTACCATTTCTGTGGGGAGCGATCGAGCCATGTGGTGTAAAACTCAGTGCAATAGAGTCAATCCTTCGGCTTTAGTCCACTTTGTTTTAGACACAAGTAGATATGTTCTAGTGAGCGTCTGTAGCTCAAGCGGTAGTGAGCTCGATCACAAACCCGAGCGTACCTGGTTCAAACCCAACGGTGGGCAAGTTTGGAAGCAAATTCGTTTCCGTGGGATTTTACAAAAAGTAAAAATAGACCTCACCGTTCAGAAAGCAATGGCAAACTACTGAACGTATAAGTGGTGCCTAGAAAATCTACGACTCGTTAACTGTGGTTGATGGCTACGTCCTTTAGGATATGCTACGATGTTTATTTCATACATGTTCTCTCATTACCACAAACACTTGTTTATCTAGAACAATATACCACTGCCAGTCCCGGGAGGTTGAAAGCGTAGGTTGACGACACCCATTCATACAGAAACTTGTCGTTTCTGGACCTTTCAAAACATAACCACATCCACATGTCGACCATAATTAGAGTTGGCTATACAAGTACTTAGAATCGGTCACAATAATTGCATTGTGAGTAGTTCTGCGTGAGTTATTGGAGCGTGATTGTAACGACCTCGACCTTCATCCTCACATTGGAAGTGATTGTTCTGTATGCTCCAACGCGCTTGTCAACAACACAACGAACAAACAAACATTCAAATGAAGATAGAAAACAAAATAATTGCTCAAAATATATTTTTGTAAAATCAAATCACAACATGTATGTTGTATTTTTTTTTTTTTTTTTAAACCGATCCAGAAGCACTTGAACTTTCAGCTCTTTGGCTCTGTGCCGTGGACATCGTAACCCTTCGGTTCAGTGCCACGAACACCGGTAATCTGGTGAACCTGTGGCTTTTCTACCAGCGCGCGGAATTGGACCCACACTCACAGGAGCTTGTCACCCGTAGTCCAACGCGCTACGAACACGCTGGGCAGATGGGCGTATGTTGTATTAAAATAGAATTACTCTAAAAATAAAATGTAAATTAACTGATTAATTGATAGAGATATCACCATTGCACTTGGTTAGATAACCATGTGTGCTTCGATATTTTCTTACACAAGTAAATCTCAGCAGCAGTGTACGGACTCCGTGGCATCGACGAATAATTGACATAACTGAAGATTATGTAAGTTTTAGCAGGAATTTTATTTTAATTGCTCAATGAATATTACACCCAGCAGCAGTTTTGTAGCTTGCTTTTATCAATTTTAAATTGTAATTGGTTCTTTTATGTACTCATCTTGAACAGGGGTGTACGTTTTATCGTGTTTCTGATAAGACTAGTAGCTTGATCTCACCTACAAAGAGATAAGGGTTCTCTGTAAAATATCCGATCCATCTACAACATCTACACAAACATCTACACAAACATCTATACACAAACATCTACACAAACATCTATACAAACATTTACACAAACATCTATACAAACATCTACACAAACATCTATACACACGGTGAAACAAACATCTACACAAACATCTATACAAACATCTATACAAACATCTACACAAACATCTACACAAACATCTACACAAACATCTATACAAACATCTACACAAACATCTATACAAACATCTACACAAACATCTAAACAAACATCTACACAAACATCTATACAAACATCTACACAAACATCTATACAAACATCTATACAAACATCTACACAAACATCTACACAAACATTTACACAAACATCTATACAAACATCTACACAAACATCTATACACACTGTGAAACAAACATCTACACAAACATCTATACAAACATCTATACAAACATCTAAACAAACATCTACACAAACATCTACACAAACATCTATACAAACATCTACACAAACATCTATACAAACATCTACACAAACATCTACACAAACATCTACACAAACATCTATACAAACATCTACACAAACATCTATACAAACATCTACACAAACATCTATACAAACATCTACACAAACATCTCTACAAACATCTATACAAACATCTACACAAACATCTATACAAACATCTACACAAACATCTATACAAACATCTATACAAACATCTCTACAAACATCTACACAAACATCTATACAAACATCTACACAAACATCTATACAAACATCTATACAAACATATACACAAACATCTATACAAACATCTATACAAACATCTATACAAACATCTACACAAACATTTATACAAACATCTACACAAACATCTACACAAACATCTACACAGACATCTACACAAACATCTATACAAACATCTATACAAACATCTATACAAACATCTACACAAACATCTACACAAACATCTACACAAACATCTATACAAACATCTATACAAACATCTACACAAACATCTACACAAACATCTACACAAACATATATACAAACATCTACACAAACATCTATACAAACATCTACACAGACATCTACACAAACATCTATACAAACATCTATACAAACATCTATACAAACATCTACACAAACATCTATACAAACATTTATACAAACATCTACACAAACATCTATACAACAGTGAAACAAACATCTATACAAACATCTACACAAACATCTATACAAACATCTATACAAACATCTATACAAACATCTATACAACATCTATACAAACATCATACAAACATCTATACAAACATCTATACAAACATCTATCACAGTGAAACATCTACACAAACATCTATATAAACATCAAAAACATCTACACAAACATCTACACAAACATCTACACAAACATCTACACAAACATCTACACAAACATCTACACAAACATCTACCAAACTTACAAACATCTACACAAACATCTATACAAACATCTACACAAACATCTATACAAACATCTACACAAACATCTATACAAACATCTACACAAACATCTATACAAACATCTACACAAACATCTATACAAACATCTATACAAACATCTAAACAAACATCTATACAAACATCTATACAAACATCTATACAAACATCTATACAAACATCTATACAAACATCTACAAAAACATCTACACAAACATCTATACAAACATCTACACAAACATCTATACAAACATCTAAAACAAACATCTATACAAACATCTATAAAACATCTACAACATCTACAGAAACATCTATACAAACATCTACACAAACATCTACACAAACATCTACACAAACATCTACACAAACATCTACACAAACATCTACACAAACATCTACACAAACATCTACACAAACATCTATACAAACATCTACACAAACATCTATACAAACATCTATACAAACATCTACACAAACATCTATACAAACATCTATACAAACATCTATACAAACATCTACACAAACATCTACACAAACATCTATACAAACATCTATACAAACATCTACACAAACATCTACACAAACATCTATACAAACATCTATACAAACATCTATACAAACATCTATACAAACATCTATACAAACATCTACACAAACATCTACACAAACATCTATACAAACATCTACACAAACATCTACACAAACATCTACACAAACATCTATACAAACATCTACACAAACATCTACACAAACATCTACACAAACATCTACACAAACATCTACACAATCATCTATACACACGGTGAAACAAACATCTATACAAACATCTATACAAACATCTATACAAACATCTACACAAACATCTATACAAACATCTATACAAACATCTATACAAACATCTATACAAACATCTATACAAACATCTATACAAACATCTATACAAACATCTATACAAACATCTACACAAACATCTACACAAACATCTATACAAACATCTACACAAACATCTACACAAACATCTACACAAACATCTATACAAACATCTACACAAACATCTATACAAACATCTATACAAACATCTACACAAACATCTATACAAACATCTATACAAACATCTATACAAACATCTACACAAACATCTACATACACGGTGAAACAAACATCTACACAAACATCTATACAAACATCTACACAAACATCTACACAAACATCTACACAAACATTTATACAAACATCTACACAAACATCTATACAAACATCTATACAAACATCTATACAAACATCTACACAAACATCTACACAAACATCTATACAAACATCTACACAAACATCTATACAAACATCTACACAAACATCTATACAAACATCTATACAAACATCTACACAAACATCTATACAAACATCTATACAAACATCTATACAAACATCTACACAAACATCTACACAAACATCTATACAAACATCTATACAAACATCTACACAAACATCTACACAAACATCTATACAAACATCTATACAAACATCTATACAAACATCTATACAAACATCTATACAAACATCTATACAAACATCTATACAAACATCTACACAAACATCTACACAAACATCTATACAAACATCTACACAAACATCTACACAAACATCTACACAAACATCTATACAAACATCTACACAAACATCTACACAAACATCTACACAAACATCTACACAAACATCTATACAAACATCTATACAAACATCTACACAAACATCTATACAAACATCTACACAAACATCTATACAAACATCTATACAAACATCTACACAAACATCTACACAAACATCTATACAAACATATACACAAACATCTACACAAACATCTACACAATCATCTATACACACGGTGAAACAAACATCTATACAAACATCTACACAAACATCTATACACACGGTGAAACAAACATCTATACAAACATCTATACAAACATCTACACAAACATCTATACAAACATCTATACAAACATCTATACAAACATCTACACAAACATCTATACAAACATCTATACAAACATCTATACAAACATCTATACAAACATCTATACAAACATCTATACAAACATCTATACAAACATCTACACAAACATCTACACAAACATCTATACAAACATCTACACAAACATCTACACAAACATCTACACAAACATCTATACAAACATCTACACAAACATCTATACAAACATCTATACAAACATCTACACAAACATCTATACAAACATCTATACAAACATCTATACAAACATCTACACAAACATCTACATACACGGTGAAACAAACATCTACACAAACATCTATACAAACATCTACACAAACATCTACACAAACATCTACACAAACATTTATACAAACATCTACACAAACATCTATACAAACATCTACACAAACATCTACATACACGGTGAAACAAACATCTATACAAACATCTACACAAACGGTGACACATAAATGTTCAACATGGTCTTACTTGCTGTCCTTACTGGGTCTGACCGTCAAAATGATGAGAGCCGCAACGTTGCCAAGGACGCCCAGAAAAAACATAACACACGGAACGACCAGATTTTTGGTGACGCTGCTGGGCTCTATTGTGTCATGGGAGCAACAGACGTTGTAAGAAACGCCATTCACGTCCGTGCTGTTGTACAATATATCGTTGGAAAGTGTTCGTAGCTGCCTCAAGTCACTGTCCATGTCTTCTTGTAGTTTGGTGATTAGTTAGCAATAATCTACACCACATTATATGAACTGTATTTTCTTTAGAAGAGAAGAAAAATAAAAACAGAAACACTGTTTTATTAATGGGTATAATTTTTCTTTTATTATCATACAGAAAACTAAATGTATCTAACGCCGAAATGATCTAAAACTAAAGGATTGACTTCATTGCATCGAGTTTTACTCCATATGTCTCAGTCCCTATCTGCAGAAATGGCACGCCACCTGTAGCTCCGGCAATTTCCTAGGGTCTCTTGAAAAAAATGCACGCGTGAACAGAACGGTGCAGTCATGATTCGAACCTACGACTGTCGGAACGCAAGACAATGGCTTAACCACGTATCCAGAAAGAGCCTCAAAGAAAATGTATGATTAGATTACCGATTTCTTTATCTAACTTATTATATGAAAGAAGTTTGAGAACGCAGAAGAAGAAGAAGAATATGAAAGAAGTTAGATTGCAATATTATTGTTTGCTTTTTCCGATCCAGAAGCACTTGAGCTTTCAACTCTTCGGCTCGGTGCCATGGACATCATATCCCTTCGACTCGGTGTCATGGACATCATAACCCTTGGGTTCGGTGCCATGGACATCATAACTCTTCGACTCGGTGCCATGGACATCATAACTCTTCGACTCGGTGCCATGGACATCATAACCCTTCGGTTCGATGCCACGAACACCGTAAATATGGAGAACCTGTGGCTTTTCTGCCAGCCTGCAGAATTGAACCTCACTCATAGGAGCTTGTCACCCGTCGTCCAACGCGCTACGAACACGCTGGGCAGGCGGGCATTGTTTACTTTTTAAACTGGCATCTTTTATTTACCTGATCATGATGTCTCTCTTGACATCAAACGATAGAAGAAAACTAGTCACGACTGAGATGAAATGTCTACGCAGAATGCTGGAAGTATCAAGAAGAGACCGGGTTAGCCATCAGGAAAAAAAGTGGGTGCAACATCAATACTGAACTTCATCAATAAACAATAAATTAAATGCTTCGTCCACATAAGCAGATTATCAACAGACAGTGCACTTCAAATAGCAATGTTACCCCGATACAGTGGATACGAAGCAAAAGACCGTCCACGTAGAAAGTTCACCTCAGAGATAACAGAGGCGATAAAGAACGTTGTTTATGAAGCGCTCACAAAAGTCCGTTCTAGAAGTCTTATCCTGACGCTGTGAGGAAAAACAGAATTAGAGAGAAAGAAGAAGTAACGTGTACACGTTTCAAAAGTAACGATAAGTAACTAATACTTGGAAGCAACGTTAATATTCATTAACTACATGCACTTGAGTTTGCATATCGGAAAGAAATGTAACGTACTGTATGTCAGTTTGAACTTCAACTGCAATGCCAACTAACTATCCTCTTTTTTAGAGTTTCTGGAAGTCACAAATTGAATCACATCTTGTATCAATCTTCGCCTTGGTATTAACCTCTTCTGAGCGATCCTGATTCAAACACACTACCTTCTAAACGTAAGGCAAGGGGTTAACCATTTAGCTACATAAACCTCCTGTGTTTTCTTCAATGAGGGATAACAATTGATTTGGTTATTTAGAAAATATATTTTCTGAATAAAAAAACTCCAGGAATGGCAACAATTATCTGCACATAATCTGCTATTTTAAAGAAAAAAAATACTTATTTTCATAGCGGTAATGTGGTCCTTCGTAATCCTTTCTATATCTTAAGAAAATGTTTAAAGTTTGAAGTTACCAGGTGTGAACTGCAAAGAAATCATTCAGACTTTTATTTCGTGTCTTGTTAACTCTGAAGAAGACATATTGGTCGAAGCGCTGGTTTCACTGATTGATACATTCGACTACAAAAAAACTATTATACTTACTTCCATATCTATTTCATTTCTGGGTTCATATTTTATATTTACTTCCATATCTATTCTATTTCTGCATTCCTATTTTATACTTACTTCCATATATATTCCATTTCTGGATTCATATTTTATACTTACTTCCATATATATTCTATTTCTGGATTCATATTTTATATTTACTTCCATATATATTCTATTTCTGGTTTCATATTTTATATTTACTTCCATATCTATTCCATTTCTGGGCTCATATTTTATACTTACTTCCATATATATTCTATTTCTGCATTCATATTTTATACTTACTTCCATATATATCCTATTTCTGGATTCATATTTTATACTTACTTCCATATATATTCTATTTCTGGTTTCCTATTTTATACTTACTTCCATATATATTCTATTTCTTGGTTCATATTTTATACTTACTTCCATATATATTCTATTTCTGCATTCATATTTTATACTTACTTCCATATATATTCTATTTCTGGATTCATATTTTATACTTACTTCCATATATATTCTATTTCTGGTTTCCTATTTTATGTTCGTAAAGCGGATGTGGTATCAAACACTTCTCACTGAAACAGTATAACTAATAATAAATGTATACGCCCCTGTCTGTGAAGGTGTAAACATCTTCAGCTCACCAACATATTTGACTACTAACAGCACGTGCTAATGGTTTATAAAGCCGTGACACAGATTTAAAAAAAAAGCAATTAACATATGTTTTTGTTTCGTGCGTTCTCTGCCATTGAGGAAGTAGAGTTACATGTTTTTGTAAAATTAACTATATAAAAAGTGAAAAGGACTTTAAAATAATGTTACTAAACAAAGTAGAGACATAATCTCTCTCTCTCTCTCTCTCTCTCTCTATATATATATATATATATATATATATGTATGTATATATATGGATAGTTTGGAAGCAAATTTGTTCCCG
Organism: Arion vulgaris; assembly: GCA_020796225.1. Classification (NCBI taxonomy): domain Eukaryota; kingdom Metazoa; phylum Mollusca; class Gastropoda; order Stylommatophora; family Arionidae; genus Arion; species Arion vulgaris. Next base: position 29,047,982 of record CM036769.1, read on the forward strand.
TAGTTTTACGAAAGACCTCACCGCTCAGAAAGCAATGGCAAACTATTGAACGTATAAGTGGTGTCTAGAAAAACAACGACTCGTTTACTGTGGTTGATGATCAAATCCTGTAAAAGATATGCCACGATTTTCATGTTCATATATATATATATATAATATATATATATATATATATATATATATATACAGTGGCGGCTCGTTATCTTTTTGTTGGTAGGCCAGAGACACATTTTTGGGGAAATTATGGTTTTGGGTTAGGTTATATTTTAATTTATAAAATAATAAATACACATTGCACACTTTTTTGGTGGGACTCTGGCCCCATTGGTCCTTAATGACGAGACGCCACTGTATATATATAATCTATATATATATATATATATATATATATATATATATATATATATATATATATATATATATATATATATATATATATATATCCTTTATTACCATGTTTGCCACATTCAGTTTCCACAAGAGATTTCTATTGTCGTTCTGCAACCTGTCTACTAATTGTTTCCCATGTCAGATCACAATTTATCAGCTCTCTTTCCACAGTTTTTCCTCCATGTTTCATTGAACGATCCTGGCTTATCCCTCAGTGGCGGCTCGTGATCATTTTTGTTGGTGGGGCCATACATTTTTTCCGGATAAATCATGGTATTTGGTTGCTATATTTTAATTTATAAAATAATAAATACACGTTATACATTTTTTGGTGGGGCCCGGCCCTACTAGCCCTTAATGACAAGTCGCCACTGCTTTTCCCTATCTGCTGTCCACCGGAGAGCTATCCTAACCAATGCTCCTACTGGTATACGACATAAAAGTCAAAATCCACCTCCATCTTCGTCTTTCATTGATGGTCTCCAATAATGCCTAGTTTATTCATTTTAAAAGCTCTTTATTTGCTATCGTATTTGACCAGAAAATGTGCAGGATTCTTCTAAGCCATTTATTTTGGAATGTCTATAACTTTTTATGTTATTTAAGCATGATATACTTTTTTTTTACCTGAAGCATTTACTTTTGAAAGTCTTACCTTCCTTTGATAAGAAAACGCAGGAAACTATGTCAGAACAGGAAACCCAAAAACTAATCTCAGGCGCTTAATTAAGATTGCATGTCTTGGGTTTTTGTTTTCAAAGTAAGTAAAGGAACCCTTTTTCATACCTTGTGGTATATTGGGTAATACGATGTTAGGCCAGTATTTTTCTTTGACCGTCGGCACACGATGGGTGATGTATTCAACATCAAGACTGCTGCCTTTACTTCCCAGTGTTTTCCCCGGTACCCACTTGAGGCTGGATCAACCTGAGAACCGTTACAGTCGGAAAAATATTCCACTGGGAAATTGAACCCGGACTATTAGTCTAAGAAGTGAGTTGACTAACCACTGCGCCACTGCTGCTCTCTTGGTTGATTGAACAATATATTCAATCATACAGTTAATCTACAGGTCTTTTAAACTGATAGATTCATTGATTGAGTTATTGGTTGATTGATTGATAGGACCAACATTATTTCACTTTAAACATGTGTGCTACCATCTCTTTCTTACAGAGACATATTTCAACCATAGTGCACAAGCTCGGTAGCACCGCCGAGGTCCCCAAGTGTAATTTTAAGGATTTTGGAAATGTGTACACATTTGTTATAATTTTAAACACATTTTTGCCCGGATAGATGGTTTCCAGCCTATCTTCATCTACTACCAACTACTAAGATTGGTACTACACATAAATAGTCATTTAAATTTAAGAGGGAAATTTAATTTCAAGCAAGTCTACCCCATTAGTTGTTTACCTATGTCTCTGCTGATAGTTTTAGCATGGTCTGAAGTTATTCATGTTTTTATTTTTTACTCGATCTTCGATTTTTATCATGTCTGAGATAACAGATTCTACATTCATTTTAACTCTATCCATTTCTATCAGCACTCCCACCCAGGTGATATCATTATCTACACCGATGGCTCTGTCAAGCGTGGCACCAGATAATCGTGGGCTTACTCAGCACAACGAACGGTCGCACACTTCATGAGGACTGCGGGGCTTTGAGACAACGACATCGAGCATGACTATGGAGATCACCGCTGCCTCCAGGGCTCTGTCATGGGTGGCTGAGCAACAGGTTACCCATACGATCATCATATCAGACTCGGTGAATATGCTTCAACTGATTGAATCTGGAAGTATGCGTGTGGAATGGGTGGACATCATTCGGAGATCACATCTCAAGAAAATGACTTGGCTGTACACGCCTGGACATGCTGGATGAGTGCGGGGTAACGAGCGTGCTGACTCTCTTGCAAACAGTACCCCGACTCAAGTGGGCAGAAGTATGGACAGAGCCGATATCATCAATGCGATACGCTCTCAATTGTGTGACATGGGCGGGTCTCAGACACTGGAACGAGTTCGAGAATTAGGCGTTAAGTTTGGACATGCCAGACAGTGTCGTCTTCGTGGTAGAGAGAGAAGATATAGTAATCAACTTCTCATGGGTACTGTGAGCAAATGGACTTTGGGATGGCTGCTGCAACGGAGGACAGAGCACGAATGGGAATGCCCAATGTGCCATGACGTCGATCGCATAACATAACATAACATAACTCTATCCATACCATAAACTACTATAGGGGCGTGCGAATGTTCATCAATCATACCACAAGCCCCTATAGCAGCTTTTCACATGGAGCACTTTATTTCACTTGCTTCTACACCTTCCACGTTTTTATCACAGCAATGAATAGTAAGCCAAAACTGTTTGATCAATCACTACTAACAACTGTTATAAGAAGGAGATGTTGGGCATACATCGAGAAGAAATGATCAAAGAATACTCAAGCAGACAGGGAAGTGGAAAGCAAAGGGTAGAAAGAGAAGACGTCATATGGAGACCCTGAAACAATCTTGCTGAGAGAGGCTAGAAATATCAAACTTATTTCAATGAGATAGATTGACCAGGACCGAGCGGTATGGAGAAATTACTTGCAGGCCCATTGTAACGTATAACTGTTCGAAAGGGATATATATATATATATATATTAAAGGGTTTAAGGCCGAAGAATTGACTTCATAGCACCGGGTTTTACCCCATATTGCTCGGCCCCTCTCCGCAGAAATGGCACGCAACTTGCCGATAGTATTGCACAGAGGACGAATTATGGATTCGAACCCACTACCTTCGACTCACAAGGCAAAGGGCTTAACCACTTAGCTACAGAGACACCCCTCTTATATAATAGTGGATGGTATATAATAATGAAGTATCCACTGAAAGATAACAAATGTAATGGTTCGAACATTTAATTAGAATGGAATACAACCAACCACCAATAACAACACATAATAAAAAGAGATCAGGTTATAGAGCCAAGGGAAGACCGAGAAAAAGATGGATATACAATATCAAGACTACACTAAATAAACACGGATATAACACAACAAGGGCGATTCATCTGGCACTGAAACGCAAATTAAAGCTCCCACTCCTAACGGCAAGAGAGGACAATCAACTCCAACATTCATCTTGTGGAAAGACAATAGACAGTCTACTGAAAACAACATAAACACAACTTTTTTGTGTGATGAAATTCTGGTGACATAAAGCAATTGAAGTCAGAACTCACAAATATTCCTGGTATGGAATGGGTTAATTTGTTAATGTATTGATCTTTATTTGAAGAAGCACATTATGTACAACAGACAGATAGAGCAAACAGGTACGTAAACTAGAAATACATTATTGATTTCCAGCAATAAATTTTTCCTCCCAACCGTGCCATGATTGCTGATTTGTTGATAAAAATACCAGACAATCAAGTAATGTGACCAGTCTAGTCTCACAAGATCACGTGGGAAAACATGTTTGTTTTGACCAGAAAGTAGCGTTTACATTCAGAGTCGCAGTTTGTGGAATCTAATATTTTATAATGTTCCTGTCATGTTATTGCAAAACCAAAGTACATATGAGTGTTACTGTGAATCAGAGACAGCTTATCATCATCATCCTCCCGTGCCGTGCCGACTGACGTAAGCGATCATGTATCTCCACAAATCTCTGTCTACGGCGCTTGCTATCATCTCAGATGTTGACGCTCTTCCTTGTCATGAAGTCAGGCTATCTACAATTTTCTCTCTCTGTTTTCCTCTGTTTCATCTCCTCTCGATTTTACCGGTTGTTACAATGTTTTCTAAACTTAATTTTCTCATCACGTGCGCGAAAAATGATGACTGCCTCTTTCTTATATTGAGACATCTACTGTACAAGAATACTAATGATGTTATGGGAATAAACATCAAGCGAGACATGTCGTGGGTTGCCCAAGCTGAGAAAATAATTGGAGAAGTGATCACAGTTGCTGCTCTACCGTAAGGGTAAGTATGAATCCCTATAAATAGTAGCATGGTCTTCTTCCACAACGTTATCATTACTATTGGAAGAGAAAGTAGAAATTAGGACAACATGAAATCTAAACTTGAAATTAAGCAGCTGATATGCCCGAGTGGTTACGGGCCCAAATTTGGGGTGTAAAGAATATAACCACTGTTACCTGCCACGCATGTCGTAAGAGGCGACTGAGGAGGTTTGGCTGAAATCGGATGAACGTGTCCTAAACGTGTAGAAGTTTAGAGGCCTACAAACCAATGTGCAACATATACACGTTCATGGCAAAGATCAAACATATCACAAAGAGTGGTTAAAATTGGTCGTAAAGAACGAACGCAAAGAAGAAGCAGCTGATAGAAGATAATGCAAGTGATGATGATGGTGTTGTTTATACCGATGGGCTACCCATCGTGGTAAGAAGTAAAACTTTGGTTTCCTGGCTAGCCTACATAATAATTTCATTGCAGAGGGAAGGGGAGCATACAGGACAACCATTTCCAGTACGAGGATGGAGTATGAGGCCGTTACTGTTGTCCTCCAGTGGATCTCTGGGATTCCGTTTATTGGGTCTATTGTTGTATCTGACTCGCAGTCGATACTTCGGAAGGTGCATAATGTTTTCAAACCTCCAGATATCTACGTGGATATACTATCATAGACATGCTAGAATTCGTGGCAATGAGAGAGAGGACAGGCTTGCATCAACAGCTTTGATTGTCGGGGATTTGAGGATAGATAATGGGGATGTTCTTCGGTCTCGTGATAGCCTCCTGTTAGATGAGGATACTAAAATTAATGTTCTTCGGTCTCTTGATGGCCTCCTGTTAGATGAGGATACTAAAATTAATGTTCTTCGGTCTCTTGATAGCCTCCTGTTAGATGAGGATACTAAAATTAATGTTCTTTGGTCTCTTGATAGCCTCCTGTTAGATGAGGATACTAAAATTAATGTTCTTCGGTCTCTTGATAGCCTCCTGTTAGATGAGGATACTAAAATTAATGTTATTCGGTCTCGTGATAGCCTCCTGTTAGATGAGGATACTAAAATTAATGTTCTTCGGTCTCGTGATAGCCTCCTGTTAGATGAGGATAGATAATGGGGATGTTCTTCGGTCTCGTGATAGCCTCCTGTTAGATGAGGATACTAAAATGAATGTTCTTCGGTCTCGTGATAGCCTCCTGTTAGATGAGGATACTAAAATTAATGTTCTTTGGTCTCTTGATGGCCTCCTGTTAGATGAGGATATATAATGGGGATGTTCTTTGGTCTCTTGATGGCCTCCTGTTAGATGAGGATACTAAAATTAATGTTCTTTGGTCTCTTGATAGCCTCCTGTTAGATGAGGATATATAATGGGGATGTTCTTTGGTCTCTTGATAGCCTCCTGTTAGATGAGGATACTAAAATTAATGTTGAAACTATGCAACGATTGGACTTAGAGCTAACCAGCAGTTTGGAATTGAAAACTATGACGCCGCGTGTCCAGCGTGTTTGTAGCGCTTTGGGACTACGGTGACTAGTCCTCTGTAAGTGCGGGTTCAACTCCACGGACTGGCAGACAAGCTACATGTTCCCAGATTTACGGTGTTCGTGGCACCGAGCCGAAGGGTTACGATGTCCATGACACCGAGCCGAAGGGTTACGATGTCCATGACACCGAGCTGAAGAGCTTTCAGCTCAGGTGCTTCTAGATTGGAAGAAAAAAAAAAAAAAAAAAAACAACTATGACAATCGTGGCATATCCTTTACATGATTTAACCATCAACAACAGTAAACGAGTCGTCGATTATCTAGACACCACTTATACGTTCAGTAGTTTACCATTGCTTTCTGAACGGTGAGAAATGTTTTTACCGTTCGTAAAGTTTGGACTTACATATTATAAAAGTAGAACTGGATTCCCGGCGGACAAAGAGAGAAGTTTGTGTAACAAGTGAGCCACAGGAACCATATGTATGCATGTAATTCGATATCTGTTGAGAAACTGATCACCTATGTGCCTGCCCGGTATGCTGTGACGCCGGTTCAATTATTCATTCTACATTTTAACCGGTCAGAGAAATTATGTACACTACAACATAACACACCGAGAAATGATGCAAATCATTGCATGGTTTTGTTCTTGTCAATCTAATGTTTACAGGTTTAGTAGCAACGAACAGAAACATTTTGTCATAACAAATGTGTTACTGTAAAGTAAGGATGGTGGCGATGGACAGGACACACACTGAGGAAACCCCCTAAAAGCATCACAAGACAGGCTCACCAATGGAACCCCCCAGGGCAATAGAGGTAGGGGAAGACCCAGGAACTCCTGGAGACGGGAGTTGGAGACGGAATGCAAGAAAATGGGGACAGAGTGGAGAGATCTTGAAAGTATGGCCTTGGATAGGCGGACTTGGAAGGCCTTAGTTGCGGACCTATGTTTCCCTAGGGACGAAGGTTGAAGAGGAAGAAGAAGAAGAAGAAGAAAGCAAGGCAGATAGTAAATAGTTCTAGCAATCTCTTCCAGCAAAAAAACGTTGTCACAAATGTATATTTAAACTTGTAAATTCATATTAAGCTCACTAACAATATGGGTTTCTAGTCCAACCATAACTATTATTTGTTAACCAACAAGAAAGGACAATACTATCGAAGAAACTATGCTTGACAACCAAAGCGTCTATAGAAACGTATTACTCAACAACTAGACTTTTCAAAACATATTTTTTTCGTTCGTCCGCTACAAATTCATGGGTAGTCATGGTCCATCTGACTTAATTTTGCATGAAGACTTGCTTTCCTTATTACCAGTGTTCCTCGTCATTTAGGCCAGCCTTACTCCGACTAAAGAGCTACTTGTAATTTAGATTTCCCAGAAAATGATCATGATTTTCGGTAGTCAAACCGTGCGCTGTTGAAAATTGTTTGTCTAAGTTGGTTTCGAACCCCAGCATTTCCACGGCGCGTGGTCACTAGCGGAGCGTGTTATCAACGTTGCTATCGACAATCACACGGCAGAAGATGAGAGGGGCAGACGTATTCCTGCAAATGTGACAATTAGGACGTTTAAAGTTTCATGAACCTGAAACTGACAGTCTAATCATTGATTCTAAACATAACCACCGCATCCGCAGTAGACGTTTATATATTGCGCAGTCTTGGTGTACGCACATGTGGTTTCTAGATATTATCTTACACTACATAAAAACTTATCGCTTGCAGAAGCGTTTCTAGGTTTTCAAGAAAACTCGGTGCTCCTCCCTCTCTCCTCCTTGCACTATAAGAAAAAGGTTAAAATTCATAATTCCTGGGGTTTGAAAAAAAAGAAGAGGAATATTTCTAGAGCAGAGTTTCCCAAACTGGGGTCCGCTGACTCTCGGGGTCCTCAAGGTACTCACAGGGGGTCCTCAAGAACTGGAAGAAATATGATCTTTGACATTTCAAAAATAAAAATTAATTTTAAAAAACATGTATAAAAACATTGGTAAACTAGTCCCGCTGTGAAATCAAAGGACTCGGACTATAAATAATATAATAATAATAATTCCTCTCATACCGTTATACATTACATAGGGCCTGCAAGTAATCTCTCCATACCGCTCTATCCTGGGCAACTCGCTCAATCTCCTCCATGGAACTGAGACCAATATTTCCTGCCTCTCTCAGCAAAGTTCGTTTCAGGTCTCTTTAGGTCGACCTCTCTTTCTTGAACCCTTTGCATCCCACTTCAATGCCTGCTTTGATATTCGTTGATCATTTCTCCTCAAGGTGTACCCAACATATCTCCATCTTTCTTTCTTATAACAGTTGTCACTAGTGGTTGACCAGACATGTCTCTGATTTCATCACTTCTCCTGAATTGGTTCCATTTTATATTCATTATTTTTCGCAGACATCTATTTTCAAATGCATTCAACTTGCTTTCTATATCTTTAGTCATTTTCCAACTCTCGCTAGCATATGTTAGGATTGATACAACATTTGAATTGAAAATTAGTAATAATTTTTAATACTATATAACTTGCAGTTCCATATTTTATTTAGACTTTTAAAAGCTGATGTTGCTTTTCAATTCGTACCATAATTTCTTTTTAACATTTCCTGTGCAGTCAAAATTGCTACCTAAATAGGTGAACTGCTCTGTTATTTTTATCATTTTGGATTCAAGTGTGATATCTGCATTACTTGCCATAGGTGTCTTCATTATATTTGTTTTTCATAGCTTATCTGCAGTCCAACTTTTGATGCTATACATGACAAGTTGTCTGTTTTTCTTTGCATATCTTGGTTGTTTCTGCTTAACAAGGCAATATCATCTGCAAAATCCAAATCTTCAAGTTCACTATTTTCTACCCAATCGATGCCAGTTTCGCCCCTGCAACATTTTCGCATCACCCAGTCAATGGCCACTCCAAACAATAGCTGAGATAGAATACAGCCTTGCTTTACTCCGGTTTCAACCATAAACCAGTCGCTGTGCCCACCATCAGTGCGAACTGCACACTGTGAACAATCATAGAGGCTCTTTATAATGTTTATTATTTTGTCTGGTATTCCATAGCATCTCAGAATATTCCACAGAGAGATTCTGTGTAGACTATCAAAGGCTTTTTAAAATCGATGAAATTTAGTATGAGTGGTTGTTGCTTCTCAATATGCTCCTCCAAAATTAGTCGTAGGGTAATTATTTGGTCTAAGCAGCTTCTCCCAGGTCTAAAACCAGCTTGTTCTTCTCTCAGGTTGTGTCCACTGCTCCTTTGATTCTATTAAGAATGATTTTGCAGAAAGTCTTGGTCATTACTGATAATAGGGTGATCCCTCTCCAGTTGTTGCAATCTTTGATATCACCTTTTTTGGGGACCTTACAATTATTCCTTTCTTCCCATTGATCTGGGACAGTTTCTTCTTCCCATACTTTATTAAATAGTTCTTGCACCTGGCTAATAGTTGTATCATCAGCAGCTTTGAGCATTTCTGCAGTAATGTTGTCATCACCCGCTTCCTCATTGTTTATCAAGGAATGGATTGCCTCCTTGACTTCAGCTACACTTATCATTTCTTCGTTAATTGGTAGGGATCTGTTTCTTGCCTCTTCGTCAAACTTGAGTAGTACTGGTGGATCAGGTCTATTTAATATTTCTTCAAAATGTTCTGCCCATCGTTTCTTCTGCTCGGTATCTGATGTTAGAACTTTACCATCTTTACTCTTGATTGGGCCACCATTTGAAACAAAAGTTCCAGTAAGTTGTTTTAGTGTATTGTACAGCATTTTACTGTTTCCAGTCTTAGCTGCCTTTTCCCTTCTTCAGCCAGTCGATTGACATATGCTCTTTTATCTCTTCTAGCCGCTCTTTTCACTTCCTTGTCTTTTAGTCTATATTTCTCTTTAGCTTGGATTTCATCTGTTGCATCCTTAGTATTAAATATCGCTAGTTTCATGTTTCTTCTTTCTTGAATACACTTCCATGTGTCATCGCTTATCCAGGATTTTCTGTCTTTCGTCTTTAATCCTGCGCCACTATTTGCTGCCCCCAATAGTGTGTCCTTTATCTTAGTCCATTTGTCTTCAATGTTCTGTTCATTTTCACATTGAGTAACTCGAACCTATTCTTAAGTTCGAGCTGATATTCCTCTTTTACTTCATTATTTTGTAGTTTTGACTGTCTATTCGCAGTTGTTCTTTTTCTTCTTCTTTTGTCGTCACACTGCTACCGGGTTGTTGCCCAGTGTCGTGGTTTTCTGTTTTGTCTTGCGCTGTTCTGGTGGCTTGTGTGATTGTTATCTTTGCTCTTTCACAAGATTCTGCTACGCCATCTAACCATCTTTTCCGTGGTCTTCCTCTTGCCGTTTTTTTTTAGTACGGTGAATTTTCAATTTCAGTTTCAATTTACCTATGCATAAATTATGATCACTTCCTACATCTGCCCTCTGTATGCACGGACATCTAGCAATGATGTTCTAAATTGTGTATTTATGCACATATGGTCAATCTGATTCCTGGTCACTCCATCTGGTGAGTGCCAAGTAATTTAGACTCGGACTATACCGTAGTCTAAATGTCTGACAGGACAAAATGAAAGATCATTTGAAGTTTCCCATAGTCTGACAACATTGTTGACTATTGTAACACAAAGATAATTCATTCCTGTCCATTTTTATATATAGAAACTTTTGGGATCCGCGGAAGGAAAATGTATTTAAAAAGGGGTCAGCAGTAATACAAAGTTTGGGAACCCGCTGCTTCAGAGGATATACTAATTTTAGATAAAGATTAAATTGCTATTTTTGACAAGAAACATATTCGGTATCAGTTTCGGTATCAGATTCGGTATCAGTTTCGGTATCAGTTTAAGAATAATGCAGTCCGACCACACTGTATATAAAGCTTTCTATAGCAGAGCATGACAAAAAGCGAGGGGGGGAGACCAGGAAAAGATTGATTGAGGGATTGATTGATAGGACCATCATCATTGCACTTTGGTGAGTAACCATATGTGTTCCGATCTCTTTCTTACACAGGAAGTTCTCAGCTGCAGTGCACGAACTCCGTAGCATCGGCGAGGGTCGCGATGTAATTTTGAAGATGGTGAAGATATTTTTGTAGAATTTTTATTTTTAATCTTTTCTACTGAATTTTCCCCAGGCAGCGGCTTTCCAGCCTGCTGTTCTCGATTTTTAACTGTCACGGGTTCTTTTGTTCAAATTGAATACGGGACCTACGTTTTATCGTCCATCTCCGATAGGACTAGAAACTCGATTTCACCTACACTGAGATCAGGATCTCTGGAAAAATATCCAGATGGCTCTACGAGGGAGCGAACCTGGTACACTTGACACGAGAGACAAGCACCTAGCCTCTACGTCACAGAGATCCCACCACCCTGACCGCACCAGGACCGCTTCTCCACCACTCTGACCGCACCAGGACCGCTTCTCCACCACCCTGACCGCACCAGGACCGCTTCTCCACCACCATGACCGCACCAGGACCGCTTCTCCACCACCCTGACCGCACCAGGACCGCTTCTCCACCACCATGACCGCACCAGTAAAAGATGGATAGCTGGTGTGTCTATATTATGCCAAATGATGCAGGAGCCCACCACTCAAAGCATTAGAAAAACGTAAAACAAACAGAGAAACCTGCGACACCAGGCTACAACCGGTAGCAGGGTGTATCAACAAAAGCAACAACAAAAAAAGTGAAAGGATGTGTGGGGGGTTGTTATTTATGTTTGTTTGTTGGGAAAATTTAACGATTTGGCTGAGATGTTTATTTCGTGCAGTTTGAAATCGATTTTATCTTAATTTTTTACATATTGTGCAGACCCACACAGAGTCAGCCTCCACATCAGACCATTACGGTCTAATGGTGGGGACGCTTGTGTACTTGAATGATACAAAGGACTAGGATTGCGGAAACTTATGTTATGTTGATGACATGGTCACCCACGCCAGACATGACATTGAGGATGGGCCAGACTTAGTATTACTTACTGGTCCTTTAGGAAAGGGGGAGGAGGGGGTTGGCTTGGGACTAACAATCACATCATGTAACAAAACTCTTTTTATTACGGAAACAGCAACAAACACTACTTATTCACAGACATGAAGGGCCAGAGCCATGCCGTGCTATGATGCAGGGAGACGGCCGCATCAGGCGGGGCGGTATAAGCAGCCAAATCAAAATTACAATTCAAGGTTATTTTAAAGAAAAACAATTTAAGGGGCGGCATTTCGAAGACGCATTATACTGAGAAAACATACCGCACGGTCCTGTGAAGGGCTACCAGAGTCATTGACTCATATATGTCTGGAAGTGCGGAAGCTGAAAGGAAGCCACTTTCACACGGACGAAAGTATGCATAGTCTCTTTCGTCGCCTCTGTTATCTCTGAGGTCCATCTTTGCGTGGCCGGCCTTTTGCTTTGTACCCATTGAATCTGATCAGCATTGCTCTTTGAGGTGCACTGTCTGATGGTAATCTGCTTACGTGGCCGAACCATTTAATTTGCTGTTTCTCGATGAAG